>OX577849.1:13282509-14482509 GCA_951213275.1 Idaea straminata
CAGAGTAATAACAATGTCAATTTTCGCGAACCATAATCAAGGCATTCGACTCGATTTTGTACTGAATGTACAAGATATTTGGCATCCCTGGTTAAAAAGAGTCCGGCATCTGGCAAACCTGACTCGCACACTAGGCACTCTTTTGCCAGCTCACCCACTCGCTCGACCACCGACCGATTGGAGTAACAAGTCAGTATTTGTTTCACGCAACCTTTTAAAAATTTCAAAATTTATTGTTAAAAACAGGGAGTCTCAAGCGCATTTAGTTTTAGTGTTTATTGTTTTAGTGTCTAGTTGAAATGTGTAAGTGTAGGGTAGATGCAATGATGCTAAATCTAGACACGATTTTAGCGCGCCCCTTCCGATCCTCGCGCCCTAGGCTGCAGCCTAATTAGCCTAAGGGTAAATCAGACCCTGCTTATAAATATAACATCGTTTCTTCGATGCGTGACAACCATTATCCAAAAAGTTCACATTGTATTGTAGGCCTGTATGTAATAGTCCAGCAGATTAATAATAGGCTGAATCTTCGTGAGCAGGTTCAGTTCGACGAGACGCCCAACTTCTTCCTCTGACAATTCTTGATAGAGGTAGCTAATGTAGTGCGCAGGTATAAAACATGTCGATTTGGTGGGGTGTCGAAATTGTCTAATAACAGTAAATTTCTTATTTAAATATCGAGGTAATTGGATGATAAACTCGGAACAGCAATTGTCTTACAAAATGGATGGTATGACTCTCCAGTCTTCCACTCCGAATGTGTCGAAATTACGAGGTCAATAAAATGATTAAATAACAAGGTGATTTTTTGTATGCAGCTTAGTAAATATTTCTACAATCAAATAGCCACATAGTCCTACAAATTTAGTGGTACTTTTTCCAGTCCTACGCTTAGAAGTTGTCCGATCCACGGTACACTCGATGTTTTACTTATGCTGATGTTTGTTGGATAAGTATATAAATATTGGGACTTCTGTAGATTCTTCTTCAAGACCCGCAAGCTGATCCAGAATTGTCAGTGGAAGAAACTTGAGCGTCTCGTCGAACTGAACCTGCTCACAAAGATTCAGCCTGTTATTAATCACTTAAAAAAACGTTCGAGGGCTGCTGGACTATAAACTCCTATGTGATCGCCTGTGTTGTTGTCCATTCCGTGGGAAATACTCATCTAAATTAGAGGGTACTTGTATTTTTATACGGGCTGTTTTCTGCCATTAGACCATTTTAATTGGGTCCTTTTTGCGTGAGGATGGAGTAGGCTTGTCCAGTACCTACTACCCTCTCAGCTTAGTCGACCATGTCCAGAGGAGAGAACTTGTCACTACTTCTGGAGTCAACTAAGCCGCGGGTTTCATCACGATGTTTTCATTCACCGTAAGAGCAATGTCAATTAGCGCACATAAATTTTTCTTAAGAAAAATCCATTGGTCCACCGCTGGCCGGGATTCGAAACCACGGCCTTCAGAATGAAAGTCGAGGTATCTACCACTAAGCCAACACCGCTCTACTAATGTAGAAATGTAGAAAAAATTAAGAAACACCTATACAAAATTTATATTTAAAGAAATACAGTCCTGTCAACATTCTATATTCATTTCTGATCATACAAAGGCATGGGTTCACTTTGAATAGTGGTTAAAAGCTCGAAGAAGTGCATAGGTAACACAACATAAACCTATAGCTAGCTCAAGCTAGACCTAGTGACGCTTAACACAAATAAGTTCTTAGATAACTATTCAAAAAACTATCGCATCAATGGTTTGCAAAATACCTGTCTCGAAAAATATTTCCAGCGAAAAATATCCTCATCGTTTATATCTTCTTTACTATTCACTGTTTCATATTCACAATCCTTCATTATGCTCTAGTAGGAATGACTTGGGACAACGATATGTTTGATGTTACAAGTAAGCAATTTTTATTCTTTTTCGTGAAAAAACAAGTTACTTTGTCAAATGATTGTGAAACACTGATCGGTAATATAATTAAATAATTGTTAGAGTTTTAGAACTTCAAGAGGGGACTAGCTTGCCCACCTTAACGTGGCGAAAGTGTTTATCCTGAATTACTCAAAATGCTAGTACGCAAATTTTCAAGACTTTCATCCACAATTACTGAACCTGACTAAAACCTTTTGCGATTCAAATAACGAAATTTCATAGGTTTCCACTAATTACACGCATATAATTTACATAACTTTGTTACTTTTAAGTAAGCTAGACGATAAGTATGACTGAATTATTTAACAATTACGTAAGTAAAACATCCAGGTTGCAGTCCATTGATAAGGAGTAATAAATAATTGATAAAATTCTTAAATAAAAACGTAAAGTGGATCTTATTAAACGGCTTTTAGGCTCATAATATAACGTATTGTGCACACGTGCGTTTTACATTACCTTGATACAAGTAGTGCTGTAATAAGTTATCCTGATAAGTTAAATACGTATCTTAGTACTAATTAATTACATGTTATGTAGATGAAACATTCTTAATATAACTGGGTTAAACTGTTTTGATGTATAAACAAAGGTTGGGACCAGCAAAGAGTTTTTGAGCCAGCAAAATGGTTTATATAGTTAATTGTTATTTATTATTTTATTTAATTGCCTACTATTTAGTACTGAATCTTTTTCAAGTTTCTTTTAAGTGGTAATAAACAGCACGCAATATAGACTAGCGCCTGTGCGGCTGCAGGAGGTAATGCCCACTTTGCCCACGTAAGAAGAAAAAAATACACAAAAAGATGTACTTAGTTAAAAATCACGCTTCCCTTTATAGAAAATGTTATTAAAATGAGTGACATTAGGTTTCGCTCACTTAAAAACGTGATGAAACCCGGGGCTTAGACGTATTTGTCGAGAATTGCGAATACACGTAGAATAAAATGTAAATAAAGAATAATAACTAGGCAAGAATTAGAATTTGAGGAAATGGATCGTATTTTTTAGGCATAAAGAAAATAGGTTTGTTGGGGACGCTAGTGGGCAAGGTGAAAAAATGGCGGTAGAGGTGATGTGAGAATAAAAGTTAGAGTGTAAGAAAAAAAACAGTTTTAGGGAAAATAATAAAAGTGAAGAAGCAGATAAAATCTTCTGCAAGAAGCACAAGTGAAATGCAAAGTAATGTGGTAAGAAAGAGGCGAAACCGATGATAATAAAGCCAGGGGGTAATGCTCTGTTCTACATGTATCTAGGTAAGTTTCAAAAGGTAACCTCAAAGAAGATAACAAATGATAAGAACTTGGTGGAAGCGGTTAATGGCATGGGGAGGCGAAGAGTGGCTATTTCCGGGCCTTAGGCCCAATATCCTAAAATACTGAAAGATCATCAGACTGGTGAGAACTAAGTGATAAGATATGGTTTATAACCTATATTTCTATATCTCAAAGGAACTTACAGACGGGGAAGGAATTATTTCCGTTTCCCTATCAAATAAGAACTTCTATAACTCAGGTAAAATGGATGTATTCACAGGACTTTGCGACAGTATTGACGAGTTCATTCCTCTGGACATGGTCGACTAAGCTGAGAGGTAGTATAGTTGCTGGGCATCTGTGCAAGCCTACTGCTTCCTCGCGCTAAAAGGACCCAACTGACGAAGTATAGTTGTGGAAAACTGCCCGGAATAACGGTAACTTCGAACAAAAATATTTTAGATTTTCGTTATCTGTATAAAGTATGATTTAGAACACATCCGTCAGATTACGCTGTCGTCAATAATTACTGCGTACACCTTTAGACAATAGAATTTAGGTAATAGAATCACATAGTTAACTGTCATTTATTTTTTTTGAATTATTTTTTTTAACTTTCAGGGCGTTATCCCAATAAAGTATGATTTAGGACTCATCCGTCAGTCAGTAAGTACTGACGAAAGCGTAAACTGACCGAAATAGGCAATAAAGCATTTGCTTTTTTGACTATATTGGTTCGGTTTCGTCATAGAATTACTGAAGTGGAAAATTTAACTAACCCATTCATTTTGGTTTGCCCCTGAAAATAATTCTGGTGCTGTCCATGGTAAAGTTGAATAGAAATAATTTACATAGTTTACTAATTGCATATAAATGACCATATTATCTATTTTTTTCTATTAATTAGACGATTAGTATGACTAAAACATTTAACAATTTTGTAAAATAGGTTCCACTCTATTGATAAGTAAATATGACATTGTTATCCTAGGGATAAAAGTAACTTATTTAGACCCGAGACGGGATTTTTGAAAAATTAAAATTTTCTTTTCCTGGCTACGGTAGTGGCTCAAAAATCGAATAATGCAGTTTTAGCTATCTCTTTTCGTTTAAGGTAGACCTACTCGAATCCGGACCGAAGTAATTCGCTATGGGTTAATAGTGCACATGTGCTGCATGTGGACACCCAGCTGAACCAGACCATGAGATGCATATCTGGAAACTTGAGATGTACCCCTCTCCAGTGGCTCCCCGTGCTGAGCCATATAAGCCCACCCCATTTGAGAAGACAACGATAGGCCCAGAAGATCTACGGAAATTCCAACCTGCCCGCTCACGCGGAGTTTAATGACCCGCCACACCACCGTCTAAAGTCACATCACTCACCATACCAAACCGCATGTGAACTCGTGACCGGCGGATTCAACACATCTGCTGAGTGGATACAGGAGCAAAACACAAAACCCCTTGATAGCATGGCGGTTACCATCAAGTCTACACTTAAGCCTGCTGGTTTCGCACTTCCAAGAAGGGAATGGTGCCAACTTAATAGGATACGAACTTGATGTGGGCGGAGCAATGCATTCCATATTTTACATATACAAATTCCATACCAATGAAATACATAATCTATATTTTAACTTAACTGCAATTCATTAACCAGACCAGTGCAAATTAAAAGTATCGATTTACCTGCGTACCCAAGAGTTGTGACTGGAAAAAAAATAGTCAACCTAACGTAGGCTTCATACTTTCGATTGGTATGGAATTTGTCTCTTAATCAAACCAGTGAAAGGTTAAAAAACAAAACAATTTCTTTTAATGTTTATTAATCATACTCTGGACTACAATTTCTTAGGCGACCCATTTGTAATATATTTATTGATCTATTTAATTTGATATAAAATACTTTTCATCCATTAAGCAGCTCGATGAAGGTCGTCCTTAAAGGGATCTTTGGTTATTTCCTGAAGCAAGAAATAATTCTCTTCCTAGATTTCACTAATATATGTTCTAGAACATAATAAGTTTCGGAGCTTATTCGTTACAAACAAACAAATAACTAAATATTTCCTATATAGATAAATAAAAATTACCAGACATTAAAACGCTATCTAGCCCTAAACTAGGCTTGTATTATGATGGTCAAACAACGGATAGAATACCTATATATTTTTGTTTTGTAAATACATATTACTTTTTTACTTCTTAGGTCCATGACAATGGGTTTGCCATATCCCCGTTGGTCACCCGCTAAGTTTCTTCACCACTCACGTAAGCATAGGTGTTCAGCTCGGACGTGGGGTTGGACTTGTGAGTGGCTTATTATTATTATTGTCTGTTATACGTCCTGTATCACGGGGCTATGGAGCCCCGGACCTTTGGAAGGCGTGCGTGGAGCCGAAGCCAACACGTAGAGGCCCTTTACAATAACAAGTACAATAGCAAGCAATGGGGTGGATTCTAAACCGGCGACTATTCCTGTCTACACTATAAAGTGCAACCAAAGACAACCTCCGGTTTGGATGAAAACTATTGACTACAGGACAAAACTACTGGAGCTATTGTGATGGGATGGTAGTGGACTAGATACTGGGGAACTATGGATACTATGGCACCTGCCGTAACAATGTTCAATAAACACGTAAAAATGGCAGGCGGAGACTCGCCAACTCTCAGACTGGGCCACCCTAATTAGCCGAGTAAATTATTATTATTGTCTGTTATACGTCCTGTATCACGGGGCTATGGAACCCCGGACCTTTGGAAGGCGTGCGTGGAGCCGAAGCCAACACGTAGAGGCCCTTTACAATAACAAGTATAATAGCAAGCAATGGGGTGGATTCTAAACCGGCGATTATCCCTGTCTACACTATAAAGTGCAACCAAGGACAACCTCCGGTTTGGATGAAAACTATTGATAATCTACAGGACAAAACTACTGGAGCTATTGTGATGGGATGGTAGTGGACTAGATACTGGGGAACTATGGATACTATGGCACCTGCCGTAACAATGTTCAATAAACACGTAAAAATGGCAGGCGGAGACTCGCCAACTCTCAGACTGGGCCACCCTTATTAGCCGAGTGAATTACAGCAAGGGGGCAACAGGAACGTGAGTGGCTAAAGGATGGAGAGGCCTCACTGGATTTTAAGTCATCGCTGGTAGTCCAAGCGAGCGGGCCAACTCATCACTGACGTTCAGCATCCATCCTTCGAGCATTTCTGCTATTGCGACTCCACTCTGGACAGCCGGTGAAGGCAAGCCAGAGGCGGGGGACCGCTTCCTCATCAGGTTTCACTCCGACCGGACCGAACCAACTAAGGCAAGCCGGGGTGAGGAACGATGACTTCCCCCTGGAGAACTCGGGACCGCGGGGTCGTTACTCCCCGTCACCTCGCCTCAAGGTGCCCTGCGGTCTTATTATTATTATTATTATTACACACAAAATAAAACACCTACCTACGTAGACTTTAAATTAACCAAACATTTTCATGAGACACAATATTTTAGTTTATCTTGAAGTTTTAGCACTTTAGTGCACAACTTTTGTTTTTGTCCTCAAGCGAAAAATACAACAATATAGATAAGGAATAATATTTAAAGTTTTACGTTACTTTATGCAAAGACTAGCAGCGCTCCGCGGTTTCACACACGTAGCTTCCGATACCGTTGGAATATCGGAATAAAAAATAGACCATGTTACTTCCAATGAATCAATGTATTCTTATACCAAGTGTCATATAAATCGGTCCAGTAGTTTCGGAGCCTATTCGTTACAAACAAAACAAGAACAAAAAAATCTTTAAAATATTAGAATATATAGAATAGATAAATAGATAAAACAAACACAAAACATTAAAAAATACACACAACCGAATTGAGAACCTCCTCCTTTTTTTGAAGTCGGTTAAAAATCTACGTAAAATAGTACCTACCCAATAATAAATTGGTATCATTTCAAAATGACGTGACATAAAACAAGCTCTTGCGGGAGAGCTACGCTACGGTGTAGAGCCAGTAGAGCTACGGCCTACGACTTTCATTGTGCTACGAAATACTACGAGACAAATAACCTGGCTCAACTCAACGTTTCATTTCACGAAATGTTTACTTTTCTTTTGCGTACAAAATCCTTTTGTTTTTTTGTGAAAATGAAAAATTTTTTTACGTGTTAAAAATCGGTCAGAACAGCAGTAACTACTGCGGCATAAAAAAATGAATGAACCTATTTTTCTCATATTTTTTTGGGGAGATATATAAATATTATATAATATATACTATGTGTGGTAATTAGTTTCTGTTCAAGTCGTATGCAATAATGTCAGATAAGTTTTAAATTTTGGTACCTAACTAGATAACCATAGGCAAAAGTAAATCGTTCAAGCATTGTGTTTTATGGATTATAAAGAACGATTCTTTAAATACAACAATTTTTTAGATATACAGTCCTTGGTTTAGTGCAAACCTTTACAGTCGTAACGCTTTTCTACTTTCTACTTTTCTAGAAGATATCCGAATAGATATCTTCTAGAAAAGTGTGCTACGTCTTAGACCGTTGTGTGAGTTAGTGGTCAAACGCTGAACTTTACTATAACAACGTCAAATTCATAACACCCCGTCGTTTTTGCGTCTGTGGTTCAAAAAAGAAATAATTCCTGTAAGTCATCTTTTTGGTACTATTTTTGGTTTTTAGTTTCATACCTCAAAAGGTAAACCTTGGTTATTTTTTTCAGTATGTCTGTCCGTGTGTCACCACCGATTTTCACAGTAACGAGTGAACCTAGCAAGTTGAAATTTATAAAAGATTCTGAAGTCTATAGTCCTAGTATTAGGTGTTAAAAAATTAATGCCCGGAATCAGCAATTTAAAAATATGGGCAAATTTTTATATTCGCGAAAACTTGTGACTACCTTTTATGATTTGTATCTGTTTATAAAAAATATTATTTATTTATTTAAATGCCGGAGTGGTTACGTTCCTAGTATAATAAGGTTAAGTGAACGAAGACCTTAATGTAAAAGTTATTGTGTCGCAGTTTTTTTCATTTCAGTTCATTAATTTCATGAAGTCGGGTGAAAATATTTTTAATTATCGCACTGATTGCTTCTTGCGTCAGAACTAAACAAAACATAGTTTTTATTGCGTATAGCCATTTACTGTTATTTTACTTTGTAATCTACTTCAAAGAATGAGGAGGTTCTCAATTCGTCGCGTACATATATTTTAACAGCTTTTATTTTACTTGCAGTGTATGTATGTGTGTAATTTACCTTTATCATGTAAGTCTAGTCACTCTCCTAGATACAATTTCTTCCCAAATGTGTATAGAGCTCAGGTTAGGTACTTTAAGAGGAAAGGGTAACGGGCGCTCTCTCCATACAAATGTAGTCGACTGTTTCCTCCCTGGATAATGGCACCAGAGCACATATTTTTGTTGCACAAAACATATAAATAAATAAATAGTCCAGGACATTCCACACATCGCCATCTAGCCCCAAGCTAAGTAAGCTACACTTGTGTTATGGGTACTAGACTACTCATATACTACTTAAATACTTTTCTTTTGTAAATATATACTTATAATACATAGAAACAACCAGACCACAGACAAATATCTGTACATAAATACTTGTACTTATGAATATGAGTTGTTAAGGTGAAAGCATTTGCGGTGCATTTGCGGTGTCGACACAGACACTATTGGTCACTATGGGCCTTCCTGTTGTCGCAGTGCTGGCAGACTATCCCAGCTCGCTGTTATAAATTATGTCATTCGTAGGGCTCTTGTCTGCGTCAACGTACCGGCTCTTCTAGAGCCGAACAGTCGTGTACGTGACGATGGGAAGCGTCCTGATGGGATGACGTTAATCCCCTGGAGTCATGGAAAACCGTTAGTGTGGGACGCTACTCTTGTCGACAAACTGGCGGCTTCACACCTCGGCTCCTCCTGCAGGGAGGAGGTGGTAAAGCACCGGAAATATGTATCCATTGGTGATGGCTACATATTTCTGCCTTTTGCCACGGAGACTCTGGGCCCGTGGGGATCCGAAGCCTTAGATTTTTACATAAATATTTTAAAATTATTACTATTAGCTTCAGGTGACCAAAGGACTACTTTGGCCAACGGATCGACATTGCCATCCAAAGATCATGCAGCCAGCCTTTTGGCCACCCGAGACATATTTATATTATTAATTTTGTTTTATTTCTTTCTATTTAATTAAAGTACCAGAAAATTTACGCAAATTGTGTTTGATGGTAGGTAACTACTATAGAATACAAGAACCGCTGCTTATTAAATAGTCTAAGAAAAAAAACAAAAATTTCGAGCAAATAAAAAACTGAAGTCTAGGGGAATTTGCAATTGATCACGATTTTTTTTATTCACGTTTGTCTGTTTCTCTCTGTTGTCTATGCAATTACAAAATACTGACCCGATTGCAATCTGGTTTTATCCTGTTTTCTGAGAATGTCGTGGTATACTTGACACCCAGTAAAATCTGAATAATTAACGAAAAACGGCGACCGCCTCTGCGTTTACTATTTATCCCGATTTTCTAACAAGATCGGAACTCGCCGCGTCGGAAATCCCGGGTTTGTTACTAGTCCCTACCAGCGTATCCCCTGATGGATAAGAATGATTTATTTTTCCACCTATCTCTACCATTGAGCTACTGGTAGGGATAGGTGGAATAAAAGTTCCACTTTTCCGAACTTAAATGTTTATACCAATATTAAATACTGTCAGTTACAAAACATATTTTTATTATGGAGGGAAAAAAGAAACGTATAACGTAATGAATTGACACCCAACGTGTTCTTTAATGGATTCCCTACTCCCAACTAACTACTACCCTGTGAAAAACTCTTTCATAATTTTTATATTTATTATTTAATTAGTTTATCAACGAAATAAAGTCGGTTGCTGTAGCAGCGATTCAATTAATGTGTCAATAAACAAATCCAATGTTTTGTTAGCACTTATTGTGGAGCCTATAAAATAAAAAAGAACGTATTATTTTATTCGCCTTTTATGCCTAGGTGTCGTTTAATTTGCTAAACGTAGTTAAGATAATAGAATTACCCTCTAATTAAAGGTAGTTCCCCTTCTAGTGGTCGTATTCCGCATTGATGGTTCCAAAAGTACACTTGCCGAAAAAACTGGTGAAAACAACCCGTTGAGGGTACTCGAAAAGATCTTGAAAAGGTTGTCGGAGCACGCGCGCTCTCAGATGTTGATCGTGATTGTACCTTGACTGTGGTACTTATATACACAAGCTTTCGAGAGAGCCGTTCTAGAGTTTTTGGCATTTTGTTGAATACAAAATATTTAGAATATTAGTAGGTTCAACAAGGACTTACATACAAGGCTACTTATATGTAAAAACCTGCCAAGTGCGATTCGGTTCGTACCATGTTATACGGAACCTAAAAAAAGACGAGGAAATACCTAAATTCAATAGGTAAGTATTAATGAATGAATAATAATAATTCTATCAATAATACGAACTTATTAAAAATTGCTTCTTTAAAAGTTTTTAATTGTTTTAAAAGCTTGCAGTATATGTAATACATACACTGCAAGTTAAATAAAAGGTTTTAAAATAATTAAATAGGTAGCGTAGCGGTCGAAGTATGAAAACCTTTTAAAGAAGCAACTTTTAATAAGTTCGTAGTATTGATAGAATTATTATTATTCATTCATTAAAAGGTTTTACTTCGACCGCTACGCTATTTTATTATTTTAAAAGCTTGCAGTGTATGTAATACATACACTGCAAGTATGTAATACATACACTGCAAGTTAAATAAAAGCTTTTAAAATAATTGAATAGCGTAGCGGTCGAAGTATGAAAACCTTTTAAAGAAGCTGTATGTATGTTCGGGTGGAATCTTGCAACTTAATTTTGATCCACTTCTCGGTTACCAATTGAGCTGAAATTTTGCATACATTGTATTTTTAAGGCTTTAATATTTCATCTATATTTTTAATACCACTTCTAAGCTATGTTAACTAATTAAGTATGACAAAAAATTAAAATATTTAAGATCTTTACATGATTAACTGTCAAACTGATTAAATCAAAAATCAACCTTGTCGTTATTGAAATAGAATTTAATTTTAGATTACCTGATAAATGCATTTAGCAAGAACTTAGCTAAAGATTAATGGCTAAACTTTGAATAAAAATTACATGTTTTCAAGGAGGTTAGGTTCTTAAAGTTCCTATAATGTGTAAAGGTGATAGATGTTGATGAAAAAAAATGAAAATACGTGACTTTAAATGCTTATATCTTTTTTTTACATTATATTTAATTGTAATCTAGAAAAAACGGATAATATTATCATTTTTTTCAGTATTGCCATGCCTTAATTATTTGTTTAAGCACAATCTCATGCAAGCCGCGCCTTCACAAACAATACAAAACGAGTGAAATCAGCCGCAAGCGTAACCTTGTAACCCAGTATATTATTTACCCACTTCTAGTTACATGTGTTTAGTAAATACACATATAGTTACATACATATGCAAATGAAAACCCAGACGAAGGATTTGTATCCAATATCAACCCACAACACTCCCTCGACAGCAAAACAAAGGAAAGTGTAACCTTGGTCACATTCGAGACAATTTTCACCCTTTGCCAATACTATTGAATGTATTTGTACTTAGGTTACCTCATTTGAATTGCAAATGAGTGAGCTGTGAGAAAGTATCTGTAGGCTTAGAGTGTGAGTTTCTTCAAGCATGTTACGAAATATCTAAATATTGTACGACATGTGGCACATCTCGACTACGCAGAAAAAACATACGCTTGTGAATAATAATATCCTGGTTTTAGTAAATGTTTTGAAAAATCTAAATTAATAAGAAAGAAAGAAAAGAGAAAGAAAGAAAAATATTTATTCGGTGCAGGCACACGACAACTTTAAAATTAAACACACACAAAGAAATAGGTAACGTTATACAACGAAGAAAGATACATACACTAAACCTAAGAATATTTAAGAAGCCATGCTTCTATACTATTTTTAAATAATGAATACCTACGGCTTATTATTATTTTTACTACACCCAAGAAATTAATAAATCTTGCTCGAGTTTAAATTTAAAGTCTTTCAACTCATGAATTTATTAGATAAATATAAGAATAAATACATTCCGCATTAAAGTCTGCAATTCTGACACCGACCGTACCTACCAATATGAGAGAAGATTTTTTTCTCGCAAAAACTACGCCTCTTTAATATTCAAAGTGAATCTCAAAGAAAAGCTAACTTTACCTTTATGAAAATAATTAATTCCTGAAAAGTTAGCTGAAATATGTTACGGATAGAAAGTTATTATCACACACGTAACAAAATAAGTTTCTCGTCTCTTTTGTAATTTATTATGTCACAGTTAAAGCCCGAAGCAAGAGCGGTGTTGGCTTAGTGGTAGATACCTCGACTTTCATTCTGAAGGTCGTGGGTTCGAATCCCGGCCGGCCGTGCACCAATGTATTTTTCTTAAGAAAAATTTATGTGCGCTAATTGACATTGCTCTTACGGTGAAGGAAAACATCGTGATGAAACCCGCGGCTTAGTTGCCTCCAGAAGTATTGACAAGTTCAGCTCTCCTCTGGACATGGTCGACTAAGCTGAGAGGGTAGTAGGTGCTGGGCAAGCCTACTCCATCCTCACGCAAAAAGGACCCAATTAAAAAGGGTCCAATGGCGGTAAACAGCCTGTATACAAGTACAAGCCTGAAGCACTTTTACGCCTAGGTAACCAAGAAACCTATCTGATTTGCGTCCTTATTTAATAACTGCAAAATCTAAATGTTTGACGAGATAAGATGTAATAAATTGCTTGAACACTTGCATTCACACAAAAGTGTCATGTTACCGGTACGTGACGCGCCCCGTTCCCGATGTGTAACGTCATGCGTCATGGTAACATGAGAGTATTTAATAATAATATCGCTTTGCGCGTCACCATAACACAAGCCTAGATGGCTTGTGGCATCCTATTAAAGCTGAATCAGTTCTTTTCCATCCAAAGGTTGCCTGGAAGAAATCGCTTTCAGCGATATGGCCGCCCATTTGTGCAACTTATACTTTCTAGCTATTACTTTACTTTGTGTTTATCGTGTTCTGTTTCTTTTTGTGTTGTACAAATAAAGTTATCTATCTATCTATATATCTTGTGTTATGGTGACGAGTGACGAATAGAAGACTTATTTAAAAGAAAAAAAAAAAAAAAAAAGACAACACAAGCCCAGATGAGCGATATTATTATTAAACAATATAAAACAAACACGAGGTGTGTGACGTTAACCATGATGCCATCATAGTCCCGGAACATGACGGTGTCTGTTACCCGGAACAGACACTTTTTGTGAATGCAGGTGTTCCATTAATTTATTATACGCTATCACGTCAAAAGTTAATAAAGATAGGTTAGATTTTAACACGCCATCTAGGCCTAAGCTAATATTAATATGATGACCAGACAACGGACATAATCCTACTAATATTATAAATTATTTACGATAAAAAGATATAATTCTAATTTTCAAGTTTCTACCTTAAAAAACATCAAACCTTCATACAAAATTTCACCCCCCATTTCCCCTCCTTAAAATAGGAATATTGAAAATCCCTGAAACACGTCATCATTTGTATACGATAAGAAGATATAATTCTAATTTTCAAGTTTCTACCTTTCAAAAAAAAATCAAACCTTCATACAAACTTTCGTCCTCCATTTCCCCTCTTTAAAATAGGAAAATTGAAAATCCCTGAAACACGTCATCATTTATTTACGATAAGAATATATAATTCTAATTTTCAAGTTTCTACCTTTAAAAAAAATCAAAACTTCATACAAACTTTCACCACCCATTTGCTCCCCTTAGGGGTTGAATTTCGCAAAATCCCGTCTTAGTGAGCACCTACGTCATAAAAGGAACGCCCATGCAAAATTTGAGACTCCTAGCACTATAGTTTCTGAGATTTCCTGATGAGTGAGTGAGTCAGTGATTTTCCCTTTTATATATATATATATTATATAGATGTGAAAGTTTGTTATTACTCCTTCACGCACAAACTACTGGACCGATTGCGATGAAACTCGGTATCTAGATAGCTGGAAACCTGGATTAACACATGGCTACTTTTTACCTCGACATGGCTACTTTTTATCCCGACATTCCCACGGGATCGGAACTTACGCCGGTGAAACCGCGGGGTGCAGCTAGTACTTACATACTTTTTTTTGTAAATTCTTATTATATACAGAAACACCCGGGTTAGTCTCCGAGCGACCCAATCTCCAAGTGACCCGTCTCCGAGGTTCACACTTTCTGAATTCTCAACAAATGAACAACAACCACAAATACAGACCACAACAAATATTAATTTGTTTTCAGAAATAAGTCTGTTTTCAAATATTTGTTCAACTGCGGGAATCGAACACGTAGGCGGGACGTCATACAAAGACCTACCCAGACCTACCCCTAGCCCTAGTTTTAACCGAATTCAATATGTTCCGTACTTCGGGATTTAACCTCAACATCTACGCACTTTGTAACATTTTATTCATTTACATAATCTTTGCGTAGGTATCTCGTGTCGTATAATAAATACCTTTAATTCACATTTGTAAATGTTTCAAAAATGTTAGAGCCCGAGCAGAATATAAACTTTAAGTCGGTCAATATTTTAATATTTTTTGGCGTTTTGTAACATTTTTCGCGAATAAGTAGCATTTTCATTGCGAATTTCCTTGACGAGTAATCTTCGAGCCCGGTCAATCTGGCAATAGAAAATTTGGCCCATTACCTAATGGAATTAATCAGAGTTGCAGTCATCATCATCATATCAGCTCATACACGTCCACTGCTGGACATAGGCCTCCCCCAAACAGCGGTCCTAAGCCGCCTCCATCCACCGACTACCCACTACCGCTACAATGTCGTCGGTCCACCGGGCAGCTGGTCTCCCAACACTCCGTTTCGCGTTGCATCGCGGCCGCCACTGGAGAACCTTTACTCCCCAGCGGTTGTCAGTTCTGCGAGCTATATGACGTAGAGTCATCTAGAGGCGCAGTATTATCACATTATTATGTCATATTTTATTCAGATGGTTGACAGTTGATTGTAAATAAGTTGTACAATATTTTATATTAATACTAGCTGTGCGTGTGTATGTGTGTATGTGTGTTTGTGACTCCTTCACGCAAAAACTACTGGACCGATTGCGATAAAACTCGGTATCTAGACTCGGTATCAGCTGAAGATCTGGATTAACACATAGGCTACGTTTTATCCCGATATTCCCACGGGATCGGGACTTACGCGGGTGAAACCGCGGGGCGCAGCTAGTATTATATATATTTTATAGGTAGCGTAACAACCATCCTACAATAATAGTTGCCAATACGTTGCCAGTCCTTTGTGATTGTCTGTTATTGGGTTTCTGTTGTCTTCTATTTTGGTAAACATAGCTGTAGACTTACAAATAAAATAAATAATAATAAATACATCATTATATAGAAATCTGTTTCTTCTTCTTCTTCCTCGACCAGTCAAAGACGTTCCTGCCTAATAGTCACTGCGACTGCAGAAGCGTTGGCCTCCATCAGGTCATGTGCATTAGAACGCAATGGGGCGTTGGAGTAGGTGCACCATAGACTCCACTCACAATTTACTGTTATATAATGATCTATTACTGATTAGAATAATTCCATTAGCAATAGTAATTTACATAAATGGGTGATTCTACAGACCCGAAAAAAAA
This sequence comes from Idaea straminata, assembly GCA_951213275.1. NCBI lineage: Eukaryota > Metazoa > Arthropoda > Insecta > Lepidoptera > Geometridae > Idaea > Idaea straminata. The sequence goes on from OX577849.1 coordinate 13,298,495, forward strand.
ACGCTGTCCGGATCTAAAAACTACCCGTAATATTAAAATTTTATTTTTAGATATTTTTTTGTGTAATTTGTTGTATACGTATTAAGAAAACACAATTTTAAAATAAATGTTGATTTCCCTGTCACTATTTATGATTCCCCTGATTGCTTACCAAATATTTAAATATGCTATATCTTCGAAACGGGTGGACCAAAACTGATGCCTATTCGATTAATCAGTTTAATAATAAGTTAAATAACATGTTTCATTATTATATTTATAATATTCTTTAAAATAAAAGTGCCAAGGGAATCAACCGTAGAATCCCATTTTGTAGAATCACCCAAATACGTAACTTAGAGTTTAGGTACCTAGTACCTATATATTCTATCAAAATTAGACCCTAATCTAATCTACCCTCTATCCCTCATCTCTATCCAATTTTGTAATCTCTAAACTAAAATGTATACCCTAATCTTTATCTAATTAAATTATTATTATATTGTAGACTAGCTGATGCCCGCGACTTCGTTCGCGATGTGGTTTTGGTTTATTTAGAATACCTAGCAGTTTTCCGCAAATATACTATTTATCGTTCGGTGTAAGTAATAATATCAAAATAGGTAGTTACATTATTTTTATGTTTTTTAATTGATTTGGCGAAGGCAAAGTAAAGTAAAGTAAGTAGGATGTGTAAGTAATATAATTTTTTAAATAATTTCACACAAATAAAACATTATACACAACAATATAATAAGCTAAAACTAAGTCCAATTCCTATTCGCACAAAACTTTCAACATACTTTGTCTTGTTAGTTATAAGTGTTTTTTGTAAATTAAAGAAAAAATAATTATTAACTACCTTTGTCCCTCGATTCATATTCTTCCATTCATAATATAAGAGGTTATAGTAATTATAACACCAACATCATGCAAATAATCCTACTAATATTATAAATGTGAAAGTTTGTGTGTGTGTGCGTGTGCGTGTGTGTTTGTTACTCCTTCACGCAAAAACCACTGAACCGATTGCGATGAAACTCGGTATAATCTATATTAATGATTTAAAAAAATGGCCATTGGACAGAACAGATACTCATACTTAAAATAACGCGTTGATAGCAGGAATTACGTTAAACAAAAAACGCTTTCACACCAAACATTTAAAGCTTCTCGGAAAGGGGGTATTTGAAGGAAAGTGATGTCCTATGATTTTACAAAAGTGCACGGTGCCCTTTGAGACTCATACCTATCGATAGGGGGCATCGAAGAAAAAAATCAAATATTAATAAACACCAAACCTCTAAAACGTCTTGGATACAATGTTTTTGAAGAAACGTGATGTTACATGATTTTCCAAAAGTGCGCGGTGACTTTATGCCTAAAAGAATTGTGTAAAATTATGTTACTATGCCAAAATAAATTATGCCAAAACCTACAAAAGGTCATCCAACTTCTATAGCGTCTTGGAAATGGAATATTTAAAGAAAAATGATGTCCTATAATTTTTCAAAAGTGTGCGGTTTACTTTGAGTCCCATACTCATCGAAAAGAACAAAAAATGCCCTCAAACAAAACCTATAAAGCGTAAGGGCATTATTTATTCATCGGGTCTAAAATCACATAGCAAAAAACATAACATAACACATAATATACCACGCCATACTGAATGTCCGGATTCCTTTTGTAATTTTCTAAATACTTGACCAAATTGCCCAGATTTTTATTAGGTATATAGATAGATAGGTAAATTCTTTATTGTAAACACCAATTTCAAATTCAAAAAATTCAAAGCTTAAGTGTAAGTGTTACAAAGGGCTGCCTTATCGCTCAAAGCGATATCTTCCAGGCAACCTTTGGATGGATGGTAGCTGGCAGGGCTACGTAATTTAATTAGTAATTCGGGTAAACAAAATAAAAAAAATATTTTAACACATATCTATCTATTTTTTAACCGACTTCAAAAAAGGAGGAGGTTCTCAATTCGTCGGGTATATATTTTTAAAGTGAAAACTTCTTTAGCGGCGTTGAGCACTTTTTCTGTAATGGGTATAAAATCTTAAACTCGCGTCAGGACACGTGACCTGATCGAAAAAGCGTAAGACGGATGGAGAGTAGACAGCTATAGTTTTAAAGTGTTAAATTTTTAATGTAATATAAATTGTCATGTTTGTGTACGATAGCGCAATAAATGAATATTGTATTCTACCACATAAATGATAGTACTTTTATACTGATAAAGCAATTGGTGCAAAATTATTCCCTAACCATTCCAAAATATCAAACATGCTCAACGTTAATAATCAAGTTTTCACTTCTACCGGCACTCCCGGAGTGCAACCCGTCTTTTTTTTTACGTATGTTCGCTGATTATTCGTAAACGCTTGGACCGATTTGGAAAATTCTATTTTTTGTTTTTGTTTTCTAGGGTTTCCGCGATTTCAACTCATAATTCAAACTATTTAATTAGAGATAAGCAGGAAGTAAGCGCGATAGAAGTGTAACATCGAAGAAGTCTTCAGTGAAGGAGATCGGTAACATTATGAAGTAGTACCTCTTTGTACTAACCTCATTTTCAGTTTGACGTAAAATGCAAACTATTTGGTTTCATGACAGCTGTCATCTTGAGCGGAGGCATGTACTGTACCCCTACTATGACTTTTTGAAGCACTCGAAAAATAGAAACCCTTATAAGATCACTCTTTTGTCCGTCTGTCTGTCAGTGTGTCACTACTGATATTCTTAGAGACGGGAGGACCTAGTAAGTTGATTTTTAGGCAGTTTCATAGCAAATACTCAATATAGTATGTTTGATCGCATACGTGAAAAACTTGTGGTAGGGGTACTGTTCCCTTCTGACGTTCGATTACGTTTTACCACGGAAAAATGTTTTGATTTTAATGTTTTTTTGTCAAATATCATAATTATTGTATTAAAGTTAAATTGAAACATACCCTAAATGTTAATCTGATATTTTCTGAACATATTCATGTGGACTTCGTTAAAATCTGTTCTGTAGTTTATGAGATTACCTGGTTCAAACAAACAGACAAACAGACAAACAGACAAACAAACAGACAAAAATTCTAAAAACTACCCTATCGTGATCAGCTAACGATTTTAAGTCGACCTGTGTATTTTTTTTCTGGATATTTTACTATTACAGATTTTTTTATGTCTACAGATTTATTATATGTATAGATATGTATAGATACTAACGTTTAGGTCTCTCTCATAATAAACTCTCGCATCCGGGGCAGCCTTCATGTCGGAGACATTGCAGATAAATTGCAAGAATGTCGCCTACTGGTACGGTCACGTCTTGCGAAAACCGGCTAGTTACGTGGGGAACAAATGTCTTGCCATGGCGCCTCCGCCAGGTCGTGGCAGACTAGATAGACCCAAGAAGTGCTGGCTTGATGTCGTAAAGGGTGATATGCGTGCAAATGGCCTTACTAACCAGGATGCCGTAGATCGTGCGAAGTGGAGGGATGCAACCGGGAACATCGCTCGGATGATGATGAGGTACTTACGTTTAGGTAAATTATTATTTTGCTAGTGGTTCTAGGTCTGCTTGCTTTCAGGCGACATACTACTAATTCGCTTTTTATGTAATACTAGCTGCGCTCCGCGATTTTACCCACGTAAGTACTGATCCCGTGGTAATATCGGGATAAAAAGTAGCTTATATGTTGATCTAGGTCTCTAGCGCTCTACATACCGAGTTTCATTGCAATCGGTTCAGTAGTTTTTGAGTGAAGGAGAAACAAATACCCTAAGACACAAATCACATTTATAATATTACTAGCTGTTGCCCGCGTCTTCGAACGCGTGGTAGTTTTGATTTATATAATAAAAACCTATAAACCTACCTCGAGAATCATTCTATACGTTGGTGAAAACAGCACTAAAATCGGTGCAGTGGTTTTAAAGATCTAAGCATACATAGGGACAGACAGCGAGAAGCGAGTTTGTTTTATACTATGTAGTGAAGTAGGATACTTAGGTACGGTAGGCAGCATAATTGCAGACCCACCGTAGAGTTCTAAAATTACTATTATTGAAATGGTTTCATTCTAATAATTTTTGTTTGATAAATTCATGTGTTAAAAGACTTTAAACTTCAACTAAAGCAGGTGCCTAGAATCTTATCCATAATCATTTATTTGTGAATATGGGTGGTACAGTTAAAATAATTACACATATAGCATCTATATTATACCTTACAGGCATACGAAATTTTATTAAAATTATTATAGAAAGTCATTATTATTAAAGTAAATCGTTAATTTTACAAGATTACGAATTCAAATTTTAATGTCAATAAAGATCTTCTTGTGTCTTCTAATCTTGCTTGTGTGTTGTGTTGCTTGCTTATAACAGCCGCTTTGGAACTCTGCGGTGGGCCTACAATTATGCAGCAGACCGTACCTGCACCGTTTCAAAGATAGCAGGTGTACAATGATTGTAATAATATTCTGAATTTGTGTTCTGTTGTGAACTAAAACAGTCTGGGAGCTAGGTACCTACCTATTTATATTTATAAAAGAAAAATATACTTATAAATATTCTAGTTGCCAAGCTTGGGGCTAGATGTCTCTGTGTGAAATGTCCTATACAATATTTATTTATTTAAACAACAAACAAAAATAAGTCTTGACCCCGTCGTAGGAATATCGGACTCTTTGAAGCCTTTAGTTAATTCTTAGGATTATCCATATATCCTACTAAGTTTTATTACAAACATAATATTTCTACCTACATAATCTAAAGCCAATCTTTTTTAAATAATATAAGTATACTTATACAGGGTTATTGGTAATTATACTAGCAAGCCGTTAAGGGATACCTCTGTGCACCTTAACAAACAACTTATATTCTACAACTTTTGGAAATTCGAACATTTTTTCGAAAATTTTGAGGTTAGGATTACCTGAAAAACAGCTGTTCCTTACACGGAGAGGTCATTAACCTTAAAATATTACTTATTTTTTAAGTTTTATCTACTGTTCTTAGTCTGAATAATCTTTGTTTTAAAAAAAATCTGCACTTTTCGAATTTACATAAACCCAAATTTTCGACGTTCCAAATGTCGTAGAACAAAAGTTGTTTGTTACGGTGCACAGAAGTATCCCTCAACAGCTTGCTAGTATAATTACCAATAACCCTGTAGCGTAATACGTTTAAAGTGAAATTGAAGCGATCAAATTTATATTTCCATGAAAATAAATTACGAGTAAAATTAACTGAAACCGCGACCAAGGTTCTTGAGGAAGAAATTTTATCAACACAACAAATTAGCCTTTTAAATTAAACGAAAGCGGATACGGGCTCATTGGAAAATATGTTACGTATTTTTCCAAGTAAGTACCTACATACTTAAGGAGGGTTGTTTTTCAACCGCGTTTTGGGAAATGGATGACGCCAAGCACGCACATTCTCTGTATTACTTTAATAATGTAAATGAGCTATTTCTGAAAACATTTTCATGTATAATCTCCTACGTACTTAAGCAATTCTGCAATATGTATTTAGAAACGGAGTCGGTTAATGATAAAAGTTTTACACCCACCGTGCAAATAATACGAAACTCTTTGGGTAAATGCAAACGGAAACTGATATCAGTGTAGTTTCAGTAATATTGTAGCAAAACTCATTGGGCAACTCCAACCGGAAAGCTATCATCCTAAAACTACATTTTATTTACAATAGAATGGCTTGAATATCTCTGTTGCATGCAACACAACGATCTTGAACAAGAAGTAAGACTACATCTGTTCACAATATTTGTATCAATAGTAGGTAAATGTTAGTTAGGTACGGTCGGCTGCATAATTGCAGACCCACCGTAGAGCTCCAAAACGGCTGTTATAAGAATGTTTCAACACAAGCAAGATTCTAGACACCTGCTTTAGTTGAAGTTTAAAATCTTCTAACTCATCAAATTATCAATAAAAAATTATTAGAATGAAAATATTCCAATAATAGTAATTTTAGAACTTTACCAGGGGCTGCAATTATGCAGCCGACTGTACCTACGTAACTTACGATGTTATTTCTATATCATTAGACATTTTAAGAAGACACATATTTGCGGCTATAGCAAACTCTATCGTAGGGCAAAAGTTTGAGTTAGTTTAAGCCAACTCCAACGTCACAAAAGCTCCTTGAAATCTCTGTTTATCTTCCTGATTGGGGTTAAGTCGTTGTAGGCAAGCCTTGTTTTATTCATTACCTACTTGAGTAAAAAATGATCTCAAACGCAAAAATAATTTAGAAAATGAAAACGAAATAAAGGGAGACAATTTTCTTTAACCTTTTTGTTCAAGTAAATTGAATTAACAAGTCTTCAAAGTAGAACAAGAATGAGCAATGTTCCAGTAACATAACATGTACCTAGCCCTCAAGCGAAATACCTTCGCAAATCCTAAGAAAATTACGCTTAAACAGAACTCAAAGCCACACCGAATATAATAACGAACGTAAAAATGTTCGGAAAAGTAGGAGATATAAAAAAGTTCATCTCATTTTTTCATGAAAAAAAAAAACAGCAAAACACGTACATGGATTACATAAATAGATTTATGTTCAACTTCTCTAGAGCATGCCTGGCCTACCACCGTAATAAAAACTTGATGTAATTTAGGTACAAAAGCCGTAATTTTTGATGAGTTTTGCTTGGTAAGAATGTATAAACTTACAGTCCCTCTGATACAATAAATAACAAGTTTACTGCAAGCAAGTTACACCTTTTATTAGAAAAAAATGATTCTTAAAAATGGCAAACATTTATTTCCACACGACAAGCATAAGAACATAGGCATATAGGCAAAACTGAAGAAGTTGAAGAAGAAGAACATACAAAGTGTGCTGCCACAAATGCCTCAGTTAGAAGTCAGAGCAAAGCGTGCTTAGCTATGGGTGTGCGGGCAGAGCGGCCGAAGCTACAATGGTCTCCACCCAAACTCAATCCCCCTTATTCTAAAACGAGGTTTAAGGATATTATGAGATGTGGATTTAAACCTTAGATTTAGATACAGAGTTACTCGTGAACTATTGTCTAAACTCTATTCCTATATAATCTTTATAGATAGTGTTTAGACTATGTTTCCCTATATAATCTATAGGGATAGTGTTTGGACAATAGTTCATGAGTAAATCTAAGGTTGAAATCCACATCTCGGACCATCCCTAAACCTCGTTTTGGAATAAGGGGTTTAGTGTCGCCGGTGGCTGGTCCCGTATTGTTTATTAATATTCTGTTTCATAATGATCTCTTTAATAACTCTGTCATACAAAGGCTTGCTTCTCGTAACCTGATGCTTTAGTTTTAATATTCTTTTTTTTGTTCGAAACGAATTCGAGCAGCTGCAGCTGTGGAGACTTAATTAAAATAACTTTTGAAAATTATAATAACGTATAAATTAAAAATTGGTTTCGGTTTATATGAAGTAGGTAGATACAATAAATCTGTTAATGGTTTAGTTATATAACCTTTTTTTGCTAAGCAAGACATTCTATACTTACACTCTATTAAGTTTAAAGTCTTTTGTTTTTTTTGTTTGTAACGAAACTACTGGACCGATTTTGATGAAACTTGGTGTGAGGATACATTGATTTATTGAAAATAATAAAGGCTACTTTTGATCCTGATATTTCCACGGGATCGGTAGTTACGCGAATGAAACCGCGGAGCGCTGTTAATTTGTATAGAATTTCACTAAATAGCTGAAGTGTTGTATAGAAAATTAATCTTTATGATATGTATGATAAAACAATCGAATTTAAGTTGGGTTAGAGCTACGATGTCACTTAAGGCGACAAATGGACTCAGGGAGGGTCAAAAAGTTAAAAACATTCCACATTTTGTGAAATACGTTACTTGACGTTAAATCTCTACTTATCTTATCTCATGAAAAGGAAATGTAGAAAAATACTAGTCGCAAAAAAACTTATAAAATAACGGATATAAAACCTCAAAACAAAAAGCTGTAATGTCCCTAGAGAGGGCATATTTATTTATTTTATCGCGTATGTGCCGAGGATTTGTGTCAACTTGATTCGGATTGACATAGCTTATCGCCTAAATCTACCGTGAAATTTGCAAATCCCTGGATGGAGAATTACGAAACATTTTCTTCATTTAGAAAAACATATCGGGACATAGCGTATCAAGAAGGGAGATAATTTGGGTTAACTTTGCCGTGGAGCTTTCTCAGCTAATAATGGGAGAACTGAAAAAGTTAAAAATTGTATAATTTTAAATAGGAAAATATATCAGCTGCATGTCACATTAACTTTGGGCCAAAACAACAATCTTTTGACTACCCGGCAGACCATGTCGAAAGTGGCGAGATGACTTTGACAAATTTCCGACAGATTGGCAATCTGTCGCACAACGGAAGAGGAGTAGAGAGGCTTTTGCCCTGCAGTGGGCCACTACAGACTACAGGCACATGAGTAAGGAATCTCTACTCATGTGCTACAGGCTCATAATAATAAATAATAATAAATATTGCAGGACATTTCACACATCGCCATCTATTGTATATTGTATTATGGGTGCTGGACAACGGATATTCTACTTAAATACTTTTCTTTTGTAAATATATATATATAATACATAGAAACAACCAGACCACAGACAAATATCTAAGCATAAATACTTGTCTGAGGCGGGAATCGAACCCGCAACCCTGTGTTTAGCAGTCCGGCATGGTGACCATTGTGCCAACTAGGTCGTCACCTGGGTCGCCAACTGGGTCGTCATAAAAAAAGCCTAAAGGCATACTGCCAACGATCTTTGCTGGCATCGAGTCCTACAACGCTTTAAGCTCTACTATATAAGAAGCCGTAAGAGACGTTAAGGTAGGTACATATCTCATGTTATTTAGATGTATACATAAATAGTACCTGCCTAGATACATCCTGTAGGAAGCCTGTGGAATTGCCAGACGAAGGCTTTATTTTCCGGTCATATACTTTTACTGTTGGGTCTTGTAATAAAAATGTGATGTCCAAAAGTGCCTATTAAGTGACAATGTAATGAGGAGTTTAATGGTTTTGAAAAATTAAATTGTATCATAGTACTTAAAATCTGCTTTTTTATTTCTAAAAGGTTAAGTTTTGAATTTCGGGTTAACATGACCTTATATTTGAAAAGTTATTTAGCGTGAAGCCCCGTTTCGGATTAAATCCTAAAACCCAATCCTCTTTAGAGTAACTTTGGAGTAAATACTGTATCTTCGTATATACCTGTTACATTCTATGTAACAATTAACAAAAGCACTACCAGTTACAAATAGTAAGAAAACCATCTATTGTATTCAGACTTTCTTCTATGTCGCTTTTAACTTCCAAGAAATTAAAAAGATCAAAAGTAAAAAGGACTTTTCATTTCTTTCAAGAAAATTAAGCTAAAAGTATAGACGTAAAGGGAATAAAGAAAGGACAAAGGGAAACTTTTAGTGAGCTTTAAGAAGTTTTGGGGCTACGATGTTTAGTAATTATTAAAATATTTATCATCGCGTTTATTATTACAGTCGACTCTCGTTAATTCCAACCTGCGATAATTCGAACCTCTCTATAATTCAAAGTTATCACGAGTTCCCTACAACAGCTAGTTATTTATAAACAAAAGTACATAATAGAATAAGGTTCACAATGCCATACCTACATAGTTTAACCGAAGTTTTTTCCCTTGTTCAACATAAAACAGAGGAAATATTATGAAAATACTTCAGGAAGATTTTCCGATGTCTTTCAGTTGCTACGCTTTTAGACTTTTAATAACTTTAAGAAGTTCACTTAAATAAAGTTGTTCGCAATATTTTTATACCTAAACTAGCTTTTGCCCGCGACTTCGTCCGCGTAGAAGTCGAAAGAATGTTTATGCAAAATTTGAAGTAGATTGGACTAAGGAAAAACTTTGTCCCATACAAATTTTCCCCTTTTTCACCCCCTTAGGAGTTGAATTTCGGAAAATCCTTTCTTATCGGGTGCCTACGTCACATAAAGAACACACTTTCCAAGTTTCAGGTCTCCACAATCAGCGGTTTAGGCTGTGCGTTGATCCGTCAGTCAGTCATTCAGGATAAAGAATTTTATATGTATAGATAGATGATTAAACATTTTCCCTAAAACATCTGTGACAGACGTTCGAAATTAAATAACTTATGTATCTAATAATAGCACAATAATAGAAGGTAACTTCGTCAAACGAAGTGTTCATTCGAAAATAAATCTGTTAAGTACCTATTAGGTATGTTTTCGTTTCATATGATTTTCATTTTATTTGCAGAAAAACGTGTTTACGAGTGAATTAAGTACCTATTTATGGTCTGTGTACTTATCAACGTATTTTTTACGAATGTTTAGGTGAAAAAATATTTTATAGACTTTTGATCTGATTTATTTTTAATATTGGAGTGGGTTTACTCTTTTTAAGGAGTGAATCAAGAGAGTTTGAGTACCTACACCCTAAAGTAAATTCATCTTCATTCACTTAAAAGCTCCTAATTAAATGAAGCTTATAATATTATAGGCGATTGTACAAAAATACTGAAAAATATATCTTTGTTTATTTATGTAACGTAAATAGATTTTTTAAGGAAAAATGAATACTTACCCTGATTTCTTCGTCGCATAGCGTAGTGGTTATTGCACATTGTAAGCGAAAGGTTGCGAGTTCAACTCTCGCCCTGGTAAAAGATTTTGAAAAGCATTATTCCCTGAAAATATATCCAAAAATGCCTAGCTCGCACTTAAAATATTAAAATTACGGAAGCAGAAAATATTACTGTCATACTTAAAATAGCTAATATTTTTAACTAATCTTAAGAAATTTAAGCAATTGCATTTGAAAATATTACTTTTATATGATTGATTAAATAACTGAAGTATTAAACTGAACCAACGATACAGGCAGTATTTGACTTTATCAAGTGGCTACGTTGGGCTTAAGCTTGGCGTAGGCATATTTGTACCAATTACTTTTCCGGAGATGAAGATGTTGCGCTGGATATGTGGAGTGACGCGAAAGGATCGCGTAAGGAACTCTCGCATCCGGGGCAGCCTTCATGTCCGAGACATTACAGATAAATTGCAAGAATGTCGCCTACGCTGGTACGGTGACGTTTTGCGAAAACCGACAAGTTACGTGGGGAACAAATGTCTTGCCATGGCGCCTCCGCCGGGTCGTGGCAGACTGGGAAGACCCAAGAAGTGCTGGCTTGACCTCGTAAAGGGTGATATGCGTGCAAATGGCCTTACTAACTTGGATGCCGAAGATCGTGCGAAGTGGAGGCGTAAAAGTAGGAAAGCGGACCCCGGGCTCCCGAGAGGGATGCAACCGGGAACATCGCTCGGATGATGTGATGACTTTTCCTAGTTATGAAGCCTCGTCTCAGATTTTTAGTGCCCTGCAGATTACTTTATATTGGTACTATAAGACACACTTTTTGAAGCTTAATTATTATTCCGAGAAGAGGAGGAGTCGTCTTATTCATATTAATTTGTAAATAACTAGTCTTTGCACGTGGTTTGCCTTGCGCACTCAAAAATTAACACATCTTCCTAAATGAAATACTTTTAAGTTCCATTGCTTAATCCAAACATACATCGATAACAGATTCTGATAATAAATATAGATACATAGACTTACTTTGTTCTGAGTCTAATGTGGAAATTTAACATACAAACATTTAATTTTTATTTTATAAGTTGTATGATTTTAACAGTCAGAATTTCTAACGAATGCCTAAGGATCTTTCGTTCAATTATTACTTTTAATTTTACTTAAGGTAAAAGGGTACCGGCGCTCTCTCCATATAAACGTAGTCGACTGTTTCCTCCCTGGATTACTAGCACAAATATTTTTGTTGCATAAAACCTATAACTGCCATGACTGACTAAGCCCTTATGGCTTGATTTTTTTATTTTAAAATCTTAATTTCTATGATAGTTAGAAAAAAAACAAGCTTATAATATTATAGGCGATTAAAATATAGATACATAGAGGAAACAGTCGACTACGTTTGTATGGAGAGAGCGTTCGGTACCCTTTCCTCTTAATTCTTGAAAATAATTTCTTTCATAATTTAATTTCAAGTTGAATAATCATGGTTATATTGCTTTGAGATACCTATTCAATTGAAGTGGTTTCCCAAAATGTCAAGTGCCGGCGCCCGCCTCTATTGATGTGGTTTGACTAATTTGTCCTAAGTATGTTAAAATGCGCTGTCTACTCAGGTCATAAAAGGGTTCGGATTAGCACGGGATCCCTTTAAGAACGACCTTTAATGGATGAAAAGTATTTTATATCAAATTAAATAGGCCAATAAATATATCGCAAATGAGTTGCCAAAAAAATTCCAAAATGAGTCCAAAATGATTTATTTTTAATAAAAAAATATATTTTAGACTTTTCACTGGTTTGGTCAATATACAAATTCCGTAAAAATGAAATACATTATCTTTATTGGAACTTAACTTTAATTCATTAACCAGACCAGTGCAAATGACTAGTATCGATTTACCTGCCTACCCAAGAGTTGTGACGGGAAAAAATAGTCAACCTAACGTTTGCATATTCTAAAGGCTTCATACTTTTTATAGGTATAGAATTTATCTCTTAAACAAACCAGTAAACAGTTTAAAAATAAAACAAAAAATTAAATTGTTAATTAATAATTTTCTGGACTGAAATCATTTTAGACAACCCATTCGCAATTGTTTATTGACCTATTTAATTTGATATAAAATACTTTTCATCCAATAAACAGCTCGATGAAGGTCGTCCTTAAAGGGACCTCCGCCTGTATGGTACTCGCTGGAAAGACATTTACAGATGGGCAATCTGGAATTTCTAATAAATATATATAACTAGCAGCGCTCCGCAGTTTCACATGCGCAACTCCCGATCAAGTGAGAATACACTGAAAAAACGTGAGGGTTAATTTTAAATAAAATACTGTTGAAAATAACCCATAATGTTTGTTATTATAGCACCTGCAAAGTTAGTTGCTAAAACAAATAAGTCAAGTTTGTTGTTATTTTTTGTTTAATATTAGCCTTTATAAACGGTTAAAAATACTTCGTTACTAATAACATAGTTAGCTACATTAGTAACAGCAGAGAAAATTGGTTACATTTAGCCAATTTTACTCAGTAGTCTGAGATATGTATTCAATCACGGCAATCCATCCCCTTAGTTAATTATAGCCGACTTACTCGGTACATAACATCAGTGTTACTCGGTAATTACAACCAGTTTGTTCGGTTACTACAACTGGTTTACTCGCTATCTCCAGCCACCTTATTCGGCATTTGCAGCAGTGTTACTCAGTAATTTTAACCAAATATACTCGGTACCTAAAACCAATCTACTTGGCAGCAGCAAAAGTGTTACTTGGTATTCTTAACCAAATTTACTCGGTACCTACAGCCAATCTACTTGGTAGTTGCAACAGTGTTACTTAGTGTTCTCAACCAATTTTACTCGGTACCTAAAGCTGATCTACTCGGTAATTGCAGCAATGTTACTTAGTATTCTTAACCAAATTTACTCGGTGACTCCAACCGAATACATTTGCTAAGAACACTGAGTAACACTGCTACAATTATTCGGTAACTACAACCAGCCTGCTACCTAGCAGGGTGGTTGTAGTTACCGAATAAAGTTGGTTGCCTATCTACTACAATGTTACTCAGTAATCAAACCCAATTCAATCAGCACATTCCAATCAATTAATTGGTATTATTAATAAAAACTGTTTATATTTCTACTTTCAAGTACATCCACTTTCTAGGTTTGTTATATGTTTATTTAAAACCATATAGATACAAATCCTTGGAAGTAGATAACAGTTTATTATAATATACCATTTCAATTGATTGGAATGTACCGATCGATACGAATTGAATACGTTGAGTAACGAGTAATGAGTAACGTTGAAGTAGACTAGCTCCAATTTTATCGAGTAGAGCTGATTTGCATTGCTGTAAAGAATAATAAATATAAAAGAATATAAAGTTAGGATTACCTACTTAATACTATATAGAAAACTTAAGTGACTAAATTAACTTTAGGTATAGAGAGCTTATTTAATTTTTTCTGGTCTAAAGGGTTCTTATGAAATTAAAATACAAAGTATATTAACGTGATTTTATTTATAAACATACTGAGATCCCGATACAATAATACTAGAGTTTCTAGTAGGTAATAGATAAGCAGGTACATAATTCTTTGCAGTTTAGTCGCAGATCGTAACTTTCAAACATTGTCACCTCAAAAATATAGTCATTTTTGCAAACGATCACTTCACACATTTTCATCGTCGCAAATGATCACCATCGCAGATTCTCATATTAACTTTTTTCTCGTAAAAAAGACCAACCTAGGTACTAATACTAATGTTACCTGCATAAGTGTTTGTAAATTACTATTTTTACTATTTTTCAAGCGCACACTTGATACTCCCAAAAGTGTCGGGATTAGCATCATACATGCGCAATGTTGGAGGTCTCTTCCGATGCTGAAACAACAAAAAGTTTTGTTCTATACCATAAATAATATATTCAACTCCATATTATACTATGGGCAAAGTTTGTATGTGTAAGAGCTAAAGTGCTACAACACTACAATACTCAGTTAGTTAGTTCAACACAAGTCAAGCGTTTCCATCTTTTTATCAATTTTTTACAGTTTGAACACTAACTTATTCTATAAGATTACTATCCAGAGACCACTAGCTTTGAATAAAGTGATCATAGAACTAACACGAATAATTAACTAATTATGAAATTTTATGAATTTGGGAATAATATTTAAACTGTAACTTTTCGATGTTTATTTTTGGAATATTGATTATAAACATCGAAAAGTTACAGTTTTATTGTATGTAGGTAATGTAGGTATATAAGGAAATAAAATATTATAACCCCATTAAAACAAAATTAGATACCGTACTGACCTTTGAATACTTCGATGTATGATTCGAGCTTCCAAGTGACGAGTAGAGCGAACTTCCTCGTCCTTTTAAACAGCAGCAGTAGCAGGCACTCTACACAACGTACACAACACAGTTTGCTTGTTGAAAATTGCTTGCATCGAACAAAAACGCCTCACACACACTATTTTCTAGCTTTGTAATGGCGAGCAAATAAATGAATGATGCGTCGGAGCAACACTGACAGCACTGAACACTATTGTCACTGACCAGTACGGATGACGGATAGTCTATTACTTACGGCGTAGGTAATCATAGCTAAGCAACTTTGCTATGATCAACCGATTAAATTTACTTGTTTAAGAAGAAATATGTTTAGCTTAATTAAAAATAAATCAGTAATTTGTTAAAATCAACCGAATAAATACTCGGTTAAAATAGGTTTAGGTTTAAAGAACTTTATTATCATCAAAGACACAAGTGTCACTTATGTGATAACAATAAAATCAACCAATAGTCACGTTTAAAATTAAATAATTCAACTTATTTATTATTAAATTAGAAACTTTGTAATGTCAACCGAATAATTACTCGGTTATAAACCATAAACACTCAGTTTAAAATTAAATAAGTGTAACTCATTTATTATTAGATAAAGATGTTTGCAAAAATTAATCGATTAAAATACTTGTTAGAAACAACTAAAACTCTTATTCAGAATTGACAAACCCACTTAATAGTTTTGAATCAAGTTCCAACTTATTTGAATGTAGCAATTAAATTATTTGTTATTAATTAATTTTCCATTTGTTATTAGCTAAGACAATATAACAAAGTTCACGTGTCTATTATATGCCAAGTTCACTTGGAGTTTTTTAGCTAAGACTTAGTTAAAATTAACTGATAAGATTTTAACCGAGCCAAAAAGGTACTTTGCTAAATCCTAATTTTTTCAGTGTATCGGGATAAAAAGTAGCCTATAGCCTTCCTCGATAAATGGACTATCCAACACAAAAAGATTGTTTCAATTCGAACCAGTAGTTTCTGCGATTAGCGCGTTCAAACAAACAAATAAACAAACTCTTCAGCTTTATAATATTAGTATAGATAAAAATGGCCTTAAATATTTGTTTGAAGTGGGAATCGAACTTTTATGTATCGGTCGGCTCTCGGCGCCAAACACGTACTTTCGAGATTTCAGGCAAATGTCAATTAAAATCTCATTAATCTTATCCTTGCTTTAAAAGTATTAAATCCAAGGCCACATCTGCTATTAAAACGATGTTTTCATTATCAGGATCAAAGAAGTTTTCAAGGTAAAATTCATGAAGTTAATAGCTATATTGAAACAGGCAATTAATTTTATTTCAACTTCACCGCATACAAAACACATCGTAAAGCATAGAAAACGACCGTGTTAATTGAATTTGTAAGCATTGCCAATTTTTTTGTTTTTTATTTATCATCCCGATCCCGTGGGGATATCGGGATAAAAGTATCCTATGTGTTAATCCAGGTCTCCAGCTGTCTACAAATTATTAACTTCCACCGCAATCGGTCTAGTAGGTAGCGTGAAAGAGTAACAAAGAAAATAAACACAAACTTTCACATTTATAAGTAAGTACCTAATATTAGTAGAATAGTATTTTTTTTTTTATATTTATACAAAAATTTCAAGCAAAAATTGCAAAACATACAAGTAGATAGGTAATCATTTATATTTGAATATTTTGGTTTATTTTATTTTAATTTCTCTGTTTATTAAGGTTCTGTACATCGAAAGGAAAAAACGGTACTTACCCTTATTCCTATAAGGAACAAAGTACTAAACAAAATGATCCTTCATTTTGTTTAGTACTGTTATAAATGATTGAATTGTGGGTAATTTTATTTTGTATAAATAAATTGAAAAATTAATAAAACCTATTCTTGTGTGTTACTGAGTTTCCGACCTGATTATGTAGTTTTGTTCTATTGATCTAGTGAAATAATTGTTTAACCATAGACTTAGATAAAATCACAAACGATTAAACTTTGTTTTTGATCTCTTATTTATAATTTTAGTCAATGTTTTAACGAGGTTTTTTTACAAAGTTGTAAAAGCTCTCAAACATTGTTTCATCAATATCAAGAAATGGCAAAGTGCGAAGTTCTTAGTCATTAAATTTCTTATTAAATTACAAACAGTGGAATTTGCTTACAAAGACGCGAAAACTGTGTATTTTGATAATTTATTGTAATTTAAAAGTGTACGTAAATAAAACTGACAACCAAAATTTATATGACACTAGCAGCGTTGTGCGGTTTCACCCGAGTAACTCCCGATCCCGTGGAAATATTGGGAATAAAATAACTTATGTTACTCCTAATGAGTCAATGCATCCTCATACCAAGTTTCATCAAAATGTGTTTAGTAGTTTCGGAGCCTATTCGTTACAAACAATGAAAACAAAAAAATCCTAAAAGTTTATTAAGATTAAAATAGATATGGATAGAAGATAAGATAAGATAATATTACTATAGATTATATCAGGCATCTACTCATTAGGGCTGCTAGGACAGCTTATGTCCAAGTCTACTATTGCAGCTAAGGCGGCTTTCCACCTGTACATCTACTACAACAAAAACCGTTCTGTTGCCTATTTACACCACGTCCGAATCATACACATTTATTCCATGGTATCACATTTTAAACAAAAAACTAAATCAAAATCGGTTCATCCATTCGGGAGCTACGATGCTACAGACAGACAGACCCACACACACACAGAGAGAGACACGTCAAACATATAACATCCCTTTTTTGCATCGGGGGTTCAAAATAAAAAATACTCTAACGATGCATTACTGAAACAAAAAGGAAAAGCTTAGAACTTAATAAAAGATGTACCTAACAAATTGGCTAACTAACAATAAGCTATTTTTTTTCCAAAGTATTTGTAATTACGAGCGTATCGGGTCCTTTCCCAAGAGAGTTGGTCTCCATCACGCGATCTCAAATGTATTAGCTCATAATCTCCTCAAGATTTCCTTTGAGACTCTACTTACTCTTCGTAAGTACCTACTGAAAGAATAAAACTTTTTTGTTATAATTTGAAAATTTTCATGATAATTTATCACGTAGACCGTAAATGTAAACGAATTCTGGAATTTCCAAGTAAGCTAACAATATGTCACATGACTGCTACAATAAGGTATGTACTCGTATATGTTTCGTATATTAAAAAAGCTGTTAAGTGCTTCTCATATTCTTCTCTACCAGAATTTATATCTTCTTCATTTAAATTTTCCAAAGTTTTAAAGAAAAGTATTTTATTTGCCCATCTCAAACTCACACAACCTTGTCTAATTCTTGTAGATATTAATAACTCTATGCACTTTTATTGATTTTTACTGACTTTGAAAGAAGAAAGAGGTTCTTACCTTTTATGTATGTTCACCAATTATTCGAAAATGGCGCCACCGATTGTTAATTAAAATAGGTCAGTAGGGTCAGCGTACCGAATCAAAACTCGTCACCGTAAACTCAATATGGGGGTAAGTACCTTCTCGTAGGGTAACACCCGTTTTCACAAACATTACTTAAGTTTATCTTGGATAAGTGAACGCACTGCGCTAACTGCGGCCCTATGATCGGTCAATTTTGTGCTGCTTTTTTCACTGTAGTGTATTATTTACGGCTCTATACGTTCGCGCGCACTATGTAATCTCATAGGGTTGATTGTGAATACAGTACCTAAATTGCTCTTGGATAAGTGAACGATTTTCGCTAACTGCGGCCCTATGATTGGTCAATTTTGTGCTGCTCTCTTCAATCTACCGAATCAGCATCTTATTGGCGGCTCTATGCGTTCGCGCGCACTATGTAATCTCATAGTGTTGATTGTGAATACGGGTGTGGGTCTACCAACGACCCATCCATAGACTAAGAGGTCCATTAAGGTCTTATTCGTTACCTTTAGTTTTTGGACAAACAATGTTAATAACCACAAAAAGTTCTTACCTATTTCTAAACAAAAGTCCTTGCGAACCTGTCACTAAGGGTGGCAATAAATAGCTTGGTATCCGGTGACAGGAAGTTCGTAGGAAGAATATAAGTATTGATAGATAACACAAAAGGTTTTTACCTGGATATAAATATCATGAAGATCACAAATCACTAATAATTATAAGATAGGTATCTAAAGATAATAGGATCTGGAAAACATCCAGGTCACAAAACTATGTTTACAGAGTAAACATTTTGCGGGCGTAACAGCTTTGAAATGAGCTGTCGCTCAATGTTTCGCAGCATGACGAAGTGTTCGATGGAATTTCATTAAAGAAATTCAGATCACGCTGAGTCCTCAACAAACGAGTGCCCTTGTGTCGAGAGCAATCTTTTCCAGGCACTGTTTTTGTGATGTTCATTATTTTTATTAATTTATTCTGGTTTGCTGAATTTTATTCCGTATACCGCATATGCCCGCGGATTCGCCAGCCATTGCACCTTTTATTTAAGGTTGGAATTTCGAAAAACCAATGGATACCTTCATTATACTTCAAAAAGAACTTCACCCTTTAAATTTCATAACTATAGGATTTCGGCTGTGCATTGAAAAATCAATTAGTCAGTTAGGACTTTGACTTTTATATTTATAAATATAACCCAATAAAAGGAATTTGATTGAAAGTTATGCAAATGTCCTATGTCTAAATCTATACTAATATTATAAAGATGAAACATTTGATTGTTTGAATTGAATAGGCTTCGAAATTACTGGACCTATCTTGATGAAAATTGGTATGAGGACACATGTATCATTGGGACTATCATTCTACTTTGAATCCCGATATTTCCAATGGATTGGGCGTTACGCGGGTGAAACCGCGGAGCGCTGCTAGTTAACTCAAACTCATTTTTTTATTTATTAAATAAGTGTCATGCAGTGCATTACATCACTTTGAAACGTCTTAAAAATTAAGATTGGATGTGTGCCTTCGGAACGCGCCCACCAATGAGAAGAAGGCACAAGAAACTTGTGGCGTTTTTTTCTTTTTTGTGATCATGCTCACAAAGGTCAAATATTTTTGAAGATATTTTTGAAATAGAGCAGTTGTGTCCATGGGTCCTTATCATTAGGGTACGACGAACTATCATAATATGCCTTACCGCACAATTTCGGCTTTATAAAAAATTTAAACCTGTTAATGGACATGCCATCTACATCTTTAGGTAATTTATTATAATAGAGCACACATGTGCTATTAAACGACCTGTTTATTTTCCGGAGCCTACTACCGGGCACGGTCAGTAGTAGTAGCAGTAGTAAATAAATTGATTTAAGTGAAGTAAGTAGGTATACGAAGACACGCCCTGTCCCTTTTATTAGTGTTCTACAGTGGTGTAATGAATGAATGGATATACTACAATGTGCCTACATTACTGAGTGGTTTGTGGAGGTTATTGCGGTTCACTAACACACTGGGGTATTACAAGGCTAAGTGTTACTTTAATATCTACACCCTGACTCTATTCTATTATTACAGGATCCCTTTAAGCACGACCTTCGCCGACCTGCTTAATGGATAAAAAGTATTTTATATCAAACTAGGTTTTTCCCGGGACTTCGTCCGCGTAAAAGTAGAAAATAAACCTCAAAATCACGTTGTCCCATACAAACTTTGCTCCCTCCCCCTTTTCATCCCCTAAGGGGTAGAAGTTCAGAAAATCCTTTCTTATCGGATGCATACGTCATACAAAGAACACACCCTCCAAGCTTCAGGTCTCTACGATCAGCGGTTTAGGTTAATCTGTCAGCCAATCAAGTCATTCAGGAGAAAGAATGTTATATGTATAGATTAAATAGAACAATAAATTTATTGCAAAAGGGTTGACTAAAAAATTTCAGCCCAGAATGATTAATTAATATAAAAACATTTTTCAGACATTTCACTGGTTTGGTTAGACAAATTCCATACCAATAAAATAATAACATAACCAGACCAGAGCAAATTACAAGTATCCATTTAGTTTCGATTGGTATGGAATTTACCTATTAACCAAACCAGTGAAATGTTTAAAATAAAATTAAATAGTTAATTAATCATATTCTGGACTTAATTTTTTTAGTCAATCTATTTGTAATATATTTATTGACTTTTTAATATGATATAAAATACTTTTCATCAATTAAGCAGCTCAGTAAAGGTCGTTCTTAAAGGGATCTTGGACTATATGTTGTATAAATGAATTAAGAACAGCACTACGAACGCAGTTGTAGAAGGCACAGAAGAATTAACTCCTGAATTCCATCTTAACCAACCATCTTCCAGGTTTTAGCGGTATCAAAAGCAGAAGCTCAAATAATTAGGTGCTTTCCACTGCCTGATAACTCCAAATATATTGAAAGGGATAAACAAATTAATTGCATAATAACAGACTTATCATACAAAATCACAATCGTAAAATGATTAAATTACTTAATTTCGTTAAATCACGTTCCATATAATTAAATAAATTCAATTGAATTTGTCACTGTGTTTGATTGTACGTCTAATATTTTTGAAAATATAATCATCTACGAATGTAATTATTCATAAATATAATATTATGAGAACAAAGAAAAGAAAAAATAAGAAAGAAAACATTTATTTGGACACGTACACGCGTACACGTCACAAGAAATTCAGAAAAGTAGTAAAAACTAAAAGCACTAACATAAAACGAAAGTAAAAACAAAAATAAGAATACAAAAGAGATTAAAAAAAAGGTCTAAGGAGCCGTGTGCCTCCAAAAAGGTTCGTTTGTATGGGAATTGGGAGTATAGAAAAGTGTTGTTTTTAGACATTCTCAGTCAAATTTTTGAATTTTTCTCCCCGCAAGAACCATTCTTGTACTTCAAGGAATAACAAAAAAAGAATAAGCGATTTTTGTATTATAGACAAAATAAAAATAAATAAATAGTACATTGCGATACAAGTGTAGTAAATTGATTATTTCATCGAGGCGGTTTATGACGCGCGCATTTGAGAAGCCGAGACACGTGTATCGTACGACGTTTTTTTATCACAGTTGTGAGTAAAAGAAAAGACTTGAAAAGAAAAGAAAATAATATATAACAAAATATTTGGTGATAAGTCTGTTTACAATTTTTTTAGGCAATATTTTTTTGTTAATTGTACTCCCGAAAGGCCAAGCAAAAGACTTTTGACCTATACAGCCTCGTCTGATATACAATATTTTTAGGGTTTTTTTTTCCATTTGTCGGGGGTTAAAAACTGAATATAATGGTACGAAAAAAACTATATTTAAGGAAAGAAAAAACAACACTAAATTAATTATTTTTAAGACGTTTTCACGTAAAATTATCCTTCGTAAACCGACTTTTTTTTGGTACCTACATTTTTTTTATCCATTAAAACAGTATAACCCAGATAAATTAGGAATGCTTCATCTACCCAACATGTAATTAGCAGTAAGATACTAATTTAACTTATCAGGATAACTTTTTACACACTAGTGGCGTCGAGGTAATGCATAACGCACGCGTGCGTAATACGTTGGATTATGAGCCTAAAAGCGGTTGAATAAAAAATAATAAATTAAATGTGTACCTTACATATTGCACAGATAAAGTTATATTATATAGGCATAGGCATAAATATATAAAGATAAGTGTGTGCGACAAAGGTAAGTGTGTGCGACATAATCCTAACTGAAACTTTTCAGTGTAATTGTTAAGAGGAAAACCCTTTCCCCGGTACCCACCGGGGGCTCTCTCCATACAAACGTAGTCTACTGTTTTCTCAATGAATAATGACACTAGAGCAAATATTTTTGTTGCATAAAACTTATAACTGCCTTGACCGTGGCCCTATGTTTGTTTTTTTGTTTTTTAAATCTTAATTTCTATGTTAATTAGAAAATGAAAATAACCAAAACATAGGACCATAGTCATTAGTCATGGCAGTTATAGGTTTTATAGCACAAAAATATTTGTGCTAGTGTCATTATCCAGGGAGGAAACAGTCGACTACGTTTGTATAGGAAACAGTCGACTACGTTTGTATGGAGAGAGCGCCGGTACCCTTAAATGTGAGTTACGACTACTTTTGAGACGAGAGTTTGTTTTATCAAAGTTCCGTGTAAAGGATACTTTAGATCTCCTTTCCGAGATGTCTTTGAACCAACTCAGGTATGAGTAAAACAAGTTAAGACTTTACTCAGACTTCAAGTAGGTTGGCATTTCTTTTTATTTTTATGTTATACTAGCTGCGTCCCGCGGTTTCCCCCGCGTAAGTCTCAATCCCGTGGGAATATCGAGATAAAAAGTTCCTATGTGTTAATCTTGGTTTCCAGCTATCTACATACCGAGCAATCGGTCTAGTTGTTCTTGAGCTATAAATGTTACATAGTTCGCATTCGCGAGCCACCTCTGTTCCCATCACTCATAAAATTAAATCTAGCCAAGCTTTTCACCTTGGAGGACTTCATTCATAAATGGATAACTGACTTTTATATCATAAGATGTCCCATATCAAGGAGCTATGGACCTTACGTTTGAAAAGAGTGCGTGGAGCCGAAACTAACACGTAAAGGCTTACATAATAAGTTTAATAGCAAAGTATGATGTGGGTACTACTTATAAAAATCATCCCCAGTATCTCATCATCATCCGAGCGATGTTCCCGGTTTCATCCCTCTCGGGAGCCCAGGGTCCGCTTTCCTGCTTTTACGCCACCACTTCGCACGATCTTCAGCATATTGCCATTTGCACGCAAACTACCCTTTACGACGTCAAGCCAGATTTTCTTGGATCCACCCAGTCTGCCACGACCCGGCGGAGGCGCCATGGCAAGGCATTTGTTCCCCACGTAACTAGCCGGTTTTCGCAAGACGTGACCGTACCAGCGTAGGCGGCATTCTTGCAATTTATCTGAAATGTCTCGGACACGAAGGCTGCCCTGGATGCGAGAGTTCCAGACGCGATCCTTTCGCGTTACTCCACACATCATCCCCTACTGGGGATGATGTGTGGAGTCTTTGTCTGATTTTTATAACTATTGTTTTAATTGTACCACTGTTACCGATTCACAATCTTTTTGACATAATTAATCTTCTTAGATATATCTTGGTGTTTCTTAGATATTTTTAAGTGAAACAGACTCGGGTTTGAACGCATCTCATATTGTGATATAATGATAAATACAGTGTACCTATATATGTACCTTATATAAAACAAATACCTCTTATGATTCAGAGACAAAGAGGCCGGGAATGTCGTAATAACTGTCTCATACCATACGTTTAATCATTCCTACTTAGGTACCTATGTATAAAGAATAAAAAATGTTTTCTGAATATCATACATGATTTAATTATTCACAATAATATATTATCAAACTAGCTGCGCCCCGCGGTTTCACCCGCGTAAGTCCCGATCCCGTAGGAATTGATTTTTTTTCTCGCCTTTTAAACCTTCCCTAGACCTCTACGAACATTTCAAGACTAAGATAAGATAAATCCGTTCAGCCGTTCTCGAGTTTTAGTGAGACTAACGAACAGCAATTCATTTTTATATATAAGACTAGCTGCGCCCCGCGGTTTCACCCGCGTAAGTCCCGATCCCGTAGGAATTGATTTTTTTTCTCACCTTTTAAACCTTCCCTAGACCTCCACGAATAATTCAAGACCAAGATAAGATAAATCCGTTCAGCCGTTCTCGAGTTTTAGCGAGACTAACGAACAGCAATTGATTTTTATATATAAGACTAGCTGCGCCCCGCGGTTTCACCCGCGTAAGTCCCGATCCCGTGGGAATATCGATTTTTTCTCGCCTTTTAAACCTTCCCTAGACCTCTACGAACATTTCAAGACTAAGATAAGATAAATCCGTTCAGCCGTTCTCGAGTTTTAGTGAGACTAACGAACAGCAATTCATTTTTATATATAAGACTAGCTGCGCCCCGCGGTTTCACCCGCGTAAGTCCCGATCCCGTAGGAATTGATAGGGTTTTCCCGGAAATTATTCGATTTTTTTCTCGCCTTTTAAACCTTCCCTAGACCTCTACGAACATTTCAAGACTAAGATAAGATAAATCCGTTCAGCCGTTCTCGAGTTTTAGTGAGACTAACGAACAGCAATTTATTTTTATATATATAGATGGAGGGCAGATCTAAATGTAAATTCCATGCATAAATTAAGGTGAGTAGGTGATGAGAAATATCTTTTTGATTTCATCCATTTCATGTTGTGCTAGACGACATCTGTTGCGTGGTGGGCGAACACCCGCCTAAGACGTAGAAGGTTGAGAGTGTATTCCCGCCTCGAAGAAATATTTATGTACAGATATTGGTTTCTAGTCAGATGTATAATTAAGTAAATATTTACAAAAGTATTTAGGTATTCTATCGGTTGTCTGGCCACCGTAACATAAGCTTAGCTTGTTATATTAAGCTTAGTTTAGTGTGGTTTGGTTATTTATTTTATTGTTTACGTGTACTTTTTCAATATATCATTTTTGCCGATGTTTCACAAACAATAATTGATTGAAACAAATGTGTATTTTGCCTCTGTTATATGAAAAATATTATGAGGAAGTAGGTACTCGGAATAGCACTGATTGCACGTTATATTGTTTATTCTGGCTAGGGCAACAGTTTCAACCTCTATTACAAACTAGCTGCGCTCCGCGGTTTCACCCGCGTAAGTCCCGATCCCGTGGGAATATCAAAATGAAAAGTAGCCTTTAGCCTTCCTCGATAAATGGATTATCCAACACAAAAATATTTTTTCAATTCGAACCAGAAGTTCCTGAGCTTAGCGCGATCAAACAATCAAACTCTTCAGCTTTATAATATTAGTATAGAATTAGCCTTATAAGCAACTTAATGTACCGAAAAAAAATATAGCTTGGGGCTAGATGGCGCTGAGTGAAGCGTCTTAAAATATTTATTTAGGATGGGAGAACGCCTCGAAACATCAGGTGGACCATTTGCTCGTTTCATCACTTTATCATAATACAAAAATGAATTTCAAAAGGTCTCGACACGTGTACGTATATTGTATGTAAGGCTTGTAAGGATTACCAACGCTGGAGCATTTACGTAATGGCTCGTACATACAATATTCAAGTCTAATAGCTACTTGACATGATGTGGTTTGAAGTATTTCGTAGACGTATCTAAAGGGAACATAATATGTGGACTGAGTCACGATTTAGAAATAAAAGAAATATATTTTATGCTAAGAGAACGGCGTTTTAAATATAATCGCTTCTAAAGTGTTTCCAATCGTTAATTTCACTTTTGACAGAAAAATACATAAAATAAAATCGATCGATAAAAGGAATCGAATCGGTAACGGGTAACCATTTAAAGTAAATGTCAAAAACTAACGATTTTACTTGAAATGATGTTTTAAAGTTTAAAACATCTTTACTCTTTGACATTTATTTGAAATGGTGTTTTAAACTTTAAAATATCGTTAGTCAGATATTTACTGGAAATGGTTACACTAGAAGCTATGTCACAATGCCTCACGGAAATAAAGATTTTACATCTAATAACCCATTAAACATTTTCCACCTGACTAGACAAAAAGTGTTCTGTGAGAGAATTAGGAATAATTTGGGCTTTGAAAAAGTTACCGTTGTCTTCGTGGATTGGTGCAGATTAGATAATATTGGTCATTAAAGGTTTTTCGGTGATTGGTTTTTAATGAGCAAAAAATCTTTCGAGCTTTTAATGAAGTTATGTAAAATGTACCTACCTGGCTAGGTAGGACAAAAATATTCCTAAGAGCTAACTAATGTGTTTTTATTTATTTTCTACTTTTATTATTTTTTATGTTTTGAAAAGCTTCCTAAAATAGCGTTATTTCCGGGCTTCAACATTTTTATTACTGTGGCGTAACTTAGTTCAATATTAATTTAATTATGTTACTGCCACCAGTTTGAGAATGAAATACTACAAAAGAATAATCAATGTTTAACTTAGCCTAATTATAAAATCTATGTAGGAAATCCAGGTATAATAGGTAGGTACCTACAGAAATAGTACAACTTAGTGCTCACATATACCTATAGTTAGTTAATTACAATTCCTTCAAATCTGAGAAGAAGAACTAACATGCTCACACAATTCCTTCTAATCTGAAAAGAGATCATTATCTAAGATGTCTGTCAATGTTTTCACTTCGCTCAAACGTTAAATCTAGTAAATTTAGGTATAAATCGTACCTAGGTACCTACTAAAACGAAGTGCTCAAACAATTCCTTCAGATCTGAAAAGAGAGCATGATCTAAGATGTTTTTAATAAATTTTTTAACTTCGCTCAAACGTTAAATCTAATAAGTTTAAGTAATAAAACGTACCTAGGTACCTACTAAAACTAGGTGCTCACACAATTCCTTCAAATCTGAAAAGAGATCATGATCTAAGATGTTTTTAATCAATTTTTCACTTCGCTCATACGTTAAATCTATGAGGATGTTTAAGTATGTAACAAACCTAGATATCTATTGCTCACATCCAAATATAAGCACATATTGAATTCCTACAAATCTGAAAAGAGATCACGATGTAAGATGTCTGTCAGATACGTTTGGAACTATCATAAATCTAATAAATATACAAGATACCTAGATCCCGAAACAAGATTAAGGAAGATGTAACGATAATTGACACTCGTCCCACAACTGTAGTACCTACTCGGGGAGATAAAATAAAGTACTTCAGTAAGTATACTTAAGTCGAGCTTACCGAAGAAAAACTCGTAGGATGTTCTATTTGTAAGGCGAACTATTCGATCGTACGATAGATTAGTATTCAGTATGTTTGTTTGTTAAATACTAGCAGCGATCCTCGGTTTCACCTGCGTAACTCCCGCTCCCGTGAAAATATCGGGATAAAAAGGAGCCTATCATACCAAGTTTCATCAAAATTGGTTCAATCGTTTTGGATCATATTCAATTCAAACAAACAAACAATCAAATCTTTCATCTTTATAATATTAGTATAGATATGTACATTGTACGTACATCTTCTATAGTATTACATTGATGTAAGGTATTTGTGTCTTTTTCTATACTAATATTATACAGAAGAAAGATTTTTTTTGTTTCTTAGTAGACTCGGTAACTACTGGATCGATTTTGATGTAAGTTAGAGTGAGGATACATTGATTAATTGGGAATAACATGGGCTACTTTTTATCCCGATATTCATTCGGGATCGGGAGTTATGCGGGTGAAACCGTGGAGCTCTGCTAGTCTTTTATAACCATTTTTGTTGTGTATTTGGGTCACATAATCTATTCTATTTCTCTATGCTAAATGCATTGTTAAGCTATACCTGTTATATTTAAAGGTGGTCTTTATGCATCATATGAAAGTGGGGCTCCGTCTGGCCTGAAGGTGGAAGGTGACCAGAGCTGCCTAAAAACTAGACCGGTTCCTCATACGCCGTCATGTCGGGACTACGGGAACTTGGTGCCATCCTTCCGCAATAATCGACAGCTGATATACTACCTAGCCAGTTTAGTAACAAAAAATACTGAAAAAAAAAACAAGTGCAAAATACAAGTTACGCTTGACTGTGGCTTACAGCTGAGGTCGACCCATTTAGGGCAGCACATGGCTTCTTAAATATTCTTCAGTTTAATGCATGTATTTTCTTAATTTCTTCTTAGTGTAGGTTACCTATTTCTTTGTGTGTGTTAATTTAAAAGTTGTCGTGTGTCTGTACCAAATAAATGTTTTTCTTTCCATCTTTTCACTGTCCCCAAGTAGATACGACGACCATGATCAACTGAAAAGTAAAGCCAGCATCCGCTCTTAAGTAACAATAGATTTAAATAAAGCGTCCAATGATATGAATTGTTTTATGCAGTCTATTGTCTCTCCATATACAAAATATTTCAAGTTTTCATCGAACAAAGCTTTTGAACATTCTTCAATTCGTTTTCGACCAATCATCATTTTCATTTTTTATTATTATCAGAATCTATTTTTAGAACTACGTATACGTAGTAAAACTATAGTTTTACATGATCACCTCTGCTTTTTAAAGTTGCTATTATTACATCGAATTTAGGGTAATCTTGTCCGTCTGTTTTTTAAAACAAAAAGGACAAGTCAAACTCAACTTTGACGACCCAGTTGGCACAATGGTCACCATGCCGGACTACCAAACACAGGATTGCGGGTTCGATTCCCGCCTCAGACAAGTATTTATGCATAGATATTTGTCCGTGGTCTGGTTGTTTCTATGTATTATAACTAAATATTTACAATAGAAAAGTATATTACTTAGCTTGGGGCTAAATGGCGATGTGTGGAATGTCCTGCAATATTTATTATTATATTAAGTTATGGAACTTTCTAAAAATAGCAACATTATAGCTGGTCACCCTTTACTTGTGGTAACCTTTAAAGTTTTGGGAAAAGGATCTCTAAAATAATAATAAAATCTTTTTCCTTTTAATTGCTTAAAAATACAAAACGTAATTTTGTTTCGAAAAACGAAAAGAAATTCTTTCTCTTAAAAAATATTTAACAATTGTCCTAAAAGTTTCTAAATGGGGGTCAGGGTCGAGCTTTTTCCAGAAAACAATGAAAAGCTTTTGATTGGATTCATTCCTCAAGTTAGGTAAGTACTTATCTTATTTATATTATAAGGAAATGTCAATACTTATTAGAGCAATTTCTTAAAGAGATCAACTAAGATAAGTCTTTGTATTATTTTTAACTAACTAGGTACCTATTTGACATTATCTAATTTATTTTTAATATTTAAACGTTTGCTCGTGGACGGAATACATGTTTAAATATGAAGTAAGAACTTTGCTATGTATTCTGGCGAATAAAATTTATAAAATCATTTAAATAAATAAATTTATTTTTTTATTAGTTGTATCATTATATGACATATTCTGGAGAGTATTACAAACCATTATTTTACATCTGATGTAGTTGTCTGTATGTTTGGCATTTATCTGCTGCGGACCCGTAGAGATCCAAAACGGCTTCTATAAGAATGTTTTCAACACAAGCAAGATTCTAGGCACCTGCTTTAGTTGAAGTTTAAAGTCTTCTAACTCATCATTTTATCAAACAAAAATTATTAGAATGAAAACATGCCAATAATAGTAACTTTTGAAATCTACCGGGGATGCAATTATGCAGCCGACATATAAGTTTGAATGTAAGAGCACGGCGTTTGCTAATGTAAGGGCAAACAATATACTTCCGTTATTTCTGTGTTAACTGAGTATTAAAGGAGAGAGTGGCATGCTGCTTTAGAACTGTATCTATACATATAAAATTAATTGTCCTGAATGACTAACTGACGGATCAACGCACAGCCTAAACCGCTGATTGTAGAGACCTGAAACTGGGAGGGTCAATTTCAATTTCAATATCAAAGAATTCATTAGTGCATACAATCATTGTTACAAGTATTGATATCAACATAATGTAAATTTAACACTTTCACAAGCTAAAAGCGCCTTTAAAAAAGCTTACAATTTAGGGAAGAAAAGTATTTTTTATTTTTTTATAGTTACAATTTATCCACGACTACCTCGGCGTTCCTACCGTCAAGGAGGAGATTGACCTGCATAGAAAGCGATACGCTGACCGCCTGGCTAGTTATCCCAACCCTCTAGCTCTAAACTTACTAGATAGCTCCAAAAACATCCGCCGTCTAAAAAGAGGTCAAATCCTCTAGCCAGACGAATGTACGAAGAGGAAGCAGCTGCACTGGCACCTGCACCTCAAACGCCATTCCTGCACTGAACACAGCTGCTAAAAAAAAAAAAAAGTTACAATTTATTTAAGAAACTGGGAGGGTGTGTTTTTTGTGTGGCATAGGCATCCGATGAGAAAGGATTTCCCGAAATTTTACTCTTAAGGGGGTTAAAAAGGGGGGCAAAATTTGTATGAGACATCGTGATTCCTTGGTCCATTTTCGACTTTTACGCGGACAAAGTCGCAGGCAAAAGCTATACTTTATATTGATCTTATCTTATATCTTGTGAGTTGAGTCTGCATTTATGACGTTTTCTAATATACGAACAAACCACTCTCTCGACCAGTACCTGCCGTAGTTATCTCAGTTACCTTAATGGTTACGTTTTAGATAACCCTAAATTTTTTACGTAAAATAAATAGGCAGCTACTTAGGTAGGCAATCATTTATCAGACTTCACCCTAGAGGCCAGAGACAGATCGATGTAATTAATTCCTAACTCCGTTTAAATGGCCCATAGAAGAAATAGTGGGATTCTTACGAAGAAATACAGCTATTAATCTAAAAATAGGATATTAAGACGTGTTGCTGCTATCGGTTTCAGTGTTCATTTACTTCAATGTCGGGTTGCGTCACACGCATGGACACGCAACGTAATCGACATTCGTTAAACCACTTCCGAAATGGTAACATTATATACCACAGGGTTGAAAGTATACATCCATGGTAGGACCAAACATAGGCATTTCAATCCGTATGGTGTATCAATCTTCTTTTGTCGTTATTCTTCTTATAGTAGCTGTTTTAGCGTACTAAAACGATTAAAACGGGACCCTATTACTATTACTACTTACTTTACTATCTGTCCGTCTGTCTGTCACCAGGTTGTACCTCATGAACCGTGATAGCTAGAGAGTTAGAAATTTCACAGATTATGTATTTATGTTGCCTCTATAACAACAAATACTAAAAACAGAAAATCAAATTAAGTGGGACTCCCATACAACTTGGTACGGAACCCTTCATACGCGAGTCCGACTCGCACTTAGCCGGTATTTTCTACTTATACCTTATATTACAAACCAATAAAAAAAATCGAGTCTGGAACTCTTAGAACAAGCAGTAGAACAGTAATTTATAATTTTTAAAATTCATATCTGTCTATTTATCTGTTTTTCCCTCGATAACAGATGCAATTAAAAACTACTACGCCGATTAAAATTTGTTTTTCACCATTGGATAGCTCTATTTTGGGAAAGTTCGTGGTATTACTTTACATCAAAATCCACCAAGTATAAACTGAATGAACGAGAAACTGCGGCTGCCTTACAAAATTGCGATCTGCGGGTTCCCATTTTCCGATTCTCCTGGTTTTCCTTTGGTATCGGTCAGTTTACTAATATGAATTTATGTTTTAAAATGAAGGGGTACCGACGGCTCTCTCCATGCAAACGTAGTCGACTGTTTCCTCCCTGGGTGACGCTAGCACAAATATTTTTGTACTATAAAACATATAACTGCCATGACTATGTTTTGGTTTTTTCATTTTCTAATTATCATAGAAATTAAGATTTAAAAACAAAAATAAACATAGGGTTTTTGGAACAAAAATATTTGCTCTAGTGTCATAATTCATTGAGAGAACTGTCGACTAAATTTGTATGGAGAGAGCCCCCGGTACCCTTTCCTCATAAGCCTCTCGATTTTGTTTACATCTACGGTTATTCAAATTTATTTTGGCTTATCCTTAACGCAGTAGAGATTTATCAACCCACAAATGATCCTTTTTAAATTGGTTGGTAAATAATGTTCATCCCATTCAGCCCATGATACCTGAAAAACAAATAAATATGAATATACAAATACGAAATTTTATTTGTCCTCTTTACGGTCAATAAGTCCCACGGATTTTCATGATAATTTGTACAGAGCTAATCCGCTATTGAAGAGATGCTCAACATTTTGTGCGAGTGGAGCTGCAGGGCGCCAATAGGTATTCTTATTCATAAAAAAGACGTAAGTAATAATTGGCTTAGTGGTAGATACCCCGACTTTCATTCTGAAGGTCGTGGGTTCGAATCCCGGCCGGCCGTGCACCAATGTATTTTTCTTAAGAAAAATTTATGTGCGCTAATTGACATTGCCCTTACGGTGAAGGAAAACATCGTGATAAAACCCGCGGCTTAGTTGGCTCCAGAAGTAGTGACATGTTCTCTCCTCTGGACACGGTCGACTGAGCTGAGAGGGTAGTAGGTGCTGGGCAAGCCTACTCAATCCTCACGCAAAAAGGACCCAATTAAAAAGTGTCTAGTTGCGGAAAAAAAGCCCGTATACATACATACATACAAGTAATAACCCCTTAAAACTTTATATGTGTTACCTATACACGCACAATGGCCCAAATAATGAGGCTAAGTGCGGAAACAGCCCCGTAAAACTAAACTAAACTAAACTATGTGTTACCTATAGGTATCTATTACCTATTCGATACCAACCTAAATAATTTAAATACGAATATTTTAAACGAATTTGATTTCGTTCGCAGTTTACTTGCATACCCATAATTTTGTAAATGAAAAATCTATGAAAACACAAAAACCTATGGTAAAAATATAGTGTAAGTATTCCTAAACGCTATTATTTACGAAAAGCGAACAAAGAAGCACCTAAAAATAAAGCATTTCCTTGTTATAAAAGAATAGGGGAGCGTGTAACTGACGCAAAGTTACTCCAAAAGCTTTTATGGTGTTAAGGTAAATGATACCCACATTCTCACGACAAATACGACTAAAATACGACATTAATACTCACGACAAGATGGTACTTATTTTCAGCAACACCCTTCACCCGTCTACAATTAACAAAACTATTAATTTCACTTCAACTATCATGCATAATATATTTGTACTTATAATAGCAGCGCTCCGCGGTTTCACCCGCGTAAGTCCTGATCCCGTAGAAATATCAAAATGAAAAGTAGCCTATAGCCTTCCTCGATAAATGGACTATCCAACACAAAAAGAATTTTTAATTCGAACTAGTAGTTCCTGAGATTATCGCGTTCAAACAAAGAAACAAACAAACTCTTCAGCTTTATAATATTACTAGCTTTGATAAACCTCTTAAAGTGTGGAAAATCCTTTCTTATCGGATGCCTACATCATACAAAAAACACACCCTCCAAGTTTCAGGTCTCTACGATCAGGGGTTTAGGCAGTGCGTTGATCCGTCATTCAGTCATTCAGGACAAAGCATTTTAAATGTATGGATTATTTATAAAATTAAAACAAAAAAAAACTTTAAAAGCCAGCAATATATCAACGTATCGGGCTAACATTTGGCACACAGATAGCTGTTATTAACGCAGGCATCTACTAAGGTAAAGACAAGACAGATCAGTTTATAATAGTCAGTATGATTAATACCGATGGATCACATTCCATCGACGGAATAAACAGGCAAGGCATGCATGATAAATACTGACATCCATCAATATACTAACATACACGATCAGTAAAATACCACGATATTTTATAAATACTGATTAACCACATTATTGATTAAATGTCTATCCTACGCCTTAAAAAGATTTTAAATTACACGGTCAGTAAATACAACGGTTTTGATAAATACTGCTAAACTATATTATAAACTGAACGTCTCCCCTACGCCTTAGAAAGATATTAGATTACACGATCAGTAAATACAACGGTATTTGATAAATACTGCTAAACCATATTATAAACTGAACGTCTCCCCTACGCCTTAGAAAGATATTAGATTACACGATCAGTAAATACAACGGTTTTGATAAATACTGCTAAACTATATTATAAACTGAACGTCTCCCCTACGCCTTAGAAAGATATTAGATTACACGATCAGTAAATACAACGGTTTTGATAAATACTGCTAAATTATATTATAAACTGAACGTCTCCTCTACGCCTTAGAAAGATATTAGATTACACGATCAGTAAATACAACGGTATTTGATAAATACTGCTAAACCATATTATAAACTGAACGTCTCCCCTACGCCTTAGAAAGATTTTGGAAAACTTGATCCCTTTCTGATTATCTATTTCCTTACGCTCTTTCTTCTCTTCTATTTCCTACGCGGACAAAGTCGCGTGTGAAAGCCAGTCAATAAATAAAACTATAAAGTTAATTTTATGATTGGTTTAGGTAACTCTATGCCTTAATTACTCAAACAGAGACACGCCTTTTTAACTCATACACTGCTATAACAATACAAAAACCTTTTAGAATTATTGCAACAAAATTTACTACATGGAATTAATTGGGTGCGGCCAGAAAAGTTTGAAAACCATATGTTTTACGATGTACGTAAATTAACAAGGGAACGGGGGAAGGCCGCAATTAACCCTTCCATTACAGTTGTGAGTGGAGTCGGGACTATATCTCAGCTAAATTCAATTTAAACAAAATGTCCCTATATTAAGTTTTGTCCCTAAAACACTAGACATGTTTTAGCCAGCATTAGATTTATAAAATAAAATTTCAACTGACTGGAGAAATATAAATAAAACAAGCTGCGCCCTGCGGTTTTACCCGCGTTAATGTCGCAAGAGTGATATTGATTTATGATAAACACAGCATACGATAAATAACTACAAACATTAAATACTTTTAGAGATCGAGTTTCTAAAAATCCTTTTTACTGCGAGTCTACGCCTATAAAAACCATGTGAAGTTTCAGACTCGTAGCTCTTGTAGTTTCAGACCCGTAGCTCTTGTAGTTTCAGACCCGTAGCTCTTGTTGTCTCAGACTCGTAGCTCTTGTAGTTTCAGACCCGTAGCTCTTGTAGTTTCAGACTCGTAGCTCTTGTAGTTTCAGACCCGTAGCTCTTGTTGTCTCAGACTCGTAGCTCTTGTAGTTTCAGACCCGTAGCTTTTGTAGTTTCAGACTCGTAGCTCTTGTAGTTTCAGACCCGTAGCTCTTGTAGTTTCAGACTCGTAGCTCTTGTAGTTTCAGACTCGTAGCTCTTGTAGTTTCAGACTCGTAGCTCTTGTAGTTTCAGACTCGTAGCTCTTGTAGTTTCAGACCCGTAGCTTTTGTAGTTTCAGACCCGTAGCTCTTGTAGCTTCAGACTCGTAGCTCTTGTAGTTTCAGACTCGTAGCTCTTGTAGTTTCAGACTCGTAGCTCTTGTAGTTTCAGACTCGTAGCTCTTGTAGTTTCAGACTCGTAGCTCTTGTAGTTTCAGACTCGTAGCTCTTTTAGTTTTAGAGATTTCGTGTTGAATACTTTTCTGTATAATTATACCTAGTATGTGTATAGGTATCTGTCTGACTAAGTTGTCTGTATTCGAATAAAAATATTCCATTCCATTCAATGATTGACAGTTTTTATAATAGAAATCCTAAGAAAACACATATTTTTCGTTATTTTTATAAATGACAATGGACAGTTCAGACAGTTCCATCAAGTTCAAGTGTATAGGTAAATTCACTGGAAAATATACAAAATTGCTTGACAAAGTAAGTTACGGGAAAGCAATAAGCAAAATTGTATATTCTATTTCGGAATAAATTATTAAAGTGAGACGAAATTTTTCCAATGTCGTGTTGACAAGGTAAATTGGGCCAGTCATGTGTAGAATGGTTGTAGAATATATTTCTCAACTCTTAGTTTCTTATACTATAGCACTAAATCACATTGAACATTGAAAGATAAATAGCGTCGTTATATTAACAAATGATTTTTCCTATTTTTATTGACTGTAGAAAATATTTTTTGCTCCAACATAGATTTCGAATAAAAAATTTGAATCGTCAAATATGTTCAGTTGCAATAATGAACTTCGAAAAAGAGACACAATGAATCAATGTATCCTCATACCAAGTTTCATCAAAATCGGTCCTAGATTCGAAGCCAATTTGTTACAAAAATAACAACACACAAAAAATGTTTCCAAGAGGTAATCATCTATATATATAAAAGGGAAAATCACTGACTCACTCACCCACTCATCACGACATCTCAGAAACTACCAGTGCTGGGAATCTCAAATTTTGCATGGGAGTTCCTTTTATGACGTAGGTGCTCACTAAGACCGGATTTTGGGGTGGAAGTTTGTATGAAGGTTTGATTTTTTTTAAAGGGAGAAACTTGAAAATTAGAATTAAATCTTCTTATCGTAAATAAATGATGACGTGTTTCAGGGATTTTCAATTTTCCTATTTAAGGGAGGAGAAATGGGGGGTTAAAGTTTGTATGAAGGTTTGTTTTTTTTTAAAGGTAGAAACTTGAAAATTAGAATTATATCTTCTTATAGTAAATAAATGATGACGTGTTTCAGGGATTTTCAATTTTCCTATTTTAAAGAGGGGAAATGGGGGGTGGAAGTTTGTAGGAAGGTTTGATTTTTTTTTAAAGGTAGAAACTTGAAAATTAGAATTATATCTTCTTATCGTAAGTTAATGATGACGTGTTTCAGGGATTTTCAATTTTCCTATTTTAATTCCTACCAATATTATAAATGTGAAAGTTTGTGTGTGTGTGTGTGTATGTTTGTTACTCCTTCACGCAAAAACTACTGGACCGATTGCGATGAAACTCGGTATGTAGATAGCTGGAGGCCTGGATTAACGTATAGGCTACTATATTCCCACGGGATCGGGACTTACGGGATTACTCCTTTACGCAAAAACTACCGGACCGATTGTGATGAAACTATGTAAGTAGATAGCTGGAGACTTGAATAAACACATAGGCTAATTTTTATCCCGATCCCGAAGAAGGGGGAGGCGGGAGAAAATAGGAAGTGTATGAAAACGGAGAGAGGAAGAAATGGGGAGGGGGAAGGGGGGGCACGAAAGAGGGAGGGGAGGAAAGTGGGTGTGCAGGAAGGGGGAAGGAACCTAACCTAACCTACTCCATCCGTAACGGTTCTGTGTCAAAAAAACATTCAGGGTCTCTCTGAAGTCTCTAAAAATCTAACAAACTACTGAGTTTGTTTGAATGCGCTAATCTCAGGAACTACTTTTTCGAATTGTAAATTTGTGTTGGATAGTCCATTTATCGCGGAAGGCTTTAGGCTATATAACATCATGCTGCGACCAATAGTAGCGAAGAATCAGTGAGAAATGTGGGAAAAAACGGGGAAAATTATTCATCTTTGAGGGCTTCTGTTTTTTGTTTGAACGCGCTGATCTCAGGAACTGCTAGATCGAATTGAAAAATATAAGCTACATTTTATCCCCATATTACCACGGAATCGAGACTTACGCGGGTGAAACCGCGGGGCGCAGCTAGTTATATTATAAATGTGAAAGTTTGTGTATATTTGTTACTCCCTCACGGAAAAACTACTGGACCGATTGCGATGAAACTCGGTATGTAGGAAGCTAGAAACCTGAATTAAGAGGAAAGGGTACCGACGCTCTCTCCATACAAACGTAGTCGACAGTTTTCTCCCTGGATAATGACACTAGAGTAAATATTTTTGATGCATAAAACTTATAACTGCCATGACCATACCCCTATGTTGTGATTTTTTAGAAACTTATTTTCTATGATAATTAGAGAATGAAAAAAACGACAAAACATGGGGGGCATATTCATGGCAGTTGTAGGTTTTATGGCACAAAAATATTTGTGCTAGTGTCATTATGCAGGGAGGAAACAGTCGACTATGTTTGTATGGAGAGAGCGCCGGTACCCTTTCACCCTAAACTCCGCCATAACAAGATACGGCTGACAATAAAAAAATAAACCTTAACCTTTCTTATTGACGAACGCGGGATCCCGTTATACCGGGATCCCGCATCAATAAAAATCCTTGATCCCGCTGATACCGAGATCCCGCAATAGCATGTGGGATTGGAAGTTCTAGTGTTTAATTGTTTTGACATCACAAAAGTTTAAGCTTTGTAATTCCTTTCCTTGAAACATTGTATGTGATTTAAAAATAGAGGAAGGTCTTTGTCATTATGTACAGATGAGGGCTAACATAGCCTTGCAAGTTTATGGACCACGGTCTTCCTTTGACTAAGAACGTCGATTCGTACAATATTTAAACAATATATGACGACCCAGTTGGTACAATGGTCACAATGCCGGACTGCCAAACACAGGGTTGCGGGTTCGATTCCCGCCTCAGACAAGTATTTATGCTTAGATATTTGTCTGTGGTCTGGTTGTTTCTATGTATTATAAGTATATATTTACAAAACAAAAGTATTTAAGTAGTATTTCCGTTGTCTAGCACCCATAACACAAGTCTAGTTACTTAGCTTGGGGCTACATGGCGATGTGTGAAATGTCCTGCAATTTTTTTTTGTTTATTTTTTTTTATATAGGTTATACTTATTATTAAAGTCTACAGTATAGATAAACGAATGTATTTTTGCGTTATCCCTTAATTATTCGTAGTTTTCTGCAATATTGCATATAGGTAAGAAGCACCTAGCTACTTAGGCAGTATTTTATTCACACACAAATCCTCTTGTAGGAGTAGGTACATAATTTATTTTGTTGAAAGAATATCATTTCATCTTTGTTTGAAATTCGTTGAAAAAATATGACGTATATTGCTGGGTACGTATTTAGAAATAAAAACACAGTTCAAATAAAAATATCGTATCAGTATAATTTCAATTTTTAAACTTTCAAAGGTGAACGGGTATTTAAATTTAGAAAGTTTGTAAAAATATAGCATTAAAATTTACAGTATAAATTGACAAACATAGCTTTTGAAGAGAATACAATGTATTAGGACATTTACAAAAAATCTTACGAATAAACTTAACGTGTAATGTAGGTAAATACATAATAAGGTTAAATGTGGTTAATGGTGTACGTACATAAAACATGCTCATCAAAAGGGTCTTACAAGGATCATTACGAACATTCAGTCTACCATGAAATCAGCTAAATGTCCATGTAGCCTAATGTTAGGTAAAAGGAGCTGTAAATGTTCCTTCTTGCAATTAATCTAAGTACGTGGTTAATTTTATTATGCCTTTTTATAATTAACCGACTTCAGAAAAAGGAGGAGGTTCTCAATTCGTCGCGTACATATCCTACTAATATTATAAATGTGAAAGTTTTTGTATGTGTGTGTGTGTGTGTGTGTTTGTTTTTGTCAATCAATTCAACATGGATGGCTTATATTTTCCTTTGATGAGTACAGTTTAGGTAATGTAAACAAAACAACAAGACTAATAATGAAAATACAATTTTTACAACAGCTTGAAACAGTAACTTTAAGTTACGTGACGAGTAGCGTTTAAAATACATATTTTTAAGACATTCTTTCGACTTTACATTGTTGAAAGAGTTTTTCAGAAATGAAACTCTCTTCTAACATTAATTAATTATTAGGTATTCGAAATTAAAATGTAACAAAATTTTAATGCAAATAAAATCGACATCCGTACACATAGAATTTATTGATTTAAAAATTTACCTAGAAATTTGGACCCTAGATAATAAAAACTAGTGCTAGGTTTAAGATAAGTGAGTAAATAAATTCTACCATACATTCTTTTATTATCTAAATACCGTATTTACAAATTAGTTTTTGCGTCTTGGCTCAAAAGACGCAGAAACTAAAAGAATACCTATTTACATAATGTAACACCTAATCTATTATTTACTAATCTACGTGAAATTAGGTAACCATTAAAATATTTAGAACATATTATTAATTGAATCTATATATATTTCTTAAACTACTTTGATACCATATCACGAAGAACTACAACTATGTTTCACAAGAAAATTCATTGATTACTTAAAGTAAGTGTTTTCGTATATCGTAGAGAGCAAATTTTCTGAAACAAATAAACAAAAACATTAGAAATTACAACACTGATTTGCCATATTGGTTACCTAGCTCTTGTATTGCATTATTATCAGGGTACTTGCTCAATGCTCATGTCATCATACATGACCAAAGCTGTATTGATTTGTTTATTTTTATTTGCCGTTACCCAAGTCCCCCTTTTTCACCCCCTTAAGGGTAGAATTTCGGAAAATCTTTATCTTATCGGATGCGTACGTCACACAAAGAACACGCCCTCCAAGTTTCAGGTCTCTGCGATCAGCGGTTCAGGCTGTGCGTTGATCCGTCAGTCAGTCAGTAGTTCGGGACAAAGAATTTTAAATGTATAGATAAAGATTTATTATTATTATAATGTAGTAAAGGAATCTGATTCACAATAGTGATATACATTATGCTAGATCCCCATGATTTAGTGAGTTTGATCAGCAATAATGTATTGCTTTTAGCGGAACCACTATCTAATACGGGGTCTTTAAGACTATACAATGATCCCGTAGGATTGTGATATTTCACTTTGCGGGATCCCCATCCTAAGAGGTAATACACGTCGGTTATAACGACTTGTTCAAACAGCTTCATTTAGACAGACATCCCTACGGCTTTACGCCTTTATAAGGACTCGTAGAACAGGAAATAATACACCGAAAAATAAACAATAACTGAAAAGAATCCATTAGGTAAAGTTTGGGGATTTTTTGTAATAGTATTTCGAATACACAATCACTGTTCCCCTAGCCTTGAGTTAGCACCCTTTATAAAATCGTATATTTATATAGGTTATTTTACCCTTTTTTCATCATTTTGATAGCACAAATACAATGTTACTAAGGCTAGGCATCTAGACCCACATAGGTAGAAATCTAGGCATACATAGATAGAATTCGCTTGTAAAACATTACTTATGGGTGGGTGAATGAGAGCGAATAATTATGAGCTCCAGTGGTAATGTTAATTAACATATTTCATTAAATATAGAAATATGTTTGCAACTAGACTCAATTAGTATATTTGAATTATAAATGAACAATATGAATAATTATCAGTACCGATTAATTAACTACTACGCTTTACTGCCTAACTATTTAATTATCTGCCCCGTACTTTTCCAGACCATAATCTGTAATAGTACATTACGATATAAGTGTGGTAAATTGATCTTTGCATAGAGGCGGTTTATGACGCACGAGTGGCAGCGAGTGTGTTAAGAAGCCAAGATGCAAAGATCAATTCCACACGTATATCGTACGACGTTTTTTATCACAGTTGCGAATAAAAGAAAAGACTTGAAATGAAAACAAAATAATAATTAACAAAATATTTGTGATAAGTCTATGTTTACATTTTTTAAGGCAATATTTTTTTATTAATTATGCTCCGGAAAGGCCAGGCTAAAGGCTTTTAACCTATACAGCCTCGTCTGACATACAATATTTTTTAGGGTTTTTTATTTGTTTTTGCGCCCGGGGTTAAGAACAAAATACAATGGTATGGAAAAACAATATATTTAAGTAAAGAAAAAACAAAAAATAAACATATCTCAATTTTTAATCGTTTTCTAAGTCATTATCACGTAAAATTTTCGTTCGTAAACTGACTTTAGAGACAACCATCTTTGCTAGCTAAAAAACTCTTTAGTACCTAATTAGCAGTAAGATACGTATTTAACTTATCGGGATAACTTTATAGCACTAGGTTGGTAATGTAAAACGCACGCATGCATAATATGTTGGATTATGAGCCTAAAAGCCGTTGAATAAGATCCACTTTATGAGCAACTGTAATAAAAAAAATATTTCAGCTAATTAGAATTTCTCAATTGTATACCTAAAAATTAAATAAAATTATATACTAAAGCCGATCATCCACCGCCAACTAAACTAAGTTAGTGTAGCTTACCTCGCATAGTTGAGCCAGTTTTTCTATTTTACTTAGCTTAGCTAGCATGGTTTGTGGTGGACGCATGTGTATGAAAAACAGGCTTAACTAATTAGCTGGCTATGAACGATCGGCTTTAGATTAACAAAATAGTAATTGCCAAAACTGGTTTCCAAAATTAAAGTTTTTTAAAGCTATTTAAGTTCACTTGCACCACAAAAATAAGTACGTTTAAAACCTTAAAGATGCTTAACCAACTGTTAAAAGAATTTCATTTTATATTACCCGTTAAATGTATTTAGCTAAATATGTTTCAGCCCAATCTTAGCTAGCCGCCCTAAAAGTGGCGAGTTGAGTTTAATTTCCGTATTCAACAAATAATTTCGAGTAAAAAAAGGAACTTCTATGAATAAGTTCAAATAAATAAGAGGTATCCTCTGATCTTGTTTATACTTATAAACAATGTTGTTGATCATGGGTTTTTGTTCAGGTAGATAGGATAAATGTTTCCCGGAAGGGCAACATCTATTATTTCAAAGTAAAACATGGTTAATGACGTTGTTTGTCGACGTAATCAAAGCTGAGCTTAAGTTAATTTTGGGGAGGTGACCCTTTTTCATTAACGATCGTTTAATTAAATTATCTACCTGCTTTTAAATATAAACATATATATATGACGAGCATTGCTCCGCAGTTTCACCCGCGTAACTCACGATTCCGTAGGAATATCGGGATAAAAATTAGTCTATGTTATTGTCAATGAATCAATGTATCCTCATACCAAGTTTAATTAAAATCGGTGCAGTAGTTTCGGAGCCTATTCGTTACAAACAAAAAATCTTTTCTATGATAGTTTTCATCATGGTGACATTTTAAACTTACCAACAACGAACAAATAGATATTTAAAGGAAGTGTATAAAAAGGTCCGAGCTTATGAAATACTAAGCCCTAACACGTGTACGTAGTTCCGAAGCAACTTAAGGAAAACACCTACTAGGATCGACCTATTTGAATAAGCTATGTTACGCGGACCTTTGATAGAAACCTTATAATCATTTGAGGTCAATGTTATTATAAACAATATCTCTGTCTTTACCGCACCGTCTATTGAATAGGTTTCTACATCAAATAATATTAATTTTGAGCTATTTATCTCGCCTCGCATATTGGCAGATGGCCGTCTTTAAGTTTGATAGAAAATACAAAAAAGTACGTTTGATCGAGTATGTAAAGAACTCGTAGTAAGGCATCTGACTATTAAACAAGAGAACGTTCTTATTTATGGGTTCCTTTTTTCCATTTAAAGTATGGAGCCCTAAAAAGTGGCACATAGCTGTAGGTAGTTATTAGTACATAACAGGACCCAATTAAAGAAGGTCTAGTTGCCAAAATAGTACATTACGATATAAGTGTGGTAAATTGATCTTTGCCATAGAGGCGGTTTGAGACGCACGAGCGGAACGCGAGCGTGTTTAGAAGCCGAGATGCAACGATCAATTCCACACGCGTATCGTACGACGTTTTTTATCACAGTTGCGAATAAAAAAAGACATGTTAAAATAATATAAAGTATTTGAGTAAAGTGTTTGTAAAATATTTGTGATTTGATATTTGTTTCCTATTTTTTACGCAA
Source organism: Idaea straminata (assembly GCA_951213275.1). Lineage (NCBI taxonomy): Eukaryota > Metazoa > Arthropoda > Insecta > Lepidoptera > Geometridae > Idaea > Idaea straminata. The sequence continues at coordinate 13,342,477 of OX577849.1, forward strand.
TATTTTTTTGTTAATTATACTCCCGAAAGGGCAGCCAAAAGATATTTACCTATACAGCCTCTTTTGACATACATATTTTTTTTAGGAATTTTTCCATTTGTTTTTGCGTCGGGGGTTAAAAATAAAATATTTATAATGAATGGTACGGAAATTACGATATAAGTGTGGTAAATTGATCTTTGCATAGAGGCGGTTTTTGACGCGCGAGCGGTAGCGAGCGTGTTAAAGAAGAAAAGATCAATTCCACACGTATATCGTACGACGTTTTTTATCACAGTTGCGAATAAAAGAAAAGACTTGAAAAGAAAGCAAAATAATAATTAACAAAATATTTGTGATAAGTCTATGTTTACATTTTTTAAGGCAATATTTTTTGTTAATTATGCTCCGGAAAGGCCAGGCTAAAGACTTTTAACCTATACAGCCTTGTCTGACATACAATATTTTTTAGGGTTTTTTCTATTTGTTTTTGCGTCGGGTGTTAAGAACAAAATACAATGGTCCGGAAAAACAATATATTTAAGTAAAGAAAAAACAAAAAATAAACAACTCAATTTTTAATCGTTTTCTAAGTCATTATCACGTAAAATTTTCGTTCGTAAACCGACTTTAGAGACAACCATTTTTGCTAGCTAAAAAACTCTTTGGTACCTACCTTTTTTATACATCAAAACAGTATGTAATTAGCAGTAAGATACGTATTTAACCTATCGGGATATCTTTACAGCACTAGGTTGGCAATGTAAAACGCACGCGTGCATAATATGTTGGATTATGAGCCTAAAAGCCGTTGAATAAGATCCACTTTATGAGCAACTGTGATAAAAAATATATATTAAAGTAAAGAAAAAACAAAAAAGTAAAACTCAATTTTTAATCGTTTTCTAAGACGTTATCACGTAAAATTATCGTTCGTAAACCGACTTCACAGTCAACCATTTCTGCTGGCTTAAAAACTCTTTGTTGGTACACCTACCTTTTTTTTATCCATCAAAACAGTATAACCCAGATAAATGAAGAATGTTTCACCTACCTAACACGTAATTAGCAGTAAGATACGTATTTAACTTATCGGGATAACTTTATAGCACTAGTTGGTAATGTTTTAGGCCCATAATACGTTGGATTATGAGCCTAAATACCGTTGAATAAGATCCACTTTATGAGCAACTGTGATAAGAACTATTTTATTTAACCACTCAAGCATCTTTGTTATTTAATATCCGTACGGAATGCGACCCTATAGCGTGACTACTATTTCTAAATAACTTGGCGTAAAGTTTTCTCATTAATCGTACATTTAATTAAGAATTTGTACTTATAAATGTTTCTTTGTAATTTAGCCGGTTTCGCTATGCCATCCTACTAATATTATAAATGTGAAAGTTTGTGTGTGCGTGTGTGTGTGTGTGTGTGTTTGTTACTCCTTCACGCAAAAACTACTAGACCAATTGCGTTGAAACTCGGTATATAGATAGATTGAGACCTGGATTAACACATAGGCTACTTTTTATCCTGATATTCCCACGGGATCGGGATTAAGCGGGTGAAACCGCGGGGCGCAGCTAGTTGTCTCATATATCAATAAGTCTTCTTGCTTACTCAAAAGAGGCTTAGTTCTAGATACCTCGAAAGATATGTAGCAGCGACCCAATATGCTATGATTGAAAAAGAAAGATGACTATAGCCAGTAAAACTAAACGAAGTGTGTAACGAAGCTGTATGGGATTATAATTAACCTTTTGCCTGTCCCGAAAAGCCAATAAAGAAAAAAAGATTGTTTGGAATGGCATTACAACTCAGCACCGTCTATCGATTTCGGAACTAGTATTTAAACCACTATTACACAAACCCTTTAGAATTGAAATAAACAATAGTTTAAAAAACTAAAAAAAACACGCTTTTATGGAAAACCTAACTAAAAAATTCAACTAAAATGAAAAATAAATAATAGTTTAAAAAAAATATAATATATAATTTTTATACGCTTTTATAAAAAAACCAACTATCTTTAGTAACAGAAAATAAAATTTAATAAATTTAGATTAAGAATAGTGTAAATAAAAAAGTTGGGGTGCTGGGGAGACGACACCAAAAAATTAGTTAAAGAGTTGGGTGTTAGGATTAGGGGGAATGGGGCAGACTCCCGCTCCGGCTCGTTTCTGGCGCAGAGGTTAGCCATCGCCATTCAGCGTGGCAATGCTTCTAGCATTATGGGAACCTTTACGCCGGGTACGATAAGGGGCGGGTTATTTGACTAACTGGTAATTAATTTTTGTATTTATAATGTTAAATGTGTATGTCTTTTTATATTATTAATAACGAAATAAAGTAATAAAAAATAAATGTACATAATTGTAAAAAAGCGTGGGGTGCATTTAAAGTTCTTTTTATGATATTATCAAAGTAATGATCCTTTTACTCATCTGTCAATCAAATGTTTATAACTATTGACACTATGCACCCCACGCTTTTTTACAATATTTTTTATTTACACGGATGCGGGAAGGAATTAATTAATCCTGGCGAATCTAATTGGGATAATCGGATTTTTAATCGAATTATTGCATTGTCATCGGTCTTTGACAGTTGTGCAAAGTTTGAATTAAATCTGATCGTTCAAAGTAGGACAAAATCTAGCTCAAAGGAGTCGGTTACAAACACACAGGTGAAGCTAATAAAAGCGTGTTAAAAATACCCCGACTTTTATCCTCTACTAGCTGCGCCCCGCGGTTTCACCCGCGTAAGTCCCGATCCCGTGGACATATTGGGATAAAAAGTATCCTATGTCCGTCTCCTGGCTCTAAGCTACCTCCCTACCAATTTTCACCCAAATCTGTTCTGCCGTTCTTGAGTTATAAGTGGTGTAACTAACACGACTTTCTTTTATATATATAGATAACTTTCAGACGGCTGAACTGATTTCGATCAAACATAGATTCCCGACTAATTTATATTTTAAACAAAATGAAAATCGGTTCATCCGTTCGGGAGCAACGATGCCACAGAAAGACACACACAGACACGTCAAACGTAAACCATCCCGTTGTTTATGCGTCATGGGTTAAAAAATGCAGGTTGATGTACTCATATCTAATTGTTCTGGCAAGACATAGGTTTAATGGAAAAACTTTTTGTGACTTGTCAGCTAAATTCTATTAGAAAAACAACAAGTTCTTTGAACTTAAATTACTTTGTGACATCTATTTGGATAACAACTAAACTTACAATAAAATATTTGTTACTTTTCCAACAAAGTACGAATCACTTGAGATGCCTCAAGTTACAACTAAGTGAAATCTAGACACATAATATCAATCACAGATCCCAGCCCTCAGTGGAATAAAATTTAGAATTACTTATCTATGTTTTCTTAGGGTTCAAGAATTATTAAGTGGGGAAGGCAGACAACCGGACTTGAAAAGGGATTTTGACAGGTCTCGTAAAGTTACCGACTTTGTTACCCTTGAGCTTAATGGAAAACGTGATTCCTGATGTATAACTTATTATTAATAAACTGAATAGAAAAATATCTTTTATGCTCGTATGGGTTCAAAATTGAGTGCCCACTTACGTGTGCGAAGATCAAGTTCAATGTACAGTATGCGTCATAAGTTTGCAACGATAATACTATAAATAAGCGTTGTACTTACGACCTTCTAATAGACGTTACACACGAACATAAATACTTGAATTAAAAGTGCTCAGTGTGATTACTATTTTCAACATGTTAGATATGTCTTTAGTTGGCAGAGAGTGGTATAAGCCGCCACCCGCTATACCAACCGACGTGGGTTCGATCCACAAGTTACGTTGTTATAATGTTCAAATAGTGCTGCACAGGACTGTAAATGTTACGGTGCCCGTGGACTTTTGAACGTTGATTGTACAGTCAGGCAACATCAGTGCAGACCCACCGTAGAGCTCCAAACGTACTATTTTTAGAATGTTTTCAATTCAAGCGAAATTCTAAAGTCCTGCTCGAGTTGAAGTATAAAGTCTTTCAACTCATTAATTTATTAAAATGAAAACATCCCAATAATAATATTTTTTTAACTCTACGGTGGGTCTGCAATTATGTTGATGACTGTACCGTACCTATACAGGGTAATTTTCTAATTAAATTTGCTAGCGGTTGAGAGCCACTTCTGTGCACCTAAACAAATAATTTTTGATTTACGATTTTTGGAAATTTACGTAAGGTACTTGTATAGGTAAATAGGCAGTTAACCTCAATAGTCCTATCCTACTAATATTATAAATGTGAAAGTTTGTATGTGTGTGTGTTTGTTTGTTACTCCTTCACGCAAAAACTACTGGACCAATTGCGATAAAACTCGGTATGTAGATAGCAGGAGACCTGAATTAATACATAAACTTTTTATCCCGATACTCCCAAGGGATCAGGACTTACGCGGGTGATACCACGGGGCGCAGCTAGTTATTAATAAGTCTTCTTTGTGAACGGCGGGCGTCGAGATAGTTCAGCCACAGTACCCTCGCTCAAAACTTAGAAACGGCAACCGCAACAACTGTTGTCCTGTTGAGAACGTCTGCAGAACGCTAACAGCATATAGAGAGCCAAGTTTAAATGTAAACTAGTAGCGTAAGTTACTCCCAATAAATCAATATATCCTGTATCCCTAGCTGAAAACATATACTACTTTACATCCCCCACGGAATCGGAACTAACGCGGGCGAAACCGCGGTGTTCAGCTAGTTAGTTATAAAGAAAAATAGATTTAATAAAAAATAATGGTTGTCTGTAAAGTCGACAAACGGACAAAAAAATTGACGTGATAACGTCATAAGAAAACATTGATGGTAGCCATAGCAACGATAACACGTTGGTATTGTTACCACATTGTTACCGTGTCAATAACTCACGTTCCCGTAACATGACAACGTTGCTATGCTTACATATCATGTCAATAACATGACACTTTTTTGTCAGTGCAGTACGATGCTCGCTCATCGATTTATAAGATACGTCAAAAAACAGGGATTGCTGAAATATTGTGGACAAACTGAAAATATTTTTTAATGCGGGAGATTAGTTATCGATCTCCTTCATTCTTTATTTCTCGTACGGTTTTTCGGTTCACGTTTTCGTAACGCGTTACATTTTTTTTGGCCGTGCACCAATGTTTTTTTCCTAAGACAAATTTATGTGCGCTAATTGACATTGCTCTTACGGTGAAGGAAAACATCGTGATGAAACTCGCGGCTTAGTTGGCTTCAGAAGTATTGACATGTTCTCTCCTCTGGACACGGTTGACTAAGCTGAGAGGGTAGTAGGTGCTGGGCAAGCCTACTCCATCCTCACGCAAAAAGGACCCAATTAAAAAGAGTCTAGTTGCGGAAAAAAGCTCGTTTACATAAAATACTTTTTGGGGACTTCCCTCAGCAACCTGCGATAAGGAACTTGCCAAAATTTTAGTAGTTCCTTGTAAGTGAAAATTAACTAGACATTAAACTGGCATTTCGGGGATATTTAGAGAACCTTAATAGGAGTTGGCTTACCTTAATATTTATATGATGCTTTCCTCCACCACCCTCATCAGGGCGGGGATCTGACGCTATAGCGGTCCGGTAACCTGAAATAAGAGAAAACCTTTTAAAATTATAAATATTTAAGTATTTATACTTAGATACAATCAGAGAGAACCGTCGAGTTTTTTTATTTAAGTTTATTTTATTTGACGACCCATTTGCACAATGGTCACCATGCCGGACTGCCAAACACAGGGTTGCGGGTCAGGTTCCCGCCTAAGACAAGTATTCATACTTTGATATTTGTCTGTGGTCTGGTTGTTTCTATGTAGTATAAGTTTATATTTACAAAAGAAAAGTATATAAGTAGTATATTCGTTGTCTAGCACCCATAACACGAGTCTAGTTACTTAACTTGGGGCTAGATGGCGATGTGTGGAATGTCCTGTAATATTATCTATTTATTTAACTTCGTACCGCCTAACAGTCAGTGAATGTCGTGTTTTTACACAACATAAAGAATAATGACAAAACTTCAAGCAAAAATTACTTGTTTGCAAGGAAGTTAGGTTCTTGATGTTCCTGTATGTGTAATGGCGTCAGATGTTGACGAAGACAATGAAAAAAACATTGGACTCTAAATGCTTGTATCTTTTTCCACATCTACTTTTAAGTAAATTATGGTATTTTATTATTATTTAACACTAGCTGTCCCAGCAAACGTTGTTTTGCTATATAAAAAAAGTACACAAAAAAATTCATACAAATCGGTTCAGCCTTTAGGTGGCGTTTGGCAACAAATACCGCGACACGATTGATTAACACCATACGAAATTAATTACGTCACTCAATTGTTTCGCCTTTCCGGAACCTCTCCATTAAAATTAAAACTTTATGATATGGTATTAAAGTTTAAATTGACTTTTAAATATTATTACGAATCGTTAGAAAAGTGTTGTTTTTAGCACATGAGCAAAGACTGTACTCATGTAGTTTTTAGACATTTTCAGGCAATTTAAAAAAAAGAAGTAACTCTACGTTAGAACCATCCTCGTACCTTATGGAATATAAAAAAAAAGAATTAGCGAAATCGGTTCAGCCGTTCTATAACCGAATTAAACATAACTCGTCAAGTTCAACTGTGCTACAAAATAGGAATTAGCTAGATTTATTTCAAAATAATCATTCAGGTACTTTCTTCCTTTATTAAAAGTATCTTTATATGTTAAAGTTAAACAAAACGGGATCATAAAGGGGTTAAAGTACATAAAACGGACTTAACCGAACCGAAAAGCGTCAAATAAGTTAGTCAGTGGCTTTTATGAAGGCACATACCCTTGGGCTGGGTTTCTGTGGATAATATAGTAGACACGTACTTATAGGACATCTAACATTATCAACAAGATATTTGCTATCAACTCTTTTGGAAAATACGTTATCTATACTAATATTATGAAGCTGAAGAGTTTGTTTGTTGTTCTGAACGCGCTAATCTCAGGAACTACTGGTTCGAATTGTTTTTTTTTTGTGTTGGATAGTCCATTTATCGAGGATGGCTATAGGCTACTTTTCATTTTGATATTCCCACGGGATCGGGTATAAGCTGTATCGAAAACATCAAGCAGTTTTGAAAATTACCTTATCAGACTCGCATAAATCTTACCAGTAATTTCTTTGCCTCATATTTGTTTTCAAATTAGATAAATTTCATGTAATCTATTATCTTCTTGCCATAATAATCTGTTTTATTTAACAATTTTTAAATCTGAATAAATCAGATAGGCACACGTGAACGTTTATATCCCAATGCATAATGTGAACTTTTTCTTTTCTATGATCGATTGGTACAAAAATATAGGTAATGTTTTTTTTGCAAATTAACAGGTACGATTCTTGGCTTTGCTACCTAATAACTTTCCAGGCCTCTGTGGTCTGAACTTCATATTTACACATCGTTCACGTGTTGAAGGCATGCGCCGAGTAATCTCAGCTTTTATAAAATCACAAAGGTCTGGTGGTAGGCGGGATCTTATTCTATTAAGACGATAATGAACCACTTTTGTTACCTCAAATAGCAATATAGACAAACGAAAAGGTAGAGTGACCACTTCAAACGAGACAGCTTCAATTATCTACTTCTCGTTAAAATGAATTGAATGAATTCAAATTGCAGAAGCTCATTTTATTGTCCACTTCACGTCACTTCACTTCACTTAATGAGCCTCTACAATTAAGATACCTACAAGCAGTGTTAGGCCAGTGGTAAATACCTCCATTCCAAAGGTCGTGGCTTCGAATCCCCGCCGGCTCCCCGTGCAACAATTAATTTTCTTTATGTATTAACATTAACAGAAACCCGGGGCTTAGTTTGTTTCAGACGCTTTGACAAGATTTTTCCTCTAGATACGGTCGACTAAGTTGAGGGTAGTGTAGGTCAGCACCTATTATACTACCCTCAACTTAGTCGACCGTTGGAGTAGACTTACCCAGCGGTAAGTCTGCTCCATCCCCACACAAAAAGGACCCAATTAAAGAAGGTCTAGTTGCCAAAAAAATATCAATTTACCTACAATAATATACATTTAAACATAGCTATATAAGGTCACACACAGGGTGTGACCGGAAGTCCAGCGCTGCAGATGTGCGTGCGTATCCTGAAGCACATGCTGAGGCTTTACCCATTCTAGCAACACACGACTTCTCAGATACTTATTATTTATTCTCTGTGTAACTATCTCTTATTGTTTTATTGTGTGTTTGTTCGAATAAATTATATTCTATTCTATAAATATTAATATCAACACTTTGCGAGAGAACAGTTAACAGTTAATTTGAATTTCGACTCTAATTTAATTTTCAAGCTTGAGGCGTTCTGTCGACGCTCTGTACAAAGGTTTGAATGTCATGTAGTAGGTCTACTATTGCGTCACAATGATTACGACACGCTTAAACAAATATTGTTAGTCTAAGGCAAGGACTATTAATTTAAAACAGAGCTCGCTTATTCACTTCCTCTTGAAGATAAATCTGCCTATCCGAAACTGATTCAACTTCCGTAAACTGAAACCAGGGACCTTAAATCATTTGTGTTCGGAAGTTTGGTTAATAAGTGCCAGTGATAATTATTATAAGTATCTAACCCAAATATAAATCAACTAGTGACCCGCCCCGGCTTCGCACGGCTATATTATATATAAAAAAAATCAAACCTTCATACAAACTTCCACCCCCCCTTAGGGGTTGAATTTCGCAAAATCCCGTCTTAGTGAGCACCTACGTCATAAAAGGAACCCCCATGCAAATATTTGACACTCCTAGCACTTGTAGTTTCTGAGATTTCGTGATGAGTGAGTGAGTCAGTGATTTTCCCTTTTATATATATAGATAGATAGATAGAAGAAAATGTTGCATCTCTTTATCTAGGTAGGTTTTATGGAGCCCCTGACGTTTTACAGGCGTGCGTGGTGCCGAAGCCAACACGTAGAGGCCCTTTACAATAACAAGTTTAATGGCAAAGTATGATGTGGACACCAAACCGGTGATTATCCCTGTCTGCATTTTAAAATGCAGCCAAGGATAACCTCCGACATAACCTAAAACAAAACGAAGAAAATGTTGCACCTATTTATCTAGGTAGGTATGTTTACATCTATTCGACCCAGTTGGTACAATGGTCACCATGCCAGACTGCCAAACACAGGGTTGCGGGTTCGATTCCCGCCTCAGAAAAGTATTTATGCTGAGATATTTGTCTGTGGTCTGGTTGTTTCTATGTATTATATGTATATATTTACAAAAGAAAAGTATTTAAGTAGTATATCCGTTGTCTAGCACCCATAACACAAGTCTAGTTACTTAGCTTGGGGCTAGGTAGCGATGTGTGGAATGTCCTGTAATATTTATTTATTTTATTTATTTGTTATTCATAAATTTAAAAAAAATCTAAATAGGATATTTCATTCTGAATGCAGAAAGGTAACAATGTTATGAATTAGTTAATCCAAAATTAGTATAAATAGAATAAAAAGAACTGGCTTCAGCCTGCCCTCCTCAGGAGGACATTTTTTTGCGATTTTGCCAAGTTAAGAGCATAGGGGCACCAAGCGCCGCCAGCAGAAAAGATATGAAGATAAGTTGAGAACATGACCGATGGATCACCTCCTCCAATGTCCACTATGTGCCAACGTTGGACTACCCAAATGAGGCCAATGATACTGCCGTAGCTGTGGCACAATATTGGTCAGACATAATTTAAAGGCTGTATGACACGCAAGGAAAAAGAAGAGAATGCCTGCTTTACAAAAGATCATTTTTAAACTGAAATACGTATAAATAAATAAAATAAAATAAATAAATATTGCAGGACATTCCACACATCGCCATCTAGCCCCAAGCTAAGTACTAGACATGTATTATGGGTGCTAGACAACGGATATATTACTTATGTACTTTTCTTTTGTAAATATATACTTATAATACATAGAAACAACCAGACCACATACAAATATCTAAGCATAAATACTTGTCTGAGACGGGAATCGAACCCGCAACCCTGTATCTGGCAGTCCGGCATGGTGACCATTGTGCCAACTGGGTCGTCAAACTTCCAGCACAAACTTAACTTTTTGCATGTTATACCTACTACTTGTGTAAAAATAGATGGAATATGTATACCTGCGTCGTAGGTTCTAATTTATTGGCAAATTTGGCTGGTTCCTCGGCAGCGGACAGCATTCTTCTGGCCAGCCGCGCGAAGGTGCACCGGAACTGTCTGCTCATACTGCAGTACAGCACGAAGTTGACTGATGACGTGAATAAGGCCAGCACGTCCATTAGGTCACCTGTTGAATAATCATTTAGATATTTGAACTAGTTGTTGCCCATGACTTCGTCCGCGTAGAAGTAGAAAATGGATTAAGGAATCACGTTGTCCCATACCAACTTTGCCACCCCTTTTTCATCGGATGCCTACGTCATTCAAAGAACACACCCTCCAAGGTTCAGGTCTCTACGATCAGCGGTTTAGGCTGTGCGTTGATCCGTCAGTAGTAAAGGACAAAGTATTTTATATAAATAAAAATAAATAAATACTGCAGGACATTCCACACATCGCCATCTAGCCCAATGCTAAGTAATTAGACTTGTGTTATGGGTGCTAGGACAACGGATATACTACTTATATACTATTCTTTGGTAAATATATACTTATAATTTATAGAAACAACCAGACCACAGACAAATATCTAAGCAAAAATACTTGTCTGAGGCGGGAATCGAACCCGCAACCCTGTGTTTGGCAGTCTGGCATGGTGACCATTGTGCCAACTGGGTCGTCAAAGAAGATAGAAAATAGATAGAAAACCATCACGAAATCTCAGAAACGAAATAAAGAGCTACGAGTCTGAAACTTTGCATAGTGGTTGCTTTTAAGACGTAGGAGCACACAGTGAAAGATTTTTAATAATTAAGAATAAGTTAAGAATAACTTATTATTTTCAAATATCTATATATATAAAAGAAAGTCGTGTTAGTTACACCACTTATAACTCAAGAACGGCAGAACAGATTTGGGTGAAAATTGGTAGGGAAGTAACTTAGAGCCAGGAGACGGACATAAGATACTTTTTATCCCAATATGCCCACGGGATCGGGATTTACGCGGGTGAAACCGCGGGGCGCAACTAGTGTAAGATGAACTTAATAATTATTGATAATTAATTATTTGATGAGTTAAATAAATAAATAAATAAATAAATATTGCAGGACAATCAACACAGCGCCATCTAGCCCCAAGTTAAGTACCTAACTAGACTTGTGTTATGGGTGCTAGACAACGGATATACTACTTATATACTTTTCTTTTGTAAATATATACTTGTAATACATAGAAACAACCAGACCACAGACAAATATTTAAGTTATTCAAGAATTTATTCTCCAGCTATTTTTTTTCTGTTTATAGGGAAAAATAGGGCAGGTAAGTTTTTAACCTATCAACACTATCCAATATTATTAAGGTTATATACTACGGGTTGAAAAGTGTCGTATTTATAACTTCCTTTTTTTGACGTGGGCTAAAACGAAGGTTCCATTAAACGATGACTTTATAACCTCCCACGCTGTTACCCGAGCTATTTGAGTGTGATTCCTTGTATTTTTATTAACGTCAAGAGAACAAATATCACGATTGAAACAAAACTTTATTGCGTGAAAATAGCCAATTATATTCCAAATGTTTTTTGAACAGATTTATTGAGAAATTGGAGTCTCGTAATTTATGCGTTAATAAAAATTCTAAACCTAACTAATATCATAAATCTGAAAGTTTGGTTGTTTGTTCTCTCGTCAAGGTCAAACGACTGGATCGATTTTTATGAAATTTGACTTAGTATGATACTTTTTATTTCAAAATTCCCGCCGGAACGGGATATACGCGGGTGGAACCGCGGGTCGCAGCTAGTGTAAGATGAACTTAATAATTATTGATAATTAATTATTTGATGAGTTACTCCTTATGTCATGCGTGACTCAATACCCGATTCCAAGAGAAAATTAAACTACCTGTAGTGTTTAAATGAAAACTGCTAAATCGATCTTGCCTTTTAATTTAAATTTTATAAAGCCGGCTTACAAATTCGTAGTAGGTAAATGAAAAAAGGATTAATCGAGTCTTAAATCAACCTATTTTAATTAAAAATATTCCAACCCAGTTCATCAAATCTGTTAATAATTTACTATGTGAGATTTAAAGTTAGTTTATCTCAAAATAGTTTTATGAGTTAAATAAATCTGACATAATTTATTTGGCAAGAGTAGTTTTCCACAGAAAATTAATTCAAGGATTTTTTTGCCTGCACTACTATTTGTACCACTTTATTTCGATCTTCAGTAATATAAAAAGAATAGAAATAGTACATTGTTACCCTAGGTGTGAAAGTCACTCATTGAGTCCCGAGACGGAGTTTGGCGCCCGAGCGTAGCGAGGGCGCTAATAGTTCGTGGGACTTAATGAGTATTTTACCCGAGGTAAACACTGTGCTTTTCATTACGAATAATACATAAAATTCTTCATAATAACGAGAATGAATGAGAGACTCCATACTCCATACTACCTCTGGCAGTATGCATGAGCCGTGTGAAGCCATAATTTTTATTCTTTGGTGTTACCTAAAGCAAGGAGGTTAGGTTTTTTAAGTGCCTAATGCGTAATGATATTGATACTGGCTACAAGCACATTGCACAAGCCGCGCGAAGCCATAATTTGACATGACAGCTGTCAGTGAAAGCGATTTTCCCTAGGGCTGAAAGTTTTTCCTTCTACACGCTCTTCAGGCATCTTTAGACCTACTTTCGGAGTATGAGTAATGAAAAAGATTTATTTGGACAAGCACACGACGAAACAAAAAATAATAATAATAAGTAATAAACAGTTGAGAGATGTTAACAAACAAACATAAGAACACTGACACGTACAGATAATAAAAACAAAACGAAAATAGGTAAACTGAGAAAAAAATCATACTTATAATGATTTTTTTCTCAGTTTACCTATTTTCGTTTATTACGTACTTTATCTATACATGCTTACTTTCTGTTTCGTGGATACACTTTAGCAGGTCTAAAATAGTTCCTTTCGAAGATAAATCGTATGTAAAACGTAATACGAATTGGATGTTTATTTTATATGTGACTAGCTGCGCCCCGCGGTTTCACCCGCGTAAGTCCCGATCCCGTGGGAATATCGGTTATTCGATTTTTTCTCACCTTTTAAACCTTCCCTAGACCTCCACGAACATTTCAAGACTAAGATAAGATAAATCCGTTCAGCCGTTCTCGAGTTTTAGTGAGACTAACGAACAGCAATTCATTTTTATAAATATAGATTAATCGATTTTAAATAGGAGTTTCTCAATTCGTTGTGTAGGTATATATTTTTTAAATGTTTTTGTTTATTTCACATGTTTTTTATTTACTTTTATAATTAATGGTCATACAAAATGCGATTCGAATTCGTTTCTATGGAAAATTGTGTCAAATGACAGTATTGAAAGACGCTACTGTAATTAACTTCGTTCAATTCTGCCTTTTGATATCATTTTCCATACTTAGATGGCGACCAGTCGCGACCACCTAGATTTGTATCATCATACAAATCGCGATGGTCGCGACCTGATTCGGTTTTCAATAAAATCACACACGAAATAGGTACCGAGTTTTGGCGGGAACGAGTTAACAACATGTCGTGCTGCAGTTTTATTTTCATGAAACTTAGTTGTAACCCTAGTTGAATTGTATAATTCTGGTGGAATGTTATTCAATTTAGTTCTGTGAAAGTGCACAAGTGTAGTGAAAGTAAAAATCAGTGTCAAACATGAAGTTTTCTCGTTGCCTCCAAATCTCCTATTAAGGTTATGGTAAACTTGCCACCGCTTTACTATAGCCCCTGACTTGACGAACTATGACGACTTTGACTGTTTTGAAACACTTTAGGCCCGATTTATGAAAAATTGGGTCATAATTTGATGCAAAATATAACTTGACACTGGCTAAATGCACAAACCGTGCGAAGCCATAATTAATAGAAGAAGAAATAGGTACCTTTTAAGTTCTTGCAATTTAGGACAAAGCACAACCTCAGTAGCGATATGGGACAAACTAAGAATTTACTGGAATTCTTAGTTTGTCCAAGAATAAATTGTAATAGTACATTACGATATAAGTGTTGTAAATTGATCATTGCATAGAGGCGGTTTATGACGCGCGAGCGGCAGCGAGCGTGTTATAGAAGCCAAGATGCAAATATCAATTCCACACGTATATCGTACGACGTTTTTTATCACAGTTGCGAATAAAAGAAAAGACTTAAAAAGAAAACAAAAAAATAAAAAATATTTGTGATAACTATATGTTTACATTTTTTTAAGGCAATTATTTTTTGTTAATTATGCTCCGGAAAGGCCAGGCTAAAGACTTTTAACCTATACATCCTCGTGTGACATACATTGTTTTTTAGGGTTTTTCTATTTGTTTTTGCGTCAGGGGTTAAGAACAAAATACAATGGTACGGAAAAACAATATATTTAAGTAAAGAAAAAACAAAAAATAAACAACTCAATTTTTTATCGTTTTCTAAGTCATTATCACGTAAAATGTTCGTTCGTAAACCGAATTTAGAGACAACCATTTTTGCTAGTTATAAACTCTTTGGTACCTACCTTTTCGGGATAACTTTACAGCACTTGTTAACAAATCTAAAACGCACGCGTGCATAATATGTTGGATTATGAGCCTAAAAGCCGTTGAATAAGATCCACTTTATGAGCAACTGTGATAAAAAATAAATTTCGCATTACGACTCAGATACGATTCATCGAAAGTTGCCATATTAGATCCCCTGCTATTCCAATCAATCACGATTGCGTATAGGTAGGTATACTTATATAATCCATTGAGATCTTCACGATAAAACCTTTATTTCTTTTTATTGTAGTCACATCTAATTATCTACGCGCACTGGCTTAATATAGTAAAACAAGAAAAGAAACGGAAAACAAGGAAAATCTTTTTCCTACATCCTACGGCTATAGAAACTTTTCCTAATTAAACATAACAACGATTTTTTTCTCAAGTAATAAAGAAAGTGAATTAGGTAATTTTCTGTATTAAAATGAATGAATTTATCACCAAATAGAGTCCCGCAGTCGTCTAATAAAAATACGCCTACGTAATTTTGGTATTTCTGAATACAAAACCTTAAATTAAAAAAAAAACGAATGTACAAAAGTCGTAGAACAAAAGTTGCTCGCCTAAAATTATTATTCAGAGCAGTATTTTGTTTTTAGTTTCTTTTTCCCAACTTTTTATTTGCAGTTTATAGTGCCTTTTGGACATGATCTTGGACAGAACAATCCCGGAAATCCTTCCTAGAAAAACATATTATGAGGGCACAGACAAACATACATCGCGATCAAAAACATAACCCTCCTTTTGCCGTAGTCGGGGCTAGCCGAGGTTACACTCCTTAGGTAAACCCCTTAGCTAATAACAAACTAATACTTCACCGGTTACAGGGAATTAATAACAAAATCGCTCTTGTAAAAATGGCCCAGATAGAAATCGAAAATAAACATTATGTTGTGGTAACCGCAACTACATCATAATTGTCCAGCTGAATTTAATTAGAAATTGATTAAACCATACCAAATTTATATGACTTGTACTTATTCATTTAATTATAGGATATTACCGATCCAGTTAATAATAACTGGATTTGGGATGGTTTTAATCAAAGTCTAATTAAATTCAGCTGGACAATTATGATGTAGTTGCGATTACCACAACATAATGTTTAGTTTCTGATGATATTCTAATGGTTTCTTTTTTAACGAACGGAGGGACTTATTTATTACATAATAATATATTACATAAGTCCCTTCGTGTATTTCAATTATGTATAGGTGCGCATCATAAGAGAAAAAACTGCCCAACCCGTGAACCCAGATCTTTTGTCCTATCACAACATAAGCTGGGAAATAGCAGGAAGGAAGAAGAACAACTAGGTGCGCAAGTCTCGTCGTGGGAAAAAGTTTGGCAACATTCAAGTTTTAACAAGCTCCGCAGACAAAATTTTCTAAGTAATTAATTATCTAGAGCCCGCAAGATTTGTATCAACTTAAATAAAATAGTTAACTTACCTCCTGGGTAACCCAAAGTTTTGTTTAATTGACTGTCATTTTAAAGTGGCATTGATTCTGGAGCTGATGTTAGAGTATGTTTTACATCTAATCTTGTAATTACATAAATATCAACAACTTTAATCCATTCCATTCAGGGCGTTGTAGTGCTTGGGACATATTATAGAAGGAGTAGGCCTACTTGTTGTTACCATTTGTGCCATGGACATGTAATAAATCGAGTAGGTTTGTTGGCATACAATAAACCCAATCCCCCTTATTCCAACACGAGGTGTTAGTCTAAACACTATCCATAGAGATTATATATCGATAGTGCTTAGACTTTAGTTCACGCGTAAATCTGTGTCTAAATCTAAGGTTTAAATCCACATCTCGGATGTCTATCTTCTTTAAATCTATCTTTAAACCTCGTTTTGGAATAAAAGGGTATAAGTATGCATTTCTTATTCGAAAATATTACACTGAAATTTACAACATTTGGTATTTATGAATTTCACGTGAAAGGTACTCGTAATTTTACAAAAACAAGCGTCTGAAAACTTTTTCTTATACAAATTCCGCATGTAAAAGCTTTTATTTTAATCAAAATATTATGATGAATAATATATTCAGAGAATTCTTTCATTTAGGAATGCTACGAGTATACTCCGCATGTTTTACTTGAAGGGCTTTGTCGATATTTCAAAAGTCTCTATACAGAGAACCTAAGAGCAGAGAGATTTTCACATTCGTCTAAAAAATGATTTGCCGGTTTGTATACCTATTTGGCGCTCTATTTTTTTTAATGTGTACGTTACTCGGGTGTACACAAAAACTGTTTTATTTTCAATTGAATTTTTAAAACTTCGTTGTACGTTTAGGTCTTAGCTAAAATAAATTAGGTAGGTATATTTTCCTGATTCTGTTATTTTAATTTCACAAAATGTTATTTTTATTTAATTTATTTTGGTCGGTTGTTCAACTCACCTTAGGCAATAAAAGGGAATAGTACAAAAATATCAATTTAAAAGGAGATAGGCAAATGTCTTTTATGAAAAAAGTTTCTTCTGGCCCAGTTTCATTTTATAGCAAGTAAATCCAATTAACTAGGTCGACCTTCTCAAAAATGGAGTAGGTAGAATGATACGAAACACAATATGAAAAGGGGAAAAAAGCTGACAAATGTATTAATATTTATTACCTATGTAGTATGTATGTATCCAACCTAAGCTGACGTGTCACGAATAAATATTCATAGTCATACCCAGGTACAAATAACGTTCTACATGCCACGTAAATAAATAACCTCTTTTTAATACCTACCTGTCAACTGGCAGATCGACATATATGAGGCCGATTCTCTAATACCTCTATGGGCCGATTCATACATTTTCAATATGGCGCCATCTGAGTGCCAGTTGATGAATACAGCCAATAAAATTCTCTATGGCTCATAAAAAGCTATTGCATCGAGCGAGCTTCGTACAGTCGTACCATAAACGCTCGGCTGAGCTACATGGCAAGCGGAGTAGGGTTAGGTTTTATTTTCGTTACGGAATTTCTTAAAAGCGCATAGCTTTTAAGAAATTCCGTAACGATATAATAGCTTAAAAGGTTTCTTGAAGCAAGAATAATCCTCTCCCTATACGCTAGAAAATGATTTCTTGGTTTTAGTAAATGATCTTGAAAATTATAAGCGGTAATAATAATTTATTTTAATTTATGAAAACTTCTTATAACCAAGAAATTATTCTTTCGCGTCTATAGAGAGAGGATTATTTTTAAGCTTCAAAAAACCTTTTTTTCTGTGTATCTATAGGTATTTGTTTCTGGTATTGTTGTTTTTGTATGAATAATAAGTATGTATAAATAGAAAGAAAAATACTTGAGAGGTGTCAAGGGACACCCGGATGGAACGAAGTTTCTTTCGATTAATTAGTGAAGGAATTGTAATAAAATCAAAAAGTGTCGTTACAACTTTTGGTCTTAATTTTTTCCGTCTAGCCCCCTTTCGCAACGCGCCATAAGTAACTTCGTTCCAATAATCAAGTTATTTCCAAAATTCATCAGGATTGTCCATCAATCTTTTAAATGTCGTAAAGATAAAACACGTGTGGCAATACCTATTGTTTTTTTACAATTATTATCATTTTGATTTCTTTAAGGTGTTCAAAACCGTTGACTGAAAATGAAAAAGTATAAAGGTAATGAAAATAACGCCAAAAACGTTAGATTTATTTAAGGGTCGTAAAAAAATAATTCCCAAACCAAGCATCTCAAAAATCTGCTAGACCTAGTAAGAAAGTCGTTACAACACTAGCAAAATTTTATTGGTCATTTCCTCTTAGAAATATGAATCGTAAAAATGTCGAACGAGATTTAAACACACATAAGGTTATTGGCATAGTCAACAATCGGTATCTTTTTTTTCTGTTCCGTGACGTTTTAGAAATTTTTCAGTCAGACAAATATTAATATTTGTTAAACAAATATGTTAGACAAATATTTAATATTTGTTAGACAAAAATATTGCCTTTGTTTGGTATATCTTCGGGTACCTATAATACATGGTTATATAGGTCCCATCGTGCCAAAAAGGATTAAAAAAAAATTGTCTGTGAAGTCGATCTACGGACGATAATTTTTCGTGATATCGTCATAAGAAAAGGATGAAAAATTTAGATTTTTTTGTTAGGTATTCCTTTATATATTTTTTTCCTTTATTTTTTTTCTTTTCATTCATATAAGTCTTATATTTGTAGTGAAAAATCACCATTACACAAGCCCATTATTATTAAATATCCTATGTTACCATGACGCGTCTGGTCATATTACCATGACCCACGACCTCACACAATATTACCGTGACACTTTTTTGTGAATGCAAGTGTTCCACCAATTTATTAGAAGTTATCACTTCAAAAAAAAACAAGATGGCTACGGAACTATGGCAACGCCTTTACAAATGTTAGGCATGTATAATGTCTATTGTATTAATTTCATATATATAAATATTATATTTTCCCAATTATATTTTTGTGCCTGTTGCTGTGGAAACGTTGGGGTGCTGGGGAGACGACACCAAACAACTAGTTAAAAGGGGAAATGGGGGTGACTCCCGCTCCGGCTTGTTTCTGGCGCAGAGGTAAGCCATCGCCATTCAGCGTGGTAATGCTTCTAGCATTATGGGAACCTTTACACCGGGTACGATAAGGGGCGGGTTATTTGACTAACTGGTCACTTCATTTTTTGTATTTAAAATGTTAAATGTGTATGTCTTTTTATTTTATTCATTTATTATTTAAGTATTTTTAATTTGATGTATTTAATTTGTATGGAATTAATTCTGAAATAAAATATCCGATATAAATATTTACTTAAAAATAAATTAACTAGCTGCGCCCCGCGGTTTCACCCGCGTAAGTCCCGATCCCGAGAGAACATCGGGATAAAAGCAGCTTATATGTTAATCCAGGTCTCCAGCTATCTAGATACCGAGTTTCATTGCAATCGGTTCTGTAGTTTTTGCGTGAAGGAGTTAAAAACATACATACACACAAACTTTAACATTTATAATATTAGTAGAATGAACTCCATGTAGATAAACTTTTATGTTCGCAAATAGAAATACTACCAATCCGATTTCAAATGTAAAGTTTTATGATTGTTGACTCCCAAAACCTCCGATAGGACCAAATATAGCATCCGATTTACTAATAGCTGAAGGAACTTTAACCCAAATGTTTCAAAAGACAGGATTCGTAAACTATTTTCCACGACATCAAAAGGAATGTAAGTAGAAATGTCTCAGTATTTAGTTGAGGAACTTGTTAACTATGTACGTCGCAATTAGAGGTCTGTTGGCGAAGAGGTACGAACTAATAGAAAGACGGTAAATTCTTTGCGGAAATAACATGAAATTGTTAAGGTAGAAGAATAAGAAGAAAAATTACATTTATTAGAAGAGCGCACGGACAAGAAGATGAAAAAAAATGAAATAAAATAGGTACAGTCGGCTGCATAATTAATAATAAATAATAATAAATACATATTACAAAAAATGAAAATAAAAGAGACAGAGTTAGAAAACAATCACAAAGAATCAATTAAAAGGTGCATTATAAAGACAAAAAAAAATTTGGGATGCCGTGTGCTTCCCTAAATGGACCACAACTTTTGTTCTATGGCTTTTCGAAATCCGAAAAAAAGATATTGAGGTTATGTAAATTCGGAAAACAGCAGATTTTTTAAAACATAGGTCATTCGGACTAAGAACAGTAGATAAAATTTAAAAATTAAGTAAAATTTTAAGGTTAATGACCTCTACCTGTAAGGAACAGTTGACTTTCAGGTAAACCTAAACTCAAAATTTTCAAAAAAAAATTTTTTCCAAAATTCGTAGAACGAAAGTTCAAGCAACTTTCGTTCTAGGTACACAGAAGTAGCCCTCAACGGCTTGCTAGTATAATTACCAATAACCCTGTATAATACTTACCAAACATACTGTAACAGCTTTTGAAGAAGTTCGGTGCCAACGCGCTGGCGAGGCCCAACAGTCCTTGAGGTACTTCCGTCGAGAGGAAGAGGCCCAAGACTGCGAGCAGCATTCTGGTGGTGCGGTCTGTCCGACTCGAGCGACGAGCGCATGGATCTTCAGCCAGGCACTGCTTTTCAGTCTGATGAAAGATAAGTAATTTCTTACCAACATACTACAGACTTTTTTGATGGCAAACCAAAAAAATATCGTTTGCCTACTTTGAACTGTCGTATCGGACAATAGAAAAGATCGTTTTCACCTAAAGGGGGGTCCATACGCCAACGACCTTGGTACACAGCCTACTAAATAGTTACTACAGGCACCGGTCGCCTCCGTTGGTGAAAATTGTTGATTGTCAAGAATGTGTTTTGTTTTTCTCAAAAGTGCTGAGATGGAATTGTAGGTGAGATTTTTACCGACATTTTGGTGTGACTTATAGCCAAAAATTCCCTATAGTTTTGAAGCTAACCTAAAATTAAGAATTAAAACTAGTCTAGCTTTGAAATGACAAAGAATTTTCGTTTCAAATTACCCCAAAATATCTGTAAACATTTCACCTACAATTCCATCTCAACACATTTGAGAAAAACAAAACACATACGTTACAATCAACAATGTTAGTTGTAAGCGACGGGTATTTCTGGTGCGTTGCGTTTGGCAGCATAAGCAGCCTTAAGTCATAAAGTAGTTTTATATCAACTTGTTCAACCCCTTCTTTTAAGTCGGTTAAAACGTTCCTTTTATAACATGGTGTGATTTTATTAAATTTTCCTATACCAAAACGTGACGGGAAGAAAATTAAAGTAAGAAATTTAGACTCTGTTCATGCTTTCTCATGCCCAAATCGGATGGTAAAAAATACGAATAGATTTCGGTAAGTATATTAAAGTAGATGTTTAGTTGGTTAGATAGATATTACGCATTATCAAAAAATCATATTCATCGAGGTCCTTTGTCGTCGACAACAATGAACTCTTTTATATTCCTTCAATAACTAAATTGGTTGTACTATGTACCCATTGTTCATTACATCGTCAACAAAATTGGGCGACCATTTTTCATTTTGACAATACAATTTACACTCTTGTATTTGGTTGGTCTTGGTTTTTTTCATTTTCTAAGTATCATAGAAATTAAGATTTTAAAAACAAAAAATTAAAACATAGGGGTATGGTCCTGGCAGTTATAAGTTTTATGCAACAAAAATATTTGCTCTAGTGTCATTATCAAGCGAGGAAACAGTCGACTACGTTTATATGGAGAGAGCGCCCGGTACCCTTTCCTCATAAGTATATATTAGATCTAACATTTCGATACGATTATATCATATTCTCTTTATATATAAAATGCTTTCTCCTAAATGACTGACTGACAGACTGACTGACTGACGGATAAACGCACAGCCTAAACCGCTGATCGTAGAGACCTGAAACTTGGAGGGTGAGTTCTTTGTAAAACGTAGGCATCCGATAAGAAAGGTTTTCCCGAAATTCTGCCCCTTGAGGGGTGAAAAACGGAGGCAAAGTTTTTAGGGGACAACATGTATCTACTTCAAATTTAGTATAAACATTCTTTAACAGAATCGATGGAAACTCGCTTCGTACTTTATTGAAATTCACCCCCTAATAGAGTTAAAAAGGTGTAGAAAGATATTTGGAGGGTGATTTGCTTTGAAGCTAATATCAATAAGTTCTCCAAACTGCTTTTGATTTAAATTACATTTTATTTTAACACATGTTTAAAAACTCAATTTGAAAATACAACCTATTAGAATCTAATTCTGCGCGGACTAAGTCGCGGGCAAAAGCTATCAGTCAGCCACTAAAACATTCAATTAATTACAATACAATTCAGTACCTACGTAAATAGAATTTTATTAAAACAGAACAAATATTAGAGTAAAGTTCGTCACAGACTATAATACATATTAATATAAGTTATACCAAGACAATACTATATATTTTCAATAGTACCTAATCTTCGACTTACCACAGACGTAGCTGTAGTAAATATCTCTTAATACCACCATAAATGTGGATAGATATAGCAATTCATACTAATGAACATGTTATATGTAAGTATAATTACACTTACATACTATAATTATACTTACATAGTTTAATTATACTTAGACTAGCTTTTCCCCGCGACTTCGTCCGCATAGCAGTCGAAAATGGTTCTAATAGGATTTGACCAAGGAATCACGTTGTCCTATACAAACTTTGCCCCCCTTTTTAACCCCCTTAGGAGTAAAATTTCGAAAAACCCTTTTTCAGTCATTCAGGACAAATAATTTTATATGTATATTATTAGTACATTACGATATAAGTGTGGTAAATTGATCTTTGCATAGAGGCGGTTTATGACGCGCGAGCGGTAGCGAGCGTGTTAAGAAGCCAAGATGCAAAGATCAATTCCACACGTATATAGTACGACGTTTTTTATCACAGTTGCGAATAAAAGAAAAGAAAACAAAATAATAATTAACAAAATATTTGTGATAAGTCTATGTTTACATTTTAAGGCAATATTTTTTTGTTAATTATGCTCCGGAAAGGCCAGGCTAAAGACTTTTAACCTATACAGCCTCGTCTGACATACAATACTTTTTAGGGTTTTTTCTATTTGTTTTTGCGTCGGGGGTTAAGAACAAATACAATGGTACGGAAAAACAATATATTTAAGTAAAAAAAATAGACATAACTCAATTTTTAATCGTTTTCTAAGTCATTATCACGTAAAAATTTCGTTCGTAAACCGACTTTAGAGACAACCATTTTTGCTAGCTAAAAAACTCTTTAGTACCTACCTTTTTATACATCAAAACAGTATAACCCAGATAAATTAAGAATTCACCTACCTAACATGTAATATGTATACTTATCGGATAACTTTATAGCACTAGTTGGCAATGTAAACCGCACGCGTGCATAATATGTTGGATTATGAGCCTAAAAGCCGTTGAATAAGATCCACTTTATGAGCAACTGTGATAAAAAATATGTAAAGACCTCAATGAGGGCAAAACTTTATATTACTAGCAGCGCTCCGCAAATTCACCCGCGTAACACCCGATCCCGCAGAAACATCGCGATAAAGGAGGCTACCTTTATCCAGATGTTTCTACGGTATGTTACTCCCAAAGAATCAATGTATTCTCATACCAAGTTTCATCAAAATCGGTCCAGTAAGAGTCCTGCAGGAAGACCAGCGGCTGTCTCAGCATAATGTTGGTGCAGGTATCATTGCTGAGGCAGAACCTTTTTGGAGGCACACGGCTCCCGAGATCTTAATTTTTATTTCTTTTTTATTCTCTTAATATTATTATATTTTTGTTTTTATTTTTTACTTTTGTTAAGTCAGTGCTTTTATGTTTTTGACTACTTTTCTGATTGTCTTGTGTTGTGTGCTTGTCCAAATAAATGTTTTCTTTCTTTCTTTACAAACATAAAAACAAAAAAGAATTTCTCTTTATGATATCAGTATAGATAGTATACTACAGTATATTAATACTAGCTTTTGCCCACGAATGGATCATGGAATCACGTTATCCTATACAAACTTTACCCCAACCCCCTAAGGGGTAGAATTTCGGAAAATCCTTTCTTATGCCTACGTCATACAAAGAACACACCCTCCAAGTTTCAGGTCTCTACGATCAGCGGTATAGGCTGTGCGTTGATCCGTCAGTCAGTCAGTCAGGACAAAGAATTTTATATGTATAAGATAAGAAGAAATATTATAGCTACGTCTGTGACGGGCTTTAAATTCGATGAAGTAATAAAGCTAAGGGTTGGGGGAGGCCATCGATGTGCGCGAAATAATTAATAGGTACAAATTAATTGAATCCCCAGGGTAATTAGTAGTATAACAAGCAGATGTTGGGCCCCGTCGAATGGCTTAATTGATCGTTAATCGTTGGTGTCAATTTCATAATCATGATACATGATGGAAACCATTAGATCATAGCTATTGACATTTGCTTATAACATGACGAACAATTAACGTAGGTAAATATATACCTAGTAGTACATTTGTAACCTAAAATGTGCCAAAAAACATTTTTTTTATTGACCACAATATGAAATAACAATTAAAATATATTGCTGCACATTCCACACATCGCCATCTAGCCCCAAGCTAAGTAACCAGACTTGTGTTATGGGTGCTAGACAACGGATATACTACTTATATACTTTTCTTTTGTAAATATTTACCTAATACATAGAAACAACTAGACCACAGACAAATATGCATAAATACTTGTCTGAGGCATGAATCGAACCCGCAACCCTGTGTTTGGCAGTCCGGCATGGTGACCATTTTGCCAACTGGGTTGTCATATTATGCGACTCTACCTCTTGCGACTCTAAATATATATAGTATAGAAGTATAGTATAGAAGCGAATCATTTTCAAGAAAGTACCTACCTGTGAAATGGCATCTAACGCACATCGAATATCCAAATTTTATTTTGCCGTGTTATCGATTGCTTTCTGCCTCAGATATTCTGATTTCTAATATACAATTACTATAACTACATCACACAACAAAGTTCTCCGCCGCATCTGTCGGTCTGTTCGCTATAAACTCAAAAATTACTGCACCGATTTTCGTGCTGTTTTCACCAATGGATAAAATGGTCTTAGAGGAAAATTTTCTAAAATAAAACTGTCACGCGTACGAAGTCGCGGGCAACAAGTAGTCATTGAAAATTTGATAAAAGCAGCTTATATCATGTAAAGGGTAACTTAATAAAGTAACCTTCAAATACAAATCTAATCATTGAGAAATTCAGCCTAACGTGATATTCGTGATATGAATAATCAAACCAGTATAGTAGATACACATACTCTTATACTACCATAGATAATATTATTTGAGTAACTTTGAACAACAAAACCAGTGAATTTAGAATAGAATACGTAATTAATTCGAACAAACACACGTCAATAACAACAATAAGAGATAGTTACAGAGAAAAGTAAATATACAAAAAACATAGAAAAAATAAGTGTGTAAAGTCTTGTGTGATGCAATTTTTTAATTATTTTTTGAGTTGTATTAAGGTGAAGTAGGAACTGAAAACCCCTATCCCTTTCCCACGCGCGCGCTTCGCGATGATTCTATCCCTTTCCCCCGCACGCCGCGAAATGGCCGTTTAAAAGACTCACATCTATTTAAGTGAAAAACCATCTGTACTACCTTAAGGGATTTGTTGTAAAGTTTATGAAAATATAAATTGTGTACTTGTTTTACAATCACCGTAAAATTGAAAAAGCTCAAATAAATGACGTTTTTTTTTAGGATTTTCACGATTTTTTTCTATCGAGACAAATCACTCTAATCGTGTTTCGAAGTGTATGACAATATAAAGCATTTCTTCACCTTTACGTCAGTAGGAATATAATTCTATAGATTTTAGTGGTTGATACCCAAAAACTGTTTCTAAGACACCTCTATCGCGCTTCTGGTCATACCACTTCGGCTTAGTAAAATAATTCTCGATAGATTCAAAATTCAATAAAGGGTCGACCTCCTCTACTTCAGTTATGGGTGCTAGACAACGGCTATACTACTTATATACTTTTTGTTTGTAAATATATACTTATAATACATAGAAACAACCATACCACAGAAAAATATCAGCATAAATACTTATCTGAGGCGGGAATCGAACCCGCAACCCTGTGTTTGGCAGTCCAGCATGGTGACCATTGTGCCAACTTTGTCAGTCGTCACTTACTTACTGACTGGCTTTAATGAGCGTACACGGTGCAACTTCATTCCGAACAAATTTTGAATCAGTTAGCAATAGAATGTATTAGACTAAAAGTATTTTAAAATTTTAACTTCGGTACTTTTGGATAAATATTGCAATACCATACAATACATATAACTTTTTATTTAAAGGCACCTACTTAGAGTAACCTAAGTTCAAGTTTAAGATTCTTTATTCCCATAAGAATATTAATAATTCACTTACATGATAAACATATAAAAGCTAATTAACCAATAATATGTACATAAATGTTCGAGGAGCATACAGGTAAACAATAAAAACTTAATACAATGGAAAAATTATATAAAATTAATGGTAGGTTGGCGCATTTCTTATCTATTTTTATTTCGTTGTTTTTTTTTTGGCACATACCTATCATTAAAGGAGTGGAAAGTAAGCATTTTAATGTTATTATTGTAAGTTATGTATTACAGATTACCCGCGACTATACTTGCGTGTTATAGTGGCAATGTTTAATTTATAAATAACTAGCTTTCGCCCGCGACTTCGTCCGTGTAGAAACTTGAAGTAGACTGGACCAAAAAATCACGTTGTCCCATATAAACTTTGCCCCTAAGGGGTAGAATTTCGGAAAATTCTTTTTAATCGGATGCCTATTTCAAAGAACACACCCTGCAAGTTTCAGGTCTCTACGATTAGCGGTTTAGTCTGTGCGTTGATCCGTCAGTCATTCAGGACAAAGCATTTTATATGTATAGATAGATTTCATTGGCGTTAGAGCTCTGATTTTTACTTTTGGGACCTCTCCCCTTGTCAAAGCTATACGTCCGTGTACATAATTAATGAATGTGTCCCTTATAATCTTGTCAAGAACTAATCAATGTGTATTTATGTACTTATACTAAATGTAGAGTTACAAACAGAAAACAAAGTTACATCAAACTTACCTCGTTAGGTCCAACTGTAGAACGCTTCAAAAGATTCTGTCGCTTTTTCTCAGTTGTGGTTAGCTTCGATATTAAACAAGTACTGAGAATTGACAGCGCTATGCTCGGAACTAGTTTCAGTATAACGCTATAGATCCACATGATCGCCGTCACTAATTCAACATTTTTAGACATTTCCAACACGTACACGGTCCGATTTTGCGGCAAGGATAAGTCCTCCGCGAACTCAGAATTATTCTGAGGAGTCACTTCACTTGGCACTATATTCATAGCGAAATAAATAGGAAGACACAAGAACGGGCATATCACGTAAGCGCTCACTATAGCTAGAGTAGTGTTCTTTTTGCTACACCAAGTCCTATTATGTTGGGGTAAAGCAATAGCGACGTATCGCCAGACAGCTAAAGTAACTGCAAGCCATATTGAAATAGTATGGAACGTTTGGCTGAATATGGAATGGAAATAGACGAATACCGCCCAAGCGTAGGTGTTTTTATTGATCTGTGGTCCTATCTTGATGTTCATATGCAACGCGTAGGGTATGTATTCGAGCATGACTAGAAGATCGGCGACAGCAAGACCGGTGAGTATGGAGTTGGTTGTGCTGGTCATCTCGCGGCGGCTCAGTACTGCGATGTTGATAGAGTTGGTGGCGGAGCCGACAATGCATATCACAAGCGCGATATAGCCATGAAGCCGGCTGTAGGCCTTGTTGAAGTCGATGGCGCCCGGGACGCAGAAAGCTTCCGTGGCGTTCGCCATCCTCGCACTCTGCTCTCGCACCACTGCTGGAGTATGTCATCGGCGCTTTGCTACTTCAACCAGCTCCCACTAAATCCATCGTAGAACATCTACGTGGTAATGACATTTTCTGCAACTGTAACAAACAAGATTAATTTTAATATGCAATAAATAAATCTCTATCCGAACAGTATCTCTGTATTTATCAGATAGCTACTTACTACTACATATAACTAACTCGGTTGAATCAGTACTCGGAGTGAAAATTTGACTCGTCATACATTGCTAAGACTATCGCTTGGTAAATGCTACGACACACGTGAGATGAGTTTACAGTATCAAAAAAAAAGGCTAAGTGCGAGTCGGACTCACGCGTGAAGGGTTCTGTACCATTATATTATTCTGTTTTTAGTCATTATTGTATTTATTTGTGACAACATAAATACATTATTTGTAAAAATTTCAACAGTCTGCTATCACGGTTCATGAGATGCATCCTGGTGATAGACAGACAGAAGTACAGACGGACAGTGTATTCTTAGTAAAAGGGTCCTGTTTTTAACTCTTTGGGTGCGGAACTCTAAAGAGTAACTTACTAAAAATATAGCTCTATTCATTGTCATAAAGAGAATTTGCTAATTATAGAATACCTAGATACATATTTACATATACCTACATATTCTTTAGCAACATTACTGCAAGATAGACTTTCACGTAAATTCAAAGACAATCCTACTAATATTATAAATGTGAAAATTTGTGTGTGTGTGTGTTTGTTACTCCTTCAAGCAAAAACTACTTGACCGATTGCGATGAAACTTGATATATAGGTAGCTGGAGACCTAGATTATAACTTATATTATACTAGCTGCGCCCCGCGGTTTAACCCGCGTAAGTCCTGATCCCGTGGGAATATCGGGATAAAAAGTAGCCTATGTGTTAATCCAGGTCTCCAGCTATCTAGATATCGAGTTTCATCGGCTACGGTCAATGATGATTGTTACATTTGGTCGATCAGAGAAAACAATACCTACCTACTATTTTGCGAAAAATTGGTACAAAGAGTTAGTGAATAAAATACAATCTTACCGTAAATCTACTATTCAAGGCCGACCACTCTGCTTGCGTATGTATTTATTGCTATCTAATTTACGTCTCAAAATATTTATTAGACATCTGCAAAAAACAGATTCTCAGAGAAACTCAAGCGGTTAAAACAGTTTTTGCTAAATATACTATTAATTCTCGAGTTTCTGAATTTATTTATCTAATACTAATACTTTTTCTCGCGACTTCATCCGCGTAGAAGTAGATAATTTTAAATAGATTGCACCAATTAATCACGCTATTCCATGCAAACTTTGCGCCCCTTTTTCACACCTTATAGGTTAGAATTCCGGAAAATCCTTTCTTATCGGATGACTTTGACTACGTCATACAAAGAACACACCCTCCAAGTTTCAGGTCTCTGCGATCAGCGGTTTAGGCTGTGCATTGATCCGTCAGTCAGTCATTCAGGACAAAATGTATATATATCAAAGAAATTCTAAATATTAGTAATCTATACTAATATAATAAAGCTGAAGAGTTTGTTTATTTGAACGCGCTAATCTCAGGAACTACTGGTTCGAATCGAAAAAATATTTTTGTGTTGGATAGTCCATTTATTGAGGAAGGCTATAGGCTACTTTTTATTTTGTTATTCCCACGGGATCGGGAGTTACGCGGGGGAAACCGCGGGGCGCAGCTAGTCAAGTATAAAGCTGAAGGTAAGTTTAATAGCAGAAGCTATAGTATTTGTAAAATGATAATTCTTAATTAAGGCGGTATATAGATTTATATAATATATATATTTTATATAAGTATTTAATATATTTTTTTTTGTAAAAATTAAGCAGGAGTCGATGAATTAGCAATATTATACGCACCTGTTAACATTAAGCAGATAAAGTACCCCGCGTATGAACAATGAATGTGTCGCTATTTATGTGGTTCACCCAAGCACGGATCTATTGATCTAATGGGTGGCTACTGTCATAAACACCTTAGCAGATACTATACCTAATACGTAGTTTTGGCTCTAATTAAGCGGTGTGTATAATGTTCTATATTGTGTGTGAAATAATAAATAAATAAAATAAATTACATCTTTATTAATAGAGACAATGACGTGTTATTACATATTTGTCCTGTAATGAAAATAAATTGCTTACGTCACTATTCTTTTTTAATCGACAGAACTACTCAACCGAACAGGTGGGAAAGAGTTAAGATTGAAGCCCGGCGTAAAGCGCAGTGTCATACGTCACAGAACTAATGGTAAAAAAATCTCAGTAGCGCTGCCGACACTACGACTCAATTGAACAGGTCATCTTCTCGTATAGTGGTGTGGCTCACCTATTGTTAGAGTTTTCAGACGGAATTAAGGCCTCTAACTTGATCTAACGACTGCTACTAGAGGTAGCAACCGGACCAATGGCTTAACGTGCCTTCCGAAGCACGGATAGGCTCACGAAAACACATTGCCACTCTACTAATTGGCTACCCATCGAAGACCGTAATGACCGCGCCAGGCGTCGCTTAACCCGCACGTCCGTAAACGATCAGCGAGCGTCGCTTAGCTGTGAGCCTCCTCAAGCATTGCACAGGTGGGATTAAATGATTATGTTTGGCGATATATCGTGAAATTGGTCATTTATGATGTGAATAGCCATGGAATGAAACAGCCAACTAAAACCGGCGACAATATGATGTGGTCTGACCTAAACAATTAATTCTAGACGTCTATAAACGTCTAAACCCACGACCTATTTTATGCTATTATGAGAATCGTAAAATAGTAACATTATCCACCTGTAGGGACGTTGATGGGGACTGGGTATTTAGTGTTCCGAAGTCAATATGTAAATATAGTCTTTTGTACATTTTGACGCTTTATTTATGGTTAAAGTGTCTAAATGTACAAAAGACTTCTTGTACTTCAAGAGTAAATTTAAAATCAAATTTACTTGTCTTTAGAGGTCTTTCCGGGCCCCGATTTATAAAAAACCGGCCAAGTGGGAGTCGGGCTCGCGCCTGTTCCATACCATTATATTCTTCTTAGTATTTGTTGTTATAGCGGCAACAGAAATACATCATCTGTGAAAGTTCCAACTGTCTAGTTATCACGGTTCTTCTTTCCCTCCTTTATTTACTCACAAGCTTTTGCCCGCGACGTCTGCGTAAAAGTCGAGAATGGACCAAGAATCACTTGTCTCATACAAACTTTGCTTAGGAGTAAAATTTCGGAAAATCCTTTCTTATCGGATGCCTACGTCATACAAAGAACACACTCTCCAAGTTTCAGGTCCCTGCGATCAGCGGTTTAGGCTGTGCGTTGATCCGTCAGTCAGTCATTCAGGACAAAGAGTTTTATAAATGTATAGAAGGCCTGGTGATAGACAGCTAGACGACAGTGGAGTCCTTAGTAAAAGGGTCCCGTTGTTACCCTTTTTTTTGGGTACGGAACCCTAAAAACACTCTAGTGTGAGACAGACAAGACAAGTAGAAGAAATGGGTGTCTACCAGATCTGTAACAGTTTATGAACCTAACACCTATAGGTACGTACATTTTAAGGTAAGATATAAATGATATAGAATACTAGCTTTTGCTTGCGACTTCGTCCGCGTAAAAGTCGGAAATGGTTCTAATAGGATCAAGTGGTCCCATATAAAATTTGCCTCCCCTTTTTTTTCACTCTTAGGGATAGAATTTTGGAAAATCCTCGGATGCCTACGTCATACAAAGAACACACCCTCCAAGTTTAAGGTCTCTCCGATCAGCGGTTTAGGCTGTGCGTTGATCCGTCAGTCAGTCATTCAGGACAAAACATTTTAAATGTATAGATAGACAAACGAGGATTGAAATGTCATGGTTAAACGATGTCGTTTGTTTTAGTTTAGCTTTAGTTTTTTTTAGAGACAGCATCATTTCATAAAATCGCCGTTCACAGCATGAAATGACCAATTTTACGATCTGACAACAACATATACCTAGAAATACAGCAGACGGAGAACCCTCCCCCAATAAAACGGATACTGTCAGCAGCTACGTGCCTAAATTATTAAAGGTTTTATTTCTCTACAATCGCCTTCAGAAGGAATGATTACGCAATTGTATTGAATCTACAGGGGAAAATAAAATTGATAGACCTAGCTACCCTATACTGAATTATTAATGTTCATAATTATTTTGAAAATATTTAGTTTAACCCCCGAAATAAAAACGACGGGGTGTTATAAGTTTGACGTGCCTGTGTGTGTCTGTCTGTGGCATCGTAGCTCCTCAACGGATTAACCGATTTTTATTTAGTATTTTTTGTTTGAAAGGTATATTTTCATTTGATAGGTCAGTGTTTGACCACTATCATACTCGCCTGATGGCAGATGATGAAGCGGCCAATTATGTAGTACACTTTCTCATAAGATACCTATTCACTCATGACTCGAAGACCCCCATTGTGCACGTCAAGAAAGACAGACGCAGATACTTGTATACATTCCCTTGCGATAAGAATAAGGTATGACAAAGTATTTGAGAATATTCAGGTGCCATTTGACAGTCGGTTAATCATGTTTATAATCTTGTAATTTTTGTTGTGCAAGTTAACCTTGGTGCGATTCTATTAGTCAAGTATTGCATGGAAATAGGACGTTACATACAAGTTTCTTGCATTGAAACATGTTTTTGAGGGTGCGCAAATTGCATGCATGTTTTTCTTGCATACGAGTGGAGAATGGAGATGTTCATCAATTGAGAAAAAAATGTACTAGTTCAAACTACCTCATACAATTTGTAAGCTACAAGTTGTACCTATGCAGGTTTGTTCAGTTTGCATACAAATTGCAACTTGTATGCAAGTAATTTACCTCATGGAATCGCGCCTGGTATTTTGTACAAGACTATCTTATGCCCGCGACGTCATGCGCGTAAGTCGAAAGAATTTTTTTGCAAAATTTGAAGTAGATTGGACCAAGGAGTCACGTTATCCCATACAAATTTTGCCTCCCTTTTTCACTCTCTTAGTTGTAGAATTTCGGAAAATCCTTTCTTGTCGGATGCCTACGTCATACAAAGAACACACCCTCCAAGTTTCAGGTCTCTACGATCAGCGGTTTAGGCTGTGCGTTGATATGTCAGTCAGTCAGTCAGTCAGCCTCCCTTTTTCACCCTCTTAGGGGTAGAATTTCGGAAAATCCTTTCTTGTCGAAGGCCTACGTCATACAAAGAACAGACCCTCCAAGTTTCAGGTCTACGATCAGCGGTTTAGGCTGTGCGTTGATATGTCAGGCAGTCAGTCAAGACAAAGCATATTATATGTATAGATGTAAAGTAAATATACTATTTCAGTATATCAGTATTCCGTCTATATGATTACCAGACCGGTGATGGCGTAGTGAGTGGTCCAAGTGTACCTAATCTAATTATTCTCGGTTGTCATGTATCCACGTAATTTAGTTATGAACCCTTAGATGAACCGAAGATCCGGCGAATACATTTAGATGTAGCTTGCTCATCGATACCTATACACTCCTGCGTAATGCGTTTACCACTTGCTAGCATTATAATTAGGGACATCCCTACTTATATAAAATTCTCGTATCGCGGTGATAGTTACCTATGTCCACATAAACGGCTGAACCGATTTGTATGAATTTTTTGTGTATATTTGTTAGGTCTGAGGTCTTTATTTTATTTTTTATTTTTGTAAATTGCAAAACAACGTTTGCCGGGACAGCTAGTGTACTATAATATTCCAACCTCAAAAGGTGTATCGCGTTTTATTAAATAATTTTTACATGTTTTATTGACTTTTAAATCTCATGGTCGCTTGCTTGAGATTGTGCTAAACATTATCACTAGCTAAAAACATTTATCGAGTTTAAATTAAAATATATTTTAATAACCAGAAGGTTAATGTTATTTAATGATTTAGGCGGGAGGTGTAAGAAACGAAGAAAGTCCATTTAAGTTTTAGGTCAAAATAATCAGTTGGACACTTTGACAGTTTTGACAGCAGCTCTATCATATATTTTGTTGGGAACCTGAAATTTTGTTTAAAAAGAGTCATCTGATTTTCAAATGAACATTAATTACAAATATTTCGATATTTTTTCGAATTTCCAAAAGCTCTAAAAATAAAGTTGTTTAGATAGCTATACAAAGCTCAACTTTGTATAGCTATCTAAATATCAATAATCTATACAACTTAATCTATACATATAACATTCTTTGTCCTGACTGACTGACGGATCAACGCAAAGCCTAAACAGCTGATTGTAGAGACCTGAAACTTGGAGGGCGTGTTCTTTGTATAACGTAGGCATCCGATAAGATTTTTAGAAATTCTACTTCTTAGAAGGTGAAAAAGGGGGGCAAAGTTTATATGAGACGTGATTCCTTAGTCCATTTTAGACATTTACGCGGACGAAGTCTCGGGCAAAAGCTAGTAATATTATAAAGCTGAATAGTTTGTGTTTTTGTTTGTTTGAACGCGCCAATGTCAGGAACTACTGGTCCGAATTGAAAAAATATTTTTGCGTCGGGTAGTCCATTTATCGAGGAAGGCTATAGACTATTTTATATTTCGATATTCCCACGAGATCGGGAGTTACGCGGGTGAAACCGCGGATTACTGTTATCAATAATCCTGGATAATAATAGTCATAACTACCTACAAGTGTTTAATTAATGAAAGTAGTATCTTTATACCTCTTTGTTTAAATATTAACAAAGTAACTCTTTGATGTCTTAAGAAAATTTAATTCAGTAAGTATTTAATAGGTAATTTTCTTAAATATACCTACTTAACAAGAGCTTACTTTCTGAAGTGTTTAGAAAGATACCTATTCTAAAGTTAGTTAGAGTGTTTTCTTAGGATTTCACGATTCGCACTTGTATACTTACAAATTATTTTTACCAGACTAATTGTGTTTTTAAAATTTTATTGGTCAAAAATCTCAAAATAACTACAAATACAAGGAATTAACTACAAACTAAATACGAGATATAAACAAATAAAATTTAAAAATTAAAACTAAACCTATTCGAACTAACCCCTCCCCAGCGTTCCCGGTGCAAAGCTGGACAATGTGCAAATTATGCTAATTGTGTTTATTTTTTTTTTTTTGTCAAAAAAATAACCTCCTTTGAACTCACTTTATAACCCCCGACGCAAAAACGACGGGGTTATTACCAAAGTGTTAAGCTTCCGCTTTACAATTTTCGAGAACACTAAAGACAGCTGATATTAGTCTAAGAAAATTTGAATTTTTACTAAACCATTTAAAACGCAAAAAAAAAAATTGAAATGTAATCCAAAGTCCAAAGTAGGTACATAAAAACAGACAATGAGTGTTGTAAAATAAAATGCAATACAAGGTGATGGTACTGCGAACCATCTTCTCAGCGATTTGATGAGTTTATTCCACGTTTATTTTATAATATCTAGGCTTACAATACAAATTAAAACACAAGCTAAGCTCAAAACCCAAGAATCTACTTAACTTATCCTATATCCTTCTTAAAATATTATAAATGTGAAAGATTGTGTGTTAGTATAATTGTTTGTGTGTATATTTATTCACACAAAAACCACTGGACCGATTGCAATGAAACTCGGTATGTTAATAGAGACCTGGATTAATATATAGGCTACTTTTTTCCCAATATTCCCACGGGATCGGGCATACGCGGGTGAAACCACGGGGAGCAGCCAATGACCAAATATACGGCTTATTCTAATAACTTTTCGTTTTAAGATCATAAAACAAAATTGATATTGTCAGAGACAAGTACAAAATAGGCCGAATTTGTCAATGTGCCGCGTTGACTATTTGATAAGAAAATTATTAGAAATGATATACAGAGTAGGTATCCATCCGCCTAAATTGAGACTTCCTGTATTACTAGTTATATTCTTTAACATTTGTGACACCCAATAGATATATTCTTTATTCTATGCATATAAAGTGCTTTGTTCTAAATGACTAACTGACTGACGGATCAACGCACAGCCTAAACCGCTGATCATAGAGAACTGAAACTTGGAAGGTGTGTTCTTTGTGTGACGTAGGCATCGGTTATGAAAGGATTTTGAAAAAAAAAGCTGTGGGTAAAAACTAGTCCTATCCTACTAATATTATAAATGTGAAAGTTTGTGTGTTTGTGTGTGTGTATGTTTGTTACTCCTTCACGCAAAAACTACTGGACCGATTGCGATGAAACTTGGTATGGAGGCCTGGATTAACACAAAGGCTACCTTTTATCCCGATATTCCCACGGGATCGGGACTTACGCGGGTGATACCGCGGGGCGCAGCTAGTAATTACATATATGATCTACTAGGTAGAAGGTAAGTACATATTTTGTGATAAAATATAGATCATATTAGAAATTCCGTATTACGTTTCTTCCTGAGAAACGTGCGAGAAATAGACAGGCATATTGATATGTAGAATGTTAGGAAGGTACCATATGGTATTGACAAGGTGTGGACATGTCAAGCGAGGTGAAAAGTTGGGGAGAATATTGATATGACTCAAATACCTACTTCTGACTTCATACTATGCTACCCTTCTATGAAATAAAAATTGTTTGTGTTTTGAGAACTAGAGAACCTCTGATCCGGAATAAAAAGTATTTATGTATTCTCATACCAAGTTACATCAAAATCGGTCCAGTAGTTTCGGAGCCTATTTATTTAATAAATTCAGTACACAAGAAAAATACAAAAAAAAAGATTACATTATAAAGTTATTACTAAGGTAAACCCTGTGAAGAGTTTTCTGCCGACAGACCTCTAGGGAAAGGAAATAATATAGCGGAAGGTAATTAAAAGTGTACAAACAGTTATTCAGTTAGTAGTTACAGCCTATTCGTTACAAACAAAGAAAAAAAATCCTCTTTATAATATTAGTAAGTATTAGATACTATTAGAAGTATAGATGTAGATTTAAAAAGAGTTTAACGAACTGCCGTTGCAGCGGTTGCAATTTTTTGAAGTGAAAACTTCTTTAGCGGCGTTGAGCACTTTTTCTGTAATGGGTATAAAATCTTAAACTCGCGTCAGGACACGTGACCTGATCGAAAAAGCGTAAGACAGATGGAGAGTAGACAGCTATAGTTTTAAAGTGTTAAATTTTTAATGTAATATAAATTGTCATGTTTGTGTACGATAGCGCAATAAATGAATTTTGTATTCTACCACATAAATGACAGTACTTTTATACTGATATTTTTTTGATAAGTATGATAAGTAAGTTATGGCTTTAGTTTAACATGTTTTTTTACATTTCAAATTTTAGCTTTATTGTAACGGACTATTGTAAATACTAAAATTGTTTTCATAATTACAATACAATGAGTGTTTTGACCTTTAACTGAAGCTAACAATAAATTATTTCAAGTATTTGTAAAAAATAAAGCAAACCTAAAATACCTATGTCTCGCCATTACTTATCTATCTTGATTTTGACCACCTTCAGAAACATAAAGTATTGAGTAGATAAACAAAGTAGGTTCAAGCATTCAAAAAAACTGGAAGGAATTTTTAAAAATGAGTCCTTCTAAGAATAGGACATTACACGAATAAGTATTTTGCAGAATGAGGTAGGTAGGATAACAAGTCCTTTAAAGATCTTACGAATAGGTTCTATATCTAAACCTTTTCTACCTAAAAACTCAATCAAGATTGTTCGGGCGTACAACGCCCGAACAATCTTGATTGAGTTTTTAGACAAGGATCGACTAATCAATAATCCTTCACTAAAATAAACTCAAAATCTCCTTTATTTCATAAATATTTCAGTCATGTTTCACTTCCAGTAATAAATTTCAAGAAAGCAAGGAGACAACATTAATCACTTTAATTATTAACCAAGCAATTTGTAAGCTGAATTGGTGTTATTAATTTTTCCCCTAAATAGTGCGATAAGTCGGGAAAGTTAAAATAAAATAAAATAGTTCCTTTGATCTATTTTAGCTATCGTCTAAATTCTAAACTTTGTTAAAAGATAAAGTTAGATACAAACGGGCAATTCTTCGTGTCTCCTACCGGACCCATAATCCTACTACGAGTAATATTATAAATTTGAAAGTTTGTGTGTTCTCTTCACGCAAAAACTACTGAACAGATTGGGATGAAACTCGGAAAGTAGATAGCTAGAGACCTGGAATAACACATAGGCTATTTTATCCTGATATTCCCACGGGATCGGACCTTACGCGGGTGGAACCGCGGGTCGCAGCCAGTATAGAATACCTACCAGATGAACATGGAAAATAATCAAAAATAAATATAAGAAAACAAAATTCTACATCATCGAAAAATTTATGAACACATCGGGAAACAATGGACATACGAAAAACAGTTTAGCATTGTAAACCAAATACGCAGTAAGTAGAAGTAGGACCTGAAAGCCATCATCGCGCGGCGCGTGCGTGGGAAAGGGATAGGCTTTCCCCCGCGCGCCGCGAAATGGCCGTTTTAACTGTTTTATGTATTTAAAAGACTTACATCTATTTTACTGAAAAACCATCTGTACTACCTTATGGGATTTAATGTAACTTTTTTGGAAAATATAAATTTTGTACTTGTTTTTTCTTTACAATGACCGTAAAATTAAAAAAATACAAAAATATGAAATTTTTTTTAAGATTACCACAATTTCCTCAATTTTTTTTTATCGAGGCACTCTAATCGTGTTTCAAAGTGTATCACAATACAAAGCATTTGCTCACCTTTACGATAGTAGGAATATCATTATATGGATTTTAATGGTTGATACCCAAAACTGTTTCTAAGACACCTCTATCGTGCTTCTGGTCTTACCACCTCGTCTTAACAAGGTTAGATGCAGATTTCTAGTTTGTCTTATTTTTACCCGACTGCAAGGAAAGGGTTATGTTTTTCGCGCCATGTATGTTTGTAATATTTTTTATTACCTCATATCTTCCTTTTTTTAAAGTTAGAAAATTGATGACGGATCGAAAATATTACGTAGTACAGGACCACGAACAAAAGTGTGAAAAATCATTCTACAAACTACAAAGACGAAAACTCAATTATTTTACAAGAAAAATAACGTTTTATAAAAATTCTAACCCAAGCTGACAAGCAGATAATGGTATTTCTATCCACTTGGGCTTGCAATCTACAACATTGACATTTTCTTTCTGCAATTTTTTTTGTATGTAAGTAACTTGATTCTAAGGCCATTCATTATAATGTCAATTTTTTCTTATCGATTATGACAATGTGTAGATTATAGGTACCTAACCCACCTAACCTACTTAGGTACAGTCAACGACATAGTAGTATATTCTAATAGTACATTACGATATAAGTGTGGTAAATTGATCTTTGCATAGAGGCGGTTTATGACGCGCGAGCGGTAGGGAGC
This sequence comes from Idaea straminata, assembly GCA_951213275.1. NCBI lineage: Eukaryota > Metazoa > Arthropoda > Insecta > Lepidoptera > Geometridae > Idaea > Idaea straminata. The sequence goes on from OX577849.1 coordinate 13,382,053, forward strand.
GTGTTAAAGAAGCCAAGATGCAAAGACCACACGTATATCGTACGACGTTTTTTTATCACAGTTGCGAATAAAAGTAAAGACTTGAAAAGAAAACAAAATAATAATTAACAAAATATTTGTGATAAGTCTATGTTTACATTTTTAAGGCAATATTTTTTTGTTAATTATGCTCCGGAAAGGCCAGGCTAAAGATTTTTAACCTATACAGCCTCGTCTGACATACAATATTTTTTAGGGTTTTTTTTTATTTATTTTTGCGTCGGGGGTTAAGAACAAACTACAATGGTAAGGAAAAACAATATATTTAAGTAAAGAAAAAACAAAAAATAAACAACTCAATTTTTAATCGTTTTCAAGTCATTATCACGTAAAATTTTCGTTCGTAAACCGACTTTAGAGACAACCATTTTTACTAGCTAAAAAACTCTTTGGTACCTACCTTTTTTATACATCAAAACAGTATAACCCAGATAAATGGGAGTTTTGGCGGGAACGAGTTAACAACATGTCGTGCTGCAGTTTTATTTTCATGAAACTTAGATGTAACCCGAGTTGAATTGTATAATTCTGGTGGAATGTTATTCAATTTAGTTCTGTGAAAGTGCACAAGTGTAGTGAAAGTAAAAATCAGTGTCAAACATGCAGTTTTCTCGTTGCCTCCAAATCTCCTATTAAGGTTATGGTAAACTTGCCACCGCTTTACTATAACCCCTGACTTGACGTACTATGACGACTTTGACTGTATTGAAACACTTTAGGCCCGATTTATGAAAAATCGGGTCATAATTTGATGCAAAATATAACTTGACACTGGCTAAATGCACACGTGCGAAGCCATAATAAAAGAAAAAAAAACCCAGATAAATTAAGAATGTGTCACCTACCTAATATGTAATTAGCAGTAAGATACGTATTTAACTTATCGGGATAACTTTATAGCACTAGGTTGGCAATGTAAAACGCACGCGTGCATAATATGTTGGATTATGAGCCTAAAAGCCGTTCAATAAGATCCACTTTATGAGCAACTCTGATAAAAAATACATTATAGCGATTATTCTACTTACTACTAATATTATAAATGTGAAAGTTTGTGTGTGTGTTTGTTACTCCTTCACGCTAAAACCACTGAACCGATTACGGTGAAACTAGGTATGTAGATAGGTGGAGACCTAGATTAACACATAGGCTACTTTTTATCCCAATATTCCTACGGGATCGGGACTTACGCGGGTGTAACCGCGGCGCGCAGCTAGTTAACAAATAAAACTTAGACCAATCGATTTGTACCAATTCCAAATTGAAAGATTATTAATTGCGCCTCACAGTTTCACCCCTATAAGTTTTGATTCTGTGAGAATATCGGGTTAAAATTAGCGTATAACCTTATCTAGAATATGGACTATTTCCGTACAATTTTTTATTCGAATCGATCGAACCGTTCGACCGTGGGGAGGGATTTGTGGTATTTTATTTTGGTATTTCATGATTTACATTGGAGTAGGATTAGATACACAAATAAACAATCGAAATTAGTTTGTTTTACAAAACTGTATAATACTCTTGACGTTGACTGTACTAGTCTGAGAATCTATTGTTCTCTAACTAATTGACAAGTTCATGAGTGTCAGTTGCCTTAACTATTTATTGCATTCGTGTCGTGGTAGGTTATTGCATTCGTGTCGTGGTAGCCGCACTACTTTTGTAATGAATAGGTTGTTTGACAGATCATTACGTTGGTAGATCCTGCACTAAACTAACTATAACGTCCGTATTCACAGACAGTACTTAAGGTGAAAGGATACCGGCGCTCTCTCCATACAAACTGTTTCATCCCTGGATAATGAAATGACAGTAGCACAACACTGCGCTAAATGCGGCCCTATGATTGATCAATTTTGTGCTACTCTCTTCACTCTAGCGAATCACCGGCTTATTTGCGGTAATGCTTTCGCGCGCACTATGCAATCTCATAGGGTGAATAGTGTTAATAATTTTCATAAAAATAGAACACAATGTCGTTACGTTACGGCATGGAATACACGTCAACTGATCGACAGCTGTTGGGAATGTTAGATGTGACATTCCATAACAAAAGTTAAGAATTCTTAATGTTTTTATTCATCGGTCTAAAGAGTAAGGGGTCACTTTTAACCAAATGCAGATGTATCGTTATAAATACGTCATAATTTGTAACATTTATTACCAAGAATAGGTTGGTTGAGCTACAACAGTCAGAATTCCGTCAACGTGATTTAAGATGAGAGGAATAGAGGCTGCGTCCCATGCATAGAAATCACAAGTGCCTCGTCCCATGATACAGTGTACCCGATTTTTTCTAGAAAACCACAGATTTTACGAGAACATACTTACTCGTAAGTATATTGTGGTGTTCTTGTTTTTTTTTGTGGATTGACAATGTATGGCGAAAACTAAGGGCGAAAAAAGCCAGTCCAGTTATGTTATCGACCTTTTTAGAAGCACACGGCTCCTAAGGACATAAGATCTTATTGAAACTTAGTTCCTTATGGCGCGTTGCTAAAGGAGGCTAGACTAAAAAAATTAAGACCAAAAGTTGTAACGACACTTTTTGATTTTATTAGAATTCCTTCACTAATTAATCAAAAGAAACTTCGTTCCATCCAGGTGTCTCTTGACACCTCTCAAGTTTTTTTTAAATTTCTTTAGCATTCTACCTAAAAAAAATTTTTTTTTGTTTTATATTTTTGTCAGTGTTTTTATGTTTGTCACTACTTTTCTAAATGTCTTGTGTCGTGTGCTTGTTCAAATAAATGTTTTCTTTATTTCTTTCTTATTAACATGTCTAGTGGTAATAGTAGACGAAGATCTTATAAATAAAACAAACTGTGAATAAATACAAACCTCAGACTTATCGAAGTAAAAACCTGTGTTCTTTCAAAAGAAGAATTCTTATCCTATTCTGGTTCAATCATTCGATTTGAATAGAATAGAATAGAATAGAATAGAATAGAATAGAATAGAATAAATATTTATTGGAAAATGAATACAAAGTAAGTATTTATAAAACGCCCACGACATAGGTGGAAAAGTCTACGTCATAAAGGTTAGCGGCCATTGTACGTGTGACTTCCTAGACCTATAAGTATTCTTTAACTTTTTCATTTTAAAATGTTTTTTTTGGACAGTTGTGTGAGTATAAGTTGATTTTCAGAAATTCTCTACTGAACAATCGCAATTTACACACATAGCGCTATTTACACATCGCTGTTTACATTATAGCGCTTACATTTGGTGCTAGAAGTATGAATATGCCACACTATTTAATATAACTAGCAGCGCTCCGCAGTTTCGCCCGCGTAACTCCCGATCCCGTGGGAATATCAGGATAAAAAGTAGCCTATAGCCTTCCTCGATAAATGGACTATCCAACACAAAAATAATTTTTCAATTCGAACTAGTAGTTCCTGAGATTAGCTCGTTCAAACAAACAAACTCTTTAGCTTTATAATATAAGTATAGATAAGCCCTTTATTCAGAATTTAGGTTACATTAAAATAATATAACTAATCCTGAGTGCCTCTTGGCATAGGCTTTCTCTAGCATTTTCCATTGGGTTCTGTCTCGCGCTACCCTTCTTCAATAGTGTCCGGCAGTGAGTCTCGGGTCATCCGACCATCTCACTTGTTGCCGTCCTCTGTTACGTTTGCCGTCTCTGGGGTACCAGTCACTCACGGTTGTGCTCCATTTGCCTTGCCTGTCTCTGATCATGTGACCACTCCAATGTGACATTGTGACGATATGCCTTACTATCGCCACAATAAAATAGTGAGCAGTGAGCATAGTCCTTTACTATTGAATTAAATTCCGCGAGATTACCGACACTGTTTGTTCGACCTCTGCCAGTACTTAAACCGTATCAATGTCGTGATTGAACAACCCACTTCAATTTCGTAGATTGTATCCGATAAGCGATTCGTTCGAGTTGTTAATTAAACCACTTTCTCTAATATCGAAATGCATGGGCTTGGTGGATTACCAGATACTCGAACTATCGAGTAGGTAATAGGTACCTAAACTTTGATATTAGTCGAAAACTTCCTGTCACGCGATGATTTCGATTTTAATTAAAAATCGTGGTACAGGCGTTAAAAAAACCGGCCATGTTACCATGCTGTATTAACTTAATTTTTACGGTTCCGTACCTTAAAAGGTAAAAAAGGAACCCTTATAAGATCACTTTTTATGCCTGTCTGTCTTGCCGACCGATTTTCTGAGGAACGAGTGGACCTAGCAAGTTGAAATTCATACCAGATACTGAAGTCTATAGTCCCTATTAGGTGTATAAAAATCAAGGTCCTGAATCAACATGATAAAAAGATATGGGCAAATTTACATTTTTGCAAAAACTTGTAACCTACCTACCAAAATTAATCTTAATTTTAAATTAGTTAATAATAAGGGAATTTTCCCTTCACTTGTTCTTCTCGTTTTTAGTATTTGCTGCTAGCTATCTCAGTTCGTGAGATACAGCCTGGTGACGGACAGATGGACAGACGGAAAGTTTCTACACAGAATTTGACACCCTATAAAATAGATTTTAAATATTTTGTCGACATCGACGTATATTCTTAATATTGAACTTGGCTCTCATTGTACAATGTACATTTATGTTTTTGAAGGGTTTGTTAAATTACTCGAATGTTGAGTTTTGAGTGCATTTGACTAGTATGAGTATAATATTTCAACTGAATGATAATATTTCCAATTTAACGAATACGATTCATTGAACTGAAAAAAAAATAACATTATTCTTAATCGCTTATTCAACCCTCAATTATTACAATATGCTATATCAGAAATATTTTTTATTAAATAGTGTTTCTGTTTTAAAAGTTTTTCTCTCGAACTGAATAAATATTTTCAGTAATCTTTATTATAATGAACTAGCAGTGCTCAACGGTTTTTCCTGCGTAACTCCCGTTCCCGTGGGAATATCGAAATAAAAAATAGCCCATGTTATTTCCAATGAATCAATGTATTGAATCAAGTTTCATCAAAATCGTTCTAGTAGTTTCGAAGCCTATTTGTTAAAAACAAACAAAAAATATTTTTAATAGTGTAAAAGTTTGTATTTTCTTATTGTTTTATGTACCTACCATAAATTATAATTAATACTTTTTTAAATAATACACAGATTATTATTTATATTTAGATTATAAATATAGTATAAATATAATTTATTTAATTAAATCAATCAATTAAAAACATAGACAATAATTATTAACTAAAAGTACTACATAATCATCAACAAAAATATAAAAACATATTTATTTAATATAAAATTTAAGATTTTAAATATGTTTATTGTAGTTTTTGTTCCATTCGTGTATAAAAGTATAGATACAGATATATAATATTTCTGAAAGCTACACAACTATAATACTTTTGGCAGACAAGAACCCCTTTTATTTTGCCCGTCAATTCACGAATATATTAAATATCTGTTCAGTATTCAAGGAAACAACATTGTCGTCGATAAGTCTTCGACAGGCATTCTCCCTTCAAGTAGACAATGTACATAGTTCAAGTTACCTATAAGCATTATTTACTAAGGAATACAACTATGGTTTTCTAGATAAATGATATTTCGAATGCCTTTTAGGTATTCATTAAATAAATAAATAATCCAGGACATTCCACACCTCGCCATCTAGCCCCAAGCTAAGTAACTAGACTTGTGTTATGGGTACTAGACATCGGATATACTACTTATATACTTTTTAATACATAGAAACGACCAGACCACAGAGAAATAACTAAGTATAAATACTTGCCTGAGGCGGGAATCGAACCCGCAACCCTGTGAACCCATTTGTTGAAAAGAGATGAAGATTTTCCATGAGGATAACAATTAATTAAATCTGTAGGTAGGTCTGCTAGTAGCTTTACGAAATCTTTCAAAGTTTTACTATGATGAGAGCTCCTAATAATTTATGAGCTCCTGGTACTTGATTAATACTACTTTGCTTAATAAATCAACAATCTACAAGCCTAGCAAAGAGCTACTTTAGAATAACTAAATTAGGCCTTTATCTCACTTATTATATGAAAATAAAAATTTAAAACTTACTTTAATGTTTTTGTTGGCAGTATTTTCGTATTTATTTAGGTCCTTATATAAAATGGAGTTAAATCCTCCAAGCTTTTTAGTAATTATATTTTGGTTCACTGGCACCCTCATTATTTTACCTTGTGTTATAGCATTATATACCTCATCGTACATATATACATACATACCTATCCATATAACTATGTGACATTATAAACTTCAGCAATATTACTTTACGAAATATTAGTAGTTTTAGTTCTGCGTTGATTCTTTTAATCAGGACCGCTTAAGGTGAAAGGGTACCGACACTCTCTCTATACAAACGAAGTCGACTGTTTACTCCCTGGATAATGACACTAGCACAAATATTTTTGTACCATTAAACCTATAACTGCCATGCTTATGCACTTATGTTTTGGTTATTTTCATTTTCTGATTATCATAGACATTAAGATTTAAAAAACAAAACATATGGGCATGGTCATATATTTGCTCTTACAAAAAATTTGCTCTAGTGTCATTATCCAGAGAGAAAACAGTCGACTACGTTTGTATGGTGAGAGCCACCGGTACCCATTCCTCTTAAGGGTGGAATTTTGAAAAATGTTTTTCAGTGGATACTTCCACTTCACAAAGAACATACTCTAAAAAATGTCTCTAGGCCCACTGGCATAAGCTGTGTGTTGATGTATCAAGTAGTCAGTCAGGATTTTGAAATTAATATTTATCGATAGATTTTAGAATAAGCAAAGAAAGGAGAGAAAGTACCAACTAAATATGATGTGGGAGTTTAGAAGTCAGTTAAGAAATTACTACGTTATTTAAAGAATAAACGAATTAATGATGATTTTCAAGTACCTAATTAACGGACTTAATTACCTGAAAATCGTCTTTAAGATGAAAATGAGACAAATTTTCGATTTATTTACGAAGACTATTCCGTGAAATTTGATGTAAATACAAATAAATATCGTGTACCTATTACCTACCTTATAATTACGTAATCTGTGCCAAATGGAATTAATTAACAACATTTCTCATTTATTACGTCAAATTATGGTAATGAGAAAAATGTAGGTTTGAAAAGTTTTTTGTAAAACGAAAAAAATATCTTGATTCTGAAATGACCTCGGGCTGTTTCAGGAATAACGTATTGTAGCTACTCGGTATTTTGTTTACTTTCATCCGAATAGCTTTTATTTAAGTAGGTAGTAGGTACTATATTAGAATCTACCCACTTTTTTAATTATAAGAACTATATTTAGAGGGTACACGGGTAATGTTTTTTTCTCTATTTCCTTCCTGGATAATGCCTCTAGCTAGAGTAAGCTTTTTTTTATAAAACCTACGCTGGCTTACATGCCATGCATCTATATACCTTTTTTCTAACAATTAATCATAAAATAACCCTCTAAAAAACTAAAAAATAAATAAAAAAGATTTGCTATACGTACAGCAAATCTAGGTTTAAAACAACTAGCTGCGCTCCGTGGATACACCCTCGTAACTCCCGATTCCGTAAGAATATCGATGTGAAAATTAGCTTATATTACTATCAGTGAATCATTGTATCCTCATATTAAGTTTCATTTAAATTGGTTCAGTAGTTTTGTAGCCTATTTAATACAAATAAACAAGCTAATCTTTGCTCTTTATAATATTACTAGCAAAAAAAAGTAGCCAATGCTATTTCCAATAAATCAATGTATCCTTATACTAAGTTTCATCAAAATCGGTCAAGTAGTTTTGGAGCCTATTTAATGCAAACATCTTTTCTCTTAGTATAGATCATGATTGCTCTAGCTAGACTCTAGAGACATTATAGGTACAGACAGCGGGAAGTGACTTTGTTTTATACTATGTAGTGATGTAGAAACTTGCTATATTTTAGCTCCGCTCTAAAATCATATTATATCTAATCGTTTATCGGTTTGCAACTTCATGTTTACACGTCTAAAAAATGTAGCCCTGAGTTAAAGTATGTTAATCTAATAATTTATTGACTGTGAGTTTTTGGTTTATTTATATCAGCAAATACCTATGAAACATTTATTTTGTGTGTTTTTAAACAGTATTCTTGTAGGTTAATATTTTATTAATATTTTTGAGCCATGATCAAAGTAAAAAATACGACGTAATTTGTTAGCAAAGTGATAAATAAAGGATAAAGAGGTGCGGTAGGAATAATTTGCGACCGATTTCGTGGGTCTATCCTATCATGGAAATTTAATAAAATTTTACCAACAAACCCATAATTTTGCCTTTCAGATTTTATGTTAAGTATGACCACTTTGCGTCAGTATCATATTAATATTAATATCTCTAGTCATTGTTTTACAATTTCAGTGTTAAAAAGAACCCGTGCAAAAAGACGCAAAACATCACTAAATAAATTTCATATGGACAATGTGTTTACTTCAAATAAATTTATTGCAGATTTTAAAGATATTATTCATTTTTATAACGTTACAAGTCCAAGGTTTATGACGAATTCTTTCAATAAATAAAACGCATTAACCAATTTAACGGAAATATATTTCTTTTTCAATTTTATTTTATCTGTTTTTAGATAAGTTATTTTTGTAAGTTTATACGTCGTAAATTTTATATTTAGTGCAAGTTTAGACTACATCAATAATCATAATGCATGCATATTTTGGCTATGGTACGTTTCATAATCGTACGGTTTGTATATTTTAACGAGAAATGAGAAAACGTTGAAGAATTCCAGACATTTATCTACTCCTAACACAACAGACACCTATCTATGAAGCAGTAATGTTTATGACAGCTATGAAAACCTATTTGTTCATCCCGACCACGTTTTAAAATAATAAAGTCTAGGTACGTGATTTTTAAAAGATTAAAAATAGTGAGATAGGGACGTAGGTAAGCATTTTCTTTTGTCTAACGCATTTTATGTGACCCTTACTCGCACGAAGTTCTAACTTAGTTTTTAACACGACGCTGAACGGCATCGGCAGTTGAACTTATATCTTAATACCAGCTTTTACCCGCAGCTTCGTCCGCGTAGGATTTGATTTTTCCAAATCCTATCTTATCGAATGCCTACGTCATACAAAGATCACACCTTTCAAGTTTCAGGTCTCTACGATGTGCGTTGATCCGCAAGTCGGTCATTTAGGATAAAGCATTTTATATGTATAGACTAGCTTTTGCCCGCGACTTCGTCCGCGTAAAAGTTGAAAGTGGACCAAGGAATCACGTTGTCCCATACAAACTTTGCCCCCTATTTCACCCCCTTAGGAGTAAAATTTCGGAAAATCCTTATCAGATGTCTACGTCACACAAAAAACACACCTTCAAAATTTCAGGTCTCTACGATCAGCGGTTTAGGATGTGCGTTGATCCGTCAGTCAGTCACGACAAAGCATTTTATGTATAGAAGATTAGACCGTATGAGAACGTTAGAGATAAATTAACTGAATTCGAAACGAAAGATAAAATACCTAAGCTAAATAAAACACGACGCAATTGTACTGAGTGTAAGCAAATTGAGCAAAATGCCATTTGTCACCCTCTTGAGAGCTTCCGACTCTTTGTTCGACACCAGCGAAATCGGCTCGAGTTCAGAAATCTATATATATTATAAAAGGGAAAATTACTGACTCACTCATCACGAAATCTCAGAAACTACAAGTGCTAGGAGTCTCAAAGTTTGCAAGGGGGTTCCTTTTATGACGTAGGTGCTCAATAAGACGGGATTTTGCGAAATTCAACCCCTAAGGGGGGCAAATGGGGGGGTGGAAGTTTTGCATAATATAGCCGTGCGAAGCCGGGGCGGGTCGCTAGTGTAATATAATTCAGTTATTAAAACTCTTGGGTTTATTCAGTTGGAACTAGGGACAAAACTATTTTGCTTATAAATGTTACTTGTAGCTTTAATGGTAGCCTACAAAGTTTCGCTAATGAAGCCTTGAAACTGTGACAATTTTAGGAAAACTTTACTCATGTGTTGTCGTAAGTATAATTCTTAGTAAATTCGTGTTTAAACCTGTCTTCCGTAATTATTAAAGACAAATCTATGCATAAATGCATATCCTTTGAATTGAGGTTAGGTTGAAATTCAATTAAGATTCCATTACGACAAACTGTCGTTTTTCTCCAACTTAGAAAATTTTAAGTGATATTTATCAACTTGACGTTTGACTGGCATGAAATAAACCTTGTGGTGAAAACTGGCAAACGCAAATGTTGAAGTAGTTTTAGTTTAACTCTGTGGTTATACCTAAGTAGGTATATATTACAAAAAATTGGGATCCTTATAATTTAAAGTACTGATGATTTATAATAAATAAATAAATATGGCAGGACATTCCACACATCGCCATCTAGCCCCAAGCTAAGTAACTAGACTTGTGTTATGGATGCTAGACGACGGATATACTACTTATATACTTTTCTTTTCTAAATATATACTTATAATACATAGAAACAACGAGACCACAGATAAATATCTGAGCATAAATACATATCTGAGGCGGGAATCGAACCCGCAACCCTGTGTTTGGCATTCCGGCATGGTGACCATTGTGCCAACTGGGTCGTCAAAAAAAATAATAATAATTAAGTAAAACTACTTTCAGAACCTGAACGATACTCATTAGAAATTTAATAAATAAAATAATAAATATTACAGGACATTCCCCACATCGCCATCTAGCCCCAAGTTAAGTAACTAGACTTGTGTTATGGGTGCTAGACAACGGATATACTACATAAATACGTTTCTACCAATCAATACCTATTATAATTAAAAAATGAATAGTTAACTTACCTAACTATTAATTTTAATTCTATAATTTTCATGCACGTATAAAACGGTTATAGAAACTTCCAGATTTCACACTAATGAGTTTTAAACGACGACCACCAAACGTTAATGTTCCTATAATTAAATCCTGCGGTTTTAGGAGGTCACCGTTAACAGAAATGACTAGTAAAACGCCTTGATTTTGGCAATGATGTAGATAACACGAACGAAGACCCAATAAAACGCAATAGGTTAATAAAATCTAACATTTAAACTCAAAGCTCTACATAATATTGATATATTTAAGTCAAAATTGAAAAAACCTTTTATAGTTTGTCTGAGATTTATGAAGACACAAAGATATATTTATACATTACCTACCTACCTATAGTATTATGAAAATATTCATTTAGTGTTTAAGTTTATTTTATTGCATGCCTGTAATGGGTAAGTTATTGTTACTTAATTAAGCCTATTTTAAGCTCCTTGTGCACATAAGTTTGCAATAAATGTCTTGATTTCTTACCTACATCCATTCAAAATGTATGCCAAAACCAGTGTGTTCTATACTCATATTTCTTTTTTCCTTCCTACGCTACATAAAGAATAAACAGTCAACATGAATATGTTACTCTATTGTCGAAAGCACTTGTTACGTGTAACGAAACGTGGATATTGTGGAAGGCTGTTGACGAAGCAAACACGGAATATTCGCGATGAAAGATCTACGAGCTTTTTGGGAACAGACGAGTCTAAATTATGAAAACAGACCACTGATTTTTTGATAAGGACGCCGACAAAGGTTGACAATTTGGAAGCAAACAAAAAAAAACCGGTGAAGTACGAGTCGGACTTGCGCACACAGGGTTCCGTACCAAGTTTTAAAGGGTAGAAACGGGACCCTATTATTATTAAGACTTCACTGTCCGTCCGTGCGCCCGTCCGTCTGTCTGTCACCAGGCTGTATTTTTTCTGTGTTTAATTTTTGTTGTTATAGCGGCAATAAGAACACATAATCTGTGAAAATTTAAACTCTAGCTATATCACGGTTCACGGTTCTGTGATGATGATTTAGATGCCAGCCTGATGGCACTGTCGGACGGACGGACAGACAGACCCTAAAATTCAGGGAGTGACAACCATAAATTCTTTGTAGTAGGTACCTAACCTACTATAAAGAATGTGTAGAGCAGCAAGCAGACTTTAACTTTTTTTTGTGGTTACAAAATACCTACTTTTTAAATTAAAGTTATAATTAAAAATAAAAAACTAATTTCAATACTATAACTTGATCTTAGTTTAGGGAAATTCACTTCGTTCTCTGATGAATTCGGCTATTGTAAATATTAGCCTGGTTAATTAATGTCTACGGTTGTGTAATGCTGTTAACAGAGGTAATTGGAGTCAGAACAAACATTTTTTCAAGAATAGAATCAAGAACTCAACAAAAGTAGGTAAACTATTTTCGTAGCCCATTGAAGTCCTTTGTTACCATTTGTACTGTATGGGTCATAAGTAAATTATCAGTTTGCTACAATAATACTATCAACAAGTATTGGACTTACGACCTTCTTCTAATAGACGTTACACACAAACATAAATCTTATATATAAAAATGAATCGCAAAATGTGTTGGTAAGCGCATAACTCAACAACGCCTGGACCAATTTGGCCAATTCTTTTTTTGTTGTCTTTGATATTGTCAAGAGAAGGTTTTTATGAAAGAAAATATTAAGAAAGTTGCGCAGAAAATGATTACGCAGGTGAAACCGCGGGGCGCAGCTAGTACTTGAATAAAAAGTACTCAGTGTGATTATTATTTTCAACATCTTGCTGCCTTTAGTTTGCCGAATGGCATAAGCCACCACTCGCTACACCAACCGACATGGGTTCGATCCACAGGTTACGTTGTTATAATGTTCAAATAGTGTTGCACAGGATTGTAAACGTTACGGTGGGCAGAGACTTTTGACCGTTGATTGTACCTACCCAAACACTCGAGGTATATTCAATTCCGGTCAGTGCTTCACAAAATTTAAATTAACCATAGAGCTTTGAGCAATTCAGTTTTTATTACGTCTTATATTAACCCCCAACGCAAAAAGAGGGGTTTTATAATTTTGACATGTCTGTGTGTTTATGTGTGTGTGTGTTTGCGTATCTATAGCAACGTAGCTCCCGAACGAATAAAACGATTTTGATATTTTTTTCGTTTGAAAGGTGAAATAATCGAGAGTGTTCTATGTTTGATCAAAATCGGTTTAGCCGTTCAAAAGTTATATGCTATTTTCCGTAACAGTCGGAGGATTTTTTAAGCTATCTAACAAATATTTTCACTCATATTTTTATCAATTTTCTTTAAAACACAATACTAAAGTGCCAAAATTCATGAATATAATCAGAGAAAATACAATATCCAATCACTTTGTCTCACAAAGAAATAGTAACTGCATTAGCATAATATCTAATACTCAAAGATAATCCCCAACTCTTATGTTAAACGACCTCTGTTAAACAGAAGGTTGCGGGTTCGGTTCCCGCTTCAAACAAATATTTATGCAGATAAATGTTTCTGGTCTAGGTATATCTAAAAAAAGTATTTAAGTATTCTATCCGTTGTCTGACCACCATAACACAAGCCCCAGTAGCTTAGCTTGGGGTCAGACAGCGCTGTTAAATGTCCAGCAATATTTTATATTATTTATCTATACTTATATTATAAAGCTGAAGAGTTTGTTGTTTGTTTGAACGCGCTAATCTCTGGAACTACTGGTTCGAATTGAAAAATTATTTTTGTGTTGCATAGTCCATTTATCGAGGAAGGCTATAGGCTTTTTTATTTTGATATTCCCATGGGATCGGGACTTACGCGGGTGAAACCGCGGGGCGCAGCTAGTTTATTAGATACGTCTCGTTTTGTATCAGGTTCAGGTAAAAAGAACATTTTGAATTAATTAACTTTTCACAAGGTTTGGGGTTATTGCCCTTTCTAACACGTTCACCTGCCTTAGCTATTATTTGCCGATATACTTAAACCTATAGAATATACAATATATCTATACATAAGCAAGATGGCATAGATTTATACTCGTGTTTCAAGACGGGGGTGTGCAAACAGAGGATCAATCCAATAACTATTGTCACAAAACGGCTTCGTACATCGTTTGTTTCGATAGCCGCTTCAAACTTGTTGATAATAATGATCAACAAAACAAGCGAATATTCTTACACGTATTTTGGGCTTATATCCAGTTTGTTATTGAAAAAAATCTACTCTTTAAGGCGCTCTTCCAGTATCGTGTGTAGGTATTCACATTACCTTAGCCCCCGCTCTCAAAAACGTAGCGTGCTGCGTGCTAAGTGTTATATTTGATCGATATGCAAAACATTTTAGCATTATTATCCACAAATATAGTTCCTAGAGGTCAAAACCTATCATTTCATTCATTTTTAGAAACAAACGTTAACTATTTTTGAATAAAACCCGATAAACGATCTAATAATTCTCTGTTTTCTAACATTTTTTTTATCGAACGAAGTTGTTCATATCATGTTTTCAACCAAAATAAACAAAAATATGGTTATTAAACTACAATATCCATTTATATCCAAATAACAAAAACAGAGTATTTGATTACTTAGAGTTGCTTAAAACAAAGGTCGATTTTGGTAGCTTTATTAGCACCTGCCCTTAAGTGTATTTTGTCCAATTCAATTTCATAATTTGAACTTGAGAGACATGAAAAGTATAATTTGTTCAAATGATTGTGTAGTGTTGGCAATTGAAAAGACGATTGAAACGGAAACAAAAGACGATCGAAATGGAAAGAAGAAGGTCGTAAGTCCAATACTGGTTCATATTGTCATTGTAGCGTACTATAATGCACTTGTGACGCTTATCCGTTAGGTTAGATTATAAAGGAGCAGTTTGGGTTAGTTAGTTAATTTTATTTTTATTTAATTTCCCTAATATTTTTTAGTGAATATTTATAAATGGTCTTTGAAAAATCCTCTAGATTGATCTAGTGGGATCGTGGTTTCGTTTGAGCGAAAAGGGCTAAATTGACCAAATTGCAATCCGAAATCTACCCGAAAGAAATTTTCTGATAAGAATGTGGTTCCTGATGCTCAATTAATAACATACCTACCTATTAGGTTATGGGCTGATTCCACCAGTACAAATTGAAAACTGCGCAAATTTTCTGATCTCACGAAGTGCAATTTTGTTTATCGGTCCGAAGATCATTTCTGAAGACAAAATCTTCACCAATTTAACTACTACACTCTAATCAGTCAAACAGTTCTTCGAGGAGTCAGTGAACAACCTCCTCCTTCTTTGAAGTCGGTTAAGAAATAAGGAAATACCTAGCATTGACATTTTTGTTAGTCAAACGTGGTTAATTTATGCATTATATTTTATACTTCCTACTTTGACAATGCCAGTTTTCTAATTTAAAACAATTGACATCCTTGGCCGCAAGGCACTTTGACCCTTGGTCTGAGAGTTAATCAAAATTGAATTGAATTAAATTCACAATTTCGACAGTTCCAGGCTTATTTAGAAGAAAACAAAATATTTTTTAAAAAAGGCAAAATGGCATATTTTTAAATCCATTTTTTTCCATTTAATAATAAATAATAAAAACAAAGGTCACGGTTTCAATTGTACTAAATTATTTTTAGCATTATAACAAAATCTCGAAAATAATTATAATACGTACCTATAACTAACGAATAGATAGATACAAAATAAAAAACTCACCGTCAAATCGAATGGATCCTCATAATTAGGTTTTCAATCACTCGTGATGATCCTTGAAATGTATCAAATGGAGTGTGAGACGCGACAGTTCGGAAAATCGGAAAAGCGGGAAATGTGGTTCATCAGCAGCGCGTGCCCTCTCTCCGACGTCTCATGCCACACTGCCGCAAACTCTACCGTACACGCGGTTTGTAGATGAAGAGCGAACGAAAACTTCAACCACTTGACTTGCGTGCTTGAGTCACGTTGATAAAACTTAAGCGTTTATGTCGGGACCTAGACGCGAGTATTATAATTATAATGCTTATAAATGTCCACAGGCTTTATTTATTCAAATAAAAAATCACAGCAATTGTACAACAAAAATAATAATAATTCTAATTTTAATAATTCTTGTAATTTAAAACATCATAAATAGAAAAGTCAATTATGAGAACTTTTGTATTGTAAAATTGTATGACATATCTATCCGCTAGTATTATTTAGCTTATAAATGTACACTAGCTTTATTTTAAACATACAGTTTTTATTCAAATAGAAAATAACAGCAATTTTACAATAAAATATTTAATTACTTAGTTTAAAATATTCGATACTTCTTTTAATTTATTTTTCAAATCTGCTATTCACCGAATAAAGGATAAAAACAGCATATATCATAGGTAAGTAAATAAATTGTGAGAATTTATATATTGTTAGTTATTATTGTAACACAACATAGCCGAAATTATTATTATATGAAATGACTAATCGGCATGCATGCAACGAAGCAATAGCATAATCATAATTGTGATAACAACGAACCCTACCATGTGACCCTACATCGCACAAAAAATAAAAATAAAGTAAATATTGCAGGACATTCCACACATCGCCCTCTAGTCCCAAGCTAAGTACTTAACTAGACTTGTGTTATGGGTACTAGACAACGGATATACTACTTAAATACTTTTATTTTGTAAATATATGCTTATAATACATAGAAACAACCAGACTACAGATAAATATCTTAGCATAAATACTTGTCTGAGGCGGGAATCGAACCCGCAACCCTTTGTTTGGCAGTCTGGTATGGTGACCATTGTGCCAACAGGGTCGTCAAAATGTTTCTATATTATTTTTAGAGACTTATAATTTCTTTTGTCTTGTGCCGTAATTTTGTTTGCTTTCAAAGTAATTGGTTTTGATTATTATACCCACCTTATTGCTGATGTCTGAGTCTTTTGGACCTTTCCTTTTTAGACTTATAATTAATTATGGTGTATTTTTAGTCTAGATTTAAAATTTAATTTTGTTAAATAGGTTTTATTATAGAGATAAAGATGCAGCTGAAATTGTCTGATTTATTAGCTAATAGCCTAGTAATATAATATATTATAGCAGAGACTCAGTTGTGTACAATAATAAGAAACCAAATATATTTATTCCATCTTTACGGTCAAACGATTTGTTTGATGTGAATGGAAACTTGTAAAAATGGTAGTTTATAGTAGGAATATGAATGACATGGCATTTTTTCATCTCGATGTGTCCACTGAATCGGGACTTACATGGGTCAAACCGCGGAGTACAGTTAGTTGTTAAATAAGGTTTTTAGAGCGGAAAATTACTGTTTGAGGGACCGAATAGAAATACTAAAGGTAACTACACCAAAAACCCAGAAATATTATGGACTTGAAAATAGATAGATAGATAGATAGATAAACACTTTATTTGTACAACACACAAATCATTAAAAATTATTAACTACAAAATTGTACAAACAGGCGACCTAATCGCTTAAAGCGATTTCTTCCAGGCAACCTTAGAATGGAAACGGTCTGTTTAGCTTAACTGGTGGGTCGTGTGGTGTAAGAAACACATATAATTATAATTAATAATACGTAAAATAGATATTATAAACGAAATACTTAAACATAGATATCACTAGCTGTTGCCCGCGACTTCGTTCGCGATGTGGTTTTGGTATATTTAGAATACCTAGCATTTTCCCGCATAGATACTATTTATCGTTCGGTGTAAGTTATAATAACAAAATAGGTAGTAATATTGTTTTTAAACTATATTTTTTAATTGATTTGGTGAAGGCACTTATGTGCTAGTAATATTTTTTTTAATAATTTCACACAAATAAAGCATAATACACAACAATATAATATGCTATAACTAAGTCTAAGTCCTATTTGCACAAAACTTTAAACATACTTTGTCTTCCTAGTTATATTTGGTTTTTTATAAATTAAAGAAAAAATAATTATTAACTACTTTTGTCCCTGGATTAATATTCTTCCATTCATAATTTATGAGGTAATAGTATTTTTAACACCAACATCATGCAAATAATAATCTATTTTGGTGCAAATAATATTTTGTATTATTTTTATTTTTAAATATTAATATTAATGATTAAAAAGAATAGCCATTGGACAGAACAGATACTCATACTTAAAATAACGCGATGCACATTGAAATCCTTACATATTGATAGCATGCATTACGTTGAACAAAAAACGCTTTCACACCAAACATTTAAAGCGTCTCGGAATCGGGGTATTTGAAGGAATGTGATGTCTTATGATTTTACAAAAGTGTACGGTACCCTTTGAGTCTCATACCTATCGATAGAGGACATCGAAAAAATAAAAACAAATAATAAATAACACCAAACCCCTAAAACGTCTTGGAGACAGGGTTTTTGAAGAAACGTGATGTTCCATAATTTTCCAAAGAGCGCGGTGACTTAGTGCCAAAAAGAATTGTGTAAAATTATGTTATGCCTAGGGTTATTATGCCGAAGCCAATTATGACAAATCCTTTATGCCCACTACAAAAGGACGTCCAACTTCTAAAGCGTCTCGTAAATGGAATAAAAAAGAAAAATAAAATTTAAAAAACCCCCGACCCAAAATAATAAAAATAATATGAACGTAAAAAGCCTAAAAAAAAACAAAAAAACTATGAATAAAACCCTACAAAAAGAAAAAATAACCCCGAAATTATGACCCTACGTCGTACATCTGATTTGTTTTGGTTAAATATTGTCGCGTCGGGGACCGCTCTTATTTTAGAGTCAATTTAATATAATGTAAGAGACGTCGTTGAGTTTTTTGTTTAAGCATTTATTTGGATAGTTAAGTTGTGTAAGTATTTAGTTTTTAAGTACTTGTAATTCTTAATACTTAATTTAACATTTTCGTTGAAATTTTAATATTATCATTTTATGAAGATGTTTTATTGGTAAAAAGCGGACCCGACGCGACAATATTTAATCAAAAAAATTCAGATGAAGAAATACTACCTACTTACGTAGGGTCATAATTTCGGGGTTATTATTTTTCTTTTTGTAGGAGTTTATTCATAGTTTTTTTTTTTTTTGATTCACTCGGGCATATCTACTCACATTCGGTTGTTAATCTTGACTTTTATCCCCCATAACTTTCAGATGGCTAAACCGATTTCGATAAAACATAGCTATTTGTAAAGTACAAATCATGTCCTTACATTTGATACCACTCGAGCCTATCTACTCACTAACATTCGGTTTTTAATCCTGACTTTTATCCCTCATAAACCTCAAACGGCTGAACCGATTTTGATCAAACATAGCTAAAAACACTCTCGACTAATTCACCTTTCAAACAAAAAAAACTAAATTAAAATCGGTTCACCCGTTCAGGAGTTACGATGTCACAGACAGACACACACACACACAGACACGTCAAACTTATAACACCCCGTTGTTTTTACGTCAAGAGTTAGAAATGATGTCTTATGATTTTTCAAAAGTGTGCGGTTCACTTTGAGTCCCATAGCCATCGAAATGAACAAATAATGCCCTCAAACAAAACCTTTAAAGCATAAGGGCATTATTTATTCATCTGGTCTAAAATCACAGCGCAAAAAACATAACACATAATATACCACGCTCCCATACTGAATGGCAGGACCCCTTTTGCAATTTTCAGAATTCTTGACCAAATTGTCCAGTTTTTTTATGAGGTAGCTGGCAGGGCTACGTAATATTCGGGAAAACAAAATGAAAAATTGAGTCTTACAAATATCTATCTATTTTATAACCAACTTCAAAAAAGGAGGAGGTTCTCAATTCGTCGCGTATTTTTTTTTATGTATGTTCGCTGATTACTCGTAAAAGCTTGGACCGATTTTTTATTTTTTTATTTTTATTAATTATTATGGCTTCGCACGGCTTGTGCATTTAGCCAGTGTCAAGTTATATTTTGCATCAAATTATAACCTAAATTATAACCTAATTTTTCATAAATCGGGCCTAAAGTGTTTCAAAAAAGTCAAAGTCGTCATAGTCCGTCAAGTCAGGGGCTATAGTAAAGCGGTGGCAAGCTTACCATAACCTTAATAAGAGATTTGGATTTTGTTTTACCACGGAAAAATATTTCGATTTCATATTTATTTAATGTTTTTTCATCAAATATCATAATTATTGTATTAAAGTTAAATTGAAACATACCCTAAATGTTATTCTGATATTTTCTGAACATATTCATGTGGACCTTGTTCAAATCTGTTCTGTAGTTTATAAGATTACCTGGTTCAAACAAACAGACAAACAGACAAACAAACAGACAAAAATTCTAAAAACTACCCTATCGTGTTCAGCTAGCGATTTTATGACGACCTGTGTATTTTTTTTCTGGATATCTTACAATTACAGATTTTTTTATGTCTACAGATTTATTATATGTATAGATAACATACACATAATAATACTATTCATACTTGGAATATATATAATATAAATATAGAAACATTAGAGATTAACACTTACCGCATTAAATCTACATGTAAACTAATATTATAAAGAGAAAAGATTTTCTGTATATTTTTATGTTTTATCGAATAGGTTCAGAAACTACTACTCCGATTTTGATGAGTAAAATGATACATTCATTCATTGGGAATAACATAGGCTACTTTTATCCCAATATTCCCACGGGATCAGGAGTTACGCGGGTGAAACCGAGGAGCGCTGCTATTATCTACACTTTTATTATAAAGAGGAAAGATTTTTTTTGTTTTTTAAGACCGATTTTGATGAAACTTAGCACGATGCTACATTGATTCAATGCAAGTAACATAAGCTACTTGTTATTCCGATATTCCCACGGGATCAGGAGTTACGCGGGTGAAACTGCGAAGCGGTGCAATTATCTACACTAATATTATAAAGAGGAAAACATTTTTTTTGTTTTTTAGACCGATTTTGATGAAACTTAGCACGATGATACATTGATGCAATGCAAGTAACATAAGCTACTTATTATTCCGATATTCCCACGGGATCAGGAGTTACGCGGGTGAAACTGCGAAGCAGTGCAATTATCTACACTAATATTATAAAGAGGAAAACATTTTTTTTGTTTTTTAGACCGATTTTGATGAAACTTAGCACGATGATACATTGATGCAATGCAAGTAA
The DNA here is from genome assembly GCA_951213275.1 of Idaea straminata. Classification (NCBI taxonomy): domain Eukaryota; kingdom Metazoa; phylum Arthropoda; class Insecta; order Lepidoptera; family Geometridae; genus Idaea; species Idaea straminata. The sequence continues at coordinate 13,403,135 of OX577849.1, forward strand.
CATAAGCTACTTATTATTCCGATATTCCCATGGGATCAGGAGTTACGCGGGTGAAACCACGGAGCGCTGCAGGTCGCGCAACTAGCCGTGTCAGAGTCGTAGATCAACAAGTTCAACGTGAAGGCGAACGATGGACCGCAATATTTTAGAGGTTTAATTAAAGGGCGGCTAATACAGGCCCAACGTTGACACGGGTCAAGGCTAGACATCTTTGTAGGTGATTGGGATGTTTGCTCGACCCTCATAAAGGTGTGTATAAAAAGACTTATGACGTCCGTAACGTCAAAATTGCTTGAGATTATCGAGGAAAATTGCTAGCAAAAGATGATATTTAAATTGCGCAATTTTTGATCATCACGTTGAAGACTTGTGGCACGTCGTGCGTCGTGTTACAACGCAAATGGTTACGGATTCGATTCCCACCTCAAACAAATATTTATGTACAGTATTTGTTTCTGGTCTAAGTATCTTTATATCACTACATAATACAAAACATACTTCTTCACCGGGTCTGTCATAAATATAATAAATAAAGCTATAAACATAAATAAATAAATATTGCAGGACCACTCATCGCCATCTAGCCCCAAGCTAAGTAACTAGACTTGTGTTATGGGTGCTAGACAACGGATATACTACTTATATACTTTCTTCTGTTATATAATATTATATAATGTATATATTATATAATTTATATATTATATAATACTAGTTGCGCCCCGCGGTTTCACCCGCGTAAATCCCGATCCCGTGGGAATATCGAAAAATATATCCTATGTCCGTCTCCTGGCTCTAAGCTACCTCCCTACCAATTTTCACCCAAATCTGTTCTGCCGTTCCCGAGTTATAAGTGGTGTAACTAACACGACTTTCTTTTATATATATAGATATATACATATTTATAATACATAGAGACAACCAGACCACGGGCAAATATCTAAGCATATATACTTGTCCGAGGCAAGTATGGAACCCGCAACCGCGTTCCTGTGTTTGGCAGTCCGACATGGCGACCATTGTGCCAACTGGGTTGTTTAATATATAAACAATGGTCATACCGCATATTCCAAGTCGTTCATTCGAATTTACTGATAACAGACAGAACCGCCAAAAATTATATTCAACAAAAAAAAACTTCTAGCTCATTGATTTACTATATAAGTGGATTTCTAAGCTACTTCTTTGTATAATCTGACAATTTACTCAGTTCTTGCTTAGTCTTGTTTTACAAACATTTAGCTTCCATAAGCGTCTTAGAAGACAATGCTTATTCCAAAGCTAAGATAAACACGGGGACATCGACAGTGCGTGCCTTCTAGAAATGGTTTTGGTATAAGTACTGAGGAGAGAATATTGTGTTAAATGTGTGAGTGGGTGTACAATTGAAACATCTCTTTTGTCTGAAAATACTTAAGGCTTTATTTCTTAATTATTAATATAAATCGTTTTGGAAATGTTATTTAAGGTGAAAGGGTAGCGGCTCTCTCTCCATACACACGTAGTCGACTGTTTCCTCCTTGGATAATGACACTAGCACAAATATTTTTGTGCCATAAAACTTATAACTGCCATGACTATGCCCCTATATTTTGGTTTTTTTCATTTTCCTTAGAAATTAAGATTAAAAAAATACAAAAAAAGCAGGGGCATGGCCATGGCAATTATACGTGTTATGCAACAAAAATATTTGCACTAATGTCATTATCTAGGGAGAAAACAGTCGACTACGTTTGTATGGAGAGAGCCCCCAGTACCCTTTCCTCTTAAGCTTTCAGTTTGACCCCTAGTTTTTTGAGACTTCGAAATCGACTGAACTGGGGTTGTTTATACTAGTTTATTCTTAAGGCTGCGCACATAGTTGACGGGAAGAAAATAAACACTGTGTTTTCCAAAAAAAATAACCCATTTTTTCGCGGACTAAGTCACATACTTGAACTCTTGCCAGTTTTAGCTAATAGATTAAGTTAAATACTTTAATTAGGTTTGAAGTATTTATTTATGTTTAAATATAACTTTTAGTTCGTCCTACCTTATTATGGATTAGCTAAGCCCAGTGGTTTCGCTGGCGCGTGAGATCAGATCGACTTCTATACCTACCTATTATTGTATATTTAGTTTAGTTTACTTCACAGAAACAAAAGCAGTTTAAGCAGACCACAAGCATTCACATTGCACAGATTTATGCTTGAAACTTGATATATTTGTGATCGTGGTAAGTGCCTTTTATTCAATAGACAAATGAATAATAGGCACTTATCATAAACCTTTTGTCTAAGGATAGCTTTTAAAATTATAAACAATAGGCTTGTTCATTGTTAATTGCCTTTTTATCTATTTTGTTTAGCGTTATAAAGTAGATAGAGTTGACAAAATCGTAGCATGCATAAAGTTTACCCAAATATTTTTTAAATATTACATGTCACTTTATTTTGTTATACAATGTGTTTCAGCGAAGGAGTTCTAATACAAAAGGGGGTTGTTCTAGACATCTAGACGAACAACTTTTGTTCTAAGACTTTTGGAAATTCGAACATTTCGTTCGAAGTTTTTGTATGAAACAGCTGATTTTCAAGTAAAAATACCTTTACAATTTTCGAAAAAAATGTTTAAATTTCCAAAAGTCGTAGAACAAAAGTTGTTCGCCTAGACTTTTAGAACAACCCCCTTTCGTATTAGAACCCCTTCGTTGAAACATATTGTATAAAAGGGACGGATGATAGAAAAACGAACAAAGAGTGCTTTTGTCGATCAATCTTATCCGTAAAACACTGTCAGTAAAATATTATGTAGAATATTAGTGTTACAATGGCTCTGCTGTCTCTTTTATTTGCACCGGAGCCACTGACCTCGTGCTGATACTGGAGCCGTTTTGAGTAAGGACTAAGCTAAGGCTACAGTAATATAGAACGTGTCACAGTCCTCATCAATCAAAAACGACAAAATGATTAATAAATTTGCGGGAGAAATAGGCTCTAAAATATTCTTGTCACAACAGAGTAAGTACCTACTTTTGGTTGTACGAAACCTAAATAAATGTTTTTATTTCATGGCACGTATTCGACAAATCCTTGTATTGTGAAAAATTAAGGTTTATTTTTACAAAAACCATAGTCATCTGCACTACAGTTGTGAGCACATATTTATAAAATAAACATCAAACGGTGATTAGGCAGATTGGTGTTCAGCTAGAGTTATCCTTTAACTAGGGACATCTTTTTTTTGTAACACTAAAACGGACATAGGGTCCCACAGACCCCTGCAACGTTTGGGTTAATATTGTATGAATTGAAAAATTCGTTTTGTGTTTATCCAACACAAAACGAATTTTTCAATTCGAACCAGGCCATTTATCGAGGAAGGCTATAGGCTACTTTTTATTCCGATATTCCCACGGGATCGGGAGTTACGCGGGTAAAACCGCGGAGCGCTGCTAGTTACTTATAAATAAAGTAACTGTATATGTAACTGATGCACAAATGAGATAATAACAATCCTTGATGCGGATTATATATCAATCTAAAATTTCAGCTCGATCGGTGCAGGACTTTTTGAGTTTTTGAAGCGTACACAAACCAATATAACATTTTTATATTTATAGATAGATGTAAAATTACGCACGATAATTTTACGTGATAACGTCATAAGAACCCTTTTGTATCGTTGACATTACCTTTTTGCATTACTTTAATACGTTGCTGTAATGTGGTTACCTTGTCAATAACGGTAACGTGACATGACATGACACTTTTTTGTGAGTTCAGGTGTTCATCGATTTAAAAGATGTTATCACATATTATTTTTTTTATCTACGCATGCGTAAGTCATGACTTACGATGACGGCAAGCCTCTACATTTTTAAGCTATTGCGACCGAATCAAGAAATTCGGTAACGAAAATAAAACCTAACACCCCCCACTCCGCCTACCATGTAGCTTAGCCGAGCGTTCGCTTAACGTATATGTATATGGTACGACTATACGAAGCTCGCACGATGCAATAGCTTTACCGCGGCAGTCCCCGAGTGCCACACGTTTTTTATTTAATTTTATTTTGTCGATGACCCCTCGACAATTAAATGTATGTAAGTAAAAAAGTACAAGAATAACCTACCAAATGACGGAACGGCACCCTTCAGTAAGTATCAGCCTAATCCCCGTTTGATGTTTATGTTTTATTCAGTATAACAAAAGCTGAAATAATACAGGAAGAGCGATGGAAATCACTTACATGAAGTTAACCACATAAACATTAGCGATTCACGTACCTACTGGTATTATGAATCGAAAAAAAAAAACGAACGAGTCGCGGGACACGCGTTTGGAACGAAGATCCTTTATCTTTTTTTTTTCATTTTGATGTGTGGGATATTTATAAATATGTGGGAAATTTGTTGAATAATGTGAGATAAGTTTTAATTTTTTTTTTAACTAGGTGCCACTTGTACAAAAAACGTATGGCACTCGGGGAATGCCGCGGTAAAGCTATTGCATCGTGCGAGCTTCTAACAGTCGTACCATATACATATACGTTACGTTACGCAAACGCTTGGCCGAGCTACATGGTAGGCGGAGTGGGGGTGTGTTAGGTTTTATTTTCGTTACGGAATTTATTGATTCGGTCGCCGCGGTCAAAGCCCGCGATAAAAGCTATGCAATTGCTTAAAATAGATCGCGCAAGTATTGATTTTTGGATAACCAGCTTGGTTTCAATGGAACATAACTTTTCAGTTTATCCTACGGTTTTTCGTTTCACATTTTTTTCGTAACGCGTAACATTTTTTCTGGGCTAACCTATGATATGAAACTTCGTTGTAATTTGGAATTTAGTTTACTGTTTTTATTCTAGCTGTTGTTGACTTTAAGTTTATGTGTTTTTTAGAACAAACAAATTTAAAATGGCCTAATTAGTATCATGTTTTTACATACATTTTAATGCTTATCCTTATTTATATTACCTAAGGACGTTTATTTTAAAACATAGGGTGAACGTTTTAAGAATTTATGTAATAAAACATTGGTGAACCGCAGGTGGCGCGAATCCCACGACCGGGCGAACCGTAGATGATAAAAAAACATTTTGAAAATTGTTTACAATCACATTGTCATCGTTGTACCTTTTATATAAAGACTATACATATAAAATGCTTTGTCCTGAATGACTGACTGACGGATGTGCGTTGCACAGCCTAAACCGCTGATCGTAGAGACCTGAAACTTGGAGGGTTCTTTATGTGCCGTAGGCATCGGATAAGAAAGGATTTTCCGAAATTCTACTCCTAAGGGGGTGAAAAAGGGGGGGAAAGTTTGTATGGGACAACGTGATTCCTTAGTGCTTTTTGTAGACTTCTACGTGGATGAAGTCGCGGGCAAAAGCTAGTATAAAGATAAACAAACACTGATAGGAAACTTATGAAAACTGATTCGGCATGAATCTTTTAGCATAGGTAAATTGGCGTTCGAAGGAAATTGATATAAACAATATCTGATAAGTAGCTATTCATAAAAGCTACTTTTAGATCATAGGTCATTTTTCCTACTCAGAAGATTGTTCATTGGGCATTTATAATCATACAGGGATATTGGTAATTACATCAGCAAGCGGTTAAGGGCCACTTCTGTGCACATATACCTACAAACAACTTATGTTCTACGACTTTTGGAACCTCTTTTTTGGTACCTACTTTATTTTATCCATCAAAACAGTATCCCCCAGATAAATTAAGAATGTATCATCTACCTAACATGTAATTAGCAGTAAGATACCAATTTAACTTATCAGGATAACTTATAACACACTAGTGGCGTCGAGGTAATGCATAACGCACGCGTGTGTAATACGATTATGAGCCTAAAAGCGGTTGAATAAGATCCACTTTATGAGCGTGTGTGATAAAAAATAAATTAATATACTAACTAGAAACAATAAAACAACACACATACAACGGGATAAAAGAAACTCCTATTTATATATCCCGTAAAATTAAAGCTTTGTAATCGTGAAACACTTAAGTAATTGATTACCTGCGATAACGAATTCAAGTAGCGTCCACTTCACTAAATGTAAACACTTTCCTCACTCAATTTCATAAAAACGTGGGTATCCACAATTCATATCGTTGGCCCGAGGCCAACATTACGTAATCGTGAGGATCTTTTGATATAATACTAACAAAAAAAAACCGTCGCTGTTGTTTTTAACCAACCTACATTGTAATTGAAACCGTAAGGGTGCCATCCTTCCGTTTGTGGTCTGCCTCATTTATGTGAGGAAATGGCACATTAGCACACGGACGATACGAAAGTGGATAACTTTCTTTTATTTCATTTTCATTTTGCCACTGTTTTTGTTTTTGTATAGGATCTGGCAGTTCTATCATGCCCCCATACCGTTGACCGGCCAAATTGTAATAATAATTTTAATTTATTTATTTTTATTTTATGTGTTTTTTATTTAAATTGAAGGTTATTTTATTTTGTGAAAAAAATATAATTTATGTGGACTTGTTCTGTGGAGTAGTCTGGAAAATAAACTATTTCATTTCATTTTTGTTGACTGTTGTTGAAAAGCTATATACTATAGCTTAAAAAGAAGTATGCTCCCATACAACATGGAACGAAACCTTTCATACGCGAGTCTAACGCGCAACTTAACGGCTTTTTTGATGTCGCAGACAATACAAAAATAAAAGTGATATTATAATAAAAGTTGAAAGGGGTAAGTAATAAAGAGTGGTACACCTACTTTATTTATTGATTCTCCTTGAGCGTTTGATCGTACCTTTGATCCATTTGATACACCCGGCGCGGCGCACCCTTGATTGGTAGACGTCTTTTTATTTTTCAACCAGATGGAACAATGTTCCCTCCCAATATACAGAAACGAATAACTTAGAGGTACCTACATCAAACAATTGAATATATACCATTTAGACAATATCGATGTTGCAATTTCTCGCAGCTAAAACAAGTTTATTCAACTGTGAATCGAAAAAGTAAATAAGTATACACTAGCTTTTGCCCGCGACTTCCTCCGCGTAGAAGTCGAAAAAAGTGAATGTGTCAAAATAAAATGTATCCAATTTAAATCAAAAGAGTATTGATATCGACTTCGAAGCAAATCACCCCCAAAATAACTTTCTACCCCTTTTTAACTCCGTTAAAATGAATGTCAATAAAATACGAAATACCATCAATTCTGTTAAAGTTGAAGTAGATTGGACCAAGGACTCACGTTGTCCCATAAAAATTTTGCCCTCCTTTTTCACTCCTTTAGGGGTAGAGTTTCGTCTACGCCATACAAAGAACACACCCTCGAAGTTTCAGGTCTCTACAATCAGCGGTTTAGGCTGTGCATTGATCCGTCAGTCAGTCAGTCAGTCAGTCGTTCAGGACAAAGCATTTTATATGTATTAGATAAAGATGCGTAAGTATTGAAATAAGTCCGTGGAGTGAAATAATGATATGGTTCTAGAGAATTAGGTATCTATATAAATGTTGAGAGATTGTTCCCAAACGTATACGTACAACAGACTTATTCCCAAAAGTCCATGATTTTATTGTTGTTGTTAGGGTCCATGAAAAATATAAATATGTGTTTATTTGAATAAATTATATTCTATTCTATAATTTTAAATGATGAAATGAAATGAAATGATAAAAACTTTCATTAACTCCTGAGATTTAACAAATACATAATTCTAAACTGCCCCCTTAGACAAGATTGCTATCTATTAGCGCGATGTCGCCAATCGATAGATTTAATTGTATGAAATTGACATAAACCTTTGTATAATTGGCATAAGATAAAACTTAACTATCATTTTTTTCTCTAACGCAAGACTACGTGAGAGTTTTGGCGGGAACGAGCTAACAACATGTCGTGCTGCAGTTTTATTTTCATGAAACTAAGTTATAACCCGAGTTGAATTGTATAATTCTGGTGGAATGTTATTCAATTTAGTTCTGTGAAAGTGGACAAGTGTAGTGAAAGTAAAAATCAGTGTCAAACATGAAGTTTTCTCGTTGCCTCCAAATCTCCTATTAAGGTTATGGTAAACTTGCCACCGCTTTACTGCCCCTGACTTGACGGACTATGACGACTTTGACTGTTTTGAAAAATCGGGTCATAATTTGATGTAAAAGATAACTTGACACTGGCTAAATGCACAAGCCGTGCGAAGCCATAATTAATAGAAAAAAAAGACTACGTCACTTTCCGTTGGCTTATGTCAATTTCATACAAAAAAAGTCTGTCGATTGGCGATATCGCTAATAGAAAGCAATGTGGTCAAAGGGGACAGTGTTGTCATCGCTTAGCACTAAAGATTGATACGGGTATGTGTGGATAGGTTATCTAACTTAGTTATTCTCGGGATGAAGGTGGATAAATAAGTTGGTAATTCAAACACTTACTTTGTACGAAAATATTAAAGTATAATTATCTCAATATTATACTCTCCAATCAATTGTTCCCATATATTTTTATTTGATTTTTGCTATTTTCAACCAAAGTTTTCAACTGTCTTGTCAAGTTGATTGGTTGCCTCGGTGACTAGTGCGAGGGAAAATATCTACTTGGAGGCTTGTCGATATTGATATCGACAAGCAGACACGTATGATGTGTGTACGATTAATAAATATGAGAAGTGGGAAAGAAGCCCACATATGTGAGTAGTAGAGTACACAATAGGACGTGCTTGGAGCTAGTACATAAACAAATCTAAACTGCCCTTCGTCTAGTCTATGTAAATTGAACGGATTCAGTGACCGAAAGAGTACCAAAGGATATTGTAAATCATACTTTATTCGAAACACATGTCGGGCTGAATGAGCTCAATCACTAGCTTATAGAGGTATACCCAACTCCGAATGTAAATCATAACTAATATTTCTTGAAAAAACATTTGTATTTCACTGTTGTTTTAGCCACGTTATATTTATTTTATAAATATCAGTCAGTCTTTATTAAGCTTCAGAACTTTATTCTAGAGATATTCAATATTTTTGGCAAATAATTTTAAAGTTAATCTCTAGAATTTTTCACTTATTATCGACATAAATTATTACATAATTTAATATAATTGTCCAGTCAAAATGTTTTATAAATCTTTTTTATTGAGGTGCTAGGTATCACAAAAGTTAAATTGGAAAAGTTTTATGAAGCTTTGTAATTGAAATCTTATTCAACGTGCAATGTAGGTATTCTTTCATAAACTTCAGGAATACCGTATAAATACGTTGTAACTAAAATTAATAGTAATTATTACTGTATAAACAACAATTTTTCATGCAATAATTGTCAATTTTAGTTATAAAGATTTTAAACTAACACGATTTTTATTTATAGTAAAATTATTTTCCCGGTTCTTAATCGCGTATTTTTTTTTTGATTTCTCTTACCTCGACGTTTCGACTATTTTACATGGTCATGGTCGCGAGGAGACTGGAGCAGCTGGCTGGAGAGTAAGAGAAATAAAAATAACGCGGTAAATCTATTGCATTGTGCGAGCGTGCGTACAGTCGTACCATATAGGTACATAAACAGATACACAGAGCTACATGGTAGGCGGAGTGGAGGGTGTTAGGTTTTATTTTCGGTACGGAATTTCTTGATTCGGTCGCCGCGCTCAAAGCCCGCGATAAAAGCTATGCAATAGCTTAAAAAATACGCGATTAAGACCCGTGAAAATAATTACTATATTTACAAATCGTGTGACTTTAAAAAGTTTATAACTAAAATTGACAATTATTGCATGAAAAAATGTTGTTTAAACAGTAGTGAATAAGTTGTTTCCCTACATTTTAAAGTCGATCATTCCTTGCCGTTTTTAAGCCTATAAAAAAACAACTTGCTAGGTCCACTCGTTCCTAAGAAAATTGGTGGTAACACACACAATGATCTGTTAAGGGTTCTTTTTTTACTTTTTGAGGTATGGAATCCTAAAAAAATGCCATAATTTGAATTTAATTTGGATAACATTAGAAACAATAAGGTTTTTTTAGTTTTATTTATACCAAAAAATAAATACATACAACCAAATTGAGAATCCCCTTCTTTTTTGCAGTCGGTTAAAAATATAGAAAATAAGTAAAAAAGAAGTAACCATTAAACGGTATACACAAAACAATTTTCCATACAATAATTATTATAGCTATCGCCGATGGGTATTTTGTGTGATGTTATAATTACATACCTACACTTTAAACATTGTATTCGAAGTGGAGGCGTATAAGTAGGTAAGCGGACCCCGGGCTCCCGAGAGGGATGCAACCGGGAACATCGCTCGAATGATGATGATGACTTCAATCATTGTATTCGAAGTGGAGGCGTAAATGTAGGTAAGCGGACCCCGGGCTCCCGAGAGGGATGCAATCGGGAATATCGCTCGGATGATGATGATGACTTTAAACATTGTATTCGAAATGGAGGCGTAAAAGTAGGTAAGCGGACCCCGGACTCCCGAGAGGGATGCAACCGGGAACATCGCTCGGATGATGATGATGACTTTAAACATTGTATTCGAAGTGGAGGCGTAAAAGTAGGAAAGCGGACCCCGGGCTCCCGAGAAAGATGCAACCGGGAACATCGCTCGGATGATGATGATGACTTTAAACATTGTGTTCGAAGTGGAGGCGTAAAAGTAGGAAAGCGGACCCTGGGTTCCCGAGAGGGATGCAACCGGGAACATCGCTCGGATGATGATGATGACTTTAAACATTGTATTCAAATTCGCTATACCAAGACATTGAAACTTCCAGTGATTTCTTTCGGATAATAAAAATAAATGCCGCTGTTCTGTTAAATGATTTTTCACAAAATTAACTTATAAATTGTTCACCATTCGTCTTGAAACAGTTTGTTTCGGTCGAAGTCACTTAAACATTGGCGCATCCGAGAGGAAGTTATTATGTTTGAACTACGGCACGTCTCACCATTTCCGCCAGTATTTCTGAACTCTACAATTTTAAAAGAGGTTTTAAACTTCACTGGGTATTTATTAAAATTGCCTAATAACTGCTATTAGGAAGTAATTTCGATTTTGTTATGATCCAAGAGCTGTGGTAAAAATAATAATATGAATGAAGATTTAAAATGAACCTTTATTGAAACTTTGCAATTGGGATCTTCTGATTTTCAGTAAGTATTTCAAAAGTCGCATATGTTTATTAGAAACCCCTAATTATCATTTTTTGTTTCAAAAAAGTCTTATATAACGAAAAAAAAAAAGAAAAAAAACGTGTGGCACTCGGGGACTGCCACGGTAAAGCTATTGCATCGGGCGACCTTCGTACGTTTCGACTATGTTACAATAGTCATGGTCACGAGGAGACTGGAGCAACTGGCTGGAGAGTAAGAGAAATAAAAATAGCGTGGTAAAGCTATTGCATCGTGCGGCCACCACACATTTTAATCTGTGACGTCACATTTCCTTGCGCGTTTTTGTTTTTTTCCTAGGAAAATGGAAAATCGTGAATACACAAGAAGGTCAGTAATGGCTTCCCGCGTTTCGTTCTTTTTAGTAGGCAGACAAAATACTGCAAATTAATTTTGCGAAAATAAAATATTTACAACTAGCTACGCCCCGCGGTTTCACCCGCGTAATTCCCGGGAATATCGGGATAAAAAGTAGCCTATGTATTAATCGAGATCTCCAGCTATCTACATACCGAGTTTCACCGCAATCGGTCCAGTGGTTTTAGCGTGAAGGAGTAACAAATACACACATACACACAAACTTTCACGTGCGAAATAAATATTGTACAGTTATTGTACAATTTTCAACATATTTCATATTTTATCGTTTTCACAGTCATGTAGCCAATTATGTAACTTAATTTAGATCTACCTACTAAGCTTAGCCTTCAATTAGACAACCCAAATTAGTAATCTTTGTGAAGTTAACTTTCATCTCGACCTTCTGTAAGTACAACGAAGGGCACAGTATCAATTTTGCACGAAACAGATGGAAACAGTAAACCCTAATTCGTAGAAGTCAGAATAATAGTTTCACATATAATTAAGAGGAAGTGGTAAGACCAGAAGCGCGATAGAGGTGTCTTAGAAACAGTTTTGGGTATATACCACTAAAACCCATAGAATTATATTCTTGATGTCGTAAAGGTGAAGAAATGCTTTGTATTGTCATACACTTCGAAACACGATTAGAGTGATTTGCCTCAATAGAAAAAAATCTTTTTTTATTATTTTTAAAGCTTTTTCAATTTTACGGCGATTGTAAAGAAAAACCATGTACAAAATTTATATTTACATCTAATCCCTTATGGTAGTACAGATGGTTTTTCACTAAAATAGATGTGAGTCTTTTAACTACTTAAAACAGTTAAAGCGGCCATTTTGCGGCACGCGGGGGAAAGGGATAGAGACATCGGGCGGCGGGCGCGTGGGAACCTTCACCTTAATGAATTTAACAACAACTAAATAAACCGATGTATGCAAGATGTACAACTTATAGTGTCATCAATAAATAGTGTAATGAGTAATATTCTTTGTAATCCACTATTTCAATTAATTAATTGACCCAATACTTTCACTAAGTAATAAAACACCAATATATCAATTTATTAATGTCATCAGCGCTGAGAATATAACATTTGTAAAGTACTAGCTCCATAGCTATCCTTTAAATCTAATTTCACCAGTTTTTTACTGCATAAATAAAAACTGTCAAATAAACCACTTTGACCATTATGAACGCAGTGTGACACACAGTGTAATTTCACTGTAATTTATTCCATTAGGAGCGACTCACCGCACCGCGGTCGCCACGCGTCGCGCAACGCGGCGTTGGCCAGACCAATATCTGAAACTAATTAACTTTATCACTATTAATCTTGACCGAGTTGAGACATGTCTACTTCAACTGTTGCTCTAAAATTACAACCTGGTATGTTTACATTTTGAAATAGGACACGAGACCTTTTTTTTTTTTTTTTTTATTATGGCTTCGCACGCATTTAGCCAGTGTCAAGTTATATTTTGCATCAAATTATGACCCGATTTTTCATAAATCGGGCCTAAAGTGTTTCAATACAGTCAAAGTCGTCATAGTCCGTCAAGTCAGGGGCTATAGTAAAGCGATGGCAAGTTTACCATAACCTTAATAGGAGATTTGGAGGCAACGAGAAAACTGCATGTTTGACACTGATTTTTACTTTCACTACACTTGTGCACTTTCACAGAACTAAATTGAATAACATTCCACCAGAATTATACAATTCAACTCGGGTTACATCTAAGTTTCATGAAAATAAAACTGCAGCGCGACATGTTGTTAACTCGTTCCCGCCAAAACTCCACGAGACCTTGTAAACTACAAACCACTATTGACACTTGATTGATAGATAGTTTGGTATAGTGAGACAAGGTCGATGTAGCCAATTTGACGATTGCCTTCAAAGGCTATAGACCGAGATCCCGTCTACCGTTGAACTTTCATGATTTTATAAAAGCTGATAATTTATCAGCGCATGCTCCCAACAGTTATGGACTATGTGCAATTATGAAGTTTAGACCATAGAGGTAGTGTCATGGAAGTCTACTAACATAGTTTTAAGCTATCTCTTTAACACATTCAATTATTATTATAAAATATGTATGTTAGTCTATAAGGTATGTATCTATGAGCCTTTGTAGCCTGAAATAAATGATTTATTCATTTATTTATAGTGGCTTGAAGAGTACTCAGGTAGCAAATGCCAAGAATCGAACCTGTTAATTTAGCAAAAAAGAAATCACATATATTTTGGTACCAATCAATAATGTTGCTGATCACGTAAGTTCAGATGTAGGTAGGACTCTAATATCGCGTTGCCCGGAGCGAAAATCTGTAGTCTGATTTCCGTCTAATAATAACTAAACCTTTAGAAACCATAGTATCTATACCTATTTCAATTTATTAATGAAATATTGGAAACAGAAATCAATTTATTTCAGAATTAAATTAATTTATATTTTCAATATTCTCCAAGCAAATTGTGCTTTGATAACTAAATACCCAGTGAAATTCGAACAAAATTTTAATAAAATTTGTGACTCATCGTCACTTCTTTTGGCATTGATTAAAATTTCTACGACTTTTTCTTTATTAGTTTCTGTATTATTTACCTAATAGTAGTACTTATAGAGTCTTAAATATTCTGTTTGAGTATCAGAGAAGTATTTCACAAAAGATAGTAGGTAGGTATTACGCAAATAACAACCGTCTAGTTGAGTTTATAAAAGAGTTCGTCATAATAAAGAAGCTTAAAAGAATTCCTTTGCTAATGGCTTGTAAAGTAAGCAAGATATTCTCTACCAACTGATACAAATATATGTAATCTCGATCGAACGAAGCTCCGTTAAACGAGTGTTATTTAGGTACTTGTAAATCTTTCAAAGGGAACTTGAAATAAAGCTTTAAATAGCGTTCAGGAATAATAATAAAAATCTACAATAAGGCTAATCCGTGTGTGCAGTAGTACTTTCAGAGGAGAGAGTACTTTTTTATACGGAAACTAGCTGCGCCCCGCGGTTTCACCTGCGTAATAATTTTCTGCGCAACTTTCTTAATATTTTCTTTCATAAAAACCTTCTCTTGACAAAACACATTTTGCGATTCATTTTTATATTATAGAAGATAATTAAAAGTAGGTACAGTCGGCTGCATAATTGCAGCCCCCGGTCGAGTTCGAAAACTACTATTATTAGAATGTTTTTATTCTAATAATTTTTGTTTGATAAATTCATGAGTGAAGTGCTTTAGTTGAAGTTTAAAGTCTTCTACTTTAAACTTCAACTAAAGCAGGTGTCAAAAATCTTGCTTGTGTTGAAAACATTCTTATACAGCCGGTTTGGAGCTCTACGGTGGGTCTGCAATTATGCAGCCGACCGTATCTATCTAAGGTAAATGTTGTTTCAATAATATAAAGTTTTCATAAAGGTTATGAAGGTCGTTCAATAGGTACGTAGTTAATATGAACGTCATGGGAGACCTTAGTTCAATTCAGTTCACCTATTTCTGGAATAAAAATATTAATTCCACCCACATCATTTTAAGAGAGACATGTTGAAGGCATCGGCAGGTAGTAGGTACCTATTAACATCCCCGTTGTTTTGATCTCAAACCTATCATGATAATAAATAAAGAATACGATATTGAAAAGTTGAAAACCTTTGCGATTCATTAACCCCTTTTAATGTTAATTTGACTTGAACAAAACAAAAGGTAAAAGGTAAATGCACTCACTTTTTTGTAGAAAAAGAGTCTTTGTGATAGCAAAAATCGATGCAGAGTCAAACGAGATGAAAATGTTTGTTTAATATGCGCTCGAAGTGAATATTAATTAGATTTGAAAATCAGAAACGCATTCAACGAGCAAACTATAAAAGGAAAATTTAAAAACATTGGCAACATGACAAAAAAATCTTAGTGGTGTAGGTACGGTCGGCTGCATAATTGCAGACCTACCGTAGAGCTCCAAAACGGCTGTTATATTAATGTTTTCAACACAAGCAAGATTCTAGACACCTGCTTTAGTTGAAGTTTAAAGTCTTCTAACTCATCAATTTATCAAACAAAAATTATTAGTATGAAAACATGCCAATAATAGTAATTTTAAAACTCTACCGGGGGCTGCAATATTTTGTGTGTGTGATTTTTGATTAAAGCCGAATCGCGTCGCGACTATAGCGATTTTTATGACATAACAAATAGCCACGGCCATCGCGATTTGTATGGTGATACAAAATAAATCAAGATGGTAGCGACTCGGTCGTTATCTCGAAAAGTTTCTAAGGGAAAATGGTGTCAAATGGTAGAATCACAGAATAGAACGACGCTAATCTAAAGTAACATCTTTCTAAAGCTTATATTCCAAAGCACCATATAAAAATCCAATTCGCATTAGGATTCGTAATCGCAAGTAACCATTTTAGACCTGCAGAATCTGTTCACTAATTGATTCTTAAGTAAGAGGTGATGCAAAGCAGGTTTAAACATTCTAAAAAGCTGGCAGGGATTTGAAAAATTAGTGATTTTTAGAATAGGTCATTACACGAATAATGCATAATTCAATTTCTAATTTAATGTAATGTAATATAGATCTCGTTATCTGAAATTAATTAATTTTAATTTTTAATTTAATTATACGAATAAGTCTTTTGCAGAATGAGGTATTATGAGAACAAGTCCTTTGAAGAATAAGCCAGTCCGAGAACAGGTTTATTCTTCAAAGGACTTGAAAAGGAAATTTTACTAATACGTTCTTACATAGGCTGCACTAAAAGTATCGGGAATGGAATATTTCCACTGTTCCTGTCATATTTAAATCTTTTTAATTGAAAACTCCTTGGTTTTAAAAATCGAATACCATTTATTTATTTAAAAAAAGAATCTCGGTCTTGTCACAAGGTTTTATCAAACTTGTTTAGTCGTTGAGAAAATGGAATTGACGCGAGAAAATTCAAGAGCGATGATTTATTATGACTTTCGAAGTGGTTTATCACAAAAACAGTGTGTTGACCGGATGATTTCTGCATTTGGTGATGAAGCCCCATCCAAAACCACAATTTATCGCTGGTTTGCTGAATTTCAACGTGGACGTGTCAAGCTCAGTGATGATCCCCGTCAAGGTCGTCCAAAAACTGCACTCACCCAAGAAAACGTTGATGCTATGCGTAAGCTGATTGAGGAAGATCGACATGTAACATACCGCGAAATTCAGGCAACTTTAGACATTGGCATGAGTCAAATACAAATAATCTTGCATGAACAATTAGGTGTAAAAAAGTTGTTTTCCCGATGGATACCGCATTCGCTCTGTGAAGAGCAAAAAGTGGCTCGCGTTACTTGGTGCGTCAGAACTCTCGAAAGATTCCACGCAGGATCCTCAAATGCTGTATACAACATCGTATCAGGTGACGAATCCTGGATATATGCGTACGAACCCGAAACAAAAAACCAGTCACGAGTTTGGGTGTTCGAAAATGAGTTAAAGCCAACAAAAATTGTTCGTTCACGGAGTGTTGCAAAAAAAATGATGGCCACGTTTGTCTCCAAAACCGGCCATGTTGTGACTATTCTCTTGAGAGACAAAGAACGGTTAATGCAGAATGGTATGCTAGCATTTGTTTGCCACAGGTCGTTTCTGAACTCCGTAAAGAGAACTGCAGCCGCCGCATCATCCTCCATCACGACAATGCGAGTTCTCACACCGCGAACAGAACAAAGAGTTTTTAGAGCAAGAAAACATAGAATTATTAGACCATCCGCCGTACAGCCCCGACCTAAGCCCTAATGATATCTATACTTTCCCTAAAATAAAGAATAAATTGCGTGGTCAGAGATTTTCATCACCTGAAGAAGCTGTGGACGCCTACAAAACGGCCATTTTGGAGACCCCAACTTCCGAATGGAATGGTTGCTTTAATGATTGGTTCCATCGTATGGAAAAATGTGTCAAATTTCGCGGAGAATACTTCGAAAAGCAATAAATACATTTTTAAATAGTAATGTTGTGTCACTTCCTTGATTCCCGAAATTTTCAGTGCCGCCCTCGTACTTAACCGGTATAAAGGTATAAGCTATCCAAAAAATAGCGCATTAATACTATGAAAACATACGAGTAGGGACTTCAGAAACCTAGCAAGTTGCCATTTGCAGACTTCCACTCAGTTTATCGAACTTGTCAGGAAACACCTGAAAGTGTGCTTGTACTTTCCAGTTAAAACTTTCAGGGCTGAGGTATGTTGTGCAAGCCATGCAATGGGTAACTTTTGTAAAATCTTTATTATTATATTTCCACTGGTCTATTAACATGAAATAAACCCCAAAATATAGGGGCATAGTCATGGCAGTTATTGGTTTTATGGCACAAAAAATATTTGTGCTCGTGTCATTACCCAGGGAGGAAACAGTCGACCACGTTTGTATGGAGAGAGCGCCGGTACCCTTTCACCTTAAGTACAACAGTACTTACCTTCATTATTTTACTAAGAATTCATTTAAAATTAATAATTTCATGCTCTTGTTACTCCAGTAAATTGGAAATAGGAAATATAATGAAACTCCATTTTATAAACGTATAGGTAGGTATATAGGTAGTGAAATCTACGTTGGTAGGTCAAAAATAGATTCAAGTTCATCTTTGCATTAAGGTGAAAGGGTACCGGCGCTCTCTCCATACAAAAGTAGTCGATTGTTTCCTCCCTGGATAATGACACTAGCACAAATTACTTTGTGCCATAAAACCTATAACTGTCATGACTATGCCCCTATGTTTTGGATTTATTTTTTCATTTTATAATTATCATAGAAATTAGGATTAAAAAAAAATTAAATAAAAAAAAAACGAAACATAGGGGCATGGTTATGGCAGTTATAAGTTTTATGCAACAAAAATATTTGCTCTAGTGTCATTATCCTGGGAGAAAATAGTTGACTACGTTTGTATAAATAAATAAATAAATATTGCAGGACATTCAACACATCGCCATCTAGCCCCAAGCTAAGTAACTAGACTTGTGTTATGGGTGATAGACAACGGATATACTACTTTTATACTTTTCTTTTGTAAATATATACTTATAATACATAGAAACAACCAGACCACAGACAAATCTAAGCATAAATACTTGTCTGAGGCGGGAATCGAACCCGCAACCCTCTGTTTAGCAGTCCGGCATGGTGACCGTTGTTGTGCCAACTGGGTGTATGGAGAGAGCGCCGGTACCCTTTCACCTTAAAACACTATATACATCGTTGCTGATTGAGTATTTGTTTACAGTCATAGAATATTCCAGTTTGATTGATTGCTAGGAACGAATTGCTAATGGTCAAAAGATTAAAAGCTAACACTCAAAACAAATTTGTTTTAGAAGCTTTTCAAAGAGAAAACATTTTTATGACAGAGATTGCCGAAATTCACTAAATTGAATTTTAAAATGTTTAAGAGGAAAGGGTACCGGGGGTTTTCTCCATACAAATGTAGTCGACTGTTTTTTCTAGAGCAAATATTTTTGTTGCATAAAACTTATAACTGCCATTACCATGACCGATTTTTCGATTTTTTAATTTTTTTGTAATTTCTATTATAATTACAAAATGAAAAACAAAACTAAAACATAGGGGCATAGGCACGGCAGTTATAGGTTTTATGTGCCAAAAATATTCAGGACAAATCATTTTATATAAATGCTTTGTCCTGAATGACTGACAGATCAACGCACAGCCTAAACCGCTAATCGCAGAGACCTGAAACTTGGAGGGTGTGTTCATAGTATGACATAAGCATCCGATAAGAAAGGATTTTCCGAAACTCTACCCCTTAGGGAGTGAAAAGGGGAGGTAAAGTTTGTATAGGACAACGAGATTCTTTGGTCTACTTTCGACTCCTACGCGGACGAAGTCTCGGGCAAAAGCTATCTATATATATAAAATGCTTTGCCCTGAATGACTGACTACCGGATCAACGCACAACCCAAACCGCTGATCGTAGGGACCTGAAACTTGGAGGGTGTGTTCTTTGTATGACGTAGGCTATTGATAAGAAAATATTTTCCAAAATTATACCCGTAAGGGGGTTAAAAAAGGGGAAAAAGTTATTTTGGGGCTGTATTGCTTAAAAGTACCATTTTCGACGTCTACGCGAACGAATTCAAAGCTAGTATGCAATAAAAATATTTGCTCTAGTGTCATTAGTCAGGGAGAAAACAGTCGACTATGTTCGTATGGAGAGAGCCCCCGGTACCTACCCTTTCCTCTAAATTTCACAGTATACTCGTAGGTAGGTAAAAAAGCTGGGTATCTAGAAAAGTATTATCTATTCTGAGTAGTTGTAGATAATGAAAATGCAGTTTAAAAAATATTGCAGTTTCTTTCTGCGACCGACGAATATTAAAATTTTCTTAAGCGCCTTATGGCAACCGCAACGTAAATGAAATACCTAGAATTTTTTTTTTAATTGCTCGTACTGACGAGAGACGTATTGTTGTCTGGATGTCGCAGCAATTTAACAAAGGCGGCTGCACCATGACTCACTGCGTTTGTGAGGATATCATTAAAACACAAATAGACTATGCCCTTGCTATGTGCTATGTCTTGGTTTTTTTTTTCTAATTTTCATAGAAATTAAGGTTTTAAAAACAAAAAATAACAAACATAGGGGCATGGTCATGGCAGTTATAGGTTTTATGCAGCAAAAATATATGTGCTAGTGTCATTATCCAGGAAGGAAACAGTTGACTACGTTTGTATGGAGAGCGCCCTCGGTAACCTTTCCTCATAATTTAAGTTAAATATCAGTTAACAAAATGACCGATGTTTAACACAAACACACATTTGCGCTAAATATCAGTAAATCCATTGAAAGCTTTGTACTGAGCAAGCAATGGTTTTCGTCTTCAAACTTTACTGTCGATAGGAATTTAAACCAGCTGGTACCACGTAGATTTTATTCAACAAAATACTGCTAATTTTTAGTATTCATCATGTCAGCCCATGCACGTCCACTGCTGGACATAGGCCTCCCCCATACGACGCCACAAACAGCGGTCCTGAGCCGCCTCCATCCACCGACTACCCACGACCGCTACAATGTCGTCGGTCCACCGGGCAGCTGGTCTCCCAACACTCCGTTTCGCGTTGCACCGCGGCCGCCACTCGAGAACCTTTACTCCCCAGCGGTTGTCAGTTCTGCGAGCTATATGACCTGCCCATTGCCACTTTTTTTAGTACAATTTTTAGTATTTATTAATTAAATTAATACTATACCTACCTACTTCCTTCACCTGATTTAAATTACTGCTAGATTTTTTGCAAACCACCGCCGAACAACACAATGTTATCAAAAACAACCCTGTCAACAACAAAATTAAGATTTAAGGTGAAAGAGTACCGGCGCTCTCTCCATACAAACGTAGTCGACTGTTTCCTCCCTGGATAATAACACACAACATTAATATTTTTGTTGCATAAAACCGTCAAAAATATTTGCTCTAGTGTCATTATCCAGGGAGGAAACAGTTGACTACGTTTATATGGAGAGAGCCCCCTGTACCCTTTTCTCTTAACTGAAAAGGATAACCTATTAATTTATCAAGGATTGTCTCGGGGCAAGCTTATATACTACATCCCTTCTTTCTGTCATCCTTGTAAAAGTGTTTTCTGTTAAAGCAACAATAACTTTTGTCATTTAATCAAAACAAAACTTGCCGTTATAAAGTCGGGTTACGGACGATAATTTTACGTGATAACGTCATACATAAGAAAATATTGATGAAAATACGTTGGTATGGTTACCTACCATGTCAACAGCACGTGACACTTTTTTGTGAGTGCATACGGTGTTTATACAAATACAAACATATTTATTAAAACTCATTTTACATGATAAACTAAGCGCAAAATATTAAAGATAACAAAAATAACACATGCCTGAACTAGGTAATCCTGTATCTCAGGCGAAAAAGGACTTACATTAACTTATAAAATAATTTAAAATAATTGACTTCCAAAATATTAACTAGAAACTATAATTAGGTAAAAGTATGTATAAATATTACAAACTGTAAAAATATATAAAATGATCAATCAATTTATAAGACGACTAGCTATTGCCCGCGACTTCGTCCGCGTAGAAATAGTAGATTTTGCGACTATAATTTGAGATTTAAACTATCCTATCTCTCAAGTTGGATCGAACTGCACATGGTGTGCGAATTTTATTATAATCGGTTAAGTGGTTTAGGAGTCCATTGAGGACAAACATTGTGACACGAGATTTATATATATTAAGATATTTCTTAGAATTTTTAAGATATATAAAAAATAAAACTTAAAAACATATTTTTCTTATTTTCTTTACACAGCATCTGCTAGTGACATCTATGGAACATTTTAGGTAATATTTCTACAGGGCCCACTCCAAGCTCGTTAAGAGTTGAAACCACGCTGAAAACTGAAACAAATTACAGGTGACGCTAGCGTAGTCAGAACTCTGGGTTGTTATTTAACAAGGCTTCAAAAATGTTCGTGGATTCCGTTTTGTGGTTTGGTTTTACTTTTTTCGGGTTTATGTGGAAAAAACTCTTTTGGTTTAAAACCTCAGAGTAAACAGAACATGTTTTTTTGCCATTTTGAACTTTGATTCGTTGTTAAATAAAATTTAGGGTTACGGGGGCTCTCTCCATACAAACGTAGTCGACTGTTTTCTCCCTGGATAATGAAAATATTCTTGTTGCTTAAAACTTATAACTGCCATGACCATGCCCCAATGTTTAGTTTTTTTGTTTTTTAAACTTAATTTCTATGATAATTGGAAAATGAAAAAACCAAAACATAGTCATGGCAGTTATAGGTTTTATGGAGCAAAAATATTTGTGCTAGTGTCATTAGCCAGGGAGAAAACAGTCGACTACGTTTGTATGGAGAGAGCGCCGGTACACTTTAACCTTAAGTATTTTAGCCTCTCAGGCACCTGTTTATATTCTTAAAAAGGTTATATCTATTACTAACTGTTACCCGCGACTTCGTACGTGATAGTTTTGTTATAAATACTAACACCTTCTTCTTGAATCTCTCTATCTATTAAAAAAACCCGCATCAAAATCAGTTGAGGACATACAGACGGAAGCGGCTTTGTTTTATACTATGCAGTGATTCGTCAAAATAGTGAATTTATTTCCGTTTTCAACCGACTACAAAAAAGAAGGAGATTCTAAATTCGTTGCGAAGGCTTTTTTTTAAGTATTACTACATAGTATGCTTAGATCTTTAAAACTACGCAACGGATTTTGATGCGGTTTTTTGAATATATAGAATGATTCAAGAGAAACGTATATAAAACAAAAACACAAGTGAAAAGTCGCGGGCAAGAACTGGCTTTGAATAATAGAAAACAATATCTTGGTTAAGAGGTATGTTTCTTGTTTTTATTAAAACATTTCGAGCAATTTTATTTACTACTCCGTTCGAAACAGAATTAATAAATCAAAAGTTAAGTTATAAATTAATTCACAACGTTTGCTGATAAAAAGTTTTCGATCCATTTTATCATTTAGCTCACGTAGTACATTAGCAGTTTGTTAAGTTAGTTTATCGAATAAGAAATATTAGAGAAGTATTTTGATTTTCGTAATACTGCCATGTTAACAGTATTAAATGAAATAAAATAAATAAATAAATATTGCAGGACATTCCACACATCGCCATCTAGCCCCTAGCTTGTGTTATGGGCTAGACAACGGATATACTACTTATAATATACTTTTCTTTTGTAAATACCCTACTTACGCCCGAATACTAAAAGGCTACTTAATCTTAAGTGGCGTTTAAATTGAAATTTAAGTGTAAGCTTCAATAGAAAGCATACACTTAACGTCAATTTAAACGCCACTTAAAGTTAAGTAGCCTTTCAGTATTTGGGGGTTAATATTATAAATGTAAAGGTTTGTGTGTGCGTGTGTGTGTGTGTGTGTGTTTGTTACTCCTTCACGCTAAAACCACTGGGCCGATTGGGATGAAACTCGGTATGTAGATAGCTGGAAACCTGGATTAACATATAGGCTACTTTTTATCCTGATATTCCCACGGGATCGGGACTTACGCGGGTGAAACCGCAGGCCGCAGCTAGTAATATTATAAAGCTAAAGAGTTTGTTTGTTGGTTGAACGCGCCAATCTCAGGAACTACTTTTTCGAATTCAAAATTTATTTTCGTGTTGTATAATCCATTTATCGAGAAAGGCTATAGGCTACTTTTAATTTTAATATTCCCACGGGATCGGGACTAACGCGGGTGAAACCGCGGAGCGCATCTAGTATACTTATAATACAAAGAAACAACTAGACCACAAACAAATATCTAAGCATAAATACATGTTTGAGGCGGGAATCGAACCCGCAACAGGCAGTCCGGCATGGTGACCATTGTACCAACTGGGTCGTCAATGGTATTACAACCATGGTACTACGAGAAATAGTTCCCTCTTGTGGTCCCATTAATGGGACAAAATTCTGGGGCCAAGAGAAAACCAGTGAACTAAGATTTGTGAATTAAAGATATTTGCTTTTTAGTGAATTTCACCGTTTATTCGCGTTTCTTTTTTTTATTACCTCTGTGGTGCATCGGGTAAACACCCACCTGCAATACAGATGGTTCCGGGTTCGATTCCCGCCTTAACCAAATAAATATGTAAGTTCCTACAGATATTTGTATTTGGTCTAGGTGTCTCTAATGTAGGTATACTATGTATCTATATATTTACGAAGGAAACTCATATAAATAAATAATAATAAATAAATAAATAAATATTGCAGGACATTCGACAAATCGCCATCTAGCCCCAAGTTAAGAAACTAGACTTATGTTATGGGTGCTAGACAACGGATATACTACTTAAATACTTTTCTTTTGTAAATATATAATACATAGAAACAACCAGACCACAGACAAATATCTAAGCATAAATACTTGTCTGAGGCGGGAATCGAACCCACAACCCTGTGTTTGGCACTCCGGCATGGTGACCATTGTACCAACTATCCTATATGTTGTGTGACCACCATAACACAAGCCTAGTAGCTACTAGCTACTAGCTAAGCTAAGCTTAGCTTGGTGCTAAATGGTCCTGTTTGAAAAATGCCCTACAATATTAATTTACTAGAGTTCCTTAAGCAACTCTTTTGTTAGTCTGTCTATTTGTACGTGTGTCAGCACCGATTTTCTCAGGAACGGATGGACCTAGCAAGTGGATTTTTATTTTAAACTAGCTTTTGCCCGCGACTTCGTCCGCGTTAAAGTCGAAAATGGACCAAGGAGTCACGTAGTTCCATAAAAACTTTGCCCCCCTTTTTCACCCCCTAAGGGGTAGACTTTCGGAAAATCCTTTCTTATCGGATGCCTATGTCATACAACGAACACACCCTCCAAGTTTCAGGCCTCTACGAGCAGCGGTTTAGACTGTGCGTTGAGCCGTCAGTCAGTAAGGACAAAGAATTTTATATGTATAGAGAAGATCTCCAAAACAATTCGTAGTTGTTTTTACCTTTTGTGACACAAGTCTGGAACTCTGGAACATATCAATGTAAGAACGGATAAAGGACGACTAATTTTATTTAGCTGTGAGTTAAAACAGGATGACTTAACTTAATTAGGTAGTCTACTCTAATGATTAATTAGAAAACACAGCAAATTACTCATTAGCAGTAAAAATAGAAAGTTATGTTCGCTATTATTAACACTTGCTTTAACGAAGAAGGAAAAGCGTCTAAGGAAACCCACGGCTTAATATTGAGCAGTCATTTCCTCTAGATACACGGAATAATTCGTGACTAGATAAGACCATACAGGCTGAGGACCTTAAGTGTTATATAAACTTTGTCATAACTAGTTAAAATATATTAATTAAATAAATATTTCGGGAACTTTTGAAGTAGATTGGACCAAGGAATCACGTTGTCATATACAAATTTTGCCCCCTTTTTACACCCCCTAAGAAGTAGCACTTTCACAACCTGGACATATCGGACAGCGAACCACAGTTCGCTGTCCGATATGTCCAGAGTATGCATGGAGGCTGAAGAAATGACCGCCACCGAACTGGGTTGGTTCTTCCCCTGACAAGTAGAACCTCACTCAAAAGGGACAACTAAAGAGGTCTGATTGCGGAAAACAGCCCGTATACAAGTACAAAAGAAAGAATTTCGGAATATCCTTTCTTATCGGATGCCTGCGTCAAAAACACACCCTTCAAATTTCAGGTTTCTACGATCAACGGTTTAGGCTGTGCGTTGATCCGTCAGTCAGTCAGTCATTCAGGACAAAGCGTTTTATATGCATATATATAGAAGTTGTTGTCCCTGCAGTCGAACAACACATAGGTTAAGATAATAATAATTTAAAAAAAAATATGAATGCATATATTTATAGTGTATATAATTAAAAAAAATGAATTATATACACTATACATGTTGCCAAAAAGCCAGAAATACCCGTCGCTTACAACTAACATTGTTGATTGTAACGTGTGTTTTGTTTTTCTCAAAAATGCTGAGATAGAATTGTAGGTGAGATCTTTACCGATATTTTGTGGTAATTTGTGACAAGAATTCTTTGTAATTTCAAAGTCATACTAGTTTGAATTATTTATTTTAGGATAGCGTCAAAACTATAGGGACTTTTGGCTCAAAGACACATCAAAATGTCGGTAAAAATCTTAACTACAATTCCATGTCAGTACTTTTGAGAAAAACAAAACACATTCGTAACGATTAACAATTTTCACTACCAAAGGCGACCGGTACCGGTAGTAACTATTAAGTAGGCTATGTAGCAAGGTCGTTGGCGTATACCCCCTGTTACTGAAATAGATAGGTACAGAAGTGCTTGTTATCAACAGCAACGCAGTACGTTACCCTTAGAAAATTAACAACAAAGTTGGAGCACGTCTCTCTGGTACCTATTCACTCGTAGAATCCCACTTCGCGCTTCTCGACTAGAATCCGGCTTCATCTGCCTGCTTACAACATTGAAACAAACTTTTCTCGTTGTTAGTTGCCATGTTTATTACTAAAGTTTTAATGGTAGGATCGCGTGATCGCGTCAACTTAATTTGTTCAATAATCAAAATTAATCAGAATTTTAATCTTAATTCTACGTTACTATATTTCAGTTGTAAAACCTTCTCAATATAAAACGAACGTTCGCTTGAATAATAAAATCTGATACCGAAAACGTGATACTAAAGGTTATCCTTTTAGTATATACTTGCAGTGTCCCGCAGTTTCACCTGCGGAAGTGCCGATCCCGTGGAAATATCGGGCTTGTTTATCTTCATTGAATCAATGTATATTTATACCAAGTTTTATCAAAATCGGGCCAGATCTTTTTAGTTATAAACAAATAAAAAACCTTTTTCTAGACATAAGTATTAGTTGAAAAAAATATGTAGAAAAAATGTTTCATTAAGATAAAACAACACGTTTGCAAATCGACAATTACATTTTTATGTTAAGCAACATTTTCATTGCTGAATTTACGTTTTCAGCAGTAAAACAAATATCTAATAATTCTTTTACACCAATCAATCGTGGTACAAAAAAGTTTCAAAAACAAAGAAATCCAATTAATATCGTGATAATTCATTCCCTAGGGATTAATTTCGTATAAAGATATTATAGTACATGCTCGAAACTCATCCGTCACGCGGCAAAAACGTAATAATCGACACAGCGCGGCTTCGCTCGCCCGGCGCGGCGTGAAATCAGAAAATACACAATTTAAAAGGGCCTTTGAGTTAATTAAAACTTTGTAATAATATTACCTAAATAATTTTCATATATTTTGAGAGTTGAAGGCATGTTCAGTTCGCATAAACAGAAATAAATATTATTTCAAAATAACCACGGAAATGAAATATGTTCTTGGAATAACAACCGAATGAAAAACTAGACAATTCTACTGCGAGTGTAGGTAACTAGAAAGTAAAAGTTAACAATTATTTTTAGCGATATTTTTTTTTAAACTTATTAAAACTTGTTAAACTCAAAATTCGAAAACACAATACTCTTCCTTGTTTGTCCATTTTACATTTATTATACTCAAAACAAGTATGATATTCGAAGATTTTTTTCTAACTACCTATCTTATTAAAATAAAATGTAAATGTGCCTACCAACTTACCTATGATTGTCACATTTGTTTATCAACAACTTATTGTGTAAGGAATTTAATTCCCTGTTTTACTTAAATCTGTGAGTTAGGTTATAATTAAGGTTACTATTAGATATAATTAATATTAAGATAATAATATTGTAAATGCATTGCTGTGCATACTGTGGGCTACGGCAAAGAGGGGACTCCTCTAACACAAGTTCTATGAACTTAACAGAGGGGCTCCCACACCTTGTGTTTTTAGGCAATGTTCGCTTTTGAATAAATTATTTTTCATTTTCATTTTCAAAAGTCACCATCCAAGTAAACTAAGTTTAGGTACGGTCGGCTACATAATTGCAGACTCACCGTGGAGCTCCAAACCGGCTGTTATAAGCATGTTTTCAATACAAGCAAGATTCTAGGCACCGGCTATAGATGAAGTTTTCAATCTTTTAACTCATGAATTTATTAAACAAAAGATATTAGAATAAAAACATTACAATAATAGTAATGTTAGAATTCTACGGTGGGTCTGCAATTTGACGACCCAGTTGGCACAATGGTCACCTTGCTGGACTGCCAAACACAGGGTTGCGGGTTCGATTCCCGCCTCAGACAAGTATTTATGCTTAGATATTTGTCTGTGGTCTGGTTGTTTCTATGTATTATAAGTATATATCTACAAAAGAAAAGTATATAAGTAGTATATCCGTTGTCTAGCACCCATAACACAAGTCTAGTTACTTAACTTGGGGCTAGATGGCGCTGTGTGGATTGTCCTACAATATTTATTATTTATTTATTTATTAATTATGCTGCGGATCGTACCCATTAGGTAAACGTAAAAAAAATTAGACCGATTTAAAAATATGTCCTTTAAAATAATGTCATAACCACACTTCAATCAAAAAGGAAAAAAATAAAAATTAAATAAATTGCTTTGAATAAATTTCTAGAAATGAACCCCAATAAATCACGATAAAATAGCTCTTAATATTTCTATAAATTAAAAACCCCTGCTGTGGCAATATTAAGTAGTTAGGTACATTTTAGTTAATTAACGTTTATTTGAAAAATATGAAATATTATTTTTCAAATTGAAAATTATTTTAGGATTCCGTACTTTAAACTAAGAAAACGGAATCTCTATAAAATTATTAACACTTTTTTACAACTAATAACCACAGTTAAGTACTTCTTGCACTCGCAATATGTACAAAGAATAATCATATTGAACAGAAACAACATATAATACCAATGTACATTTTATGCCAAAAATTACAAAAAAATATTAGTATTTATGTTTTGTAACTGCAAATTATCTAGCTTTTCATCTATACATATAAAATCCTTTGTCCTGACTGACTGACGGATCAACGCATAGCCTAAACCACTGATCGTAGACACTTGAAACTTGGAAGGTGTGTTCTTTGTACAACGTAGGCATCCGATAAGACAGGATTTTCTGAAATTAAACTCCTAAGGGGGGCAGGGGGGCAAAGTTTGTATGGGACGATGTGATCCCTCGGTCCATTTTCAACTTCTACGCAGACGAAGTCGCGGGCAAAATTAAGTTTATATATGAAAGAAAACATTTATTTCGACAAGCACACGACCTAAGAGAACAATAAGATATAAAAGTATATAAAATAAATAAAAATAAGCTCTGAGGAGCCGTGTGCCTCCAAAAAGGGTCTGCCTCAGCAAAAATATTAGCCCAACATTTTATTTGCTATTTAAAATAGGGTACCATTTAATTTTCTATTTATAACCTATGCCGTCCCGATACAGGGCAAAGGAGAAGGGGCCTCAACTCTGCACTGCACTGGTCCCTATCTAATGTCAACAGGCTCCGACCCTACTATGCAAGTCCAACAGTCAATCTGGATATTGGTATGCCTAGGTATGTAAAAGAAGAAATGCGCGAACATCCATAAAACAAAAGTGTGGCACTCGGGGCTGCCGCTGTAAAGCTATTGCATCTTGCGAGCTTCGTACAGTCGTACCATATACTTACACGTTAAGCGAACGCTCGGCCGAGCTACATGGTAGGCGGAGTGAGGGGTGTTAGGTTTTATTTTGGTTACGGAATTTCTTGATTCAATCGCCGCGCTCAAAGCCAGCGATAAAAGCTATGCAAAAGCTTTAAAAAGAACATACAACCGAATAGAGAACCTCCTCCTTTTTTGAAGTCGGTTAAAAACTAGCTTACTTCTCTCATTTCAGTATTCATTACTCAAAGTTTATTTTAATAACCCTACAAACGTATAGCGTCAATAAATGACACTGCGACACCATTATGTCCAGTTGTCCACACCTTTTAATTTCCTTTCCCCAAACAAATAGCTTCTATACGCACCTACGACAAAGAGGAAGGTCACACAAACACACAAACCGTCTGTTTAATCGGCAGTTAATATTCCTGAGTGCTGTGACAATACAACGATTTTTGACAACATTAAGGTGAAAGATTACCGAGCGCTCTCTTCATACAAACGTAGTTGACTGTTTCCTCCCTGGATAATGACACTAGAGCAAATATTTTTGTTGCATAAAACCTATAACTGACATGACTATGCCTCTATGTCTCGGTTTTTTGGAACGATGTTCCTTATGGCGCGTTGCAAAATGGGGCTAGACGGAAAAAAATAAGACCAAAAGTTGTAACGACACTTTTTGATTTTATTACAATTC
This sequence comes from Idaea straminata, assembly GCA_951213275.1. Classification (NCBI taxonomy): domain Eukaryota; kingdom Metazoa; phylum Arthropoda; class Insecta; order Lepidoptera; family Geometridae; genus Idaea; species Idaea straminata. Next base: position 13,433,478 of record OX577849.1, read on the forward strand.
CTTCACTAATTAATCGAAGTTTTTTTTTCATTTTCTAGTTATCATAGAAAACAAAACATAGGGGCATGGTCATGGCAGTTATAAGTTTTATGCAACAAAAATATTTGCTCTAGTGTCCGTATTCAGGAACGAAACAGTCGACTACGTTTGTATGGAGAGAGCGCCGGTACCCTTTCCTCTTAATATGAGTAGATTGGAAGGTAATTGTACCATTTATTTACTTAACTTTATTTCTTTGGTACATATGCAGAAACTTCACGGGAAAAATAACTCTAAAAGAAATAATAACTGCCGCGGTAAAGCTATTGTATCGTGCGAGCTTCGTACAGTCGTACCCTGGTAGGTGGAGTGGGGGGTGTAAGGTTTTATTTTCGTTACGGAATTTCTCGATTCGGTCGCCGCACTCAAAGCCCGCGATAAAAGCTATGCAATAGCCTTAAAAATAAATGCATTTATTTCAGATAACCAAGATCTATATTATGAAAATTAAAACACCTCAAATCACAACCCATACATAAAATAAAATAATAAGTATGAATAAAAATTAGGGTGGTAAATAAAATATTAGGGAAGGGCTTACAAATGACGGATAGCGCAAGGCTTTGGAGCAACGGTCAATTTATAGGAAAAGTTCCCTGATTGACCGCCATTCCCCTGAAATGCATAATGATGCATAATGAAATGAAAAATACAATATAGTACAACTATATCTAGATGTATAGTTAAATTAATATATTTTTTATGCTAATTTATTTTTATTTTAAATATAAGGTAATACTATGTACTCATTTGACATGTAACTTGAACGTTATCAATAAATTATCTGTATCTGTATCTGAAATGCATTATAATCACTATAAATATTGCAGGACATTTCACACAGTGCCCTCTAGTCCCAAGCTTAGCAACTAGGCTTTTGTTATGGTAGCTAAACAATGGATAGAATACTCATATACTTTTCTTTTATAAAATAAAATACTTAATATACATAAAGAAATACCTAGACCAGAAACACAAACTTTACATAAACTCTTGTATGAGGCGGGAATCGAACCTGCAACCCTTTGTGTCGAAGGTGGGTGTTCAGACTGTTCACCCGACCCAACACAAAGCTTCTATACGAAACAAAATGAAACAAGTAATTTGTTAGACAAATTAAAAACCCCTACCTTTTAAAGGGGTTGAATCAATCTAGCTGTGAAGGATATTGGCCTTTACATTTAAGGGCAGGTGCTAATAAAGCTACCAAAATCGACCTTTGTTTTAAGCAACTCTAAAGTTATCAAATACTCTTTTTTTGTTATTTGGATATAAATGGATATTGTAGTTTAATAACCATATTTTTGTTTATTGTGGTTGAAAACATGATATGAACAACTTCGTTCGATAAAAAAAATGTTAGAAAACAGAGAATTATTAGATCGTTTATCGGGTTTTATTCAAAAATAGTTAACGTTTGTTTCTAAAAATGAATCAAATGATAGATTTTGACCTCTAGGAACTATATTTGTGGATAATAATTCTAAAATGTTTTGCATATCGATCAAATATAACAGTTAGCACGCAGCACGCTACGTCTTTGAGAGCGCTGGCTAAGGTAATGTGAATACCTACACACGGTACTGGAAGAGCGCCTTAATGTAGAAAATTTATAAAACGCAAGCAATTTTAGTCCATGCTACTTGGAGCGCTGTATTACCTGGGACATGTAATAGGTTAAGTACAGTCGGCTGCATAATTGCAGCCCTCGGTAGAGTTCTAAAATTACTATTATTTGAATAATAATAATTCTAATAATTTTTGTTTAATTAATTGATGAGTTAGAAGACTTTAAATTTTACCTAAATCAGGTGTCTAGAATCTTGCTTGTGTTGTAATAGTACATTGTGATACAGGTGTGGTAAATTGATCATTTCATCTAGGCGGTTTATGAAGCGCAAACGGAACGCGAGTGCATCTGTAGATCGCCGAGATTAAATCGATCAAGCCGTGTGGCTTGATCGATTTAATCTCGATACACGTGTGTGTATCGTACGACGTTTTTTATCACAGTTGTGAATAAAACAAATGACTTGAAAAATAAGAAAATAATATATAACAAAATATTTGGTGATAAGTCTATGTTTACAATTTTTTAGGCAATATGTTTTTGTTAATTATACTCCCGAAAGGCCAAGCAAAAGACTTTTAACCTATACAGCCTCGTCTGACATACAATATTTTTTAGAGTTTTTTCCTTTTGTCGGGGGTTAAAAACCGAATATAATCGTACGGAAAAAACTATATTTAAGTAAAGAAAAAACATTTTGATCATTTTTTAAGACGTTATCACGTAAAATTATCGTTCGTAAACCGACTTTATAGACAACCTTTATTGCTGGAGTAAAACCTCTTTTTTGGTACCTACTTTATTTTATCCATTAAAACAGTATAACCCAGATAAATTAAGAATGTTTCATCTACCTAGCATGTAATTAGCAGTAAGATACCAATTTAACTTATCAAGATAACTTATAACACACTAGTGGCGTCGAGGTAATGCATAACGCACGCGTGTGTAATACGTTGGATTATGAGCCTAAAAGCGGTTGAATAAGATCCACTTTATGAGCAACTGAGATAAAAACATTCTTATAACAGCCGTTTTGGAGCTCTACGGTGGGTCTGCAATTATGCAGCCTACCGTACCTTTTAATTAATTTATTTATTTTACATTTACAATATTTATAAAATCTAGACATACTCTAGTCGTCTCTTCCTAGTTTAAGATTGCAAGTTACCTACGATAAAAAAATTTAATAGCTTCGTGCCACGGGAAATTTACTTTCCCGTAAAACTACTGGCAACAGTGTAGTGTCAGTGGAAATGTACATTTACCCGTAGCACTGCCAGTAGTACCACGGAAAAGTAAAATTAATCTTCGCTCTACTAGTAGTGCCAAGCGAAAAGAAACGAAAAATTTGAAGCTAACCAAAAATGACAAAGATTTTTCCGTTTTGCCATGTAGGTTAAGTTCGTTTCAGTAATAAATTATATAAAAAACAAATACCTATACCGCCCTCTCAGCTTAGTCGACCGATACGGCAAAGTCAATTAAGCCTCGGGTATTATCTCGTTGTTTAACTCCGCCTTAAGAGAAATCTTAAGAATAATCTTTTGGTGTAAGGCCGGCCAAGATTCGAACCCACGATCTTCAGGATAAAAGTCAAGGTATCCATCTCAAGTAGGCCAACACCGCTATTTAGGCGAGGCGATATAAACAAGCGTAAGTAAGATAGGCCTATCTTTATTTATTTGAAAAGTTATTTTAGTTAAAATTCCGGCCCCAGCATCTAAGAATATTCACGAAATATTTGGCTATCAGATTAATAAAACTGCATTTAAATCGGTTTATTCGTTACGATGCTACGAGCTACAGCGCTACGAGCGACGGCGCTACAAGCTACGAGTACTTAAACAGACACATCACAACACTCCCTTTTTTCATCCGGGGTGTAAAAATACATAATAAATAAATTTTGCAGGACATTCCACACATCGCTATCCAGCCCTAAGTTATGGAACTAGACTTGTGTTATGGATGCTAGACAACGGATATACTTTATATCAACGATTATCGGTTCCCCTAGTCCAGGGGGGCGGTTAATCGTGAAAACATTCTTGACAAGAAGACCGTTTTCCGTAGGGGGATCGTTAGGGGGACGGTTAATATTGAACTGGATATACTGCTTATACAATGTGTTTCAGCGAAGGGGTTTTAAAACAAAAGGGGGTTGTTCTACACGCCTAGGCGCACAACTTGTGTTCTCTGACTTTTGGAAATTCGAACTTTATTTTCGATAATTCTGAGGGAATTTCTACCTAAAAAATATACATACAAACATACAGGTGAAGCGTGTTAAAAATCAGCTTTTTCATACAAAAACTTCGAACGAAATGTTCCAAATTCCAAAAGTCGTAGAACATAAGTTGTTCGCTAGACGTCTAGATCAACCCCCTTTCGTATTAAAACCTCTTCGCTGAAATACATTGTAAAAATACTGATAATACAAAGAAACAACCATAAGCATAAATAACTGTCTGAGGCGGGAATCGAGCCCGCAACCCAGTGTCAGTCCGGTATGATGATCTTTGTGCCAACCGGATCGTCAAATAATACATACTTTAACTTATCAAATAATTATAAAGTACTTGATCGAGTCATTCCGCCCAATTGAAGGAGATGACAGCAAAAATATAATTAACATCAATTTCAGTAATTAATGATCCAATAAAGTAGCGTGGGACAAATGATTTATCGCGGTAAATCTTGCGTCTTCCGGGGCTGGGGTAGAATTAAAGCCAAATTTTGCTTGTCTTCTTAATTTAGGTACCATTATTTATTGTATGCGTTTGTCTATACAATTACTTATTTATTATAAAATAGAAAAAACACTATCAATTTAGAAGAAAGATTTTTTGTTTTTATTAATTGTCTCAATTGACAAAGTACAAAAATAATTATTAACATCAGAAAATAATTAAAATCTATCATCTTTGTGTTTTAAACCGCGGATATAATATATAATAGCAGCGCTCCGCGATGTTGCCTGCGTAACTCCCGATTCCGTGGAAATATCCAAATAAAAATGCCTGTGTTACTCCCAATGAATCAATGTATCCCATAACAAGTTCCATCAAAATCGGTCCAGTACTTTCGAAGCCAGTAGTTTAGTTTCGTGACAACCAAAAAACAATCGTTTTTTTCCTCTTTATTATATTTGAGTAAATGTAGATATCGTAAGTCTCGATCCTGCGGGAATTTTGGGATTAAAAGTATATCTTATGTCCTTTTCCATTTCCTAAATTACCTCTATGTCGATTTTTATCCAAATCGGTCTAGTTGTTTGACCGTCAAGAGCCAAACAAACAAGAACATAAATAAACTTTCATATTTGTAATATTGGTTAGGATTGGAATTTTTAAGGTCAAAACTTCGTAATTTGTGTAATTCCTATAAATATAAAATTCTCGTGTCGCGGTGTTAGTTGCCAAACTCCAACCAAACGGCTGAACCGATTTGTATGAATTTTTTTGTGTATATTCTTTAGGTCTGAGAATCTATTCTATTTTTTGCCCTTTATTTTTACTGTATAAATAAATATTTTTATTTTTATTTTTTATTTATTTTTTAAACTGTACATTGCAAAACAACGTTTGCCGGGACGGCTAGTAATTTATATATATCTCCCTATTTTGAGTTTGGTGTCCTTCAATATTGACTCAAAGACTTGGGAGAGAGAGTCTGAGGACCGGGAACTTTGGAGAAAGACTCTCTGGGATGGAGTGGTTGCTCACGATGCCACTTGGGAGAGCAACTAGCTCACAGACGCAAGCTGCGTCACCAACGTGGTGCTCTACCCCCAACATCTTCGGGGACTTGTACTTGTTTCTTGTACTTGTATACGGGCTGTTTACAATTAGACTCTTTTTAATTAAGTCCTTTTTGCATGAGGATGGAGTAAGCTTGCCCAGCACCTACTACCCTCTCAGCTTAATCGACCATATCCAGAGGAGAGAACAATACTGCTGGGGCCAACCAATTCGCGGGTTTCATCACGATGTTTTCCTTCATCGTAAGAGCAATGTCAATTAGAGCACATACATTATTCTTAAGAAAAATTCATTTGTGCACGGCCACCCGAGATTTGAACCCACCACCGTCAGAATGAAAGTCGAGGTATCTACCAACACCGACACCGCTCTCAACTTCGGGGACACAATTTATATGTCATATATTATGTGGCAGGTGCATGCTAGCCACGTGTGTAAGTGTCGTACCTTAACCCCTGACTTGACGGACTATGACGACTTTGACTGTTTTGAAACAATAAGGCTCGATTTATGAAAAATCGGGTCATAATTTGATGCAAAATATAACTTGACATTCATAGAGTTGATAGAAAAAAAAGACCAATCTAAACTATTAATAAGGAGTTTTGGCGGGAACGAGTTAACAACATGTCGTGCTGCAGTTTTATTTTCATGAAACTTAGATGTAACCCGAGTTGAATTGTATAATTCTGGTGGAATGTTATTCAATTTAGTTCTGTGAAAGTGCACAAGTGTAGTGAAAGTAAAAATCAGTGTCAAACATGCAGTTTTCACGTTGCCTCCAAATCTCCTATTAAGGTTATGGTAAACTTGCCACCGCTTTACTATAACCCCTGACTTGACGGACTATGACGACTTTGACTGTGTTGAGACACTTTGGGCCCGATTTATGAAAAATCGGGTCATAATTTGATGCAAAATATAACTTGACACTGGCTAAATGCACACGTGCGAAGCCATAATAAAAAAATAAAAAAAATAAAAAAACTATTAATAACAACAACATGCTGCCTCTTGTAATGCTAAAAGAGGCAATTTGTCGCTAAGTATGTGTGTAAAATCGTTTATTTAAGAAGAAAATACGCTGATCTCATCACTATTTATTTAAACAAAAGCGAGCCTCTAAAGTTTTGTGGCTGTAACAATAAATTTATGTTAATGCTTGAATGGAAAGTACACAAGAAGCCGGGAGCTCTTTGGCAATGCCAATAGAAATCGTTGAAGAGAGTTTGCTAGTTGTTTTAACATGATTACCATCTTGCTTTATTTCATTGGATTGAGGATATTCAGTTTTGTTGGTCGCTGAATTTCTGATGAAGTTAGTATAATATAAGAATAGACGTATCAATGGACATAGATAGATGGATTATATCATCATCATTGACCTCTTCTTATCACATATAAATGTTTTCTATTCTATTCTATTCTATCTATATAAGACGCTTTAAGCAGCATCTGTTCTAAACGGTGAATATCATATTACATGTCAATGTTATGTGACGTTCTTAGTGGTACAATACAAGCTCATTTTCAAAGTGTGATCTAAATGCCAATGATCGTAAATAAAATTGTTAAAATTAAATTACAATATCATTTCCATTACAAAAAGCAAATGGTTGTCTGTAAAGTCGGTTTACTGACGATAATTTTACGTGACAATGAAAACGATGTCAATTTTTTTGTTATTCCTTTAAGTATATTTTTTAAGCTATTGCATAGCTTTTATCGCGGGTTTTAAGCGCGGCGACCAAATCAAGAAATTCCGTAACGAAAATAAAACCTAACATCGCACTCCGCCTACCATGTAGCTCTTCCGAGCGTTCGCTTAACGTGTATGTATATGGTACGACTGTACGAATCTCGCACGATGCAATAGCTTTATTTAAATTAGAGTGAGGTAGGTATTGTTTTATTATTTTCTTTTCTTTTTCTTTATATATTTTTTTCATTTACATAGGTCTTCTGTTCGTCACTTGACACCATAACACAAGCCCAGATAAGCGATATTATTATTGAATACTCTGTTTCCTAACGGGAACCGACGAGTTATGGTCATGTTACCATGTCGCATGACGTCACGCAACGGGAACGGGACGCATGACAACACACAATATTACCATTAATTTATTAGACTTCAAAAATATCCTCAAAGCATCCTGAGAGTAGTACTAAAAGCGGATTTTGAGTGTATTTGAGCTACTTTGAGGGTATTTTTGCAATTGAAATGCAATCAAAATAATTTTGCAATGTAATTTAAACAATGTTATTTACAAGAATTGGACTTCTGAGTACCTAAAAAAATAGCAAATGCCCGATGTGCTGTTACTGTAAATGCTCTAGGCTACATATACCAACCATACAACCCACCACCCAGTTGACGACCCAGTTGGCACAATGGTTACCATGCCGGCCTGCCAAACACAGGGTTGCGGGTTCGATTCCCGCCTCAGACAAGTATTTATGCTTAGATATTTGTCTGTGGTCTGGTTGTTTCTATGTATTACAAGTATATATTTACAAAAGAAAAGTATTTAAGTAGTATATCCGTTGTCTAGCACCCATAACACAAGTGTAGGTTCTTAACTTGGGGCTAGATGGCGATGTGTGGAATGTCCTGTAATATTTATATTTATATACAACCGAATAGTTTATTAAGTATTTGAAGAAAAAAACTACAATGTTTATAAAAAATTCTAATATTGTTTAGGTAGTTTTTTGCTTTTGTACCATCTATCTTTGTTTCAATCTCTCTAACTCTAAGAATAAAAATACCTATTTATGTAAATTTGTTGTTTACTAAAGCGTTATTGTATCCTATAAAAATATAGTTTTGTCTAGAATAGAATACTAAGGTTAATAATGGAATAATGGACCTTATAAAGGTCTTATTTGGTCTGTGATCCGGCTAGTCGAGACGGCGTCCTCGGATATTGCTCTATCTCCACACCCGCGAGGACATGTTTTGGTAAAATGATTTCCACAGGGAAATAATGTTTTAAAAGTTTACATCAATCGAAAACAAAATAGTAGCTTTATCATAGGTACGGTCGGCTGCATAATTGCAGACCCACCCACCGTAGAGCTCCAAAACGGGTGTTTTACACAAGCAAGATGTCTCAAACACAAGCAAGATTCTAGGCACCTGCTTTAGGTGAAGTTTAAAGTCTTCTAACTCATCATTAATCAAACAAAAATTATTAGAATGAAAACATTCCAATAATAGTAATTTTCGAACTATACCGAGGGCTGCAATTATGCAGCCGACTGTACAGTATGCGTCATAAGTACCCTATCAGGTTGTAATGTTCAAATAGTGCTGCACAGGATTGTAAACATTACGGTGGCGGATACTTTTGACCGTCGATAATACCTTCATTATTATGTAGATTGAACACAACTTAAAATTTAAGTTCTCAAAATGATAAGTAGGTAAACAAAAGTTCACTTTGTACTTGAACGGACTGTTTTCCGCAATTAGACCCTTATTTAACTGTGTCCTTTTTTGCGTGAGGATGGAGTAGGCTTGCCCAGCACCTACTACCCTCTCAGTTTAGTCACCCATTTCCAAACTAAGCCGCGGGTTTCATCACGATGTTTTCCTTCACTGTAAAAGCAATGTCAATTAGCGCACATAATTTTTTCTTAAGATAACAAATTGGTGCAAGGCCGCCCAGGATTCGATCCTTTAGAATGAAAGTCGAGGTATCTATCACTATCCCAACATCGCTCGCTTTACCAGGGTGCGTAAGCTTATAATAAACAGTATTGCCGAACAATCCACGAATAAGTACCTACGTAACTCACTGATAATGTTTATAGAACTTTTCGTATTCATACAGTCGTAAAAGAAAATGGTAGGCAACAATAGGTATAGGTAATTTTAATTCAAGTTGAGGTCGTAAAGTTTACCTGTTTGTTGACAGTGAAAAAATAGGTGCGATCCATTGCGAAATACCTAGTTTACCTACCTATAGCTAGCTTTTTTATATGTTACAATGACCCAGTTCTAAAGTACTTCGTCCCCACCCTCCCGTGGGATAAATATCCATGAACGTTTGATTAAATGTTTTTACTTAGGTACTACAATAACGCCGTATTGGCAAAAATACTCAAATGCTTATTTAAATAATTAATTTCGACCCCAAAGGCGGGTTCGCTTAATTAGGTAATTTATGAATAAGAGAAGCAATTATGTTATTATTACGTTTAAAAACTCTCAACCCGGCACGAGTAGGGGCGCCTTCAATGAAGTGAATGTACATACGGCAATAACCCAATCATATCACTATACTAGCATCTCTTCGCGGTTTCACCCGCGTTACTCCCGACTCCGTAAGAATATCGGGATAAAAAGTTGCTTGATTTATTCCCAATTGATCATTGTATCATCGTACCAAGTTTCATCAAAATTGGTCCAGTAGTTTCAAAGCCTATTCGGTACAAATAAAAACAAAAAAATAGTTCTTCGTTATGATTAATATTATGATTACTAGCAGCGCTTGCCGGTTTCACCCGCATTACTCTCGATCCCGTGGGAATATCGGGATAAAAAGAAGCTTAAGTTATTCATAATTAATCAATGTATCTTTGTACAAAGTTTCATCAAAATCGGTCCAGAAGTTTCGAAGTCCATTCGGTACAAACAGAAAGTCTTTCTTCTTTATAATATTATGACGACCCAGTTGGCACAATGGTCACCACGGATTGACAAACACAGGGGTGCTGGTTCGATTCCCGCCTCAGGCGAGTATTTATGCTTGGTTGTTTCTATGTATTACAAGTAAATATTTACAAAAGCAAAGGATATAAGTAGTATATCCGTTATATAGCACCCATAACACAATTCTAGTTACTTAGCTTGGGGCTAGATGGTGATGTGTGGAATGTCCTGCAATATTTATTTATTTATTAGTGTTATATAGTCGCGCAATTTTAACGATGCATCTTTGAAGTTGCGCGACTAGTCGTAAACCGATTTATCCAATTCCTTAATTTACCTGCCTGAGGGTGGTACCTTACCTACCTTGTAGTGCGGTAATTCATTTCAAACATTTTTATAAAGTAAAGGAACGCAACGTAATAGTACATTACGATATAAGTGTGGTAAATTGATCTTTGCATAGAGGCGGTTTATGACGCGCGAGCGGCAGCGAGCGTGTTATAGAAGCCAAGATGCAAATATCAATTCCACACGTATATCGTACGACGTTTTTTATCACAGTTGCGAATAAAAGAAAAGACTTGAAAAGAAAACAAAATAATAATTAACAAAATATTTGTGGTAACTCTATGTTTACATTTTTTTAAGGCAATATTTTTTTGTTAATTATGCTCCGGAAAGGCCAGGCTAAAGACTTGTAACCTATACATCCTCGTGTGACATACATTATTTTTAGGGTTTTTCTATTTGTTTTTGCGTCGGGGGTTAAGAACAAAATACAATGGTACGGAAAAACAATATATTTAAGTAAAGAAAAAACAAAAAATAAACAACTCAATTTTTAATCGTTTTCTAAGTCATTATCACGTAAAATTTTCGTTCGTAAACCGACTTTAGAGACAACCATTTTTGTTAGTTATAAACTCTTTAATATCTACCTTTTCGGGATAACTTTACAGCACTAGTTAACAAATCTAAAACGCACGCGTGCATAATATGTTGGATTATGAGCCTAAAAGCCGTTGAATAAGATCCACTTTATGAGCAACTGTGATAAAATAGTACATTACGATATAAGTGTGGTAAATTGATCTTTGCATAGAGGCGGTTTATGACGCGCGAGCGGCAGCGAGCGTGTTATAGAAGCCAAGATGCAAATATCAATTCCACACGTATATCGTACGACGTTTTTTATCACAGTTGCGAATAAAAGAAAAGACTTGAAAAGAAAACAAAATAATAATTAACAAAATATTTGTGATAACTCTATGTTTACATTTTTTTAAGGCAATATTTTTTTGTTAATTATGCTCCGGAAAGGCCGGGCTAAAGACTTTTAACCTATACATCCTCGTGTGACATACATTATTTTTTAGGGTTTTTCTATTTGTTTTTGCGTCGGGGGTTAAGTACAAAATACAATAATACGGAAAAACAATATATTTAAGTAAAGAAAAAACAAAAAATAAACAACTCAATTTTTAATCGTTTTCTAAGTCATTATCACGTAAAATTTTCGTTCGTAAACCGACTTTAGAGACAACCATTTTTGCTAGCTAAAAAACTCTTTGGTACCTACCTTTTCGGGATAACTTTACAGCACTAGTTAACAAATCTAAAACGCACGCGTGCATAATATGTTGGATTATGAGCCTAAAAGCCGTTGAATAAGATCCACTTTATGAGCAACTGTGATAAAAAGTAAATTATCCTTTGAAATAAAATTTTGAATGGATAAATGAGTTTAGTATAAATTATGTGGGCTTTATGAACGGTTAGAGGATCCTTCGTGATGGATAGTGCTCGTATTTCAATGAGGACAGGGATACCGCTCGTCTCCTTCAACATCTCAATCTTATAGGTTTTATACCTACACACTTTTCATGGTTTATAAGGAATATGTTTTTTGTGGAAATGTGACCCTTCAATTGAAGTTCATATTATAAACAAACTAAAAAAATATATCAAAACAAATTATTTTATCATTATCAAGGCTCACAGCTAAGCGATGCCCGCTGATCGTCTACGGTCGTGCGGGTTAAGCGACTCCTGATGCGGACATTACTTTGATGGTTGACCAATTAATAGTGTGACAAAAATGTGTTTTCGTGAGCCCCTCCGTGCTTCGGAAGGCACGTTAAGCCGTTGGTTCCGGTTGCTACCTCTAGTAGCAGTCGTTAGGTCAAGTTAGAGGCCTTAAGGCGATTTGAAAACTCTAACAAAAACTCTAACTAACACACCATTATAAGAGAAGAAGAAGATTTTATCATTATTTTTTTTTTTATTATTATCTTTGGTAGTAGATGACAATTTACCTACGACTTTGTGCTTTCAGTTTCAGGGTTCATTTATTATCAAGCTTCATCTGTTATTTAACAATTTGCTACAATTTGACCGTAAACAAACTCGGGAATACATAGTTCCGGGTTTATTTCGTACTTTTCAGAGATATCGTAGCATTTCCTCAATATGCCGACTCAACAACTTGTATCTGATTTATAGAAAAATAGTACCCATCCCTCGATAGGCCTTCAATAAATCAATCCCTAGTCAAGACACGCAAGACATTTTTGACAAAATACAAATCATAATGCGGCACTCCTAGATTTTTTGTTATTTTCATCTAACTATATTTGTAGATTGATGGATGGTAGACCAAAATCTTTTATAAATAATTATGAGGGACCTATCTCCGGGCTCTCGCGGCCTTTAACCAACTGCTTTAGTAAACAGATCAGTCATCTTGTTAGCCTTTTAAAGTAAACAGATCGGCTTTTCTCTGTTTTAAATATAAATATAGCTTTGTTTTATATTTTTTTAAATATCTATACATATATGTATAAAATCCTCTATCCTGAATGACTGACTGACTGACGGATCAACGCACAGCCTAAACTGCTGATCGTAGAAACCTGAAACTTGGAGGGTGTGTTCTTTGTGTGACGTAGGCATACGATAAGAAAGTATTTTCCGAAATTCTACCCCTAAGGGGGTGAAAAAGGGGGGCAAAGTTTGTATGGGACAACGTGATTCTTTGGTCCATTTTCGACTTCTAAGCGGACGAAGTCGCGGGCAAAAGCTAGTCCTATTATAATTTTGGGGATGGGAGTATGCATAAAATTATACAAGTTTTTTACTTCGCATTGATTAAAACTTGGTATTAGAGATTGGTATATCTCGTAAAAATGTCGGAATAGACACAGGCAATTTCTATGAGATTAAAACTTAAATGTATGTAAAATGGCGGAGTGCAGGTAGAACTTCCGTATACCTAACGGAAGTTTGAAATGGTTAATTTAGCTGCACTTGCTTGTAGTAGAGCTTAGCGTTCAGACAGAAACATACACCAATAGTACATGTACTTAAACGGGCTGTTTTCCGCAAATAGACCCTTTTTAATTGGGTCCTTTTTGCGTGAGGATGGAGTAGGCTTGCCCAGCTCCTACTACCCTCTCAGCTTAGTCGATCATGTCCAGAGGAGATAACTTGTTTGCGAGTTTCATCACAATGTTTTCCTTCACCGTAAGAGCAATGTCAATTATCGAACATATTTTTTTCTTAAATACATTGGTGCAATGCCGGCCGGAATTTGAACCCACGACCTTCAGAATTAAAGTCGAGGTATCTACCACTAAGGCAGCACCGCTCTTTACACCAATAGTAAGGTAACAATGTAGCCTTCCTATTCGGTGTAGAGGTTTATGAGTACGTATACCTATCACCGAAATGGTAAACAAAGCACGTCCGCATTTCGTTATTACGAACATTTCGTAAATTAATTGCCTTTTAACCATATTTTATTGTTATTAAAACACCGTAAAACACCTTAATAAAAATATGACCACACTGAAATTTTAAAACCTATGCCTTTTTAAACCTTCACCAATAAAAAAGAAATCGGCCTCTGCTTTTTTTCCATTTGGTATGTTTCAAACGATAGAAGCAAAAATGCATTTTATTCATGTGAAAACTAAATATAAACCAGGCGGAACCGCGGTTTCTTTTTTTTGAACAAACCTGATGGGTACTCCAAAAATTTAACGTCAAATTTAGAGCTTAGGGCTCTCAGACGGCCGATAAGGAACGACAAATTATTAACTTATTTAGCCAGTTTTATTATTTCGTATTTTTTTCTTTTGTGATTTAAAACCGATAAGCCAAGTTCTTATCTGTGTTTTTGTTTATAATTTCCAAATTTAACATGAAATGAAGACATAAAATTTATCCTTTCGAAATTGAAATAACTTTATTGTAAGTAGCTACAATCTCTAAATCCTTTGATTTTATAAAATGCTTTGAATACTTTTATAAATAACAAAAATCATTTATTCAAGCGAATATTTCTACCTACGCTAAGATTTATAAAACGCCAAGGGTTAAATTCCTTTAAAAGATTGGCATTCAAACGGAACGTAGACGTAGGTACCTACAAAACAAAATTGTACAGATCAGCAGCTAATATTCCAAAGTACTGACGCTATATAACCAATAGACTGGGACTGCTCATCATCGTCAGCTGCTTGATAGCCAAGTGACTTGGGTCAAGTAGCTTAATGATCTTGATAGCCATGAAACTACCTACCGAAAATACAAAATTTTCAGGTGTAAGTTCCAGTAAAACAGAATTAATTACTTTGTTTTCCACCAAAAAATATAATAAAAGCAATATCTTGTTTCGTATTTTTTGTAAGCAAAAATAATCAACAATATAATAAAGCTCCAAATTACGCTTACTCTAATTTTAAGGAAAATATTATCACATTAAATATAATAATAATTGGAAAAATTTACGCCCTCGGGTGTACCTGATTTTTGAGCAAATAAAATAATCTAACAAGACTTTTTCAAAGTGCTTTAACAAATATTTAAGGAATAATCTAGGCGTTAACAAAGTTTAAAACAATGTCTGATTATTTAATCAGATTAGATTGTTGGGTATAAAAAATTTATTGTATAATATATTTATTGTAAATCGGTGAAGAAGAGACTTGAATTTTTTTACTAATGGGACTGACAGAAATGGTTTTACTGTAAGTACTGGACAGACTTTTTGTCACTTCCATTGTTAAGTATTTCGTCCATTTATTTTCTGTCACTTTTCTTTTGTCGTTTATATAAACAACAAATACAAAACTAATAAAAGCTAATGGGTTATTGTTCAAGTCATATAACGCACAATTTATTCAACAGCAAACTTAATTACGAATTCTTGATATTTGGGACAATAGAGTCTACATACATTTTTAGACAGATTTTTTTGTTTCTGAACTGTAATTAAAATTATTAGAAATATAAAAAGCGTCCGCAACTTTTACGACTTTTTACTATTATATTATCTATACTAATATATCAACTCTAGAAGAATATTATTAAAATGTTAAGTGTGCCATAATAATAGGATTTAATAAGTGATTCAGTAAAACTAATGGCATAATAAATAATGACATCATTTTATTAACGGTGCTCACACCAAGGCACTATAGATGGGACTCATCTCTCTATAGATATAGAGAATTTATATAAATGCTAGGCCCTCAAACCCTCTATGCCATAATTTTGGTAAATGTAATAAAACGGGTTGGGTTGGGCAAAGATCAAATTGCGAGAGAAAAGCCCCTGTGATATGCCTATTGTCTAGCTAAGAACTGCATTAGTGTAATGGTTCATGATGGATGACTGTTAAAGCCTTAGTCTAGTATTGTTCAGTTTGTAGTCTAACTGAATGGTATTCTGAGCTGGTATTATGTGGGTTTCAGTAAATAAGCAAGAGTTTTGTATTTTTTTTTTAAAGTCAATATTTTAACTAACTTAAAAGTATAATCAATTAGAAAAACAAGGAACTGATCCTTGTTTTTCTAATTGATTATATTTTTAAAAGCTTTCTCGATGACTAGCTGCGCTCCGCGGTTTCACCCGCGTAACTCCCGATTCCGTGGGAATATCAAAATGAAAAGTAGGCTGTTGCCTTCCTCGATAAATGGACTATCCAACACAAAAATAATTTTTCAATTCGAACCAATAGTTCCTGAGATTAGCTCGTTCAAACAAACAAACAAACTCTTCAGCTTAAAAATATTATTATTAGTGAGTTCTTGTTAATATTACTATTTTATCGTCTCGCTAGTTTTGTGTAAGTGATGAAATATTGTTGCATTTCTGAAAACTGTCATAACATTTTAGAATTACTTTTCTCACAGCTAATTTTCAAGTCGAGAAGAGCGACGCAGCTCGTTTCGTGTTACAAAACTTTAACAATCCACAAAATTATCTATCGTGTACCCTGTAGGTACCTATCAGCACTTCACTTCGGGTTTGTTTTCTTCAAACTTACTAAATATGTTTTCGTAACAGAAAAGTTGTTTTAACAAGAAACAAACTTGATAGCATCACTTTAAGTTCGAAGAAGTTGTTCCCTCTTTCTTTTGAATGGCTTCGGTAGTTTACGTACCTAACTTGTAAGCAAAGGTCCAAAGTGCATATATGACGTCATTAGCGGTAAATAGCAACAAAGGCAAAACCAAGGTGCTTCTATTTGGAGCTTCTAACTAGCTAGGTAATTTACGTTTGACACCACAAGAGACTCAACCTACGCGTTTGGTTTTGGCATTCTTGGAAGTTTCCTGGGACCATGAAAATCTTAGTACCGTTACTTCATCAAACCAAATTATTTTAAATCAATTGAGGAAATTTGAATTTGAAACGGTAGGAATTGCTTACGATTGTTATGATATTCTGGAGAAATACAAAAAAACATTTAAACCTTTTTTTTTTCTACTGTATTCTCTGAACTTTCTGTCAATCTATCTTATACTTATTGTACCTTGTATTCTTTTAATTTCTTGTCTTTTTATCTTATTTCTTTGTTTCTTATTTTTATACACGTCAGTGTTCTAATGTTTTGTTTTGTGAACAACTCTCAACTGTTCTAAATATGTTTTGTCGTGTGCTTGTTTTTCTATTCTAAATGTTTTTCTATTCTATTCTATTAAATGCTCTTCTGAAAACATAGAATAAACATAGCGTAGGTAGTTGTATTATTTCCTCATTGTATCTTAGAATACTTTTCTCCTTGTCAGTACCTACCTAAAATCCTTTTTGAACCATTCATGTTTTTGTACCGTGACCCATACCAGATAATGGCGCATAATTATACTTGACGTCTTAATTCTGAATATTTTCACAATTTTTTACGCCCATAAAGTCCATTATACAACATTAGCATAATTTCGTTAAATACGGATATTTTAGTTTCCACGTTGTTTATTTTTGCGTATTGAATCGTTGCGTGAAAAGGAAACATTTGTGCCTCTATTAGGCGCCGAAGTTCTGTAATCGAAATTACCCATATACGTTGAAGTAATTTCATTGTTACGGCAAAATTTTCGCTTTATCTAAATAGCCTTAACGTTTAATCGGTTGCATATCAGAATAATTCAGAATCACGGGCGTATCGCTCAGTCTTCGAAGAGCCGTTCTGCAGGCCGCACGGTCTGCGCAAACGTAGCTCTGCGTTTATTTCCGCGAACTCGAAACTTGGCTCTCTTCGGGTGACGATGACGAGATATTATTACCCAGTACCAAACTTTGTCGATGCCTCGTTGACATTCGAGCAGCATCCTAACGAAATGAAAGAAGCCATATATAACCGATGCTAATCTTCTAATATTTGGTGAATTTTGTAAAATTAATAACTCTCTTGTGATGCGTAACGTCGCCGATTGAATATTAAATTTTGATGATCGAGTGAGTATAACTTTTAGTTAAAGTATCATTATTTCTTTTGTTGTTTTTTTTTTAATTATACTGGACTAATATATTTACATTTTTTTATTTAGAGACTATCTAGAATGTAATTCGTCCATTTTTTAAGTTTTTACTTCCATAATGAGCTTAGGAATCTAAAATCACATAGCTCCAGAAGAAATAAATACAAAAAACACAGACATCATCTTTTACATATTTTCAAGTATAGAAGCATGCCACATCCTAGACTTCATCTTCGCTTTTTATCAGATGAGGTCAAAAAATGAACGTGAAGCGGGACACGCATTTGCAACGAAGTAACCTTATCTTTCTTTAATTTTTTTATATATATGGGATGGGATGTTTAATATATATGTGGGATAATATTCTCTCTTACGGTTTTTCGTTTCATCATTTCATAACGCGTAACATTTTTTCTCGGCTAGGTGACCTCGTCAAACTGCGATAAGAAACTTATTTCTAAAAGGTATTTCAATGGTAACAATAAATCAATAGGTAAACAAAATACCGGAGTTTCCTTTTCAATATTGTACCACTTGAACCTAATATATTGTTCCCAAAATTACTCCAATATCTAGTTTAATAGTGTGGAACCTTCGTCACACAACTTTCTAGTCGCTCTTCGGGGTATCCGACGATGAAACTTTTCCATTATCTACTTACGTTGTTAGACCTAGGCTTTTATGTAGAAGCCATTTTTTTGTTAAAAATGGGCAGATAAAGTCATCATTAGAAGAAAATTGGCCACTATGTGCTAATATCATGCTTGTCTAGAAGAACATTTTTCGCGACTGAAAGATTCTTACTAAATAATACGACTCGTATTTATATGATTACTGAAGAGAGTTTTTATTATATTTCGATTTTTCGGCTCTGATTTAAAGTACTGGACTTTAAATAAGACTTATGGGAATATGTTGAAAAATAGCTAGTTTCGTTGCAACCGCAGGGCGCGTTATCAAATCTATATGAGTAGATTTCCATTGCCTTTAAAAAGTTTTATTACGTAAGTGCGTTTAGATGTTGAATAAATAAAACATTTTGAGACACATACATACTTTTATCATTTAAAACAACACTCTCGTGGAAAGTCGATTTACGTAGCTTAAAAGTTACGTGAAAATGAACACCGGTCTATTTTCTTTCAAGTTTTCTGTCAAGTTTTTTCAGCCTCTTTAAGTATAGGGTGCTTATTAAAAATGTTTAGTCATTCCAATTACCGACAAAAGGTCAAGATCTTATCGAAAAACGTTAAGATATTTATGCTCATAAAAATCAAGTAGTATAATTTTACTTTTAAAACATAATTTTCTTAGGTAAATTTATCAGCGAAATTAATGTATTCAAATTACTGATGGTTATAGAGTAATTACTGACTTAGAAACCGGCTTTCCAAAGATCTCTTTTGGTAGTCGGTTGGGGAAAAGTAAATATAGACTTTCAATTTTAGGTACTTAGCTACTAAATTACCTAGAGGCCGTTGTCTAAACTGGAACTGAAAGAAAACAATCTTACTGTTATATCTAACTTAAATAAATTATTCTTTGAAAGTTTAGTCTTTCAAGTATTATTTTATTACACTTTAATAAGTCTCTTTTATACAACTATGCTGTACAAAACACAGAAATTCTCATTGCTTGAATTCAGTTTTTTTTTTATAATGATGACAAGGCAATACTATACCATATTAAGGTGAAAGGGTACCGGTGCTCTCTCCATACAAACGTAGTCGACTGTTCTCCCTGGATAATGACACTAGCACAAATATTTTTGTCCCATAAAACCTATAACTGCCATGACTATGCCCCTATGTTTTTTTTTTTCATTTTCTAATTTTCATAGAAATTAAGATTTAAAAAGCAAAACACAGGGGCATGGTCATGCATAGCAGTTATAAGTTTTATGCAACAAAAATGTTTGCTCTAGTCTTTATCCATAGAGGAATCAGTCGACTTTGTTTGTATGGAGAGAGCCCCCGGTACCCTTTCTTCTTAAACACAAATAGAAAAATATGAAAAAATGTTTTCTAGATTACAATGAAATTTACAGTATTTCGTGAACTAGATGTAGAAAAAAGATTTAAGCATTTACATTCAAGTGTTTTTTCATCTTCCTCATCAGCATCTGATGCCATTACTTATATAGGTGCTTTAAGAACCTAACCTCCTTGCAAACAAGTAAATTTTTATTCCAAGGCTTGCCAATATTCTTTGCATTTAACCTAACGATTCTTTGCATTTAACCACGTTTGAAACACTCAAACGTGATCCGTTGAAGAAATACTAACTCTACTTACCTGTGTTAGAAAACGTGATACACCTACGCATTTTCATGAATGCATTAAATCAAACTATTCATATAAAAGCTACATCGATATAAAACGGTTACTAATGATTTACAGTTCCATCTCCATAAATTTTATTTGATTGGTAATGTCGTTATGCGTCGTTTGTACCATTCCAAAAGTGGGGTATACGATAAGTTTGACGTACGATCAGCTGCATAATTGCAGACCCGCCGTAAAGCTCCAAAACGGCTGTTATAAGAATGTTTTCAACACAAGCAAGATTCTAGACACCTGCTTTAGGTGAAGTATAAAGTTTTGTAACTCATCTATTAATCAAACAATTTTTTTTAGAATGGAAACATTCCGAAAATGGTAATTTTCGAACTCTACCGAGGGCTATTGTACCTATCCATGTATCCCCAAAGACTTTAATATGAAATAGTACATTGTTACCCTAGGTGTGAAAGTCACTCATTGAGTCCCGAGACGGAGTTTGGCGCCCGAGCGTAGCGAGGGCGCTAATAGTTCGAGGGACTTAATGAGTCTTTCACCCGAGGTAAACACTGTGCTTTTCATTACGAATAATACATAAAATTCTTCCTAATAACGAGAGTGAATGAGAGACTCCATACTACCTAGTCCTCTTACAAGGTTGAGACCAAAGAGGTTATATAATGTATAAACTCTTTGGTCTCAACCTTGTAGTGATTTGCAAAGCAAGGAGGTTAGGTTTTTGAAGTTCCTAATGCGTAATGATACTGATACTGGCTACAAGCACATTGCACACGTCGTGCGAAGCCATAATTTGACATGACAGCTGTCAGTGAAAGCGATTCTCCCTAGGGCTGAAAGTTTTTCTTTCTACACGCTCTTCAGGCACCTTTACACCTACTTTCGGAGTATGAGTAATGAAAAATATATTTCTGTGTTTGAAAATAAAAAAATATAATTTCTGGAAAATAAAACCCTTTTTATTATCATGCTCCATTTTTTAAATTCTCCAAACTCTAGGTAACTAAATAAGGGTAATTTTCCCAAGCTCAAAAAAGTATTTTATCCGTTTTTTTATTATTTAAGGTAAGGTTCGGGGTTACCTACATGTACCTAAGAGGGTATGACCAATCTTTCCTTCATGTACCTACGTAGATTTATCGGCAAAATTATTGATGTGATAACATCTTATAAGAATAAGAATTTTTAATGCATAAATTGTGTACAATGGATGGTAGGTGGTTTTAAATTAAGTATCAACAATTTACCCATTGCTGGCATGCAATAACTACTTATTAAAAGTACTAAAATAAAATTTCAGAAGAATAACATCTTATACTTATATAATAGTACAATACGATATAAGTGTGGTAAATTGATCAATGCCACACGTGTATCGTACGACGTTTTTTATCACAGTTGCGAATAAAAGAAAAAAACTTAAAAAGAAAACAAAATAATAATGAACAAAATATTTGTGATAAGTCTATGTTTACATTTTTTTAAGGCAATATATTTTTGTTAATTATGCTCCGGAAAGGCCAGGCTAAAGGCTTTTAACCTATACAGCCTCGTCTGACATACAATATTTTTTAGGGTTTTTTCTATTTGTTTTTGCGTCGGGGGTTAAGAACAAAATACAGTGGTACGGAAAAAAAATTTAAGTAAAGAAAAAACAAAAAATAAACATAACTCAATTTTTAAACGTTTTCTAAGTAATTATCACGTAAAATTTTCGTTCGTAAACCGACTTTAGAGACAACCATTTTTGCTAGCTAAAAAACTCTTTAGTACCTACCTTTTTTATACATCAAAAAGTATAACCCAGATAAATTAAGAATGTTTCACCTACCTAACATGTAATTAGCAGTAAGATACGTATTTAACTTATCGGGATAACTTTATAGCACTAGGTTGGTAATTTAAAACGCACGCGTGCATAATATGTTGGATTATGAGCCTGAAAGCCGTTGAATAAGATCCACTTTATGAGCAACTGTGATAAAAAATCTATAATTAAATTATAGTGTTTGTTAATATTCTATTTTTAAAATTTTAATACAATAGAGGTACCATGCACCTAGTTTAAGCTTCAAGCTAATTATTATATTTAAAATAATGCCTATTTACCTATTTATCCCTATCAACATCGAAGTATCGATGAACACCGTACTACACTTACAAGAAGGGGTGACGTCACGCTCACGTTACGGGAACGTGAGCGTCATTGACAAGGTAACTATAGCAACGTATTATCGTAACCATTTACCATCAATGTTTTCTTATGACGTTATCACCTAAAATTTCGTCCGTGCGTACGATTTTTGTAACACACATAAATTATGTATACGATAAAACCTTATCGGAAAATTAAAATATGTTTTGTTATCAAATAATAAGTAAACTTCTTACCGTGTACCTATCTCTAGTTAGTAGGAACACCTGTTCTTTATTTTGTAATAGATCTTTCCGTGAAATGAATCTATTTTCCCAGATCTACCACTGCAGCCCAATCGCCGTAATTTGAACGACAATGTTTCGATTACGATCTGGTTGTGTTTCACATTGGGTTACGACTCAGGCATCAAGAAAATCGTATTGCGCTAACTTTAAAACGCCAACCAAAGGCGTTTTGAAGTTAGCGTTTTTTAAAGTTGATATTCTTAATTTAACCCGCTGGTCATTTTAATTTTTATGAACCCCAGACCCAAAAAAGTAAGTGCTTTTATACCTGTAAATTCGGCTCAGTTGCAGATTGATGATGCAATATTTAGGGCTATCAATACCATCTATTTTTAATGGTATAAGTAGGTAGAGTCGGCTGCATAATTGCAGCCCCCGGCAGAGTTCAAAATTACTACTATTAACATATCTCCATTGTAATAATTTTTGTTTGATAAATTCATGAGTCAGAAGACTTTAAACTTTAACTTAAGCAGGTGCCTTGAATCTTGCTTGTGTTGAAAACATTCTTATAACAGCCATTTTGCAGCTCTACGGTAGGTCTGCAACTATGCAGCCGACCGTACCTACTCGGTTCAGCCACTAACGTCTTCCTACCTACACTCGCGACCCTAGAAGATTCTCGTGTATTTGGGGGTTTTTTAAATCACGACCGTATCTTCTAGGAAAGACTGCTACATCGCAGACCGCATCGTCACTTACAATCAAAAATGTAAATTTAGATACCTTAGTAACCATCAAATCAAGTGTAAAATCAAGATGTGGTTAGATTCGTTGTGTTATGACGACACAGAATTCCTATTATATGCGGAAACTTGATTGATTTAAAGTTAGGGAAGTATCTAGTAAGTAAGTAACTTTCTTTTTTTTTCCTGTACGGTTCTTATCTTAGTTACTATTGTAACCTAAAAATTTTTGTATAATTATTGTAAGGAATGAACTGCCGGCTATAACACAGCTTACGCTAAAGCTGGTAGGGCTAAAACTTGAAATGTAAATAATTTTTGTGTCACAATAAAGATTTTTATTATTATTTTTTAATCGTGTGAGATAGTGGTCAAAGGCTATTTATGTTTGTCTGTCTGTGTCTACGTTCGTGTGCAAGTCTGACTCGCACTTGGCCGGTTTTATTTTATGTAAATCCTATTTATAATTAAAAGGGTCTCAGTTGAATTTGTGTACTTTTGATCAAATATCAAAAGCACAGTTTCAATTTTGAAAGAAAATATTGATAAATACAAATTAAAAACGATCCAATTAATATTAAAAGTAGGTATTTCCGATATTGGATTATTCCCGGAAATGAAACCATTTATCGAAATCTAACAAACGAAACGGTGTCATCAGTCTGCTTCATTTTCATTTTCCTGTAACATTATATAGGATTTTATGAAAATAGCAAGGTAATATTTGCTACACAATAAAAGGAATTGACATAAAAGTGAATTGCGTAATAAGAACAAAATTTTATGGGATTTGGTTCATATTAGGGAATACTTTATACGGATCGCCATGTAATCATCATATCGTCAATAGATAATTGACTTAACCAACACTATACCTGCCTACTTATAATCAAGTTTTTTATTCAATAAACTAGCGACCCATCCCGGCTTCGCGCGGCTATATTATGCATGTATTATACATATAAACCTTCCTCTTGAATCACTCTATTAGAAAACCACATCAAAATCCGTTGCGTAGTTTTTGAAGATCTAAGAATACATAGGGACAGACAGCGGGAAGCGATTTTATTTTGTACTAAACTAGCAAACCCGGCGAACTCCGTTTCGCCACCAGATTTTCCTGAATTTTTTTGCTATAAACCTCACGGAGCCCGAGACCTTTCCAACGAATGCAAAACCGTGGAAATCGGTTCGTGCGTTCTGGAGTTATAGCGTCAGGGAGGAAAACCCGACTTATTTTTATATATTAGATAATAATAATAAATAAATATAACAGGACATTTCACACTAGCCCCAAACTAAGTAACTACTGTTACTTACTTATGTTATAAGTGTGTAAATATATACTTATAATACATAGAAACAACCAGACCACAAACAAATATCTAAGGATAAATACATGTCTGAGGCAGGAATCGAACCCGCAACCTTGTGTTTGGCAGTCCAGCATGGTGACCATTGTGCCAACTGGGTCGTCAAAACTACACTACTATGTAGTGCTACTACTACCAACGGGGTCGTCAAAACTACACTACTATGTAGTGCTACTACTACCAACGGGGTCTTCAAAACTACACTACTATGTAGTGCGTTTACTACCAACGAGGTCGTCAAAACTACACTACTATGTAGTGCTACTACTACCAACTGGGTCATTAAAACTACACTACTATGTAATGCTACTACTACCAACGGGGTCGTCAAAACTACACTACTATGTAGTGCTACTACCACCAACTGGTTCGTCAAAACTACACTACTATGTAGTGCTACTACTACCAACTGGGTCGTCAAAACTGCACTACTATGTAGTGCTACTACTACCAACTGGGTCGTTAAAACTACACTACTATGTAGTGCTACTACTACCAACTGGGTCGTTAAAACTGCACTACTATGTAGTGCTACTACTACCAACTGGGTCGTTAAAACTACACTACTATGTAGTGCTACTACTACCAACTGGGTCGTTAAAACTACACTACTATGTAGTGCTACTACTACCAACTGGGTCGTTAAAACTACACTACTATGTAGTGCTACTACTACCAACTGAGTCGTCAAAATTACACTAGTACTACTACTACTAACTGGGTCGTCAAAATTACACTAGTGCTACTACTACCAACTGGGTCGTCAAAACTATACTACTATGTAGGGATACTAAGAAGTGTTTAACATAAATTCCTACTTTTTCTACGATTTACATGCATTAGCATTGCATATTGGCAAAATATTAAAGGCCAAATAAACGTTTTATTCAAAGTTGTAACTAGTTACCTAGCTTGTGTTTAGACAGTGATAACGGACACACAGGCATGATGTATCAAAGTCTCACCGTAAGGGTTCTCTTTGAACCACTAACTCTTGAAAATATCAATACCTATTCTCGACATAAGTATTTTATGTTTAGGTTCAGCATCATGATTACATCAGTATCCGACTTTACCTTTGATATTAAGCTCACCGTTACCGCCTCAACAGAAAATAACTTTCTCTGTAACAAAATTAAATGAAACTTTTGTATCTTTGCCGAATTCTTATTAGGTGCGACACTAACCAATTCGTCCTTAAGCAGAAAGGAACAGAATAAGTATAAAATTAATTTAAACAACACGCATCGTTTAAGGCAAAGTTTATTAAGTACAATGTCAAGTCTGCTCTGTTTAGGGAAATTAAATAAATTATTATTTCAGGCGTGACGACGAGTGGTTTTATCAGAGCACGTACAATTTAAAATTTAATGAAGTATGCGAGTGAATTATATTTTCTAAGCGGCTCGTTAAGGGTCGTATAGGGGCTAAACGCAGAATGACTGACGCTGATAACTTAAATAAGAAAAACTTAGTGGTGCTATTTTCGCTCAGAGCGCCAATCTGGCAGCCAGATGGGAAATGTTGCCAGCCTTTTGGGAACGATGCCTCGGGAAGATGCGCTTGAGGATGTTTTTTATTGTTACTTTATTTTTTCACATTTTTCGTGTTTTTATTGATGTTCTAATTTTAATGGTTCTATATAAGTTTAATGTATGATAAAAATAATGAATACCGGTTAATTAAAATAATAATAAAAATTAGACAAAAAGATAAAATATTTATTCAGATAAAGGTATTTTTGACAGATAGAGTCAGATAGAGCGAACTGGAGGGGGAACACTAGAAAGGCAGACTCCATCATCATAGGTGGGATTAATAACTGCACGGAGAGATAGAGACATAAAAAAATAACACAAGTTTATAGTAAACTATCAAGACTAGTAACTAAGAAGGTTACATATAATTAATCAAAACAAAAAATAAACTAAAGAATACATAAAAATAATTGTCCATAACTGCATGGAAAATTTTTGTATGTACCGTCTGTATGTTAATTTTGTACTTTTATTGTCTAAGTTCTTTTCCTAACTTTTCCTATAGTCGAAAAATGAAAATTCTTTGTCTGTCCAATGCATATTCATTTTTATGTTAAATCGGTCATTTTTCGGGTTAAGTTTGAATAATTTTAGAATTTTCATCATTGTAATAAAATTTCAACTACAAAAGTTACCCACAGCAATTTTTTCAATATTTTTTTATGCAACAATTAACTATTTAATTTATCGGCGACATACCTTTTGCGTTTGACACTTATGTGCAGTTTAATAAAGTCGTAATATTATTCTATAGAAACATGTTACATCATATAACACCGTAAAATTTGCATACCCCTAAGATATTGTTCATATAAACAACGTAAATTTAATATAGAAATACCAAATTGTCAATGTCTAGCTACATTTAGTTTAGGACTAAATGTAGCAACACTGGTTATAATTTAGAGGTTTTCATAACTCTAGATACTATGGAACTACAAACTACAGTGCTTGTCATATATTTACTAATAATATCTAAAAAAAACTATAGTTAGCAATAATATGTTTCTATATTGAGATGCTGTAAAAGGCTTTACATCTCATCTATTCCAAAAGCGATGGTTTGTTCCCCAATAAGAGCGATCAATGGTGGTATCCGTCGCTGTGTTCAGGATTCAAAATAGCACCCTAACACTAAAAGTATTTCAAACCCCTTATAATGCAATCTACTATTATATTTTTTATTTTATACCGACTTCAAAAAAGGAGGTGTTCAATTCGTCACGTGTATATATAGTTTTTTATGTGTGTTCGCTGATTACTCGAAAACGCCTAGACCGATTTGGAAAATTCTTTTTATTTCTAGTATAAAAAATATCAGTCCTTCAAACCATCTTCAAATAAACATTTTCCCGACTTGCAATTCGATTGTTTATTAACTTTTAAGAAAATTCTAAGCAAAACTCTTCGGTTGTTTGCGATTAATTTATTTAATCTACGAACAACAAGAATTTCGAAGTTGTGAGATGGTATGTCTGAAGTACCTACTTGGATAACGATGGGTCAGATAAATAGATTCACTTTGTTTGAGTGCTTGATGTAGAAGGCAATTAAGGAGAGATTAGCTCCTATTTACAAGAAAGGCCTAACTCATCATGAAATCAAGTGATAATTAATTGAAGAAATGCAGATATTTAACATTTGACGGGGAGATCTGTAGATTCAAATTGTCAGGAAGTAATACATATAGGTAATTCATATATTTGTATTTAAATTACAAAAATAAACGGATACAAAAGAATAAAAATTCTTTTCTAAATTAATAGAAAAAAAAAATAGAATTTTTTTTTTCAAACGGATACAAAAGAATAAAAATTCTTTTGTATCCGTTTGTGTTTGTAATTTTTATTTTATTTTATTTGTATCTAATTAAGGATATATGGGTAAATTAGCCTGAAATAAATAATTATTCATTCATTCATATAATTACACGTACCTATGCTTATCGTCTCATATGTTAGTAGGTATCACTATCACTACATATTATGAAACAAAGTCCTCCGCCTCGTCTATCTGTTCGCTATAAACTCAAAAACTACTGCACCGATTTTCATGCTGTTTTCGCCAATTGAATGGTACTCGTGGAAGGTTTTGGTATATAAAACAAAACAATACCACGCGTATGAAGTCGGAGGCAACAGGTAGTTCTAAATAAAATCAAACCTTTAAAAGTGTAATAAATACCTATACATACATACCCTACAAATAAATAAATATTACAGGACATTCCACACATCACCATTTGCAAGTTAAGTAACTAGACTTGTGTTATGGGTGCTAGACAACGGATATACTACATACATACTTTTCTTTTGTAAATAAATATTTATAATACATGTCTGAGGCGGGAATTGAACCCGCAACCCTGTGTTTGGCAGCTTGGCGTGGTAACCATTGTGCCAACTGGGTCGTCTAAATATACTATGTATGTGTAGCTTTAGTGTAGGTAGTTAATATTGGTCAAAACTTCTATTAATCTGTAGAGATAGTGGTTTTCAAACTAGAAAGTTCTCGCTTTCATCCTACGTAGGTATTTGATATTTGATATTTTATAATAGTGTACCTACTTAGTTCTATTAATCTGTAGAGATAGTGGTTTTCAAACTAGAAAGTTCTCGCTTTCATCCTACGTAGGTATTTGATATTTGATATTTTATAATAGTGTACCTACTTAGTTCTATTAATCTGTAGAGATAGTGGTTTTCAAACTAGAAAGTTCTCGCTTTCATCCTACGTAGGTATTTGATATTTGATATTTTATAATAGTGTACCTACTTAGTTGAAAAACAATATAACTATTCTTATCATAGAAAAGTTTCATAAATCAAAGTTGTGACATTCACAATAGAGTAGACAGTGTAATTTGGTGAACAGCAAAGGCTTGCTAAGTGTATGTCTGTTTTGATTTATATGTAAAAAGAGTCCAAGTGCGAGGGTTCCGTCACCGTATGGGGGCCTATTTTTTTCTGTTTTTAGTACTTGTTGTTATAATAATAAAAACACTTCACAATAGTTTAAACTCCTTAAATATTAGCCCGTCAACATATTTATTGCTACAAAAGGCACTCATTTTAAATACTTGTCGCTTAACTCGAAAATATCTATCATTAGATAATTAATACTACGCACTTGGCTTCGGCCTGTGTTTCTTTTAACCCCTATGAGGGGAGAAAACAAAATGTTTAGAAAAAATAATGATAATAAATAGCTTTATTTTCAGACTGATTCATAATAACATACAAAGAAATAAGTATAAAAAAGTATACAAAATTAAATAGGATAGAAACTTTATCAATTTCGTCAATACATCACAGTTTACATTCTTACAGCTGGAGCTGTGTACGTTAACCGGTATGAATAATACCTACGGCAAGCGAACGACTGCTTACCTGGTTCCTCGACTTATAAATGAACAACCGCCGGATTTGCGTTATATTGATAATGTCAAACCGAACAATATTAAATGTAAATTAAAGTCTTATTATTTAAGTAAACTGTTCACGTCGTAGTCTAAATAATAACATTTATTGACAAACCTCTTTGGTTTTTTAATGTTATTTAAGTTAAAAAAATTGTAAACTTTTTATTGATAAATAAATAAAAAAAACATATAAGTACGCAGGAATGTCAGCTGACAATTTATAGCGGCAATATGAAATACATAATCTGTGAAAATTTCAAGTGTCTGGCTATCACAGTTCATGAGATACAGCCTGGTGAAAGCTAACGGACAGACTGTAAAGTCTTAGTAATAGGGTCCCGTTTTTACCCTTCGAATACGGAACCCTAAAAAACAAATAAAAGCAGTAGGTAAAATAAATGATGTTAGAAACTATTCCACTCAAACAAACTTTTTAAGTATATTTTTATCAAGATTTTGATATAAATATTGTAATAATCAATTAACACACTATCTATCAAAAAGGTGAAATTGAATTCCGAATACTATCTATACATATAAAATTCTTTGTCCTGACTGACTGACGGATCAACGCACAGCCTAAACCGCTAATCGTAGAGACCTGAAACTTGGAGGGTTTGTTCTTTTTGTGACGTAGGCATCCGATAAGAAAGGATTTCCCGAAATTCTACCCCTAAAAGGGTTAAAAAGGGGGGCAAAGTTTGTATGGGACAACGCGACTTCGTCCGCGTAGAAGCGAAAATATACCAAGTTACTTTCGCTTCTACGCGGACGAAGTCGCGGGCAAAAGCTAGTATAAAATAAACTGTTTGGCATTGTTGTTAGGAAGTGGTTGGACAAAAAAATAACATCACGATCATAATATATGTATTAACCTCATGAAATATTCATGATTATGGATTTGTCATGGATATTCACAATGTACCATGATCCATTGGGACGAACGTATCGGGCGAATTCATAATAAATTTATTCTTTCATTAGTTATTATATTTAGTAGGTGGACCCGCCTACATAATCTTTAACCAATTGCTACAGACTCTAAGGACTTATAGGTAAAATTACTATTATCGGAATGTTTTTAATTAACCTTTATCTAATAAATTCACGAGTTGAACGACTTGAAATTTGAACTCAAGTCCCTAGAATCTGTGATTGAGTTGAAAAAATTATATTATTAGCAGTTTTGCAGCTCTACGGTGGGTCTGACATCGACCATACTTACATAGATAGACATACGTATCGACGGTTAAAAGGAAATAGGGCATAAGCGACATTTTTGACAAAAATGACTTTTGAATGCCATTCTACTCTTATAAATAAAAAAACCAATTAATGCTTTCAATTTTCTCGATTTTAAAGCTGTTTTCATTTTTACGTTACGATAATCTATACCTATATTATAAAGCTGAAGAGTTTGTTTGTTTGTTTGTTTGAACGCGCTAATCTCAGAAACTACTGGTTCGAATTGAAAAAATATTTTTGTGTTGGATATTCCATTTATCGAAGAAGGCTATAGGCTATTTTTATCCCGATATTCCTACGGGATCGGGAGTTACGCGGGTGGAACCGCGGAGAGCTGCTAGTAAGTAAGAAAGTTGTGACCATTGTTCTGCAATTTCAAACTTTAAACAGCTGTCCAATCAATTTGGTTTTTGGCGGTTATACCCTATTTCCTTTTAACCGTCGGTATGTGTATGAAAAATTAATAAATGTAGCATAGGCAAGAGGTTGTAAACATCAAGATGTGTATACACATAATACTGCCTATGTATCCTATTAAATAAAAAGTTACTGAGTAGTATCACCAGTATCACAATGTCAGACAAATCTCAGCGATTTACGGCCTTCGTTATCTTCCTTTTAGTTTTTTCTCTTTAGATAAATGGAAAAAAGAGATTTCCATTTATGTACAAAGAAAAACTAAACATCGCTGCAAATTTATCATTATACTAGCAGCGCTCCGCGGTTTTACCCGCGTAACTCCCGATCCCGTGGGAATATCGGGATAAAAAGTAGCATATAGCTTTTCTCGATAAATGGCCTATCCAACACAAAACGAATTTTTCAATTCGAACTAGTAGTTCCTGACCAAACGTTCAAACAACCAAACCAACAAACAAACAAACTCTTCAGCTTTATAATATTATTAGTATAGATTTTCGTATAGCTTGATAAAATTATTGTTTTTGTAAGATCCTAGTACATGTTATAAAGAAATGTATACATCCATATATTCATCGATCGCCATCCACACGTGGTAAAAGTTCCAATTTTGCACATAAAGCGTAACGCATCCACCTTTCTCGTAAACTCTCTATCCGCGTCGCTGTTCACCAAAAACTACAACCTTGGAGTCTTCAAGTCTAGAGTGAATAGATACCTTCTAAGCGAGCATGCTACATCCTCGACCACATATTTGCTTCCCATCAGGTGAGATGAGGTCAAATGCAAGCCTATTTTATGTAAAAAATGTCTTATTTTTATATGTATAATTATACTGTACGTGTGTATGTCACTCAACTCCTCCTAAACGACTGGACCGATTTTAATGAATTTTTATGTACTTATGTGTTTTGGTGGCGCCGTGAATGGTTTAGATTTACAAATCAGCCCGGCAGATGGCGCTGCAATCAATATCAAAGTGACGACCCAGGTGGCACAATGTTCACCATGCCGGGCTGCCAAACACAGGGTTGCGGGTTCGATTCCCGCCTCAGACAAATATTTATGCTTAGATATTTGTCTGTGGTCTGGTTGTTTCTATGTATTATAAGTATATATTTA
This sequence comes from Idaea straminata, assembly GCA_951213275.1. NCBI lineage: Eukaryota > Metazoa > Arthropoda > Insecta > Lepidoptera > Geometridae > Idaea > Idaea straminata. Next base: position 13,465,821 of record OX577849.1, read on the forward strand.
CAAAAGAAAAGTATATATGTAGTATATCCGTTGTCTAGCACCCATAACACAAGTCTAGTTACTTAGCTTGGGGCTAGATGGCGATGTGTGGAATGTCCTGCAACAGTTATTTATTTATTAGAACGAAGTTCCTTATCGCGCGTTGCGAAAGGGGGCTTAACGGAAAAAATTAAGACCAAAAGTTGTAACGACACTTTTTGCTATAGTTGTAAGTCGTGCGGCGTGCGCATGTTTCTCTGTCTGTCTCTCTCTCTCTCTCATAGAAAACAAGCCAGTTATTTTCATTTCGTCTTTCTTCGTTTTTATTTTATTTATTTATCTATACAGCAAAATAACGTTTGCGAGGACAGCTAGTAGGCATGTAAAGATCGCAGTGTAAGTACTAAAACGGGCAACGCAATAAGACTTTCGATTTTATCGAGCGATTTATCGCAGCTGTCAGGAAGTACCTACTTCTGAAAGCTTTCATGTGGTCACAACTCACGAGCATTTGTTACAATCGACATCTTATGTACGAACACGAGACAGGCATAATAAAATGGCATCTTATTACACAACCGAAGGAGACATTGGTACGTGTGGGCACGCTTCACGTTTTCAGGGAACGTTATTAGGATTTGATTGCCACAATAGCACAGAGATTATACTGATCTAATTCCGAAAAGGGGATTACATGGTTGCTAATTAAAATGGTATTCTGCATTTAATGACACCGAGTTGCACCTTATTAGATAGAATTGGTAAATTCTTTATTGTACACCAATTTTTAATCACCTTAAATATAACAAAATTTCAGCTCAATTGGTAACCGGGAAGTGGGTCAAAATTAAGTTGCAAGATTCCACCCGAACATACATACATACATAAATACATACATACATACAAACATACATACAAACATACATACAAACATAAATACAAACATACATACAAACATACATACAAACATACATACAAACATACATACATACAAACATACAAACATACATACATACAAACATACATATAGACATACATACAAACATACATACACTGCAAGTTAAATAATAGCTTTTAAAAAAGTGGCTGTGACATACGGCAGACAGACAGACATGATGAATCTATAAGAGTTCCGTTCTTTGCCACTTGGCTACGGAACCCTAAAAACAAAGCTTAAGGTAGAAGTGTACCGGCGCTCTCTCCATACAAACGTAGTCGAATGTTTCCTCTCTGGATAATAATACTAGCACAAATATTTTTGTGCCATAAAACCTATAACTGCCATGACTATGCCCCTATGTTTTAGTTTTTTCATTTTCTAATTATCATAGAAATTAAGTTCTAAAAACATATAAATAGGGGTCATGGCAGTTATAAGTTTTATGCAACAAAAATATTTGTTCAAGTGTCATTACCCAGGGAGAAAGCAGTCGACTACGTTTGTATGGAGAAAGCCCCCGGTACCCTTTCCTCTTAAGTCTAAGTGTTACAAAGGGCAAACTTATCGCTAAAAGCGATCTCTTTCAGGCAACCATTGAATAGACAAGAAGTTGAAGAAGGTAAAGGGTAGGGTATCCAAACTTAGGGAATTAAGTAGGAAGCAAATAACAACAAAATATAATAATAAATACACACATACCTACTTAATATTGATGTTTTGTAATCTTATATACCTACATATAAAATTCTTTGTCCTGATTGACTGACTGACTGACTGACGGATCAAGGCACAGCCTAAACCGCTGATCGTAGAGACCTAAAACTTGGAGGGTGTGTTCTTTGTGTGACGTAGGCATCCGATAAGAAAGGATTTTTTGAATCTCTACCCCTAAGGGGGTGAAAAAGGGGTGCAAAGTTTGTATTTGACAACGTGATTCCTTGGTTCATTTTCGACTTTTACACGGACGAAGTCGCGGGCAATAGCTAGTTTATTATAATTTTGCCGTAACAGGTATATCTTTATCTATAACAAAACTCAAAATTTTGTTTGAATGCGATTATCTCTGACAATACCAGCCTAATTCGATTTTTTTGCATTTTATGGCCAAATTTTAGAAGAAAGTTACAATTTTTTTATTCCGATCCCGGACTTACTTGGCTGATACCGATACCGCGATTGGCTCTTATTGTAACCTTCTATACATATAAAATCCTTTGTCCTGAATGACTGACTGACTGACGGATTAACAAACAGCCTAAACCGCTGATCGTAGGGACCCGAAACTTGGAGGGTGTGTTCTTTGTATGACGCAGGCATCCGATAAGAAAGGATTTTGAAAAATTCAACTCCTACGCGGACAAAGTCGCGGGAAAAAGCTAGTATAAAGATAATCTTAATCAGTAGGTAAGTAGTTTCTTACATATATTTATTTCCTTACTAATAGCCCCAAAAGGTTTGGCAATTATCCTCTAAGTACCATTTATCTTTCAATGTACCGCCTACATCTAAGTTTTATTTGTTTTTTTTCTGGTTACCGAAAATACACGTGTAACATTTCATTCAACTTGGGTTATTTAATGTCACAAGAAAAAATGACCTTCATGAAATATCAATCATCAGAAAACACTTTTAGTCTACAAACACGATATTTTTTTCAATTCCATAGAGGACGCGAGCGGATGTTTCTATCAAATATTTTATAGCAGTGTTGGCACACGGCTGTAACTACATCTACGTATCAATGGACCTAGGGGATCTAACAGACTAACATCTGGGACTACAGTCCCAACTCAACCAGCATACTTCTGCTAGCAACACTTCTGCTGCTGACTGCAGAGTGACTGCCGTGGATGAACGACAAGTAATTCATGTTCATATTTAAAATATTTGTATCTTTCCACGCTTTATTCAGTATTTTTTTTTATATTACTTAATAAATAATAAATAAAAGAAACTTTATTTTTTTCTTTACTCATTTAGGTTATGAAACATATTAAAAAGAAACGCTTAGCTAAGATAACCAACTTATAAAACACTTAGGCAGATAAACTTATAAAAAGTATTAAAAAGGGAAATGTTTAGGTATTTAAAAATTTTAAAAGAAATAATATATAAAACAAAACTTGAGTCTAAGTGTATGTATATATGTATAAATCGAAAAGTATTGTCTGTGTGTAGAAAGGCTGAATATAAATTGATAACTAAATACTAAGTTTATGCCGGCTACACGCTATGTGGAGCTCTTGTGAGGGGTAGGCTGAAAATCAGCAGCGGTGAGATGGTCACACAGCTCACAGCATATTGCTGAGACTGCATCCTCCATTGCACGCACATATCTTGTTATTTAATGTTTAATGACTTATGTATTGTAATCTATGTTATGTTATATAAAATAAATGATTTAAATGGTTTAAAACCATATACGCGAAACATTAACTCGAGGTTTTGTGGTGTTTTGCGGATTAGTAGGAATAATATCGTCAACTAAGTACATATCCTCAAACGCAATACACCACCTTGTAATTTTTTTACCACCAAAGTAGGGTGGAAAAGCAAAACACCACCTTCTAAAATTCTAAATCGGATCCCCTTGTTCAAGGATAACGAAAACAAAAGACGATCGCAAACATAAACAAATGACGATTATGCCCAAAGGCAGACTGCTTACGATCATCTTATGTGCCAAACATGCCGTCCGTCTGTAAGTTACTCGCATATCTTTTTCATTACATTGTAAAGACGTCATTTTTGCACTACAATATATCATTCACAGCGACCCGTCCCGGCTTCGCACGGCTATACTATGCATGTATTATACATATAAACTTCCTCTTGAATCACTCTATCTATTAAAAAAACCGCATCAAAATCCGTTGCGTAGTTTCAAAGATTTAAGCATACAAAGGGACATAGGGACAGAGAACTTTGTTTTGCGAAGCGACTTTGTTTTATACTATGTAGTGATGTTAGTACTTACATTTAAAACTCAAGTACTTTCGGTGCTGGACAATTTTGCTAGATTTAAACAATGTAACAATGTAATATTTAGGTATGTCATCTATTTTCATCAAACTTTATCCCTTATACTACGTAACATGCCCTAGATGTCTACAATTATTTTAAAATTACCATTATGCTGATGAAATCTGAGGCGAACAGCTATAAAATTTAAAGAAGATTACTTGTGGATCCATCGGCAGTGCGGTCTGTCGGAGTTTAATTAAAATTGATCCCACACCAACTTTCTGATAGTGTAACCTCAAAGATTAACCGATAAATCGTTCGGGTCACGGAAATCTTAAATTACTTCGGCAAATTCATTCTCTTGACGATTGACATCAAAGTTACTCTAATGTTATTTAAGCACCTACTCGTTTTTAGTTAATTTCTTTTAGGGTTCCGTTCCCAAAGGGTAAAAACGGGACCCTTTTAATATGACTCTACTGTCTGTCACCAGGCTATCACCCGTCAACCCTATGAGATTGCATAGTGCGCGCGAACGCATAGAGCCGCAAATAAGACGCTGATTCGCTAGAGTGAATAGAGCAGCACACAATTGACCAATCATAAGGCCACATTTAGCGCTGTGCGTTCACTTATCCAAGAGCAACTTAAGTACTGTGAACACGGGCGTAAATCTCATGAACCGTGATAGCTAAAGAGTTGAATTTTTAAAAGACATCCAGAGACTAGACAGCCCCAGTGCCCGAAACTACTAAGTCTAGATACACGAAAACTATTTTTTTGGCACAGAAGTACCATGTTTGAATAAAACGGATTGCAATTCCTTATGAATTAAATCTAAACATATCTACACGTACTTGTTGCATAAAGTCTACACGAAACTGAAACACCAGCTTATAACAATGTCGTTTTAGTAGGGTACCCTTTTTAGTAAATAGGTACCTAACTATTGAAAAGGTATTCAGAATGATTTTAGAAAGGAAAACCTTTGAATATTGACCGTCCGCTAAATGTAAGTACGCAAGGCTTACACACACATGCCTCACTTATAGAAAATTCAGGACAACTAAACATGTAGGTACCTACCTCCTTACGTCGTTTGTTTTCCTATGTACAATAAGCCTATCTATATCTATATATCTATACATATAAAATATACATATAAAATGCTTTGTCCTGAATGACTGACTGACTGACTGACAGATCAACGCACAGCCTAAACCGCTGATCGTAGAGATCTGAAATTTGGAGGCTGTATTCTTTGTGTGACGTAGGCATCCGATAAGAAAGGATTTTCCGAAATTCTACCCCTAAAGGGGTGAAAAAGGGGGGCAAAGTTTTTATGGGACAACGTGATTCCTTGGTCCATTTTCAACTTCTACGCGGACAAAGTCGCGGGCAAAAGCTAGTGCTATAAATAAATTCTACGTCCTAAAAGGAACCCATATTCGAGGTTTCAGACTTTTAGCTCTTGTAGTTTCAGAGCTTTCTTAATGAGTCATTTTCTCTTCTATACACATCATCATATCAGCCACAAGACGTCGACTGCTAGTCATAGGCCTCCCCTAAAAAGGTTTCAGACTTTTAGCTCTTGTAGTTTCAGAACTTTCTTGATGAGTCTTTTTCTATTTTATACACATCGTTATCATCATACCAGTCACAAAACTTCGACTGCTGATCATAGGCCTCCCCTGAAGACTTCCAGAGCGATCGGTTCCATGCTCCCTGCGTCCATCGACTTCCTTCGACCTTAATCTAGTCGGAGGCCGTACCTCGCTCCGGTACGAGGTCTCTAATCTAGGACTTATCAGCCCCAACGGCCATCAGTTCTACTAGCCAATAATATCTAATGGGTATAACCTAATGGAAAATAATGTAATGGGCATGTGCCCAGCCAATTAGATTATTTATACACATTTAGCTAGATAATTTAAGTTTTCTTAAACGATTACTTATACTTAAAAACATTCCTAAGTTCAGTAAAGCTCTATCTGTCGTCTATGATTATCTGCATTAAACAAACTGTAAATACAAGTGGAATCATCATAAATAAATAACAAATGATACTTGCAATCAACGCTTGTTCATTTAAAATAAATAAATAAATGTTATTATCGTGACCCAGTTGTTTCCAACTGCCCCGACATGTTGTTAGCGATGTCATGTTTTTGTTTCCGTCAATACAATTTAACTGCCGTTTTTATAAAGCTTGTCAAAATATTTAAAAACCTAAATTTTCCCTGTCATTTGATTGAATCTTCTAGCATTTAAATGTGATTTTGTTTGATGTGATGTGGACAAGTTTTAAAGTAGGTAAATACAATCAATAGTCACTTAGATCGTAAAGTTAAAGACCCGATAATAAATAGATTTCCAATCTAGAACAAGTCCTTAAATGGATACTTTAATTGCATTAAGTCTAGTTACTTTAACGAGGTCCTTTCAATACAGTTTAATAAATAGTTTAAAATAAACTAAATACAAACCAAATTAAACTTCATATTGTTTGTTTAGTTAGATCAAAGTTAGATCTTTAATTTTATAAAAAAAATTGACTGTCTAGCTATCACGGTTCATGAGATACAGCCTAGTGACAGACAGACAGTGGAGTCTTAAAGGGTCCCGTTTTTACCCTTACGGATAGTTTGATCTAACTTTGATATACCTAAATATCAAAGTTAAACCAAACTATTGTATCCGTAGGATTGAAATAGCAAACTCTGTTCTCATTATTTGAATAGCTATATAGATTGTAGAGAAGCGTCTTATCAAACTAAACTATTCGGGATCGGCTACGACCTTATCCTGTTCAAGTTTTGTCTAGGTGTTAGATCATCTACATTCTACAACTGAGATAGCCTTTGTTATAGGGAAGATAGCGGGATTAGCCCTTATCTTTACAAATGTATTTTGGGAAGCCGATCGTTAGTTGGAGAGCAATTAAGCGGCAAACTTTATCAAAATAATTTTCAGATTGCCTTCAGCATAGATAGACAGGTAACTTTATTTGTGCAACACAGGAAGAGACATACAACATGATATACACAAAAAACTAAATACAGAAATATAAAAAACATACAGAAATATAAAAAACTAGCGAATTCTTCCAGGCAACCTTTGGATGGAAAAGAAACTGATTCAGTTTTTTGGTAACATACATACTACAAAGGTGTTCTTACATATAATATGAGTTTTTGTAACCGTATATTTACGAGACAGGGTGTCGAAATATCTTAAACCTGTTCCATATGAGGCTATAAATTGTACTAAAAAGGCACGAACTTTAGTAGGTGTGGTAAGTAAGAATATAGCACCTATGCTATGCTCTACAAAAAATAAGATATATTCGAACCAATGTTTGTACCTTATGTTTTTGTTATAAAATTATCTTATAGAGTAGAGATATTAGGTTGGTAGGTATCTACCTAAAACAAAATTTAAAAAAATATTGCAGGATATTCCACACATCGCCATCTAGCCACAAGCTAAGTACTAGACTTGTGTTATGGGTGCTAGACAACGGATATACTACTTATATTCTTTTCTTTTGTAAATAAATACTTAAAATACATAGAAAAAACCAGACCACAGACAAATATCAATGCATAAATACTTGCCTGAGGCGGGAATCGAACCCGCCACCCTGTGTTTGGCAGTCCGGCATGGTGACCATTGTGCCAACTGGGTCGTCGTTTTGTTCGTAATTGTATTTGTAATTGTTTTAGTTTGTTTAAATATCTAAAACCTTTTAAAAAAATAAAGATTTCTTTACTTAATTTAAATTTTAGCACTAACAATTTTAATTTTAGTAATTTCAATAGTATTGAGTGGCTTCCTTATCATCACTAATAGGCAGGTTCTAATTATAAAGCTGATGTAACTGAGCCAACACCCCACATATACGTAGGTATTATTATTTTTTAATCTCTTTGGACCACAAAATGTAACATGGTTTTTCATCGTCCAAAAGCAATTTTCTTTGTATAAACATTATAATTTTCAACCCATTAATGACAGTTTTAAAATGCAAAGCCTTTACACATTTTTCATGTGTAATTTGTGTCCTTATAACTAAGGACTTGGATTATTATAACTTTCTAAAACTTAAGTTTGAAATTATTCCCTGAAGAGAAATAACTTACAGACCTGCGAAATGTGGGCGTATTGTCTAGTTTAATTCTATGTATCATCCAACTTCTTCTTTTCTTATCAGTATCTAGACGTTCGACCGTATTATATTTTCTCAATGGTTAGCGCTCTGTTGACCTCAGTCAGGTTCTCCAAAATGCAAGTGATAAAGCACAATGTACTACTTAGACACAATTCTCGTATATAGGTTATGTAGGGCTCATAATGAAATTAGCAAAAAATTGGATGTGATTTCTGGTTTGCCACTATTATCGTAAAAACGTTATTCAAAAGTAAGTTAAGATTAAGATTTGTATTATTTGTCAAATGAAAGTTGTACTCTTATCGGAGCATGAATTTAATTATTGATAGGTACGCTATTTGTGTATCTTTGTTTTGATTTGTGTTCTATTGTTGTGGCTTATAATAAATAAATAAAAATAAATAAATAAATGGGCATTGAAGCAGGTGTGCGTTTGTGTGTAAGACCACTGTAGGGAGAGGATTTGTCGATCCACTCTAATACCGTCTTCTATGTGGGGGTCTCTGGGGTCTTGGGCTGTGGGTGGGGCCTTGGAGTGAGGTATGTGATTATCCAACTATCCATAGCGCTTGGAGCTGTAAATTTCCCGTAGCACTCAGCACTTACATAATTTTCCCGAAGTAAATAATTGGGCCGAACGGAAATTTGATCCAAAGGATGGAAGCTCATTGAATAAGGACAAAAACGGTACCTTACAGCAACTGTGGCTGGCATTACCGAGGCTGATTAATTGATAATCGATCGAATCACTCACATACAAGTAGCTCAGCTCATCGAACAAGATTCTATACATACTCAAATTAATCATAATCATTAATCACACGTAAAACCCTAACCTTCAATGTCTTCTTTGAAACTAACTTTACAAAACTTAAGAATGAATTTAAGTTATTTTTAAAATGTTGCCATATAAGTACACGTAAGTCATATGCATTACGGGTTCGAATTCCGACCGGTAGTGCACCGACGAATTTTTCTTCAATTTTTCGAGTAATTGACATTGCTCTTACGGTGAAGGAAAACATCGTTATGAAACCTGCGGCTTGGTTGGCTCCAGAAGTATTGACAAGTTCTCTCCTCTGGACATGACTAAGTTGAGAGAGCAGTAGGGGCTGGTCCAGCCTACTCCATCCTCACGCAAAAAGGACCCAATTAAAAAGGGTCTTGTTGCGGAAAACAGCCAGTATACAAGTAGTGGGTATACATATTAATTAATCTATACATATAAAATCCTCTATCCTGAATGACTGACTGACTGACGGATCAACGCACAGCCTAAACCGCTGATCGTAGAGACCTGAAACTTGGAGGGTGTGTTCTTTGTATGACTTAGGCATCGGATAAGAAAGGATTTTCCGAAATTTCACCCCTAAGGGGGTGAAAACGGGAGGAAAAGTTTGTATGGAACAACGTAATTCCTTGGTCGAATCTACTTCAATTAACATATAAAAACATGAACATTCCTAAAATGCTGCTATCGCGATTCGATGCTAGACAAAATATTATTTCAAGGTGAATCGTTGCCCGAGCCCATATTATCAACTTGTCAGAAAAGTAACTGACGGAACAATTAGCGACGTCCCAAATGTTTGATGTAAATATGTTGAAACAGGGTATCATGGACTGTATAAAAGGTAAAACAAACACGTTTAAAGTTACCTGCCTTTTCAACCTTTTAAAATATTTAAACATAACCATTACAAACAAAGCCGAACCATGCCCATGGTTGGAAACTGTCCGTCTAGCGTCTGTGGTAAATTATCTCCCCCCACCCCTCTCGTCTAAAACGCAAAATACCTAAGTAACATAATACCTAAAATCAACGTCTAAACTTAAATTTGCATAAGCAGCAAAATGCCTGAAACTCAAATTTCCTAGAAAGCAAAAAGTCCAAAAAGTAATCGACCTAAACAGCCGAATGCCTAAAACTTAGATTATCTTAACAACACAACGCCTGAAATGCAATGTGTATATAATCCCTACAATCCTATATAGTATATATATATATATATATAAATCCATACTAATATTATAAAGTTGAAGAGTTTGTTTGATTGAACGTGCTAATCTCAGGTTTTTTATTTTTGTGTTGGATAGTCCATTTATTGACGAAGGCTATAGGCTACTTTTCATTTTGATATTCCCACGGGACCCACGGGAGTTACGCGGGTCAAACCGCGGAGCGCTGCTATTTTAATACAAAAGTAACCCTATCTGTCTCTTAGGTTTTTACACCAAAACCGCTGCACCGATTTTAATAAATTTCGGTACAGATATAGATGAAACCTTGTAGAAGGACATAGGCTAGTTTTAACGCTGATGGATTTACCCGAATTTTGTTGATTTATGAAGGGGAGACTATGGCTTTACCCTCATTATTAACCAGTTGGGGAACTAAAGAGAAGCCTTTACTTAGTATGTTTATAACGTGGACTAATGACTAGCTTGAATAAACTGGATTAATTTAGCCACTTAATTACCGTGACACACGTTTTCCGGCCTTAATTACATCTGGAGCGTGTGTGTGAGAATTTAAGATGTTTAAATGAAGCCATTTAACTTACATCTGTGGTTAATATTGAGGGTTATACAAACAGTAAGAAAAACAGCAGATGAACGAAGTTTCGTTAGAGTCGACCAATAAACTAGTTTATTCAGTAAAGATTAGAAAGACAAAGTTCGGAGCTCAGGTTCAGTCTCTTTTCCGGTTTAGTTTTCCTTTCGTAATAAACCACTTAAGGCGCATATAGGGGCCATACGCATAATGCCTGTTGCCGTTAACCAAAATCTATCTATACTTAAATATAAAAAAAAATCTTTCCTCTTTATAATAATAAAGAGGAAAGATTTTTCTTGTGTTTTTGTTAGTAACGAATAGGCTCCGAAACTACTGGGCCGATTTTTATGAAACTTGGTTGGAAGATACATTTATTCATTGGGGTTAGCCCCAATGAATAAATGTATCTTCCAACCTATGCAGTAGCCTATGTTAGCATAGGCTACTTTTTTGCCGGTATTCCTACGTTTAAAATAATAATTTGTCATATTTTAGCTATCGTTGCCAGGCTTTGACTTTTGGTTCCTTTTGCGCCTTACATATAATACTGTTTGCAGATCGATTACTTTGTTGTCAGCGGCTGTCGTAGGCACACCACCTCTCTAATATAATAAGTTTATTGGATTTGGCTCTGCTCTTGATAAGGTTAATATACCAACTTCAGTTTTATAGTGTTACTGCATTTGAAGCAATAAAGAAAAAGTTGAAAATTAAGGTAAATTTTGGTGCCTATAATTTTCGCAAATATTTAAATTTGCTCATATTTTTCATCTCGTTGACTGAGGATCTTGAATTTTTTACATCTAATAGGGACTATAGACCTCAGTATCTGGTATTAATCAACTTGCTAGATCCACCCGTTCCTGATAAAATTGGTGGTGAAACACGGACAGATAGACCAAAGAGTGATCTTATAAGGGTTCCTTTTTTACCTCTTAAAGTACTTACGGAACCCTAAAAAAGAGGAATTCCAAAACAAAATGCCGAAAAATAATAATTAGATCATCTATCACCACGTTTTATAACCAATTTTTAACTCAGGTCTCAGGTAAAATGTCTTCTTCTTCTTCTTCTCGTATAGTGGTGTGGCTCACCTATTGTTAGAGTTTTCAGATCGCCTTAAGGCCTTTTACCTTGACCTAACGACTGCTACTAGAGGTAGCAACCGGGACCAACGGCTTAACGTGCCTTCCGAAGCACGGAGGGGCTCACGAAAATACATTTTTGCCATACTACTAATTGGTCACCCATTGAAGTAATGACCGCGCCAGGCGTCGCTTAACCCGCACGACCGTAAACGATCAGCGAGCTTTGCTTAGCTGTGAGCCTCCCCAGTGTAAAATGTGATATTGGCTGTATAAATTTAAAAAGCACCAGAAAAATATTACGGAGGTTGAACATCTTGCAGGCTTTTTGTAGAAGTGGCTTTCACGCCGATACTTATTTTAAAAATCTCCTGGGAACCGTATATAAGTAACTTATTTTAAATGTGAGGAAACACGATCCGCATTGACACCCACTGATATCAACATTACTAAGACAAAACGATTCTAACACCGCACTAGGCTTTCCTTCTTTTTGTTTTCTTCATACCTACAAGTGTGACAAGTTCGTCGTAAGTAACTTTGCGAGAACATTTTATAATACAGGATGAATTTATTACATGGGCCTTCAGGGTTACCCGCGTAACTCCTGATGGGAATATCAGGATAAAAAGTAGCCTATAGCCTTCCTCGATAAATGGCCTATCCAACACAAAACGAATTTTTCAATTCGAACCAGTAGTTCCTGAGATTAGCGCGTTCAAACAAACAAACAAACTCTTCAGCTTTATAATATTAGTATAGACTATAAGACATAAAGGAGCTATTTCCTTTGATTTGTCATAATATGTTTGTTATCAGGAAATAATCTCTATCAGCAACACTATCGATTCGAATAAAAATACCAGCTGCGCTCCGCGACTTTACCCGCGTAAATCCCGATCCCGTGGGAATATCAGGATAAAAAGTAGCTTATGTGTTAATCCATGTCTCCAGCTATCTAGATACCGAGTTTCATCGCAATCATTCTAGTAGTTTTTGCGTGAAAGAGTAACAAACATCCATACACACACACACGCACACATAAACTTTCACTTTTATAACATTAAGGCGCTCTTCCAGTACCGTGTGTAGGTATTCACATTACCTTAGCTCCCGCTCTCAAAAACGTAGCGTGCTGCGTGCTAACTGTTATATTTGATCGATATGCAAAACATTTTAGCATTATTATCCACAAATATAGCTCCTAGAGGTCAAAACCTATCATTTGATTCATTTTTTAGAAACAAACGTTAACTATTTTTGAATAAAACCCGAGAAACGATCTAATAATTCTCTGTTTTCTAACATTTTTTTATCGAACGAAGTTGTTCATATCATTTTTTCAACCACAATAAACAAAAATATGGTTATTAAACTACAATATCCATTTATATCCAAATAACAAAAAAAGAGTATCTGATTACTTAGAGTTGCTTAAAACAAAGGTCGATTTTGGTAGCTTTATTAGCACCTGCCTTTAATAGGATTATGATTATTTTTTGCAAAATTGACAGGTTTCGGTTCCTAGGGTAGGTAATGACTTTTAAAAAAATCTAATAATGCAGATTTAGTTTTCGTCAAAATCTTCGCTATAAATAATAATAAATTAATAAATATTGCAGGACATTCTACACATCGCCATCTAGCCCCAAGATAAGTAACAAGACTTGTGTTATGGGTGCTAGACAACGGATATACTACTAATGTACTTTCTTCTCTTCTTTTGTAAATATATACTTATAATACATAGAAACAACCAGACCACAGACTAATATCTAAATATAAATACCTGTCTGAGGCGGGAATTGAACCTTGTGTTTGGCAGTCCAGCATGGTGACCATTGTGCCAACTGGGTCGTCGATATTTTAAGAAACACTTATTGTTGATCCGCCCTTGATTCGGTTGACTGTCTTATACCTATCGTTTCTTCGTCTATCTCTTATTGTGAAGAATATACCCCTGAAGGCCAAAGTAAAAAAATCACCCTGTGTAAGTACTTACCTATTTTCTTGTGTAAAAGCGAGAAAGGTTCAGGAAACTGTATATGTACCTACATTGTCGTCAAAATTAGATACACGTGCCGACTTATTTAAGGGCAAAGGAAGTTCCGTGATTGACACCTTCCCATTTAGTAAAAAACAATATTTAACTAACATCTATATATATAAAAGAAAGTCGTGTTAGTTACACCATTTATAACTCGGGAACGGCTAAACCGATTTGGCTGAAAATTGGTGGGGAGGTAGCTTACAATCAGAAAACGGACATAGGATTTTTCGATATTACCACGGGATCGGGACTTACGCAGGTGAAACCGCGGGGCACAGCTAGTTTCTGATAAAAATTCCTTAAAAGTACGTCAATCATGTTATTGACGTCAAAAAGCTTTCCTCTCTCTATATTTATTAAATACAAGCTTTTTGGTAAGAAATGACTAAAAGCTCTTAGTGGCTGTTAATAGTTTTTAAAATTAATATAATTTTATTAAAGGGACGCTACAGAATAGGTAAATTACTTAAAAAATCCCTAAATAAGTCCCGTTATGTACAATCCCCCCCATCCCCTTCTTTTCTTTAATTCTTGTCCAACCAAGGTTGCCTGGAAGAGATCGCTTTTAGCGATAAGGCCGCCCATTGTGCCATATTGTTAGGTTTAGTATTGTTTTTGTAACAGGAGTTTATGTTAGAATTAAGGTTTAATGCGGTACAATAAAGAGTTTATCTATCTATCTATCTATCTAAATATGTATTGAATATATCATACTAACTAAGGAGTAAGGTAAATACGCATATCTACCTACCTACATAAATCTGTAACGAAGAATGAAATTGGCAATTTATTTTCCATCTCATCCGTTCAAGATTCTTTGTGATCAAGTTAAGTTAATACGCCTATGGTAACTACGTAAATAAGCCAAGAAAACAAACGGTTAACAAAAAGAATACAATATTATCCTACTTTCTATCCTATTGATATTATAAATGTGAGAGTTTGTGTATGTGTTGTCTGTTACTCCTTCACCCAAAAACTATTGAACCGATTGCAACGAAACTCGGTTTGTAGATAGTTGGAGACCTGGATTAACACATAGTTTACTTATAATCCTGATATTATTTTCATGGGATCGAGACTTCCGCGGCTGAAACCGCGGGGCACAGCTAGTAATAAAATATGGCCTTAACTTTTCTGGGTATCATACCACTCGCGGTTATTTTTCCAAGCAATGCCATCTGTCGCCCAGTTGATGAAATATGATGAAAAATATATATATATTAAATGCTTTGTTTCAGATAAATCGACTGATGATCAGTGAGTGGTGGTGGCGGGGTAACTCGTGAAGATGTCCGTGGAGGGCAGTGAAGAGGCGAACGTGGCATACTGCGTGCCTGGCGGGCATGCCTTCCAGCACGTGTATGTGCGAGTGCACGGCTACATCGCTCTTTGCATCTGCCTTCTCGGCTCCGCTGCCAACTCCGTCAACATCGCCGTTCTCAGCCGCAAGGAGATGAGCTCCTCCACTAATACCATCCTCACGGGACTCGCAGTCGCCGACCTCCTCGTCATGATCGACTATATACCCTTCGCTCTGCACATGTACACCGACATCGCCTCCGAACTCAATAGAGACTCGTACGCGTGGGCAGTCTTTGTGTACTTTCATTCGATTTTTAGCCAAACTTTCCACACGATATCAATCTGGCTAACGATCACCCTTGCCGTGTGGAGGTTTATCGCAATAAAGTTTCCTCAAAAAAACAGGACGTTATGTAATCAACGTAATACAAACATAGCTATAGGTGTGGCGTACGCGGTGTGTCCGATTCTGTGTCTTCCTATTTTCTTCGCGATGAACATTCAGGAGCTGCCGCCAAAGAGCCCCGACGTTAACACGACCCTCGGTGACGATACGGCCTCCGTAAACGCATCAGTCAGCAAAGAACCGGTGTATGCTATCCTCATGACGGACAATAAGGAATTACTAACTGCCATATTCTGGATATACAGTGTGTTTATAAAACTAATACCCTGTGTCGTGCTATCGATATTAAGTGTTCTTTTAATATTGAAAATGAAATCGAGCGATCGGCGAAGGCAGAAACTGTTAAAGAAATCTGCAGTGTCATCGACTGAGGTGGGTGTACAATTATTAATTTCTGAATCTGTGCAAAGATGGATCGCTCTTTTAATATTCAGTGTAACAAAAATGGATAGGCGAACTCGAGAACCCTTTCATTAAATATTGATGGTGGATTATAACTACGTTAGGAGCTTTTAATTTAGTTATAAATTCACCCCTCAAGTTAAGGCATCACAGTGTTATTCTTGTAAATTCGTATTTATTTTGTTATTAGAAGCATTCAAATTGCCAATTGCCGCTCCTGTACAATTTATGCAGGAGTTGATTCGTATAAATCCGAGTCTACGGCCACACTATCACTTACAGTTGCAATGTTCTGTCTTTTAATCGTGGTCTATATGATATACCCTACTGGTGGGTCTAATGCTTCCAGTTTATCAAAAATTGTTTTAAAATAACTTTGTCGATCTTTACAACAACGCTTAACTTTGACATGCATCATGCAATGCTACAATGTTTAATTTTTTAATTAAGTTTTCTACGAGATTATCAATCTTTGATTCTCTAATGATTACTGGAAACTACCGATTGAATATTATTGTTTTAAAACTAAAAACAATAATATTAGATCGGTCGTATGCTCTTTGTGTCCAATGACTTCCCGCGACTTTAAATAAGTCGGAGGCCGTCCTGCGCTGCGCTGTTCTTGAACGCAGAGAGCATGTGACCAATCGCTCTGAAAGTCTTTTGGGTAGGCCTATGTGTAGCGTGTTGTAGCTGATATGATGATGATGATATATCATGATGTACTCAGGGTGAAAAAGCAAGGCTGAACGAGGATGGAGGGAAACGTTCAGGAGGTGGACGGACGGACCGCACAACGCGGATGCTTGTAGCTCTACTCGGCCTCTTCCTCGCCACCGAACTTCCACAAGCCCTCTTTGGACTTCTAACAGCAATAGCGCCTCACTTGTTCCAAGTCTGCTACTACGCATTCGGTAAGACTAACGTTTAATTTAAACTATCTAAGCCCACAGTACACTTAGCTAATATTCCGATTGGATTTTCTTTGCGTATTTTGTTATCTTATTTTTCCGCTAACTTTTTAACGTTTTCATTTTAGTCCATTGCTTGAATAGACATGTTAGTGGAAACCCTTAGACTTGTCAATAAGCCTATAGTGAAAAAATACATTGTTTACTAAACAACTCAACTTTGCCCTAACCCTGAAGCCATGGATTAACTTCGTTCAATTCAAAAGTGTACAAACAAAAATTCTTTTTCGGTCAACAAACAAAACTTTGCATATAAAGAGAAAGGTGAAGTACCTTACTGAAATTGCTATTGTCGTCCTAAGGAAGCGAGAGTAGGCAGGTATTATTCCATATTGTTAAGTAGGTTCACCGGTCAGACACGAGCCGGGGCTAACTGAATGGTCCGGAATCCGGATCTGTTAAGGGCAGGTGCTAATAAAGCTACCAAAATCGACCTTTGTTTTAAGCAACTCTAAGTAATCAAATACTCTTTTTTTGTTATTTGGATATAAATGGATATTGTAGTTTAATAACCATATTTTTGTTTATTGTGGTTGAAAACATGATATGAACAACTTCGTTCGATAAAAAAAACGTTAGAAAACAGAGAATTATTAGATCGTTTATCGGGTTTTATTCAAAAATAGTTAACGTTTGTTTCTAAAAAATTTTTTTGACCTCTAGGAACTATATTTGTGGATAATAATGCTAAAATGTTTTGCATATCGATCAAATATAACAGTTAGCACGCAGCACGCTACGTTTTTGAGAGCGGGGGCTAAGGTAATGTGAATACCTACCTACACACGGTACTGGAAGAGCTCCTTTAGTAGGTTCACCGGTCAGACACGGTCCGGGGTTAACTGAAAGGTCCGGAACCCGGATCTGTTAAGTAACGGATTGCGTAGGAAAGGCTGTCAGTCTACGGTTTCAGTAAAGGTCGTTCAACATTGGTATCGTAATTAGATTCAATGTAATGTAAAAGAGAGGTTTACGTGTAAGCCGGTAAAGTCTTTCGGAGAGGAATCTTAATTGAATCTCATCACGTATTTCGACACAAAAATGTAAAGCTAAGCGGTGTATCACATTAATTCAGCTGAAACAAACTGTATATAAATGGTCATTTGAAATATATTTAAATAACGTTTTTTTTTATATTTACCTACAAATTATTTACGTTATTTACTTGAGAATCGAATCGCCTTTCGACGCATAAAACCCACCGATACGTGAAACTCTCCCGTTACGCAAAACGCATAACTCGAAAAATACCACAAAATACCAACTACGCATAACACCAACTTTAATCAAGACACAAGCAAGACTACGCATATATAGACACAAAAGACGATCGAAAAAACTATCGCAACGGAAACAAAAGATCGAACGGAAAAAAAGACGATCGAAATATAAACAAGAGACGATCGAAAACATTGTGTACCGAATTTATAAAAAATATATACATGGACCTCACTTAATTCTCATCAATGTTTCCAAACCTACAAAAAACTGTTAATGATCTATTTCCTGAGCATAGTCTGGCTTTTCCTTTCTTAACTTCCGGATGTTAAACGATGTGACTCAAAGTGTTCTTGTAGATCTTAATGATCATTATCTCTCGAACTATTATGTATGTATATAGGCACATATTATATTATGACTTATCAAATACTAGCTGCACCCCGCGGTTTCAGCCGCGTAAGTCCCGATTCCGTGGGAATATCGAGATGAAAAGTATCCTATGTGTCAATCCAGGTCTCCAGCTATCTAGATACAGAGTTCCATTGCAATCGGTCCAGTAGTTTTTGCGTGAAGGAGTAACAAACATACATACACAAACACACACGTACACACAAACTTTCACATTTATAACATTAGTAGGACTAGCTTTTGTCCGTGACTTCATCCGCGTAGAAGGCGAAAATATTAAATCAAAAGCACTAAGGATTCTTGACATCATCTCCAAAATACTTTCTACTCCTTATTACGACGAATTTCAATAAAATACGAAGCGCGTATTCTATCAATTCTGTTAAAGAATGTTGATACAAAATTTTAAGTGATTTGGACCAAGGAATCACGCTATCCCATACAAACATTGCCCCCTTTTTCACTCCATAAGGGGTAGAATTTCGGAAAATTGAAAAATGAGATGTTTACGTCATACAAAAACACACTCTCCGAGTTTCAAGTTTCTACGATCAGCAGTATAGGTTGTGCGATGATCCGTCAGTCAATCAGGACAAAACATTTTTATGTATATTAAAAATATCGTAGACTACAGAGATCATACCAATAAAAAAGTCTTAATCTCAAGGTTTGCATACACGTGTCTTCTACCCACTCATATACATAACACACAAAATATTCTTGTCGAAAAAATGCAAAGAGTTTATTCAAAAGTATTAGATCTCACAGTATAACGAACAAAGAATTCGGATGTTTACTCTCGTACCTTCTATCCCATTTTGAAAATAATGATCTTGTGGTAGAGTAGACAGAACCAGATATTCCTATTGTACTGAAAGATAGCAGCGCTCCGCGGTTTCACTTGCGTAACTCCCGACACCGTGGTAATATCGTGATAAAAAGTAGCCTATGTTACTTTCAATGAATAAATGTATCCTCATACCAAGTTTCGTCAAAATCGATCGAGTAGTTTCAGAGCCTATTCGTTTCAAACAAACAAAACAGAAAATCTTTCTTCAATATAATATTAGTATCCTTAAATATATAAAATTCTCGTATCGCGGTGTTAGTTACCTATGTCAACCTAAGCGGCTGAACCGATTTTTATGGATTTTTTTGTGTACCTATATTCTTTAGGTCTAAAAATCCACCATTTTTTTTTTGTAAATCGCAAAACAACGTTTGCCGGGACAGCTAGTAGAAGTCTAGATATCTATGGTTGAACTCATTTTAACCTTTTATTATTTTAATGAACAAAATTTTACTTCAATAATAAAAATAAATGATATTTTACGTACCTATTTCTTTTTTTAATAACGCTATGCTTATTGTTCAATAATAAAAATAAATTATATTTTATGTACGCATTTCTTTTTTTAATAACGCTATGCTTATTGTTCTTTAGAATCGTCTCCAGGTACGAAGTTTGCATAAAATACCTTTCCACTTCTAAGCATACTTAACCCTATACATAAGTAAAAGGTTATAAATTGTCTTGGGCAATTCCACCGTAAGGAAACCGAGAAAATTCAGCCTTTTTATTTTTGTGTGCGGTTATACGCACTTAGATAGCGGTATAATCTGATATGATAGAGCTTACAGATTTCAGAGAGGGAAAAGATATAAGCCTCACGCTTGCCGCCGCGTCATTTATGCATGGACGAAATAACTTAGTTAAAAACACTGATAATAATCTGGATTTGTTCTGTACTAGTGTTGCGACTGCGAGACTGCTCTTGCAGTCGCAACACTAGTACAGAACAAATCTGTGGCGACACTTCACATCGCCACCAATAGATGGCGTCACTAAGCCGATCGGAGATCCTAGATCGCGCAAGCGAAGTTTTTCTGAAGATAAGCTTACATACAAGTTCCAACGAAACATCGTTGGACCGCGGCCTACCGGGTATAACACCAATCCGGTGGAAGATCTTCCCTTTGGAGGAACATACCACCTCGTATCTCCAAACTGGTGACCCCGACGTGAATCAAGTTTAGCTAATCATTTTTTTGCTGGTGAATGATGATAGTATGCTGCGTTCAATTTTCAATGGTAACTTTAATAATTATTTGTTTATAACTAATTATATTTAAACGGATATATTCGCGTTTTTTATTTTTGGTTTAAACCTGACGTTTCTGGAACTTTGCAGATCCCATGGTCACAGGCAGACAGGTCATGGGATCTGCAAAGTTCCCGAAATGTCAGATTTAAAACAAAAATAGAAAACGCGATTATATCCGTTCAAATACAATTATAATTAGTAGTTCAAGTCGCCAAAACCTTAAAAAAATATTTGTTTGTTTAATGTTTCTTTAAGTTTATAGAGCTAGTTCGTAGTTACGCTCACGTCTGAATATTCCGAATATTTTTTAACCGTCAGATCCTGTAATGGGCTTTCTGTTGTTACACTATGTTTTATAAGTATATAATAGCTGTTGGATCTCCGAATAAATAAATAAATAGTCTTACGTTTGGTAGTCTTACGTTTTGACGACCCAGTTGGCACAATGGTCACCACGCCGGACTGCCAAAATCAGGGTTGCGGGTTCGATTCCCGCCTCAGGCAAGTATTTATGCTTAGATATTTATCTGTGGTCTGGTTGTTTATATGTATTATAAGTATATATTTACAAAAGAAAAGTATTTAAGTAATATATCCGTTGTCTAGCACCCATAACACAAGTCTAGTTACTTAACTTGAGGCTAGATGTCGACGTGTGGAATGTCCTGTAATATTTATTTATTTATTTTGTACGCAAATGAATTACACATTCTGTAAAAAAGAACCGGGTGGCTAGGATAAAAAATCAATTTTAAGCAGTGCAGCGCGACTAACTGCATTGCTTTAGGAGATTCACTCGTAAACCTCATTTGTTTAAGTAATTGGATTTTTACATTTTATAGTTTTGAGAGATGAATTTAAACTATATTTTAAGTAATACCTATAAGGGGGTTGATATAGTAATACCTATAAGGGGGTATATCTCTTGACAGTTTCCTTATATGTCAATCCTATAATCTTTAAGTCAACAGTTTCTTTAATTCGCCACCTTGTATTTGTATACAGGCTGTTTTTTCGCAACTAGACCTTTTTAATTGGGTCCTTTTCGCCACCTTGTATTGACGACACTAATGAAACGAACCACCCCCCAAAGTATCTGGTGCAAAGCTGTCCTAAATACTTGGTGCGTTAACGCAGAATAACAATGGACTAATCTTAGCACAGAGTGGTATAAGCCGCCACCTACTACACCAACCGACGTGGGTTCGCTCTAGGTAATGGTGCTGCACAGGATGGTAAACGTTACGGTGGGCAGAGACGTTTGACCGTTAATTGTACACTAAGCGTATAATGACGAATACGCGTCTAAGAAGCTACGCGGCCGTGGACAGTAAGCCTAAGTGTTTGGTTATATCCATTATGCTAAATATTATTATGTGTATGTTATGATATATATGTTTAAGTATTTCGTTTATAATATCATTTTTACATGGGTATTTATTATTATATGTGTTTCTTACACCACACGACCTACCAGTTAAGCTAAACAGACCTTCTCCATCCTAAGGTTGCCTGGAAGAAATCGCTTTAAGCGATAAGGTCGCCTGTTTGTACAATTTCGTATTTAATAAGCTTTCTCATCCTTTTTGTTATTTTCAATGTTTTGTGTGTTGTACAAATAAAGTGTTTATCTATCTATATATCTATTATGTAAACAGTAACACCCACTAATACTGCGTCGCAATTATAGGTACATACCTATTTACCAATTTACTTAACTAACACATATACCTACTTAATAGAAATGGATCGAGTGTGATAATTTAATTGCTTGTGTGTTACTAGCTAAGCCTACTATCCAAGTCTCTAATTAGCAAATGCTTGGCTACATCTCCTTGTTATTAAAACATAGCTGAAGCCATCGTCGTACAACTAAACTAACTAGGACAATAAATATAAATATTTCAGGACATTCCACACATCGCCATCTAGCCCCAAGCTTAGTTACTAGACTTGTGTCATGGGTGCTAGACAACGGATATACTAAGTACTTATATACTATTCTTTTGTAAGTATATACTTATAATACATAGAGACAACCAGACCACAGACAAAAATCTAAGCATAAAAACTTGTCTGCGATGGGAATCGATCCCGCAACCCCGTTTTTGGCAGTCCAGCATGGTGACCCCATTATGCCAACTGGGTCGTCAAATATAATTTGCTAAATAATAACATTGATCATTAGAAACCATTGACAAATATAAATATTACAGGACATTGCACACATCGCCATTTAGCCCCAAGCTAAGTAACTAGACTTGTGTTTTAATGGGTGGCTAGGTTATGGATATACTAAGTACTTATTTACTTTTTGTAAATATATATTTATAATACATAAAAATAATCAGACCATTATACGAATATCTATGCATAAATACATGTGTGAGGCGGGAATCGAACCCGCAACCCTGTGTTCGGCAGTCCGGCATGGTGACCGTTGTGCCAACTGTCAAAATCTGTTTGAAATGAAGTTTGGAAGTTTCTACTGGTACCTAACTAGTTATTGAAAACTGAACAGTCTACTGTATTATGATATTGTGAAACGATCTGTTTATATTTTTGAAGATCATCGGATCTTCACCATTTTTATGGGACCAACATGCATATTTTTTTGCAAGACGTCAAAAATACATTTCTGCAGATAGAAATTGAAACGCTTTTGAGGTGCAAATCTGTTAATAACTCCAAAGATTCTCGTCAGATCTTCACCAATTTTTTATGGGACTACCCTTGAGGTAGACACAAAACAACGCATAGCTTCTTTGTTGATAAACAAAGATATGCGCGAAGATCCATACAAAAACATACCACCGAAACGAGAACATCTTCCTTTTTTTGAAGTCGGTTGTAAAAAAAATATTTTGAAGATTCATTTATTCCGCTATTATAATATCTACTCTGGTACTTATCAGATGTAAGGCAAAGCAGTGACCCTAGCCAGAAAAAGAGCGATTAATCTAGTCGTTTAAACCAGAATGGCAGGTCCTAGATCGCTTATAAAAGATTTTGAGATCGTTATCTAGGCCAACTGGATTGTTTTACAAGCCTGTCGGATTCACTTTGTGGTTCCTTATCTTCCATACATATAAAATACTGTGTCCTGAATGACTGACTGACGGATCAACGCACAGCCTAAACCGCTGATCGTAGAGACCTGAAACTTGGAGGGTGTGTTCTTTGTGTGACGTAGGCATCCGATAAGAAAGGATTATCCGAAATTTTACCCCTTAGGGGGTGAAATAGGGGGCAACGTTTGCATAGGACAACGTGATTCCTTGGTCAAATCCTATTAGAACCATTTTCGACTGTTACGCGGACGGAGTTGCGGGAAAAAACTAGTTTTATAATATAGAAACATTTTAAATGTTAGTTTCTTCCTGAATAATGCATTATCATCGTACTATGACCTAATCAATTAATCCGCACCACCTACCTTAACCACTTTTATGTGCGTAGTTATCTTCTTTATCTATACATATAGAATGCTTTGTCCTAACTGACGGATCAACGCACAGACTAAACCGTTGATCGTAGGGACCTGAAACTTGGAGGGTGTGTTTTTTGTAAAATGTAGGCATCCGATAAGAAATGATTTTCCGAACTTGTACCCCCTAGGGGATGAAAATGGGACAACGTGATTCCTTGGTCTAATTCTATTAGAACCATTTCGTATATAAAATTCTCGTGTCGCGGTGTTAGTTACCAATGTCCACCGAAACGGTTGAACCGTTTCATATGAAATTTTTTGTGTATATTCGTTGGGTCTGAGAATCGAAGAACATCTTATGAAACGAAGTTCCTTATCGCGCGTTGCGAAGACGGAAAAATGTAACGAAGCTTACTATAGTTGTAAGCCGTGCGGCGTGCGCGTGTCTGTCTCTCTCGCTCTCTCATAGAAAGCAAGCCAGTTTACTAAAATGGAGTCTACTAATTACGTCTATATAACATTATATTTGTTAAAAATAAAAAATATATATATTACAATTCCTTCAAATGGCTAAACAACGTTTACCGGGACAGCTAGCCTTCTATACATTTAGCTCTTTGGATTTCGTTACAACCACTCGCTCGACGATTTGTTAAACCGACCGAATTGATAAAAATTCAACAAACACAATCTCGATAACTTTTACCGTGTCATTTTAAGGAAACAATTTTGGAATTGACGACAACAACAACAACAGCTAAATGAAAACGTGGTTGTTACAGTCACGAGTTAGATACGAATCGCACAACAATGTACCTGAACGACAAATAACGCTTTTTCCATTTTGCGACTGTGAACTTCTACATCTTAACACGCTCAAAGCCAAGCATTTTATATCGCTCTTTATCTCCGATAAAGTGTAATTTTATTTTGTTAATCTCGTTCCTTTGTCAGCAACTTAGCAAAAGCAAGATAGCAAATTAAATAATGACAATAGGCAATTTAACGAAAATCATTGATAGTTGATTGAATCCGGCGTTACTTTTCATTCAGTCAATTTTGTTAATCATTGATAAATCGTAAGATTTTCACCATTGATTTTGCCAGTAACGGAGATGTAAATCCTATACTACTGAAAACTTACGTCGTACCGCAAGCACATGAGTAAGGAATAGAATCACAGACTAAGGTTATTCGGAGCTGTCAAAATTGATTACGTAATCATGTAGGGTTGGCACAGGTGGATTATACTATATAAAAAAAATGTGTATCAGTGTCTTTTATTATGGGCGTTTATTTTGAAGCGGTGACAATGTAATCTGAATTTTGATGAATAATAAATAAATAAATGATGAACATAATACCTACATCAGATTTTTTATAGCTTTCCGGAAAGCTTTACTGTCACAGAACCAAACGTTAAATACATTTACGTTGCGTATTCACAAGTAGTGTATTAAACATGTACAATACTATCCGTTAGTCACCACAAGACAAGCTTAGTTGCTTAGATTGAAGCACTCACTCACTTACTCAATGGTTCCCACCCTTCCCCCCTCCCTCCCAAAAGAAAGAAAAGTATAAGAACCACTGTAACGTCATTTACATGAAATTATATTTCAATAAAACATAATTTTGTTGGGTTAGGTGTGTTCCTCATTTTTTTTTTTTAATATTTGGCTAGATGACGCTGTACAGACAAAATGTCTTGCCTCGCTCGCCTAATATCAAAAAAAAATTGTTTTGAAAAATAAGATGTCATAATTATTGTTTTTAAAAAGTTATATATATGCTATGCTATTGGTCTATGAGTGAACAGTAACATTTTCGCGAATTTGGAAAAAATATTAGAAATAGTGTTAAAAGTGGCTAAATAAGCATCCAAACCAACAAACTACCATTGACTAAGTACAGTGAGCGTTATCAATGCAAAAACCTCTATAATAACAAACTTAGACTGCGTTCAATAACAAACCAACAAAGTGATTTACAGTGCTAAAACCTTAGTCAAACCTAGCCCCGAATATTACCCGGTGGTTTGCGCTACACCTACTACATCCTCTTTTAGTATTATGCACAAAATTGAGTGATAGTGTCGTTTTTTGTTTATTTACCACCGTTACAGGGTACATTTTGAATTTGGTGAAAAGACGTATATATACTACTGCATCGACACACCTTGTCCTGTTTTACCGACACACTCTGTTTTACCAACGACACAAGTGTAGCAAGCGAATTTTTATCCTGTTTTACCGACACACGAACAATTGAAGCAAGCGACTTTTTTACTCTGTGCTCGTCTCTTGTCTATTGCCTATCGCTTTGTTTACATTTTTCATCGTTTTGCATTACACGTCTTTAAAATGGAAAACGTAACGATCAGAAAACCCAGAAAAGCAGTGGATTTGGATATTACTAGCGTTTCGTTAGAGGAAACCTTACTTAACTCCTCATGTTCGGATGCTGATTCCGATCTACTGAACCTTTCGTCGAGAAGCCTGCCCGTCAACACACTACCGGAGGAATTACGTGACCTCCAACAACAAATAAGTGAACTACGACTGGAACTTGCGAGTGCCCACGACGAGATCACAAATCTAAACGTTGAAAGTATTTCCTTGAAGAAAAACCTATCCGACAGTAAGAAACAACTAGAAGTGTTGAAAAAAATTTCTACAGAGACCCAGTTTGTCAGTCCAAGCTCGACCCCAACATCCCGGCTATCACATAAACTTCTCACGCCGAGGAACCTTAACTATATGAGAACGAAAGTGCAACGTCTCTCGCCACTATGCAGCTCAGGACTCCTTGAACGTAGTAACACACCAAAAGCTCATACTCAACATACAACACGGCGATTACACTTACAGTCTCCCATCAGCATCAGCAGCGTGCAGGACATTCGTGACAAGGCCACTCAAACACCTTGGCCTTTTCCCAGTGTTATAGTAACTGATAACAATGAAGAGAATAACGTGAAACCTACACCCCAAAAACGACGCAACATGATCTACGTAATTGGCGATGAACATGGAAGACATCTAGCCTCGACAATGCTGAATAGCAGACGACACCAATGGAATGACAACTACGGTGTCTTCGGCATGCTAAAGCCGGGGGCTACCAGTCACGAGATACTGAAAACATGTGAAAACCTTAGCAAAACCTTAAATAGAGACGATATAGTGATACTTACGTTAGGTTCGGGCGATAAAAATCCTAATATCTTATTATCTAACCTTACTAACATGATTTATTGCTTAAAAGTTAAAAATCTTTTTGTGACAAATATACATTACAATCCATACCTCAATGAGACTTTACTCAACAGAAATATATGTATGTTATTAAAAAATTATGACAATTGTAAGTTTATACAGTGTGACGAAAGAGATATATTTAATATTGACATGCAGCACTATGCTACAATTCTTAGTTTTAAGTTAAATATAGAAATTGACTCACTTATGTACACTAAGACTTATTTGACACACAATAAATGTAATTCTGCCTCGAGACACAGTGTTTGCAATACAAAACCTTATCCTAATAATCAAATGCCAGTAATATGCAAAAAAGGTACTATTCCTTTTTACTTTAAGCCTAAAAGGTTGTCAATAGTAACTTCTGATGAGAAGCCTAAAGTGGAGTACAAGAAGGGCACAATTCCTTATTTTTTCAATAAAATGAAAATAAAAAGTTCAATGAAACAGGTCACATTTACTCAGGTCAACACAAATGCTCCGTCTACCTCATCTAGCACAACATTTTTTCGAGGCTCATAGACATAAATTAAACATATTACATCAAAATATAGCTGGTATTATCAACAAAACAGATGAAGTTTCCATAGCTCTTCACGAATTTGCTAAAAAATCGCAAAACATAGACATTTTATGCTTTAGTGAAACTTTTATGAAAAAATTATCTGAGTCGCTTCTTAAGGTTCCTGGTTATAGATTAGTGGCTTCTTATTCTCGAGACACCAAAAGAGGTGGTAGCTGCATTCTCATCAAAAATGGTGTTCACTGTTCCCCATTGAATAATCTTGTCAAAAACTTAGCTTGTAATTTTAATTTTGAATGTTCTGGTATAGAGTTGACATTACATAGAATAATTATAATTTGTATTTATAGAAGACCTCAGAGTAATCCGCAGGTATTCCTTGACAAATTAAATGAACTTATTAATTTGCTTTTTAAGAAGTATAAGAAGGTCATTATTTGCGGTGATTGGAATTTGAATATATTAAAACCGAGCAAAAGTTGTACAGAACTATTAAGCTTAATGAAAAACCATAATATGCAGCTACATATAAAAACTCCCACTAGAAAACAATCATGTCTTGACCAGATAGCAAGTAACATAAAACATGCTGAAGGACAAGTACATCACCTTGGTCTCTCTGACCATGAAACGGGTCAGACTTTGACAGTACGGCTAAATAAGCACCTAACTACAAAGTCTTGGTATGAATTAAAGACAAACTACAGTGATGAAAATATCAAAAAATTTTGCTACTGTATGTCAGTTTTAAGGTTTTCAGATATGTACCAAAAGTCCAATCTTAATGAAGCTTTTCAAGAATTCTTCAGTACATTCAGGTTATTTTATGACCTTTGTTTTCCGACTCACAAAGTGAGAAAAACAAATGGTAAATGTAATAACTTGTGGTTAACTAATGGCTTGAAAAAATCTAGTGTCCATAAGCGAAATATGTACTTAAAAATGTTACATTGCAAGTATAATAAAAAACTACTTAAATCCAAATATAAACAATATTCAAAGATTCTGAAACGTTGCATTCATGCCTCACAACAAGTTCAAAATAAAAGATACATAGAACAAAGCAAAAATAAATGTATAGCAACTTGGAAGATTATTAATAGATCCTTAAACGACATTAGCCCATATAATGACATAGACGAGATAGTTATTGACAATGTAAAATATACTGACCCTCAAAAAATTACTGACATTTTTAATGATTACTATATACAAATGACAAACAATAATTTTAAATACAATATTGACGCTATTAAAAAAACAATGGACGTTAATAATCATAATACATTTTTTCTTAAACCCACTGATCCCAAAGAAGTACATAAGATTATAAACAGTTTAAATAACTCAAACTCCGTTGGTGTAGACAGCATATGTACAAAAGTTATTAAAGCTTGTGCATTACATATAAGTGAACCATTGAGTTATCTCATAAATTTATCTTTTTCTGAAGGGGTCTTTCCTGAATCTCTTAAATCTTCAATCGTCAAACCTCTGTTTAAAAAAGGCGAAACGACTGAAGTATCAAACTACAGACCGATAACGTTAATACCTATTCTATCAAAAGTTTTTGAAAAGGTTATGCTAGTGAGGTTACAGGAATTCGTAGCAAAAAACAATATATTAAGAGAGGAACAATTTGGTTTTCGTAAAAAGAGTACCACAACCTTGGCATGCTACAATTTAATAAAATCCATAACTCATGCACTTAATAATAGAAAACATGTAGCAGCAGTATTCCTAGATATGAGTAAGGCTTTTGATTTTGTGGATCATAGATTGCTATTATTCAAATTAGAAAGATACGGTATACGCGGTAAGGTCAATGACTGGCTATGTTCTTATCTCTCAGACAGACACCAATGTGTACAAATCTCAAAAATTAAAGGAAACGATAAGGTTGCCTATAGATCTCAGAACAAATGCAATGGCGTTGGTGTTCCACAGGGCAGTGTTTTGGGACCTTTTTTATTCCTTATTTACATTAATGACCTTCCTGTGGCCACTGAACATGAAACTATACTCTTTGCTGACGACACGACTCTCATAGTTAAATCCGACAAAAGACATGAATTAGAAATTAAATTAAATCAATCACTTTTAGACATTATTAATTGGCTTGACACGAATAATCTTAAAATTAACATTCAAAAAACACAAATGATAGAATTTCAAAGTTACAATCTGAAACCAATGAACCTTAATGTAAGTTATGAAGGTAATTTTATAAAACAAGTAGAATTTACTAAATTCTTAGGATTGATTATTGATCGAAATTGTAAATGGAGATTCCACATTGATTATATTTGCGATAAATTGGATAGATTTGCTTATGCAATTAAGAGACTTAGAGTAACTGTGTCAATGGAAGCAGCAATAACTGCATACCATGGATATGTGTCCTCTGTTCTGCTTTATGGGTTAATAATATGGGGTAATTCTGTTGACATTGAAAGGGCATTCCATGTACAAAAAAAGTGTATCAGGGCAATTACTGGCGCTTGGTTTAGGGATAGTTGCATGCCTTTGTTTCAAAAACTTAATATATTGCCACTTCCCTGTATGTATATTAAGGAGTTGTGTCTGTTTGTTAGGGAACATTCACAGTACTTTCCACTGCACACAAAGACTGTGAAAAGGAATCACACTTCTAGACGACCTAACAATCTGTACCGACCCAACGGTCGCCTTCAAATTTATACAAAAAATGTACATATACAAGCGATCAAAGTGTACAATAAATTACCAGACACGTTAAAGAGCCTTCCTTGCCTGCTTTTCAAAAAAAAGCTAACTAAATGGCTTTTGGACAAACGTTTTTACAGTGTGAATGAATTTTTAAATGAGAAATGAATCTAAAACTGACATTAACATTTTTCTTTTTTGACATTTATATTAATAGTGATTCCATTCTTTTTATTTTGACATTATATTTAATTGGACCTGGTGTAATGCTCAAATATTGTAAATCTCATTATAATTTATGATTAATGTACCTACCTATTGTTCAAGTCACTTTATATTATTTAAACATTGCATACCCAAATATTTGTACACCAGATGACTGGTAGAATGTAAGCACATACTAATCATACTAACATCATACTTTTGTAAACTACATTCTAGACAAATAAAATATTCTGATTCTGATTCTGATTCTGATTCTGATTCTGATTCTGATTCTGATTCTAATTCTGATTCTGATTCTGATTATACGACTTAGTATTTTAGGAAAAAGACATTCGATGTAGTAACCCGCACCGGGTTGTGATCGGGTTATTTCGAGGATAAGGTATGATGACATGACTGTATAATGTGTACGTACGTACCAATACACTGACCAAATGAAAAATAATAAATGTTACTACTTACCTAGTAGAGTCCTTAGGATAATTAAAAAACGAAATATTTTCTATTATTGTTCATACAAACAGTGCAGTACACCATTTTTACTATTTTAAATACGCTACAATAATATGAAGCTTGTAAAAAACACGCGACGCGTGACGTTTACCACACGCATGCGAGTGTCACAGCCTTGTACTTGGGCACTGGCCGAGCTAGTATAGACCGGTTTCTCTCCGTACATGACGGGCCGCCAGTGCTCACGCACGCACGCGCGTTATGCTTGTAGTAGTGTACCTACTTATCATATAGCCTTGTATGACACCTTAGTCTCTGATTCTATCTCTACTCATGTGCCGCAAGCTATTCCCAAAATGATTAGAGTAAACCGGTGCGCTTTATTCTCTTCAAAATGTGTGTAAAGCATATTAGGAATACAAAGCACTTTCACCGCTATGTTGTGTATTTTTTTGGTACACATCGCAATAACGACTGTGCCTCTATTCTTGGTTATTTACTTGATATTCTTGGTATTTTATGGTTATATTCATTAGATAGTGCTCCGCTATTACAGCGAGTCTTTGCATGTCAAGTCACTTTGGCGTAGCAAGTACCTGTTCGGTGAGTCTTTCTTCGTCGAGTGTTTAGAAAAGCGTGTGCATAGAATACCTCGGCGTTGAGCGTGTTAAGAGATCTCTGAATAAAAATGTGTACGTGTCCCATTTCAAGAGTGAGACGTCTTATTGCTTTACTTGCACGAGAAATGAGAGGTGATAATGTCGAATCGTCTTCTTCGATGCATTAGGTACTTAGAGATGATCGCATTGCTCTACCGTTTTGTTATGGTTTATTTATATATTATGGCTAGCTTTGGCCCGAAATGAGATTTAGCTATAATATTTTGTATATAATATTTTGAGATTTTCCTTTATAGTAAAATTTTTTGAGATTTGCTTTATACTTTATAGTATAATATTTTGTAAAAGTTTTATTCATTATATTATTCTTATTCTTACTTCGTCCGCGTATAAGTCAAAAATGAACCAAGGAATCATGTTGTCAATCATACAAACTTTGCCCCCCTTTTTCACCCTCTTAGGGGTAGCATTTTGGAAAATCCTATCTTATCGGATGCCTACGTCGTACAAAGAATACACCCTCCAAGTTTCAGGTCTCTACATAGGCTGCACTAAAAGTATCGGGAATGGAATATTTCCACTGTTCCTGTCATATTTAAATCTTTTTAATTGAAAACTCCTTGGTTTTAAAAATTGAATACCATTTATTTATTTAAAAAAAGAATCTCGGTCTTGTCACAAGGTTTTGTCAAACTTGTTTAGTCGTTGAGAAAATGGAATTGACGCGAGAAAATTCAAGAGCGATAATTTATTATGACTTTCGGAGTGGTTTATCACAAAAAAAGTGTGTTGACCAGATGATTTCTGCATTTGGTGATGAAGCCCCATCCAAAACCACAATTTATCGCTGGTTTGCTGAATTTCAACGTGGACGTGTCAAGCTCAGTGATGATCCCCGTCAAGGTCGTCCAAAAACTGCACTCACCCAAGAAAACGTTGATGCTGTGCGTAAGCTGATTGAGGAAGATCGACATGTAACATACCGCGAAATTCAGGCAACTTCAGACATTGGCATGAGTCAAATACAAATAATCTTGCATGAACAATTAGGTGTAAAAAAGTGGTTTTCCCGATGGATACCGCATTCGCTCTGTGAAGAGCAAAAAGTGGCTCGCGTTACTTGGTGCGTCAGAACTCTCGAAAGATTCCACGCAGGATCCTCAAATGCTGTATACAACATCGTATCAGGTGACGAATTCTGGATATACGCGTACGAACCCGAAACAAAAAACCAGTCACGAGTTTGGGTGTTCGAAAATGAGTTAAAGCCAATAAAAATTGTTCGTTCACGGAGTGTTGCAAAAAAAATGGTGGCCACGTTTGTCTCCAAAACCGGCCATGTTGTGACTATTCCTCTTGAGGGACAAAGAACGGTTAATGCAGAATGGTATGCTAGCATTTGTTTGCCACAGGTCGTTTCTGAACTCCGTAAAGAGAACTGCAGCCGCCGCATCATCCTCCATCACGACAATGCGATTTCTCACACCGCGAACAGAACAAAAGAGTTTTTAGAGCAAGAAAACATAGAATTATTAGACCATCCGCCGTACAGCCCCGACCTAAGCCCTAATGATTTCTATACTTTCCCTAAAATAAAGAATAAATTGCGTGGTCAGAGATTTTCATCACCTGAAGAAGCTGTGGACGCCTACAAAACGGCCATTTTGGAGACCCCGATTGTTCCATCGTATGGAAAAATGTGTGTGAAAAATGATTGGTTCCATCGTATGGAAAAATGTGTCAAATTTCGCGGAGAATACTTCGAAAAGCAATAAATACATTTTTAAATAGTAATGTTGTGTCACTTCCTTGATTCCCGAAATTTTCAGTGCCGCCCTCGTACGATCAGCGGTTTAGGGTGTGTGTTGATCCGTCAGTCAGGACAAAGAATTTTATATGTATAGATCCGCCCTTGATTCAGTTGACTGTATCTTATACCTACCTATCGTTTCTTCGTCTGTGTTGTTTATCTAGTTAAATGCTAATTAATTAATTATTCAACCGTGTCTCGTACAGATACACAGTTGATTTACTTTAATACCTATCTGATCTTCTCAGAATTGTTATAAGCATTTTGGGGGAGCAATAATTTAAACGTATTTAGAAAATTTATATTAACAAGTTAACACTGGGATTTTTCGGAACAAGTCGGATAATGTTATCTTTGCGCTACAGATTCCATGAAAGTAAAAAAGAAACTCGGCTAAGTAGGCATCCCGCTACGAAATCGTCGGAGTTGCTTTGTAACGCACGGAATGTATATCAACAAAATCGCTTCACGCGCTTAAAGGGTGTCCATACGCGAACGACCTTGGTACACAGCCTATTATATAGTTACTACCGGCAACGGTCGCCTTTGTTGTTGAAAATTGTAGATTGTTATGAATGTGTTTTGTTTTTGTCATAAGTGCTGAGATGGAATTGTAGATGAGATTTTTAATGATATTTTGGTGTGACTTTGGGCCAAAAATTCCCTATAGTTTTTAAGCTATCTTAAAATTAAGAATTAAAACTAGTCTAGCTTTGAAATGACAAGGATTTTTAGTCTCAAATTACCCCAAAATATTGGTAAAGATTTCACCTACAATTTCATCTTAGCATTTTTGAGAAAACTAAACACATTCGTTGCAATCAACAATGATAATTGTAAGCGACGGATATTGCTGGCGCGTTGCGTTTGGCAGCATAAATAGCCTTAACGTGTTATTACAAAAATCTATATAAAAATTAATCATATAATACGATAGGTAGGAAATAATTAGGAACCTTGACACAATCTATTACATTGTGTCACTAGAGTAAAACATGTTTACTGTGTATGCATTTAGGGCCTAAGAGAGAAGACGGTCTGTATATTATATGAGGGAATAATATGTTACATAGAATGTGCTATAGTAACATAGAATAAACTTATCTCCATTTACGTCTGTAAAAATAATAACGCTGTCTGGACTATAAATTAACTTAAAAGAATTTAAGCTAGCTTAAACCGTAGGATAATGTCCGTACTACCTAATTACTTTGCGGTTTCGTTCCCATAAAACTTTAAAAAAATAATAACAAACAGTAAATAAAAAGCTGACAAGAATATAAAAAATACCCTTAATACTGCTCTTTAACTTTTTACGGTCTTCAAAGTTTTAATCAAGATATGTCTATGTCAGTAAGTATACTTAGTTATAATTTTAATTTTACTACTTTTGAAACGACTTTTTTTTCATTTATTGTATTTTCATTTCATTTGCAATCATATGGTAGGTACAATAGATGGAACAATAGGCAAGTTCATATAATATGAGCCCTGCCGGGCATTGCATTTGCGTGCGGTGACAGACCGAGGCTTTTCTTACTATCTTCTTCTATACATATAAAATTCATTGTCCTGACTGACTGACGGATCAAAGCACAGCCTAAACCGCTGATCGTAGAGACCTGAAACTTGAATGGTGTGTTCTTTGTGTGACGTAGGCATCCGATAAGAAAGGATTTATCAAAATTTTACTCCTTAAGGGGTTAAAAATGGGGGGGTTTGTATGGGACAACGTGATTCCTTGGTCTATTTTCGACTTTTACGCGGACGAAGTCGCGGGCAAAAGCTAGTATACAAATAAACTTGTAAAGAGTTAGTTATTAGTTAAGTTTGTCGTTCGTTCATTTGTTCATTTTCGCGACAACGCGAACGGTGAATTAAATCATTTCAATATGCGACAGAATTTCTCACCCGTAAATACCGTGTGAGCTTCCCTGCGAACTGCGTTACCAAAGGTTACCAACCCATTTAATTAAAATACAAGATTTCTAAAGCATTTCGGTTCGAGTGGTTTGTTATCGTTGAAACACTTATATAGATACCTTTCTCTGTAAATGTCTAATTTACCATTCTTGTTATATTGTACAAGCTGTCTTATTTATTATAATAATATTTTATAAGCTGATGTTTCTGAAAACGGTACTGAGTACCTTCGAGTGGTATTACATTACATTAAATCGTAAGAAATCTCCAAAATTAGGTAGAACTAAGAGATTAGATTGGCCGCAGAGAGCATGCGACCGATCGCTCTGGAAGTCTTTGGGCCTATGTACGGCAGTATAAAATAAAGTCGCTTCCCACTGTCTCTCCTTATGCTTAGATCTTTAAAACTACGCAACGGATTTTGATGCGGTTTTTTGTAATAGATAGAGTGATTCAAGAGGTGGGTTTATATGTATAATAATAATAATATAGCCGTGCGAAGTCGGGACGGGTCGCTAGTAATAGATACAAATATTTACTGTGTAGGTCAAAAACTATCCGTCACAAACTATCCGCACGGTGATCAAAACTTTTCCGGCAATTTTGTGTGGTTAAAAATCCTTATTTGCATCAAACCAGTTTATTTTATCGCATAAAAAATGGGATTGTCGAAATATCGTAAAAATATCTAGTATAATGAAGAACCGAGTAGATTTAATTTACGATTCAGTCTTTCGTAAAGACTCAAAGGATAGACACAGTTGTCTGAATAGACAAACAAACATGTTAAAGGGACCTTAGTTTAGTTTAGTTTAGTTTTACGGGGCTGTTTCCGCACTTAGCCTCATTATTTGGGCCATTGTGCGTGTTATAAGGGACCTTAAGTAACACGTTACGAATTCTCTTCAAAGTAAAATATTATTACAGATTGTGTTCTAGATTCCTAACGAGAACTTTTGTTTTCAGTCCCTTAATAACTTAAGTTTAAATACTCATACGTAAAGTATGCGTCATAAGTACACTATCAGTTTGCTACAATAATACTATAAACAAGTATTGCACTAACGACCTTCTTCTAATAGACGTTACACAGAAACATAAATACTTGAATTGTTTATTTATTTATTACTAGCTGCGCTTCGCGGTTTCACCCGCATAAGTCCCAATCCCATGGGAATATCGGGATAAAAAGTAGCCTATATGTTAATTCAGGCCTCTAGCTTACATACCGACTTTCATTGCAATCTGTTCAGTAGTTTTAGCGTGAAGGAGTAACAAACATACACACACACACGAACACATTTATAATATTAGTAGGATTTGACACACAAATAGAATATAATACACACCGCTTAATTAGAGCCAAACCTATGAATTAAAAGTATTCAGTGTGATTATTATTTTCAACATGTTAGCTATGTCTTTAGTTGGCCGAGTGGTATTAGCCGCCACCCGCTACACCAACCGACGTCGGTTCGATTCACAGGTTACGTTGTTATAACGTTCAAATACTGCTTGCTTAAATAAGATTGTAAACGTTACGGTGGCGGTGGACTTTTGAGCGTTGATTGTACATGTTTGACTACAAAACAATATTTTCTGATCGTACCTACGTACCTAATCTTTTGAGAATAACCCGTACAAAGTAGAAATGGTAGGTACCTATACCTAGTTAAATGAATGTTTCTAAACCCATTTGTTTTTGACTGTTCGTGGCTTCGGGGCTCGCAAACCAATGAACCGATTCCAAATCAAATCCTTTTGTGTGTAGAGTATTATTTACGCAACTTCCCCACTGCTTAACTATATAAAGTTGAGCAGTGGGTAATACCCAATATTATCCGCTGCTCAAATAATTTAGTAGTTGAGCAGTAGGACATAGTTTGTATTACTGAAAATTTTTTGCTCTTCTCTTTTCAGTCTCTTGATTCACACAACATCGGAAGATAACCGAAACGAAAAAAAAAATTGCTGCTCTTTCACTCCCGCAGCTTTTGACGTGTTGCCATCCTTAGCTTTTTAGTTTTAATCGTTTCTGTAGCCTTCCAATGGTTTGTGAATCAGGCTGCAGAAAGGATGTCAATGCCGAATAATATTATTAGTATTCATATGACACACATCCTAACTAAGTTTTAAGACGTTTGAAGCTATAAGAACATTTTATAGTTTACTAGCTGTGCCCCGCGGTTTCACCCGCGTAAGTCCCGATCCCGTGGGAATATCGGGATAAAAAGTAGCCTATATGTTAATCTAGATCTCCAGCTATCTAGATACCGAGTTTCATCGCAATCGGTCCAGTAGTTTTAGCGTGAAGAAGTAACATACACACACACACACACACACACACACACACACGCACACACAAACTTTCACATTTATAATATTAGTAGGATGATTGATTTTGGAGTTTTTATTTTCTAGTTTATGGTTTTTAAATTTAGAGTTTATATTTTTAATTTAATGTTGTTTTCTTACATAGGTGAAGTAATGGATTTGATGGCGCTAGTGGGCTCGGCGGTGAATTTCGTCTTGTACTGCAGCATGAGCCGGCAGTTCCGGAACACGTTCACGCGGCTGGCACGCAAGGTGCTGCCGCTGCCAGGACCTGCAGCGGAACCACTCACCGGGCAGAAGACGTAGCGGTCGCGTACCGCGGCCACATCAACGACGTCGGTCGCACAATTGTAATATAATCTGAGGTTTCGATACAACGCAAGAATTAATTTAAGTATGTTGGTATTATACTATATCTAATAATGCATTTTTAGCCCCCCCGACTCAGAAACGATGGCGTTTTATAAGTTTGACGTGTCTGCGTGTTTATGTTTGTGGCATTGTAGCTCCCGAAAGACTGAATCGATTTTGATTTCGTTTCTTTTGTTTGAAAGGTGAATTAGTCGGGAGTGTTTGATCAAAATCGGTTCAGCCATTTGAAAGTTATGGGGAATAAAAGTCGGCGATTTTAAATCCTAAATTTTACAGTGTTATCTGAAATAAGCAAATCTTATACTGTGGAGTTATAGATCTATAGACTATTAGTAAAACATATGAAAAATTGTCAGTGAACAAGTTCTTGCCGCGCCTCACGCAACGGGAGGCCGATTTAAGGTCGCTGCATACGTAACGGAATAAAACCTCGGACGGGACGGGGACGTGACGTGCATCGTTCATGAAGTGTTCGTGGCCCATAAACAAACGTAACGTGATTTTTCTCGCGCCGGACGTAATGTGACGAAAACTCAAAACTCAATTTTTTTTATTCATTTAGAATCATGTACTTACAGTGCATGTGTTCACTTTAAATATTCTTTAAAAAAACGATTCTTTAAGGTGAAAGGGTACCGACGCTCTCTCCATACAAACGTTCAGTTTGGTTTATTTCATTTTCTAATTATCATAGAAATTAAGATTTAAAAATGAATAAAAAAAAACATAAGGGCAGTTATAAGTTTTATGCAACAAAAAAATTTGCTCTAGTGTCATTATCCAGGGAGAAAACAGTTTACTACGTTTGTATGGAGAGGGCGCCGGTACCCTTTCCTCTTAACATCGTGTCATATAAAAATATCATCCGTCCAGCACGAGAAAAATTACGTAACGTATGCAGCGACCTTTAGAATCAGAGACGCTTCGATTCTTTGTTATGTAAACAATAAGAAACATCTGTCGGTAAAACACAGAATAATAACAATTTTTAACGAATTTGTAAACAAAAAGCATGGTTACATAATTAACCTAATTTAAATTTAAAATATCGTATTATGCACCTTCATTACTCTGTTGTTACGATAGTGTTGCCAACTCTTAGGTTATTTTTACGTAGATCTACGGAATTTTAAGACCTCACTGATTATGACCTTGATTCTACTGATTATTTGGAAACCAACATTAAGAGGAAAGGGTACCGGGGGCTCTCTCCTGTCAACTGTTTTCTCCCTGGATTCTAGAGCAAATAAATTTGTTGCATAGAACTTATAGCTGCCATGACCATGCCCCTATGTTGTGTTAAAGAACAAAATTAAGATTAAAAAACAAAACATAAAAAAAGTTTTGTTTTGTTTTTTAATCTTAATTTCTATGATAATTAGAAAATAAAAAAAACCGAAACATGTCCCTAACATAGTCACTTCTGCTAGTGTCATTATCCATGGAGGAAAAAGTCGACTACGTTTGTATGGAGAGAGAGCCGGTACCCTTTTACATTAAGAAAAGTTTCTAAACTTATATTATAAAGCTGAAGTGTTCGTTTGTTTGTTTGAACGCGACTTTGTTTTATAGTGATTAGTGATTAGTTAAAGTTGGCACTAAATGTTTTGCTTTAAACTAAATCTATATCTATACGACCCAGTTGGCACAATGGTCACCATGCCGGACTGCCAAACACAGGGTTGCGGGTTCGATTCCCGCCTCAGGCAAGTATTTATGCTTAGATATTTGTCTGTGGTCTGGTTGTTTCTATGTATTATAAGTATATATTTACAAAAGAAAAAAAGTATGTATAAGTAGTATATCCGTTGTCTAGCACCCATAACACAAGTCTAGTTACTTAGCTTGGGGCTAGATGGCGATGTGTGGAATGTCCTGCAATTTTTATTTTATTTTTTATTTTATACCTACTTAGTAGGTACGTTTTGTAACACCATTTATTGTTCACTGACAATGGAGTCGACAAATATGAAATTAGAGAGCTTTTGCGGAGGCCCGGGCAGAGCTTCAATTAATTAAATCAATTAGGTGGCAAACGAAAAGGTGCTTTTTATTCAATACGACAGGGCGCACCTGCGGTTTCGGCCGCGTAAGTCCCGATCCCATAGCAATCAGGATAAAAACCAAGCAAACTTTCAACTTTTTAATGTTATGGGATTGACAAATAAATAAAATAAATATTGCAGGATATTCCACACATCGCCATCTAGCCCCAAGCTAAGTAACTAGACTTGTGTTATAGGTGCTAAACAACGGATATACTGCTTATATACTTTTCTTTTGTAAATATATACTCATAATACATAGAAACAACCAGACCACATACAAATATCTAAGCATTAATACTTGCCTGAGGTGGGAATCGAACCCGCAACCCTGTGTTTGGCTGGCCAGCATGGTGACCATTGTGCCAACTGGGTTGTCGAATAGTGGATAAATTGAAGTTTTAAATAACTAGAATTAGACTGGTGTCCTTAGGTCTTGTTGTAGCTCTTTGTCAGAATTGCAGACCCACCGTAGAGTTCTAAAATTTTACCGGAATGCTTTCGTCTTAATAAATTAATGAGTTAAAAGACTTTAAACTTTAACTCGAGTATGACCTTAGAATCTTGCTTGAGTTGAAAACATTAAAATAATAGCCGTTTTGGAGCTCTACGGTGGGTCTGCAATTCTGACTCCGACTGTACATTGATAATAACATAAGGAATTAGTAACTCTTAATACATAAAAATAAAACAATCATATATATTGTTTAGTACATAACTACCTTAAGTCACATCTTGTATTTCTCAAGCTTTTTGCAGCTATTCAATTTTTTGATCAATTTTTTCTGTTTTTATTGTTTTCATCTAAAAAAAAAGTTAAATTTTAAGGTAAATTTTGGTACTTAAAAGTTTTCGTGAAAATCGAAATTTGCCCATATCTTTCGATAGGCGTGTTGACTCAGGACCAAATTTTTTTGAGAAATTCGACGGTGACACACGTATTGACAGACGGACAAAAAAGTGATCTTAGAAGGGTTCCTTTTTATAACTTATGAGGTATGGGACTCTAAAAAGTAAAGTTGTAAATAATGTGTTGTAAAAATAAAACAATTTGTAGATAGGAGTGCTGATTAATGTTGACTCCCAAGTCACGCTCTACCTTTTGTAAGGAATGAAACCCTAAAGTTAGAGCGATTTAACTAGCATTAGGGTGGGTACTGACCGACGTTACGATGTGTAATGTAACATGTTACAAGGCGAGCATTCATGCTGTCAGTGCGTAGTGTTACGGGGAAACCAGCGAGTAACGAGCTGCTCGCTCCAACCGGGTGTTGGTTTTTTAGCGAATCCTTTTGAGTGTCACACTGTTCAGTCACGTACAATGACAAGCCGTCAAAGTCAAATTGTACAAAAACCACATGAATATGTCTTAAAAACTAAGTTTGGATGTGTACCTTCGGAACGCGCCCACCAATGAGAAGAAGGCACAAGATACTCATGAGGTTTTTTTCATGTG
Organism: Idaea straminata; assembly: GCA_951213275.1. Classification (NCBI taxonomy): domain Eukaryota; kingdom Metazoa; phylum Arthropoda; class Insecta; order Lepidoptera; family Geometridae; genus Idaea; species Idaea straminata. The sequence continues at coordinate 13,507,524 of OX577849.1, forward strand.
ATTACGCACCCAAAGGTCAATATTACAAATATTTGAAAGTATTATTTGAAATGGAGCAACTAAAGTCACGTCCATGGGTTGTTATCATTAAGGTAAGACGAAGTATCATAGTACGCCTTACTGCACAATTTATGCTTTATAAAAGTTTTGAACCTGGTACCTCTCTATTCTTCTATTATTCGACAATTCTACATATCTCTATCGTTAAAAAAGTTTGATGTCCAAAAACGTTTTTCTAACTTGTTTATATACTAGTTAGAGAAGAAAAACTTATATTTATATAAGTAGAATCAAAGATCCAACCAAACAATACAACCTCGTTGTTGGACATCTTGACTGACACTGGTTGGTGAATATGGAGCACAGAGTTCATCGAGTATGTTACACACTGATTTTATAAGTCTGCGTAACATGCTTGATGCGTAACATGCTTCAAGTGTAACATGCTCGATGCGTATCATGCTTGATGTGTAATATGCTCGATTCGTAACATGCTCGATGCGTAACATGCTCGATGCGTAACATGCTTCAAGTGTAACACGCTCGATGCTTAACATGCTTGATGCGTAACATGCTCGATGCGTAACATGCTCGATGCGTAACATGCTCGATGCGTAACATGCTTCAAGTGTAACATGCTCGATGCGTAACATGCTTGATGTGTAATATGCTCGAGTCGTAACATGCTCGATGCGTAACATGCTCGATGCGTAACATGCTTCAAGTGTAACATGCTCGATGCGTAACATGCTTGATGTGTAATATGCTCGAGTCGTAACATGCTCGATGCGTAACATGCTCGATGCGTAACATGCTTCAAGTGTAACATGCTCGATGCGTAACATGCTTGATGTGTAATATGCTCGAGTCGTAACATGCTCGATGCGTAACATGCTCGATGCGTAACATGCTTCAAGTGTAACACGCTCGATGCTTAACATGCTTGATGCGTAACATGCTCGATGCGTAACATGCTCGATGCGTAACATTCTCGAAGCGTAACATGCTCGATATGTAGCATGCTTGATGTGTAACAAGCTCGAAGCGTAACATGCTCGATGCGTAACATGCTCGATGCGTAACATGCTCGATGTGTAGCATGCTTGATGTGTAACATGCTCGATGCGTAACATGCTCGTTACATACTCGCTACGAATGATAAACTACGCTCCGTAACATCGGTCAGTATATACTTTTAGAGGTTCATACTCTGTGATTAAATTGGCACGGCATCTTGTAAATAAAACATTTTTTCATTGATTGTTGGGTATTTTTAGGTTCGATCTATCGTCTATGAATATAAATTTCGAAATTCCGACTAATATATCAACGTACAGCTCAAGCTAAGGGGAGAATCGGACTAGATGGCATTCAGATCGCTATTAAGACGTAATAGGCAGCCACTAACAAAGGAAACAAAAAAGTTTGGAAAATTCAACCCCTATTCGCAGCTAAAGACGTTGGTGAATATTAGTTTTTATACTCAGTAATTTAGAATATAAATAAAAAAATAGTTGTCTGTAAAGTCGGTTTACGGACGATAATTTTACATGTTAACTTCATAAGAAAACGGTAAAAAATGTATATAATTTTGTTATTCATTTAGAAATGTTTTTTGTTATTCGTCACTTGTTACCACAAGCCCAGATGAGTGATATTATTATTAAATACTACTTTCTAACGGGAACGAACGCGTCATGGTAATGTTACCATGACGTATGACGTCACACAATATTTCGTCAGACACTGTTTTGTGAAAGCAGGTGTTCCATCAATTAAAAAAAAACCTTTTTAAAAAAGCTTTTATTCAAATTCGCTAAAAACATGAATAAAAAGAACTCAAAATTTAAAAATAATAATTCTCGTCAAGACGATTCTAACGAGCCCAAACTCGATGAGGTTGTATCGTCTCATTGCAAAGTTCCTATGGTCACCTTCCAGCCCCATCATCAGACCCTGGTTACCATTGAAATACAAACTACTCGTCAAGACGATTCTAACGAGCCCAAACTCGATGAGGTTGTATCGTTTCATTGCGAAGTTCCTATGGTCACCTTCCAGGTCCATCATCAGATCAGCACCATGTCATCATAATATTGCATTGTCACCCGATTTACAGATGCAAAATTTCAGCCCAATTGGTAACTGGGAAGTGGATCAAAATTAAGTTGCAAGATTCCACCCGAACATACATACATATATACACTGCAAGTTAAATAATAGTACATTACCATATAAGTGTGGTAAATTGATCTTTGCATAGAGGCGGTTTATGACGCGCAAGCGGAAGCGACTGTGTTAAGAAGCCAAGATGCAAAGATCCATTCCACACGTGTATCGTACGACGTTTTTTATCACAGTTGCGAGTAAAAGAAAAGACTTGAAAAGAAAAGAAAATAATAAATAACAAAATATTTGGTGATAAGTCTATGTTTACAATTTTTTTAGGATTTTTTTTTTTTATTAATTATACTCCTGAAAGGCCAGGTAAAAGACTTTTAACCTATACAGCCTCGTCTAAAACACAATATTTTTAGGGTTTTTTCCATTTGTTTTTGCGTCGGGGTTTAAAAACAAAATATAATAGTAAGGAAAAAACTATATTTAAGTAAAGAAAAAAACAAAAAAAACGAAACTTAATTTTTAATCATTTTTAAGACGTTATCACGTAAAATTGTCGTTCGTAAACCGACTTTATAGATAACCATTTTTGATAGAGTAAAAACAAAACAGTATAACCCAGATAAATTAAGAATGTTTCATCTAACTAACATGTAATTAGCAGTAAGGTACCAATTTAACTTATCAGGATAACTAATAACACACTAGTGGCGTTGAGTTAATAACGCACGCGTGCGTAATTCATTGGATTATGAGCCTAAAAACGGTTGAATAAGATCCACTTTATGAGCAACTGTGATTAAAAAGCTTTTAAAAATAGGCACCTAGATTAATTGTTTGGAACAATGGTTCCCGACGACGTATTAGTGGACGCTACACTCGTACTGTAAAACCATTGCGAAACACATATAGAAGTCGATCATTAATTCCAGCTTTGCATCCGGACTCCGGAGCGCTAGTGGTTTTGCAAACTAATCCGCATTCACTCTGACTGTGACAGTCGACAGGACTTCAAACTTTAAGGTGGGACGTGTCTCAACTGACCAATAGAAGATTGGGATTGCACATTGGTATTAACATCTGATATTAAGATAAAAATCCGGGCAAGTGGGAGTCGGATTTGCGTACAAAAGGTTCCGTACCATATTCTGTATTTTTGTTATAGCGGCAACAGAAATACGTCATCTGTGAACAACTGCCTTGAGATACAGCCTGATGATACACAGACAGACGGACAGTGGAATCTTAGTAAAAGGGTTCCGTTTTTACTCTTTGGGTACGGAACCCTAAAAATGCATTAGTAGTTGTAATTATAGAAACTGAATTCCAATCCCACACTGCTGCTGCCGTGTTTAGTTTCAAAGATAAACTGCAAGCATTATTACGTAGGTAATTTTCCGATTAAATTATACGGATGAAAAGAAGGTATTTTTTTTTTCACGTTCTTGCTTCTCCCGATTTGTGCATTATGGTGAAACTTTGCATAAACTTTTATTGTTCCTTCTAATTCTTGATCTATATAAATATTAAAAAAAATATTATTTTATTTTTTATATATATTTTTTTTTTATTATTCATATAAAAGTCTAATAAATATAGCAGGACATTCCACACAACGCCATCTAGCCCCAAACTAAGTAACTAGGCTTGTGTTATGGGTGCTAGACAACGGATACAAAAAACCGGAAACGAAAACGGATCGGAATCTTATTAAACTTATTTGAATATCTCTTATTAACTTGAAATATAATTTGACGACCCAGTTGGCACAATGGTCACCATGCTGGACTGCCAAACACAGGGTTGCGGGTTCGATTCCCGCCTCAGGCAAGTATTTATGCTTAGATATTTGTCTGTGGTCTATGTATTATAAGTATATATTTACAAAAGAAAAGTATTTAAGTAGTATATCCGTTGTCTAGCACCCTTAACACAAGTCTAGTTACTTAGCTTGGGGCTAGATGGCGATGTGTTAGATGTCCTGCAATATTTATATTTATATAAAATAATGTTGGCAAGGCTTTACTTGAGCATAATACAAATGGAAAAAATTAAATAAAATTCGTGTTTCTATATTACAATTAGATTGATAATATTTCGTGAACTAGATATGGAAAAAGATATAAGCATTTCACATGTTTTTTATTTTCTTCATCAGCATCTGACGCCAATTCACATAGAACACTAAGAAACATCAAGAACCTAACCTCCTTGAAAACAAGTAGGTAATTTTGTTCTAATTTTCCCATTATTCTTTAGATACTTAGATAAATAATGTGCTTTTAAGAAATGATCGTTTGCAATCATACGATTATTTCTTAGGAGGAATCAACAATCAATAAACATTTAATTTGATTGTTTATTATGTATGGTTGCCTGGAAGATATCGCTTTTAGCGATAAGGCCGTCCATTGTGCCATATTATTTGGTTTAAATATTTTTTTAGCAGGAATCTATGTTAGAATTAAGGTTTGATAAGGTACAATAAAGAGTTTATCTATCAATGGTTTTATGCAAAGATATATACTATGTGTAGTCATAGGTATGTATAGAAATGTATTACTTATTCAAGTAGATATACATGTATTGAGTCTTCAATAAATAAATGTCACAACGTTAATAAAATGTAAATATCTGTTCGCAGAAATCAAAGGACATATTAGTGAAAAATGTTTTAGATAGGAAGCCCTGTATTTACTCATACTTATATACTTATATTATTATATTGTATTTGTAAGTAGGTACCTATTGGAAACCTTGATAATATGTGTAACTTAGTATATTAGCATAATATATGTAACTTGGTATAATATGGTATGTATGTACAGTCGACTTCATAATTGCAGCCCCGATAGAGTTCGAAAATTACTGTTATTGAAATGTTTTCATTCTAAAAAGTTTTTGTTTAATAAATTGATGAATTAGAGGACTTTAAACTTCAACTAAAGCAGGTGTCTAGAATCTTGCTTGTGTTGAAAACATTCTTATAACAGCCGTTTTGGAGCTCTACGGTGGGTCTGCAATTATGCAGCCGACCGTACTGTTGGCTTCATAATTGCAGCCCCCGGTAGAGTTCGAAAATTACGGTTATTGGAATGTTTTCAATCTAATAATTTTTGTTTGATAAATTGATGAGTTAGAAGACTTCTTAAGGTGAAAGGGTACCGAGCACTCTTTCCATACAAGCGCAGTCGACTGTTTCCTCCTTGGATAATGACACTAGAGCAAATTTTATGCAACATCAACTAAAGCTTGTGTTGAAAACATTCTTATAACAGCCGTTTCGGAGATCTACGGTGGGTCTGCAATTATGCAGCCGACCGTACCAACAGTCGGCAGTCACCATAGAGTTCTAAAATGACTATTATTTGAACGTTATCATTCTCATAACGTTTGTCTAATAAATTCATGAGTTGAAAGACCAGGACTTTAAAATCTTGCTTGCGTTAAAAACATTGATGATTATGATGATGTCTCCTTGACCGATTTCAACCACAGTGCCTATTTCTGGCAACCTATGCAGAAGAAGATGACTAGCTTCGATGTTGAGCAGCTCGTCGGTGACTGGCGTACCCGATTTTTGTAGAAAATGTTCTACCGCAAATCGGGCACGTAAGCACACCATTTAAAATATTAAACAACCTAACAAAACTATTCAAATACCAACTTGCCTCATTATTGAACATGTTAATGTATTAACAAGACGAGTTTATTGTTTATCGAGCCACACAATTGCAATGCCCGGCAGGGCTCATCATTATCATCCGAGCGATGTTCCCGGTTGCATCCCTCTCGGGAGCCCGGGGTCCGCTTTCCTGCTTTTACGCCTCCACTTCGCACGATCTTCAGCATCCTGGTTTGTAAGGCCATTTGCACGCATATCACCCTTTACGACGTCAAGCCAGCACTTCTTGGGTCTACCCAGCTCTGCTAAGCCCTGCTCATATGCGAACTATTATTCCTCTTTAAGATCTATTATACAAAATGAAAGCAAATAAATGAAATGAAATGCATTTACACCATTTACATTATTATTTATTATTGATTCTAATAATAGCAGTTTTGGAACTTTACGGTGGGTCTGAAAGTTTGCCTGATTGTATCGAACGTATAATACTTTATAAATATATTAGCATGGAGGTGAAAGGATGTTTTGAAATAAATATACCCTGATCTCAAACCGTATTTAGATTACTATATACTTACAAACTTATACGAATGGAAACTATAATAAAATATAGGCAGTAAGTAATGTTTAAAAAATTTAATCATAAAAGATAGGGTTAATAAAAGTTTAATATACATATGTGTTAAAGATACTATATATACCTAGATATAATAATCAGAGATTGTAAATAATGAGAGCAGTTTTGTAAATACAATTAAATAATACATATCCATGTGAATATTTATTATTTGCTTGCAAACCTTTCCACAATCCCACCAATATTAGATGTCAAAGTTTGTGAGATAATATGTGTGTGTCTTTGTTACTCCTTCACGCAATAACTACTGGGCCGATTGCGATGAAACTATGTATGTAAATAGCTGGAAACCTGGTTTAACACCATGGCTACTTTTTATTCCGATACTCCCGCGGGATCGGGATTTATGCGTGTGAAACCACAGGTCGCAGCTAGTTAGCAATCGTAGTACCATATCAGAATGTAGTATTATTGATCTGTGATTCCGAGAATATTACATATTCATGACGTCATTGGCATAAGCTTCAGGCATTATGCACAACTAACTTTGCACCGCGGTTTCATTCGCGATCCCGTGGGATCGGGTTAAAAAGTAGGTACTTATGTTTGTTTTCCCGGGTCTTAATCGGTCGGGTCGTATTGAATAAAATTTAGGAAAATAATTACAATAAATACAAATTGTGTGAGTTTAAAAAGTTAATACTGAGTCTCAACGCAATCGAATCAATCGTTTTTGACAGACGTATCCCTTTACAAACGTTCACTTAGGTATATAAAATATCAAAGTCCTGACTGACTGACTGATATATCAAGCTTACCTCTTGGTTGAGACACAGATGTAGGTAACTAAATATTTTAACTATTTACTAAATACACAATTTAGGTAGTTGTCAACGCACAGCTTAAAAAGCTTAGAAATATGAAATTTGGAGGGTGTATTCTTTGTGAAGTGTAGGTATCCACTAATTAGCTAATTGTAATGTGCAAATCATGCCCTTTCATTTGATACCCCACTCTGGCATATCTACGTACATTCAGTTGTTAATCTTGACTTTTATCCCCTATAACTTTCAGACGGCTGAACCGGTTTTGATCAAACATAGCTAAGAACACTCCCGACTAATTGAACTTTCAAGCAAAAAAAGTAAATTGAAATGGGTTCATCCGTTCGGGAGCTACGATGCCACAGACAGACACACAGACACGTCAAACTTATAACAACCCGTCGTTTTTGCGTCGGGGGTTAAAAAGAAGGGTTTTTCGAAATTCCACCCCTCAGACAGTAAAATGGCGGGCGACGCCGCAGGCAGAAGCTGGTTAGTAATAAAGGAAGGATGTAGTTGGTAGAGAAACAATCGGAAGCTAACATTTGTTTCTACTATTTTTTTATCGAAACCAAGATCGTTTGAGCATTTCATCGCTGAATATTTTCTTCGTTCAGATTTAGCCACAGCTATGTAAATCTAAACAGAGTTATTGGAAATCATTGTAGACAACGAGTAGATGTTTTTCTTGTTTCTTACTGATATTCTAAATATACTTTTTATGATCTTTATTTTCAAAATCAAACTGATTTTCATGGTACAGTGGGCTGCATAATTGCAGCCATCGGTAGAGTTCGAAAATTACTATTATTGGAATGTTTGCATTCTAATAATTTTTGTTTGAATTATTGATGAGTTAGAGGACTTTAGACTTCAACTAAAGCAGGTGCCTAGAATCTTGCTTGTGTTGAAACCATTTTTATAACAGCCGTATTGGAGCTCTACGGTGGGTCTGCAATTTTGCAGCCGACCGTACATGATGAACGGAATTGCACATAATTATACTGTTTTTGTAGATGTAACTTGGCTTTCTTCATTTATAGTACATTACGATATAAGTGTGGTAAATTGATCTTTGCATAGAGGCGGTTTATGACGCGCGAGCGGCAGCGAGTGTGTTAAAGACGCCAAGATGCAAAGGTCAATTCCACACGTATATCGTACGACGTTTTTTATCACAGTTGTGAATAAAAGAAAAGACTTGAAAAGAAAACAAAATAATAATTAACAAAATATTTGTGATAAGTCTATGTTTACATTTTTTAAGGCAATATTTTTTTGTTAATTATTCTCCGGAAAGGCCAAGCTAAAGACTTTTAACCTATACAGCCTCGTCTGACATACAATATTTTTTAGGGTTTTTTCTATTTGTTTTTGCGTCGGGGGTTAAGAACAAAATACAATGGTACGGAAAAACAATATATTTAAGTAAAGAAAAAACAAAAAATAAACAACTCAATTTTTAATCGTTTTCTAAGTCATTATCACGTAAAATTTTAGTTCGTAAACCGACTTTAGAGACAACCATTTTTGCTAGCTAAAAACTCTTTGGTACCTACCTTTTTATACATCAAAACAGTATGTAATTAGCAGTAAGATACGTATTTAACCTATCGGGATAACTTTACAGCACTAGGTTGGCAATGTAAAACGCACGCGTGCATAATATGTTGGATTACGAGCCTAAAAGCCGTTGAATAAGATCCACTTTATGAGCAACTGTGATAAAAAATATTTAAAGATATCATTAGTTTTAATTTAAATGATATGGTTAATTGAAAATAGATTGACGTAAGAAGTACTATTGAGCGCTACAAAGGAACAAACACACAGATAGGCTGATAAACACATTACTCTCCTCTGAGTAGCGCAGTAAAAATAGGCGGACCAGCTAAGCTATGTTATTTACTGTGAACGACTTTGAAGCTTCATCAACGTTTATCACGGCCCTCAACTCATAGAGATAAATTAATTAACTTCATCAATCTTAATAACAACACATAAAACAGAACATAACGTTAATTTATGGAAGAGAATAATGGGGACCTTCCGTTCATACGTTTTGGCAATACGTAAAGTCACATGTAATTGGAAAGTCATGATGATATTATTTTATGTCTTCTTTGGAAACATAGTGTTGGAACCAGTAAAAGTTTACATATACGGATTCAACTTTAAACTTTCAGACCATTTCATATTTTTTACAATTTAATTACCTTACTGTATGACTTGGGTTGACTTGCATAACAAAAAATAAATTGGTTTAGGGCCTTAAACATGGCTAGATTCTCGCCTCAGACAAGTATTTATTCAGCAAAGGGGTTTTAGTTGTACGACTTTTGGAAATTAATGAATTTCCAAAAGTCGTATAGCAAAAGTGGTTTGCCTAGACGCCTAGAACAACCCCCTTTCGTATTAAAATCCCTTCGCTGAAACACATGGTACGAAAGAAAAGTATATAAGTAGTATAATATCCGTTGTCTAGCACCCATAACACAAGTCTAGTTACTTAGCTTGGGGCTAGGTGACGATGTGTGGAATGTCCTGCAATATTTATTTTATTTAAGTAAATTGGTTTGTGGCTGTAGTTAATCGATCACCTGCTCTCGGCAAAAGGGTTAGTAGACCAAGATCCCGCCTACCACTGAACTTTGGTGATTTTATAATAGCTGAGAATTTTTCAGCGCATACCCCAATTCAATTATGAACGATGTGCAATTATAAAGTTTAGACTACAGTAGCTTGTAGAGTTATCAGATAGCAAAACCAAGAATTGAACCTGTTTATTTAGAAAAAAGGGAAGAAATCGCCTATGTTTTTGTACTATTCGATAATGTTGCTAATAGCCAGATAGTTTTAATAGTTCCAACAGCTTCAAGATCACCGAAAGATGATCCACAAAGGTATATGTTTAACTATTTAAATAAAGATTTTTCCTTCCATTTGCCATACTATGTTTGTTTTCAGAAATTAATCGCTATTAGCCACTTTATCGATTGCATTGGTACAAAATTATACCTTGGTTATTTTCTTTTTTTTTTTGCAAAATTAATAGATTCGATTCTTGGCTTTGCTACCTGATAACTCTCCAAGCCACTATGATCTGAACTTCATAATTGCACATCTATACTTTAATATTATAAATACCGAAGAGTTTGTTTGAACCAATCTCGGGAACTACTGGTTTGAATTAGACAATTATTTTTGTGTTGGATAATAAAATTATCGAGAAAGGCTTTAGGCTATCTAACATCATGCTGCGACCAATAGGAGAGAAGAATCAGTGAAAAATGTGGAAAAACGGGGAAGATTATTCATCTCTGAGGGCCGTCCGTTGCGTGGACTGCGGAAATGTGATTGTTTGCATTGAATAGGCTCTGAAACTACTAGACCAATTTCATTGATTTAATGACAGTAACATGGGCTACTTTTTATCGCGATATTCCTACGGGATTGGGACTTACGCGGGTAAAACCGCGGGGCACAGCTAGTCGTTCATACCTGTGTTGGAGGCATGCGCTGAGAAATTCTCAGCTTTTATAAAATCACAAAAGTTCGGTGGAAGGCGGGATCTTACTCTATACGATTCTATGCTCCGAACTGGTTCTTGATATCTAAGATAATATTCTACATCCGAATTTGTATTGCTTCTATATAGGATAGCATCGATTCCAGAGTAATATTATAGGAGATTGCTCTCTAGCTAGACTACAGGTAATAGATACAGGGTTATTGGTAACTGTGTACCTAAACGATCAACTTTTGTTCTACGGCTTTTGGAAACTCGAACATTATTTAGAAAATTTTACACGGAGAGGTCAAAGTTTAGGCATACTTATTTTTAAGTTTTATCAACTACTCCTGAATGACCTTGTCAGCTGATTTTCTAACTAACATCATTTCAAAACTTTCTTTAAAAAACGTAGATCAAACATTTTCTCAAACGCTTTCCTATCCTACTAATATTATAAATGTGAAAGTTTGTGTGTGTGTGTGTGTGTGTATATGTCTGTTACTCCTTCACGCTATAACCACTGGACCGACTGCGATGAATCTTTGTATGTAGATAGCTGGAGACCTAGATTAACACATAGGCTACTTTATAAACCGATATTCCCACGGGATCGGGACTTACGCGGGTGAAACCGCGGGGCGCCGCTAGTACCTACATATTATTATAATTACCAACAACTGTGTTTATCTTCTATATATCTATAACTATATAATTGTTTGTCCTGACTGACTGACGGATCAACGCACAATCTAAACCGCTGATCGTAGAGACCTGAAACTTGGAGGGTGTGTTCTTAGTATGACGTAGGCATCCGATAAGAAAGTATTATCCGAAATTCTACCCCTAAGGGGATGAAAAGAGTTTGTAAGGGACAACGTGACTCCCTGATCCATTTTTTATCTCTACGCGGACAAAGTCGCGGGCAAAAGCTAGTACTTGATATATTGTTTTTATGATGAGACTGCCAAGTATAATTAAATAGTAGGCACCTACTAAACACGTCAACAGTTGAGTTTGAACTCGTTCACTAAATACAGCGTCATAACAGTTTTATGGATCCAGTAATTTGATTTTACTATCCAGATAAGCAATAACAGACAGTAATTTCTTTTTTACTGCTCCTCAGCGAACCCGACATAATGAGATTATTTGACAAATGACGAAACTAGGTACTAGAAGTAAGTGTCTTAATCTTCACTGGTTTTGGTAACTGTAGAAGTAAACGAGACATGCAACCGTAAACAATCCTTTGTAACAAATTGGTAAGTACTTTAGGTACAGACTTTTAAAAGGAAAACACTATCGTTAACTTTTCTAACAAGGATTTTCTTAGAGCGTCCATAAGAAACGATCACGCCATCAGTGATCTAACCCCCTCTCGACCACTAACTAGTGATGGGCACATTTCATAGTGATGCGACAATGCGATGATCGATTGGACCCGCCTCACGGATACGCGCGATCCCGGTGGTGACGACGGGTTATGTCGGAATCAAACCTACTAAGAACCCGGTGACCCTCTTCAGTGTAGCTTAAAGGCCCGGGGTCTCATTCGAACTTACCGGAGCCTCCCTGCACCGCGTTTATCCCGGGAGACAACTTCCCCCAGTTTCCACACAGGTTGGCGCGGGGTCACACCGCAGCCAATCCAAAGTCTGCTTCTTCGAACAACCAAAGTCCCCACTCTGATCGCTTAACGGACCAGCCCGCTTAGACAAGACTGCTTTCTATTAGCGATGTCGCCACTCGATAGATTTAATTGTATGAAATTGACATAAAACATTGTATAAAAATAGCTTAAGGTGGAACTTATCCACCATATTTTTTCTCCAACGCAAGACTACCGTGACTTTTCGTAGGTTTGTGTCAATTTCATACAAAAAAAAATAAAAAAAATCTGTCGATTGGCGATTTCGCTAATAGAAAGCAATCTTGTCTAAGTGGCTGATTCCCATTTGGTCGCCTTTACGACAGGCAGGGACTACCGTAGCCTTATTATTTACACCCAAACTACATGGTCTCTAGAGTTTCACGACCCAGTTGGCACAATGGTCACCGTTCCGCTGCAAAACACAGTGTTGTGGGTTCGATTCCCGCCTCAGACAAGTATTTATGCTTAGATATTTGTCTGTAGTTGTTGTTTCTATTTATTATAAGTTTATATTTAGAAAAGAAAAGTAGTTTATAAGTTGTGTAGCGCCCATAACACAAGTCTAGTTACTTAGCTTGGGGCTAGATGGCCTACCTATAGATGCTTTTATGTCGAAAAGAGAAATGTAAGAACGAATATAATATAGCCCATCCACCTACAAACCCATAACAACACCCCATTAAAATTAATAATAATATTTGTGCGTCTAATTTTACTAAAAGCCATTAGTAATTAACTTATTAATTATTTTATAACTTTAACAAATTTCTATAAAGTAACAAAGATCTCCAAGAAGAGTTTTGAGTTGGCTCGGACCTTATAATTTATTCGGACCATTATTTCTCAGTTTGCTTCCCTATTGGAAAAGTTAAAACCATACTAATCTAAATCTTGAACTTACAGTAAATATAAAATACTTTTAACATAAAATTTACGAAAATAAAGTTGAAGCACAATCTTAGAAAACCCGACAAAATAAAATTACCTAAACAACTTTAGAACAAAAAAATATGTTTAAAGGTGTGCAGATGTGTATAGACTTACCGAAAGAGATAAAACTGTTCCTAGATATAAAAACAAACTTAAGGTTGTATGTATATTCGTACTCAGCGCTATCCCTTTCCCACGCGCGCCGCACAATGGTGCTATCAAATCCCCCGCGCGCTGCAAAATTCCCGTTTTTCTACAAAATTGGTAATTCATTAATGAAAACCTTCAATGATTGACAAAACAGCCGGGAAGAAACTAGATTACTGTAACGATTATCTAAACAAGAAAGTTTCGTGCTGCTAGTCATTATAGTTTTTACGAGATATCGTAAAAGAATTTTAAAAAGCCCTGTTTAAAAAAAATCTATCAAGAAAAAATCAGCGTTGTAAAATGCATCTCTCTCACCAACATTCACTCAAACATAAATTGCAACACAGTTATCAAAAACAACTATTTTAAAATTCATAAAAACGAAAGAGCTCCCAGAATAAATGAAGAGTTTTTATGAAAATAATATTTGCACTTTTGTAGACAGACGAATTCGTACCATAAAGCAGTAAGTATATTTTATTCTACGCGGAAACGGCTGACTCTCTGGAGACGCCGCTAAACCTATAAAACTATCCACGACACTTTTATGGTAATGAAAAAGGTATTTCAATGTTAAAGTATTTTCTGAATAGTTTTACATATTTTGTAAAACCATTTTTTTTTTACAAAAAAAAATGTCACTGATTATTATTTTTTACAACCTTCAGCATTTTTGCCCCACTCCCCAGCAACCGATGATCCACCCCTCTTGTTACACCGGTATACATGTTGTAGATGCTCGTACTAAAAGCAGAGTAAAGCTAAAATAAAGAAGTTAAACCAAAGTAGGCAACTGTGTTGTGCTAAGGCAAGAAAGCACTTAATGAGTATTTTATTCGCAGATTTAAAGGTTTTTTAAAGTTTCAGTAGAAGCTTTCCTGAAACGGATTTACGCAAGGTCCTACTTGACGTAAACCCGTCTTAGTAATTCAAGACATTTTACGCACTTCTAATTCGGGTGTTTAAACTAAGTGATGTTGACCCATTTTGTTAAAGAGATTTATGTAAAACACTTTAGCCTCGGCTTAAAATTACTAAAAATAACTCTCATTTTTATTGTAATTTAAGCATACATGAGCAAGTAGGTACACAGATAGGCTACCTACCTAGATATCTAAAATTCATTAGGTGATTAAAGTAAATAAATAAATAAAATAAAAATTTATTTTAAGTTAGGTAGGTAATAATCTTTAGGTTAAGTTTTGAGTAAATAAACTCCTTCATTCATTATGTTTTTAATATTTTTGTTATGTATTACTTTTAGTTAATAATTATTGTATATGTTTTTAATTTAATCAAAAATACACTTAATTGTTAGTAAAAAAAAAAACTCCTTATTTATTCAATTATTTTTATTTTTAAATGACTAGTTGACTAGTGGCTCCTTAAACTACTATCTTAAGAAAGCGTATAATTATTTCTGCACATCATTACTAAGTTTTTGCATAAACCTATGTAAAACCTATCAAATTTGTTTGCCGCACTTCCTTCAGTCATATTTCAGGAAATAGAAAATAGAAGATATAGTATAAACTGTGAGAATGTTGATAGGTTTATATTGAAAGACGTTAGATGATGAATGAGTGTTTATTCAATAGCTATAAAACATAACTGATACACAGTCGCTTCACTCGTGTACCTAAGTCATATCCCGGGGGAGTTTCTAAATTTATAAATACATTTAAAAAAAATGTTTGTATATTTTTTTTTTCATATATTTTTCGACGAATTTAGAACCTCCTCCTTTTGTTTGAAGTCGGTTAAAAAGGAAAAAGACTCATCACGAAATATTTGAAACTACGAGAACTGTGTGAATCTGAAACTTTGATAAATGCATCCGTCAGACTCAACTTTCGTCAGTAAGTGTTTTTTTGACTATTTTCGTTCAGTTTCGTTAGGAATGACATAAGTGGAAAACTGAACAGACTTTGCATGAGGATTCAAAGTCAAAGTCAATTTTTTTATTCCTTTGGATGCTTAATATATTTGTACAAGACCACATGGATACGTCTTAAAAACTAAGTTAGGATGTGTGCCTTCGGAACGCGCCCACCAATGAGAAGAAGGCACAAGAAACTCATGATTACTTTTAGGATATAGGCGTCCATTAGGAAAGATTTTTGAAAATTCGATACAGTTTGTATAGTTACCTAAAGTATAGAATAAGTAGCTATCAAAAATCTTGGAATGATACTCAAACCTCAAAATTCCTTATTCATTAGGAATCAAAGAATTACTACGAGATGATATAGAAGCATCTTAAAAACTAAGTTAGGATGTGTGCCTTCGGAACGCGCCCACCAATCAGAAGAAGCTTCATTCATTTTTTTTCCTTTTTTTTTAATGGCAAAACAAATTTTGATGGTACAGCTAGTTATTATATATGTATAGATTTATTTATATCAAAAATTGATGATGAACAGTCTGATGTTTTTGCTTACGAGTATACCTACTTCTTTAAATCAGATTTTTGAAGAGGAGGTGACACGACACTTCTAAGCTCTGTAGCAATCCTTGTGATGTTTACTCTAGCTAGGTGTTTGTATAGGTAGGTACTGGTAGGTACGCTTTTGTTTCAATTCAATAAAGCTCTGATGGATGACAAACTCACGCTCACGTATCTTAAAGCCATGAGATTGGATTTTGTATACTTTAGTTTAGATTGAACGTTCATGTAGACAATATTATGAAAAAACAAAATGGTCGTCTGTAAAGTTGGTTTACGGATGATATTTTTCATTGTCTAGCATAACACAAGTCTAGTTACTTAGTTTGGGGCTAGATGCGCTGGCGCGCTGTGTGGAATGTCCTGCAATATTTATTTATTTATTTATTTTTACGTGATAACGCCACAAGATAAATATTGCTGGTAACCAACGATAATACGTTGCTATGGTTACCTTGTTACTAACGCTCACGTTCCTGTAACGTGAGCGTGACGTCACACTTTTTTGTAAGTACAGCAGCGGCAGCGGACGGTGTTCATCAATTTATAAAACGTTATCACGTTAAAAAAACGTTGTTTGGAATATAATATTTATCTAGGATAGCTTCTAACTGCGGTTTCGCTTGCCATTTCATCCTCTTAGCGGTGGAATTTTGAAAAAACCCTTTCCTAGTGAATTACTATACTTCACAAAGAACACACTATCTTAATATCATGTCTCTAAGCCCAACGGTTTCCGAGACTTTGAATTTTTATGTTATAAATTCAGCGGAAATTCAACAGACAGCGGAAAGTGACTTTGTTTTATACTATGTAATGATGTCTAAGATTTCAAGAACTGCTGATACGATTTATATATGAATTACTACTCGTACTCGATACGTGTTTCGTTTTCGTCATTCCTTATTCGTACCACAAGGGAACCAGTTGCCTGCGTCTGTTTGAGGGTCTTAAAATTGCGAGTCAATAGGTATCTTCTAGGAAAGCGTACATCTTAGGCCGCATCGTTACCTACCATTAGGCGGATGTGAATTATGTAACATACGCAAAACAAAAGGCGACAAAACTATAATAATGAACTTGTCACATTGGATGCCAAATTACGTCGCACAGTTTTTGTTCAAAAAGTTCGATATGGTTGAACTGCTCAGTGAGTCAGTGTGACAAGTCTCTAAGGCAACTTGTGCATTTTCCAAATTTTTATAAAGCATAAATTGTGCGTTAAGGTGTTTTTCATCAAGGTAACAGAGTATCATAGTAACTATGATACTCCGTCGTACCTTGAAGAAAACACATGGATGTGACTTTAATTGCTCCATTTCAAATAATACCTTCAAATATTTGTCATATTGGGAGTCGAAGCCGCAACTTCGCTGGCATTAGTGTAGATAATGAACACAGTAGTTGCCGAATAAATCTTGCAAAGTTTGCGAAACATCTATTTTCATCTTTCAACCAATTTCACAGTCTGTAACATGAACTCTAACGCCGCACAAATTGACTTTTTCTGTTTCGGTGGACGCAACAAATTATTCGAATCGACAACTTGAGCTGATAATATAGTATGTGATGGATATAATTATAGCAGTGGCATGTTTACATCGATGTTAATAAACGTACCGGCCAAGTACGTGTCGGGCCACGCGCAATGTAGCGTTCCGTGGTTGTCCGACACAACATTTAAATTTTCTAGGGACTATTTTTAGATTAGGTATAAGTTAAGGTCGCTGCATACGTAACGTGACTTTTCTCTTACCGGATGGAACGTGAAGTTTTTATATGAAACAATGTCAAGAAATCGTCACGTTACGTATGCAATCATTTAGAGATGGGGGGGGGGGGGGGTAAACTCGACTTGTAACAAAACAAATTTAAACACTTTAAAGCTTAATATTGTAGAAACGGTCCCAGATTTAAAAAAGTTTTCCATACCCATAATATTTTGAAAAGATCTATCTGATTATATTTCACACCATCAGTCTGGCGAGAAAAAAAAATTATACCCACTTTACGTTGCCACTTAAATTGTTTTTTTTACTACTGGCTGTGCCTCGCGGTACGCCCGCGTAATTCCCGATCCTGTAGGAATATCGGGATAAAAAGTAGCCTTTATGTGAATCCAGGTCTCCAGCTATCTAGATACCGAGTTTCATTGCAATCGGTTCAGTAGTTTTTGCGTGAAGGAGTAACAAACATACATACACAAACTTTCACATTATAATATTAGTAGGAATATGTATAGGAAGATTCTGTTGGCGTGACTGATCTATACTTAATATTATAAAGCAGAAGAGTTTGTTTGTTTGTTTGTTTGAACGCGCTAATCTCAGGAACTACTGGTTCAAATTTAGAAATTATTTTTGTGTTAGATAGTCCATTTATCGAGGAAGGCTATAGGCTACTTTTTATCCCGATATTCCCACGGGATCGGGAGTTACGCGGGTGAAACCGCGGAGCACTGCTAGTGTTCCTATTTACAGCTTTCTAGTACTAATAGACTCTGAGCTAAGCCGCGGACGGACGGACATAACGAAACTATAAGGGTTCCTTGTTAGGAACCACGAAACCCTAAAAAGCCATAAGTATGTAAAGCCACTGAGAATTCTCATTTAGGTATGTACACATTAACACTGTCTAATTATGTAGTGTATAGTATGCGTCATAAGTACACTATCAGTTTGCTACAATAATACTATAAACAAGTATTGGACTTACGACCTTCTTCTAATAGACGTTACACAGAAACATAAATACTTGAATTAAAAGTACTCAGTGTGTTTATTATTTTCAACATGTACGCTATGTCTTTGTTTGGCCGAGTGGTATATGACGCCACCCGCTACACCAACCTACGTGGGTTCGATCCACAGTGCTGCATAGGATTAATAAATATAAATAAATCTATATATATAAAAATGAATTGCTGTTCGTTAGTCTCACTAAAACTCGAGAACGGCTGAACGGATTTATCTTATCTTAGTCTTGAAATGTTCGTGGAGGTCTAGGGAAGGTTTAAAAGGCGAGAAAAAATCGAAAAATTTCCGGGAAAACCCTAAAAACAGCCCTTTTCTATTTCCCATACAAACGTTTTCTAGAGTCAATTCCAACGGGATCGGGACTTACGCGGGTGAAACCGCGGGGCGCAGCTAGTAAATAATAAATATTGCAGGACAATTCACACATCGCCATTTAGCCCCAAGCTAAGTAACTAGACTTGTGTTATGGGTGCTAGACAACGGATATACTACTTATATACTTTTCTTTTGTAAATATATACTTATGATACATAGAACAGAGCGGTGTTGGCTTAGTGGTAGATACCTCGACTTTCATTCTGAAGGTCGTGGGTTCGAATCTCGGCCGGCCGTGCACCAATGTATTTTTCTTAAGAAAAATTTATGTGCGCTAATTGACATTGCTCTTACGGTGAAGGAAAACATCGTGATGAAACCCGCGGCTTAGTTGGCTCCAGAAGTATTGACAAGTTTTCTCCTCTGGACATGGTCGACTAAGCTGAGAGGGTAGTAGATGCTGGGCAAACCTACTCCATCTTCATGCAAAAAGGACCCAATTAAAAAGGGTCCAATGGCGGAAAACAGCCTGTATACAAGTACAAGTACATAGAAACAACCAGACCACAGGCAAATATCTAAGCATAAATACTTGTCTGAGGCGGGACTCGAACCCACAACCCTGTGTTTGGCAGTCCGGCATGGTGACCATTGTGCCAACTGGGTCGATTGTATAGTAACGCTATTAGTGGACTTATGAGCGCAGATTGTATACATCAACACTGTCTAATTATGTAGTGTACGTGTAAATATATGAAATAACCAAATATCCATGTTCATGTGTATATTTTAACACATCAATCACCGTACAGCCTGCAGGCTACAGTAAAATTATCGACAGGCATTTCATTTCACGCATGATAACATAGAAAAATAAAAAATCGTGGTAAATTCACTATTATTCACGCTATACTAACAGAATTATTAATAAAATACATTACTGTTAAGTAAAATATGAAACTTATTGACAATTTTTAAGGCTTTTTTTATCAATTCAATTTGATAAGATTAATTTTATTATTTATTTGTAATGTTTCGTTTTTTATTTAATTTCTGGGTGGGGTTTTTTTTGGCGTCTTTTTAATTACTTTGTGTTTATTATTATTATTTTTAGTTTTTCATTTTGTGTAATTTGATTTGATGTATGTATATATTGACATTTAATTTTGTGTTTTTAATTGGAATAAAGTTAAAGACTAGGAGACTGATAAATATACGTATCACTACATAGATAAAACAAAGTCACTTTCCGCTGTCTGTTCCTATGTATGCTTAGATCTTTAAAACTACGCAACGGATTTTGATGCGGTGGGTTCGAATCCCGGCCGGTCGTGCACCAATGTATTTTTCTTAAGTAAAAATTATGTGCGCTAATTGACATTGCTCTTACGGTGAAGGAAAACATCGTGATGAAACCCGCGGCTTAGTTGGCTCCAGAAGTATTGACAAGTTCTCTCCTGTGTACATGATCAACTAAGCTGAGAGGGTAGTAGGTGCTGGGTAAGCCTACTCCATCCTCACGCAAAAAGGACCCAATTTAAAAGAGTCCAATGGCGGAAAACAGCCTGTATACAAGTACAAGTACAAGTACAAGTTGATGCGGTTTTTTTTAAATAGATAGAGTGATTCAAGAGGAAGGTTTATATGTATAATACATGCATAATATAGCCGTGCGAAGCCAGAGCGGGTACATAATCATATGTATAGAATTGTAAGTAGATAAGTTTTGCAATAATGTCTATAATTTTCAGAATCTATTAACTAGAGAGTCGTTATTTACATGAATTTAGACAGCTTTAGACTAAAAGTGAAAATCTAAAGATGTGACCTTTTAAAATGATAGGTAGGCAGTAAATAGGTATAGCCCATTTATGCCTACGTTGTTTGGAAACTATTTAATTACAAATTGTATAATTCAAACATTCAATGGTTATTTGTCCAGGGTCTACATTTGCGTAAAGAGACAATTTACGGATTGCCAACCCAATATGAACTGTTTAAATGGAAATCTGTGGGTCAATTACCCTTCAATGTAGGCAAAAACATTCTTATCGCATTGATGAAATTGTAAATAGTTGAAATAAGGTATTACGACCAATAATATTCTTAATTAAATACTAAGACCAACTTATCTAAGGATAGTCAGCTGTTGTTTAATACCTAATTATTAGTAGGTACAGCTGGATTCTGGTATGAATGTGTACGGTCGGATGCATAATTACAGACGCACCGTAGAGCTCGAAAACGGCTGTTATAAGAATGTTTCCAATACGAGCAAGATTCTAGACACCTGCTTTAGGTGAATGTTAAAGTCTTCTAAATCATCAAATAATAAAAAAATTTTTATTAGAATGCAAATATTCCAATAATAGTAATTTTTGAACTCTACCGGGGGCTGCAATTATGCAGCCGACTGTACCTACTGTATGATAACACTGATAGTTCTCATATTTGTAGAGAAAATATTACATTCGTTGTCATTGATCGTATTTCTGAAATTACTGTATTACCGTCAGGCCATATTAGACACTAGCAGCGCTCCGCGGTTTCACCAGCGTAACTCAAGATCCCGTGGGACTATCAAAATAAAAAGAATAGCCTATAGCTTTCCTCGATAAATGGACTATCTATATATATAAAAGAAAGTCGTGTTAGTTACACCACTTATAACTCAAGAACGGCAGAACAGATTTGGGTGAAAATTGGTAGGGAGGTAGCTTAGAGCCAGGAGACGGACATAAGATACTTTTTATCCCAATATGCCCACGGGATCGGGACTTACGCGGGTGAAACCGTGGGGCGCAGCTAGTTAAACATAAAAATAATTTCACAAACTTTCACATTTATAATATTCGTAGGAAGTAGGATATACATACATAAACCCAGACCAGAAACAAATATACCTAAATTAATAATAAATATTGAAAGAAATTCCACACATCGCCATCTAGCCCCAAGTTAAGTAACTAGACTTGTGTTATGGGTGGTAGACAACGGATATACTACTTATATACTTTTCTTTTGTAAATATATACTTGTAATACATAGAAACAATCAGACCACAGACAAATATCTAAGCATAAATACTTGTCTAAGGCGGGAATCGAACCCGCAACCATCTGCATCACAGGCAGTTGTTCGCCCGCCGCTCCACAGTGGTCTATCTCGAACCGTAGCTAATTTATCACATACTCGATTGTTGGTGAGACGTAGCTGTTATATGTAGACAATTGCAGCAAATTGTGAAAGTAAGAGATAATGGAATCAATGAAAGTCTCATGTGCTTCTAAGCTCCCCATAAAAAGCCCTGAAAGCTGTAAATATCGTAGACTTAGCAACCAATTAACGAGTCTACCCTCTTTTACGATACAACTAGCTGTTGCCCGCGACTTCGTTACCGTAGAAGTCGAAAACTTGAAGTAGATTGAACCAAAAATCACGTTGTCCCATACAAATTTTGCCCCTCCTTTTCACCCCTTTATGGGTAGAATTTCGGCAAATCCTTTCTTATCGGATGCCTACGTCACACAAAGAATACACCCTCCAAGTTTTAGGTCTCTACGATCAGTGGTTTAGGCTGTGCGTTGATCCGTCAGTCAGTCATTCAGGACAAAGAATTTTATATGTATAGATGTAGATAATTAGCAGCGCTCCGCGGTTTCTCCCGCGTATCTCCCGATCCCGTGGCAATATCGGGATAAAAGTAGCCTATGTTATTTCCAATGAATCGATATATCCTCATACCAAGTTTCATTGAAATCAGTCCAGAAGTTTCGGAGCCTATCGTTACAAACAAACAAACTTAAAATCTTTTCTCATTTTAATATTAGTATAGGTAAGGTACTATATGGTTTACATTGATATAAGAAATGTATACGAATAGCGGGAACACTATTTTCCCCCTAAACAGGGGAAAAGAACAAAGAAGAAGAAGATTAATCTAAGATTTCATAATTCTGATATTGTAACATCGCGACGTGTGTCTACGTGTCTATTTTCCCCTTATAAAGGCGAAAAAACAAGGAAGAAGAAGACTAATCTAAGATTTTCCTATAGGTATAATGTGGGAAAGAGCAAGGAAGAAGACTAAGGTTTCCCTAGCACTGGAGGGTAATCTTTTTAAAAACAAATTATGTATCTGGCTTCTTGAACACTGTTTTTATGACCTTAACGAATTCAAATAATTTAGTAATAAGAAAATACAAAATAATTTTTATCTTTTGATATTATTATTTATTAATTTGATTATTAACATTATGTAATTGATATTATTTTTAACATTTGCACGTCTGCTTGCGAACCGAATACATATTCTAATATGTTTTGTAAGACCTTTATGCTATGTATTCCGGCGAATAAATGATCTTATCTTACCTTATCTTATCCTATGTAAAGTGAGAAAGAGCAAGGAAGAAGAAGATTAATCTAAGATTTCATAATTCTGACATTGTATCATCACGACGCGTGTCTACTCGACTTTTCGCTATTATTATAATTAAGTCAAAACAATATTTCACAATATATTTAGTTTTGAAATACCACTTCCGTCACTGTATCTCTCGCCGGTCCTTCAACTCGGATGAAAAATGATCTATAGAATTGTCGGCAACACTTGTTTCTTTTAAGTTGTGGCGTAAAAGTTGCACGTTTTCCTTGTGATAGATTCTTATCGTCCATTTTAAGGGATAGGTGGCAGAAGCACACTGCCACATAATCAAATTTTGAAGCTCTATGATTAAATTCGAGTCACGTCCGGCGTTGACTGGCATCGTCGTCATTGTGAATTATTACCATGAAACTTTAATACAATTAACTGAATAATCTCACCTTTACCTGACTTAGTTCTACTTCATTCACTATCCTTAACAAATGAATTTTAAGTAAAATCGTTACGAATCCAAAGACATTTGAAGTGTTAGTTCACTTTTCCCCATTGAAAATCCCCATCCATGGGGATTTGTGAACTTTTTGTTCACTTAACCCCATTACTAGCTGATGCCGAGCATAATGGGGTTTTATGAACAAAAAGTTCACAAATGCCCATATCGGTTTAAAAAATATTTTAAAATGTAAGCTGTAGGCTTTTACTACAAAATGAGAATTTGTCGACAGAAAATTCAGAAATCCCCATTAGCTCAAAAGAAATAAAATGTGAATAATAGAGATATTTTATGGACAGAGAGTACACAAATCGTCATCAATTTGATAGTGTTAGTTCATAACGGAGGTTAGTGGACGGAACCAAATAAACAAATATTTTAACACGTCCTCAATAAATTAAAAAAAATACATTATTTTATTATGGAATTAATAGTTATCGTAATCTACCGGACTCTATGATATTTTTAATGAAAGAAAGAATAAGTAGGTACGGTCGGCTGCATAATTGCAGACCCACCGTAGAGCTCCAAAACCGCTGTTATAAGAATGTTTTCAACACAAGCAAGATTCTAGGCACTTGCTTTAGTTGAAGTTTAAAGTCTTTTAACTCATCAATTTATCAAACAAATATTATTAGAATGAAAACATTCCAATAATAGTAATTTTCGAACTCTACCGAAGACTGCAATTATGCGGGCGACTGTACCTACCTGAAATTTCAATAGCTATAGCTACGCCCCGCGGTTTCACGCGCGTAATAATTTTCTGCGCAACTTTCTTATTTTTTTATTTCATAAGAACCTTCTCCCGATAATAACAAACAGACCAAAAAAAGAATTGGCCAAATTGGTCCAGGCGTTGTTGAGTTATGCGCTTACCAACACATTTTGCGATTCATTTTTATTTCAATAAGCTATGTATAAAGAACGCATAAAATTTAAGGCTATGTAAAAAAGTTCTAATAAATTAGTAGAGGTACCTAATACTCGTATTACCCATATTTTATTTATGAATCAATTTCAAAAAACATCGTCTGTTATTTGTTTCGTTTCACCATTATTTTCCTTCAAAGTAATCAATCCCCTTTGGCCATATATTCGTAGAAATATTTATATTATACCCTTGAGAAGTTTTATTAAAGCCGGTACCTAAGTTGAATAAAATCAAATTAAACTCAGTTAGCTGAATTTGATATGTGTGCGAAAGTTCCTCTATTCCATTTCAATGTAGATATTTTAATCAAACCTCTGATTGAACTGTTAATTAATAAATATGTAGGAAAGTACTCACAATTTCTGAACTGATAAACTTTATTTTAACAAGAAACGGAGTTTTGCAGGCTCGATGTCGTCGTTGAGTAAAAATATATTCAGGACGTCTTTCTTCTTGATATTTTACACCTGAAAGAGGTATGTAATGGCCATTAAGCTGATTATATTCTACAATTTTCATCGCTCACAATATATCTTCCCCAAAAGATCTTAAAAACACAACAATCTAACTCCAAACTGCTCTTCGAAATTACCTAATAAAACTTGAATTACATATTTCGCTTAAAGTTAATGGATACTTTCGCTTATTTTGCAAAATATATTCGTTTAAGTATTCCGTTTTTTTTTTTGGCATAGGTATTTAAAACGTACTCCAGTAACCGTAAAAAACTGTGAGTAATAAAGAACATCCTACGTTCTAAAATGTCATTATCAATTTTCAATTTGTTAAACAATGTTTATAAGATCTGTAGGATTAGGTAGTAATGTAATAAACAGTGTTTTCTTTGAAAATGAAAGATAAATTTTTAATCAAGAAACAGCCAAGTGAAACATTAAATTTATGTGGTGAATGGAGTAGCAAGCTCGTTTTGACATGGGTCTCTAGTTACGCAGTCGAGGGCATAGAGGTCGAAGGCCGCAACGACGTGATTCACCTAACAATAATATAAGAGCCTCTAATTCAGCTGCTTTTACAACTATCTTCCTCTATACATATAAAACGCTTTGTCTTGAATGACTGACGGATCAACGCACAGCCTAAACCGCTGATCGTAGAGACTTGGAGGATGTGTACTTTTTATGACGTAGGCATCCGATAAGAAATGTTTAAAGAAAATTTAAACAACAAGGTCGCGGGCGAAAGCTAGTCCATACATATAAAATACTTTGTCCTGATCAACTGACTGACTGACTGACTGCCGGATCAACGCACAGCCTAAACCGCTGATCGTAGAGTCCTAAAACTTGGAGACCGTGTTCTTTGTATGACATAAGCATCTGATAAGAAAGGATTTTCTAAAATTCTAAGTTTATATCGGACAACGTGATTCCTTGGCCCATTATCGACTTTTATGGGGACGAAGTTGCGGGCAAAAGCTAGTTTACCATATTTTTTCCGGGTAATCAGTTATTATGTACTAATAAACACACCAAGGTTTGGCATTTTTACGATTATTTGTATCAATATAGGGCAGATAATATTACTCCACCTTCTTTACTTCAGTTCACCTAAATAATGTATTAGAATAGAATCAATCGTCATATATAGCATTCGGTAGGTACCCTACACTTCTAAAGTACACCACATTAGCACAGTTGTTGATTCTGCTATTGCTTAAGAGGAAAGGGTACCGGGGGTTCTCTCCATACAAACGTTAATCGACTGTTTCCTCCCTGGATAATGACACTAGAGCAAATATTTTTGTTATTGTTATAAACTTATAACTGCCATGACCATGCTCTTATGTTTCGTTTTTTTTATATTTTAATTTCTATGATAATTAGAAAATGAAAAAATTAAACATAGGGGCATAGCCATGACAGTTATAGGTTTTATGGCACAAAAATATTTATGCTAGTGTAATTATCCAGGGAGGAAACAGTCTAACTACGTTTGTATGGAGAGAGCGCCGGTATCCTTTCACCTTAAAGTAAGTAGCCAAAAAAGTCACCCTTGGTAAATACATAATATGTAGGTACATCTACTTACTTAATATTTTGGGTATAATGATGATTAATGTGTTTTATAAACCAAAGCACAATGCAACAGAATCAATTGACTATAAATAAAAAAATAAATATTGCAAGACATTCCATACATCGCCATCTAGCCCCAAGCTAAGTAACTTGACTTTGGTTATGGGTGCTAGACAACTCATATACTACTTAAATACTTTTCATTTGTAAATATATACTTTTAATACATATAGGTAGAAACAACCAAACCACAAACAAAAATCTAACAAGTATTTATTGTCTGAGGCGGCAATCGAACCCGCAACCCTGTGTTTGGCAGTTCGGTATGATGACCATTGTACCAACTGGTCGTCAGGAAATAGATATAAGTACCTATATAAAAATAAAAAAAATTGTTAAGTAATTTTGCCGGTCCTAAGCCCGTAAAGTATGAAGGGAAAGATAGAATAAGAAAATAAAGAAGTTTATTAAAACATTTGTTTATTATTTTTTTATTATTACGTAATATCTACACATAGGTACCTAACTATCGCCGTAAACAGAGTAGGTAGGTAGTCGGTGGCGCGGGCGGCGCGGCGCCGCACGAGCGCGAGCGGCGCGGTGCGTGACTCGGGACCCGATCACGGCCGAACGAAGGAAAGCGGTTGCGCTCGCCTTATGAGTGAGAGTACAAGATATTAGCCTCTGTCCTATCTACGCGTCCGCGATAGCTTAATGAAATTTAGTAGTGTGGGTATAAGAGAGAGAGAGACAGACAGAGAAACATGCGACGCCGCACAGCTTACAATACCTTACTATAGCAAAAAGTGTCGTGACAGCTTTTCGTAAGAATTTTTTCCGTCCAGCCCCGTCACAACGCGCGATAAGGAACTTCGTTCCAAAATATAAATATACTTCACTCTCTATAGTATGCATACCTAAGGTACTTGTCACAACAAAGTTTTTGTGTTGTATAGCCTTTTATAATTTTACTAGCTGCACCCCGCAGTTTCACCCGCGTAAATCCCGATCCCATGAGTATTTCGAGATAAAAAGTAGCTTATGTGTTAATCCAGGTCTTCAGCTACCTACATACCGAGTTTCATCGCAATCGGTCCAGTAGTTTTAGCGTGAAGGAGTAACAAACATACACACACACACAAACTTTCACATTTAAAATATTACCAGTAACGCCATCTATTGAGTAGCTAAACTACAGCAACCAAAAGTAGGTAACACAGCAATAATTTTATTGATTTGTTCATTTTATGGATGGGTATATTCTTCTATAATATTCGTTGCACTGTTCTTATCTTAATATTTTAATGTATTAAATTAAAAGTTATTTTGAGCGCTTACGAATTCTCTTGAGATTTTTATATAAAATGGTGTAGCGTCGATTGTATCTAGATTCCAAGACAAACCTAGTCAGGTTTCCTCGCATTTGTTTAACTAATTCATTGTAAAAATTGTATGTCTTTTTTAATAAATAATATAACTTAACCACAAAATATATATAAATTTTTGTTATTTTAGTACGTCGATATCTTAATAGAGCGATTGTGTATGATAAGCACGACTCGAGTGGATCGGAACACCTACCTAATAGTAAACTCGCAATAATACTCTATGAAGATCAATGACTTGAGGATAAGACCCACCTCGTTCGATGAAACAAAATAACGATAAACTTAAGGGTATCGGCGCTCTCTCGATACAAACGTACTCGACTGTTTCCTCCCTGGATAATGAAACAAGAGCCAATATAATTTTTGTTGCATAAAACTTATAACTGACATGACCATGCCCCCATGTTTTTGTTTTGGTTTTAAAATCTTAATTTCTATGATAATTAGAAAATGAAAAAACGCATAGTAATAGTAGTTATAGGTTTTATGCAACAAAAATATTTGTGCTAGTGTCATTATCCAGGGAGGAAACAGTCGACTACGTTTGTATGGAGCGAGCGCCGGTACCCTTTCACCTTAAACAATCTTCTATCTACTTCGTAGGTATAGTAATGGTAGTTATAGGTTTTATGCAACAAAAATATTTGCTCTAGTGTCATTATCCAGGGAGGAAACAGTCGACTACGTTTGTATGGAGCGAGCGCCGGTACCCTTTCACCTTAAACAATCTTCTATCTACTTCGTAGGTATAGTAATGGTAGTTATAGGTTTTATGCAACAAAAATATTTGTGCTAGTGTCATTATCCAGGGAGGAAACAGTCGACTACGTTTGTATGGAGCGAGCGCCGGTACCCTTTCACCTTAAACAATCTTCTATCTACTTCGTAGGTATAGTAATGGTAGTTATAGGTTTTATGCAACAAAAATATTTGTGCTAGTGTCATTATCCAGGGAGGAAACAGTCGACTACGTTTGTATGGAGCGAGCGCCGGTACCCTTTCACCTTAAACAATCTTCTATCTACTTCGTAGGTATAGTAATGGTAGTTATAGGTTTTATGCAACAAAAATATTTGCTCTAGTGTCATTATCCAGGGAGGAAACAGTCGACTACGTTTGTATGGAGCGAGCGCCGGTACCCTTTCACCTTAAACAATCTTCTATCTACTTCGTAGGTATAGTAATGGTAGTTATAGGTTTTATGCAACAAAAATATTTGTGCTAGTGTCATTATCCAGGGAGGAAACAGTCGACTACGTTTGTATGGAGCGAGCGCCGGTACCCTTTCACCTTAAACAATCTTCTATCTACTTCGTAGGTATAGTAATGGTAGTTATAGGTTTTATGCAACAAAAATATTTGTGCTAGTGTCATTATCCAGGGAGGAAACAGTCGCCTACGTTTGTATGGAGCGAGCGCCGGTACCCTTTCACCTTAAACACTACTATTTTAAAGAGGCAAAATATTTTTTTGTTTTTAAGGTTCCGTGCCTTAAAAGGTAAAAACCAGCGGACCATTATTAAGACGCTTCTAAAGATACCTCAATTCTTAAATTATAGTCAGTAATTTTGAAGTTAGATGGAAGTAAATGAAACATATGTATGTTGCATCTGTTTCCACCTAACTTCAAAATTGTGTATGTATGTACACACGGATCAAAAACTTAACCCTCCCTTTTGGCTTCGCCGTAGTCGGGTAAAAAAGGAACCCCTATAAGATCACTTTCTTGTCCGTCTGTTTTTGTTTGTTTTATGTTTGTAATGAATAGGCTCCGAAACTACTGGACCGATTTTGATGAAACTTGGTATGAGGCTACTTTGATTCATTGGGAGTAACATAGGGTTATTTTTATCCCGAAATACCCATGAGATCGGAAGTTACGCGGGTGAAATCGCGGAGCGCTGCTAGTAGGCAGATAAAGGTTAGCGCTAAGGTAGTTAAGTATTTACTTACTTAGTATTTGTGTCTAAAGGAAGAGGTACATTAAGAATTTCCCAAACAAAACTTTCCCAATAAAGGAGATGGTTTTTTTTTAAATCCATGAGGCTTGTCAAAGTATGTAACTTAAAATATCCAATACAAGTTTATCAGATCAACTTGGCTGTTTGTTGTTTTACTTCATATAAATTGGATATTTCATCTACGCTCTTAAACATTTTCATTATTTCCATATCTGTCCCCCGATATCGGGGTACACTTTGTATTTTTTCCAACTTGAATAACTTCAAAATTTCCAAGAGCTTATCTCTTAAAACGTTAACTTTGTTCGGTTTTGTTTTTTCCGTTCTAAAAGCGTTCATGGTCGAGTTTCTAAGTGTATTGAAAGCTTCTTTGTGATCATCACATATTGTATTCGGTTCTGGTTCAGTTCCAGCATCTTTTTTCTCGACAACAGCAGTTGTGCAACTGCGGTCATGATAAGGAACTTGAGGGATACTCGTTGCTTTGTTTGATTTCTCGTATAATATTGCTGAGCACTGAGTCGAAAGTGCCCGAGGCTTCCTTAATACATTTACTTGAACACACTTCGATTTACTTGGCGATTTCTCTAATTTTCTTGAACAAGTCGCCCCTTGGATGCTGAGTGCGTTGTTATTGCTGACGATGCTGTTATTTTTTGACACTCGTTTCGAACTCGTTTCTGTTGTAACAATTGTATCATTTCCAATGGCTTTCTTGAACAAGTGCTTTTGCAAAGTACTTATAAGCGTGGATGAAGGATCATTAACAACTTCTCCTAAACCCCACCAAAAGCTGGACATTATTTGAAGCTATAGCAAAATATTCGTGAAAAATATTTTTAACACAATATTACATCTTGACACACTTGACACTGAAATATACATATTTTTCTT
This sequence comes from Idaea straminata, assembly GCA_951213275.1. Lineage (NCBI taxonomy): Eukaryota > Metazoa > Arthropoda > Insecta > Lepidoptera > Geometridae > Idaea > Idaea straminata. Next base: position 13,538,529 of record OX577849.1, read on the forward strand.
AATACAGTGAAATAAGATTGGACATAATAAAATATACCAAAGAGTATTTATAATATAAAGATGACCCAGTTGGCACAATGGTCACCGTGCCGGACTGCTAAACTCAGGGTTGCGGGTTCGATTCCCGCCTCAGTATCATGCTTAGATATTTGTAGAGGTTGTTTCTATGAATTATAAATATATATTTACGAAAGAAAAGGATATAAGTAGTATATACGTTCTCTAGCACCCATAACACAAGTCTAGTTACTTAGCTTGGGGCTAGATGGCGATGTGTGGAATCTCCTGCAATATTTATATTTATTTATTTAAAAGCACAGAAGCTAAGAGAAGCACTTAGATACTTAGGTATTAATACCTTTTATATCTTAGGTAGATATTTTTTATACATTAGTTATTTATTAATAAGTAAGAGAAATCCGTTAGATAAATTTATGATTATAATAAGTAATTATCTTAGTAGATAGTTAATTAATCTGATAACAAGACACTGAAGATACATTCACTTCAACGTACTAATCTTCAAAGTTTCGCTCGAGTTCCGTTAAATTCTGTTACCCTAGTAGTCCAGAACCGGATTTGCTAGAGGATATTAGCATTCAACAGTGTTCAAGTTCTATGCTAGTTAAGGCTACATATGCTGCCAAACGCAACGCGCCAGGGGCCTAAGTCTGCTAATACAATTGTGTTTCAATAGAGTGTCGATGGAATCGTAATAGACATTTATTGTCAAAAATATGACTTTACATGTCAAATTGGTATTCTCCTAATGTTAACTATTCTATCGATACACCACTGATGCACCACTGAGTCACTTTGGTATTCTGCTCTAGAATCGTGGCTCAATGGAATCTCGATAATTGTCAAAACGGTATATCGCTTAGCAACATATACCATGTTGCTAGGCAACACCAGCGACGTATCTATTACCATTCCATTGAGACTCCATAGCGATTCTATTGCGATGTTATTAAAACTTTAGCAGAATACCAAATAAAGTAACAATCTCGATATAATATCAACAGAGTCTCGATATAATGACAATGGTAAATCCATTAATGCAAAATAGCAGAATTAGGCTCCAGATTTCAGTCGCTTACAACCTTCTTACAAGTAACATTGTCGATTGTAACGAATGTGTTTTGTTTTTCTCAAAAGTACTGAGACGGAATTGTGGGTGAAATTTCTACCAATATTTTGAAGTAATTTGAGACGATAATTTCTTGTCATTTCAAAGCTAGACTAGTTTTAGTTCTTAATTTTAAGATAGCTATAAAACTATATAGTATTTTTGGCTCAAAGACACACCAAAATGTCGGTAAAAATCTCACCTACAATTCTATTTTAGCACTTTTGAGAAAAACAAGACACATTCGCAACAATCAACAATTTTCACAAACAAAGGCGACCGGTGCCTGTAGTAACTATTTAGTAGGCTGTGTACCAAAATCGTTGGCGTATGGACACCCCTTAAAGGCTGATTCCAAACAAACACTGTGTTGTCATATATTAGATTGATTGCACTTTAAGAAATAAACCAGTGTAAACCTACCTATACTTATAGATAAACTGCTGAGATTAAGAATTGCTAAGTTGTTAAGATGTTCAATTCCATAAATCCTTTTTAAATAAGCACTAAGAAATAAGATTTTTTTTTTACAAATCCAGACTGATCCAAATCCGAATACGTCTAGTCAGTATTTCAATAATTTGAGAAATAATTTTAGACAACGACTAGCTTTTGCCCGCGACTTCGTCCGCGTAGAAGTCGAAAACTTGAAATGGATTGGACCAAGGAATCACACTATCCCATACAAACTTTGCCCCCTTTTGCACCCCCTAAAGGGTGGAATTTGGGAAAGTCCTTTCTTATCGAATGCCTACGTCATACAAAGAATACACCCTCCAAGTTTCAGCTCTCTACGATCAGCGGTTTAGGCTGTGCGTTGATCCATCAGTCAGTCAGTAGTTCAGGACAAAGCATTTTATACGTATAGATAGACAATGTTTAAAGAGGAGGAGGAGGATCGCTTGACGATGTCTTTTATTTGTTATTTTATTTTAGTTTTCCTTCGTATATTTTAATTTAGTTATCGTAATTTTCATTTTGTTTTATTATGAGTACTTATAATTATGCCATTTGTGTATTAAATTGAAATAAACAATATAGTACCTAACTGCTGAAATACTAAAAAAAAGAAGAGTTAAAAGTGCCTTTGTTCAAGTAAAAGGTTTCGAAATTGTAAATTGTAGACTCCAAGTTTCGCTGTTTATTTTGTTGAAACCGTTGTTAAATTTAAAAGGTGCTGTGGTAAAGGGTTAGGTACCATTATTTTTGTATCTCGTCCGTGACTAATAACAGTTAAGTGATCTCTAATGTACAAATCTCAGGGAAGGTCGAGTATTTCTAGACAATGTTTCCACTTCTGAAATGGTTTAATGTAATCCCAGCAAATTATTTTCGTAACCCGAAGGGATTTTCGTGAATCGCTTAGTTTTTAGGGTTCTTCCGTGACGATACCTACTAAATATTTTTAGTTTTTTCGATATGTTTACTTACAGTTTGCTAGTAAAGGTATAGTATAAAAATAGAGTAGTTTTTCCTAGGTCTTTATCGCTTATTAAACTGTCAAAACTGTTAATAAAAAAATCGAAGGACGGTTCTCGACCTACCCTTGGATACTTTCAGTAACTAAACAGTTGACAGTTGTAATAATGGGATGATAATGCTCGCCACTATGGGAGCATCGCCATCAGTACAATATCGCAATTCGAACAATTCTCAGTTTACACAAACTATCAGTACGTACAATGAGCAATTCGTACAATTCTAAAATCGGTACAATATCTCAATTCGTACAAGTTATCAGTACGTACAATTCTAAAATCGGTACAATATCTCAAATCGTACAAGTTATCAGTACGTACAATTCTAAAATCGGTACAATATCTCAATTCGTACAAGTTATCAGTACGTACAATTCTAAAATCGGTACAATATCTCAATTCGTACAAGTTATCAGTACGTACAATTCTAAAATCGGTACAATATCTCAATTCGTACAAGTTATCAGTACGTACAATTCTAATATCGGTACAATATCTCAATTCGTACAAGTTATCAGTACGTACAATTCTAATATCGGTACAATATCTCAATTCGTACAAGTTATCAGTACGTACAATTCTAATATCGGTACAATATCTCAATTCGTACAAGTTATCAGTACGTACAATTCTAATATCGGTACAATATCTCAATTCGTACAAGTTATCAGTACGTACAATTCTAATATCGGTACAATATCTCAATTCGTACAAGTTATCAGTACGTACAATTCTAAAATCGGTACAATATCTCAATTCGTACAAGTTATCAGTAGGTACGTACAATTCTAATATCGGTACAATATCTCAATTAGTACAATTTATCAGTACGTACAATTCTAATATCGGTACAATATCTCAATTCGTACAAGTTATCAGTACGTACAATTCTAAAATCGGTACAATATCTCAATTAGTACAATTTATCAGTACGTACAATTCTAAAATCGGTACAATATCTCAATTCGTACAAGTTATCAGTACGTACAATTCTAAAATCGGTACAATATCTCAATTCGTACAAGTTATCAGTACGTACAATTCTAAAATCGGTACAATATCTCAATTCGTACAAGTTATCAGTACGTACAATTCTAAAATCGGTACAATATCTCAATTCGTACAAGTTATCAGTACGTACAATTCTAATATCGGTACAATATCTCAATTCGTACAAGTTATCAGTACGTACAATTCTAATATCGGTACAATATCTCAATTCGTACAAGTTATCAGTACGTACAATTCTAATATCGGTACAATATCTCAATTCGTACAAGTTATCAGTACGTACAATTCTAATATCGGTACAATATCTCAATTCGTACAAGTTATCAGTACGTACAATTCTAATATCGGTACAATATCTCAATTCGTACAAGTTATCAGTACGTACAATTCTAAAATCGGTACAATATCTCAATTCGTACAAGTTATCAGTAGGTACGTACAATTCTAATATCGGTACAATATCTCAATTAGTACAATTTATCAGTACGTACAATTCTAATATCGGTACAATATCTCAATTCGTACAAGTTATCAGTACGTACAATTCTAAAATCGGTACAATATCTCAATTAGTACAATTTATCAGTACGTACAATTCTAATATTGATACAATATCTCAAGACGTACAAATTATTATTTCAGTCTCCTTGCGACTATGACTATTGTAACATATTCGAAACGTCGAGGTAAGAGAAATAAAAATACGCGATTAATCGCGGTCTTAAGAACCGGGAAAATAATTACTATGAATACAAATCTTGTGAGTTAGAAAGTTTATAGAAATATAGTATTAGAAAGGTAAGGTACTTGATCTAACATAAATCTCGACTCAGCTTTAACAGAATGTTTAATGTAAAGTTTGTTTGAGGTTAATTGCTGAAGTTTTTATTGTTCTCAATTAAACAATAGCGAAGGAATCAAATTCATCAGGACAATATAAAAAAATATTATTATCTTAAGTAAGCAGATAAGAATAAAAAATGACTGTTCATTTCAAAGTTACATTTATGATATCTTTTCACGCCTTTAAGATTCAGGGGTTGTGTTAAATGTTTTCAATATTTACAATTTAAAAAAATATCACGGGATAGGCGTTTGGAACGAAGACCCTGAAGTTTTTATTTTTAGTTAGGATGTGTGCCTACGGAACGCACCCACCAATGAGAAGAAGGCACATGAAACTCATGGGGAGTTTTTATTTTTTGTGATCTTGCTCACAAAGGTCATGATAACAAATATTTTAGAAGATATTTTTGAAATGGAGCAATTAAAGTTATGTCCATGGGTCCTTTTCATTAAGGTACGACGAAGTATCATAATACGCTTTACCTTTTTTGACAAGTAGGCCATATGCGAAGTAGTCACTTTGAGAATAGGCTGAATGAGAAATGGGCTGTTTGCTAAGACTTTTTTGACTAGTAGGCCATATGCGAAGTAGTCACTTTGAGAATAGTCTGAATGAGAAATGGGCTGTTTGCTAAGTAGGCCATTTGCGAAGTAGTCTAACAGAGAAGTAGATATGATGAGAAGTTGGCTATTTGCTAAGTAGACCCCTGGCGCCTGAAGGCGTCTGTTTAATCTCTGTTATTGACATTCACTTCGATATTTCAATATCAGAATGATTGCACTGTAGTGTTGAATTGTTAACGTCGAACTATTCAAGTATCTTTCCATTTCCAATCGAAGTAACGAGTACCTACGTTCCTTTACACGCTGATGCACTACAACTTCCTTTACCAATATTCTCCGATTCTCTACAATAGGTACCTACTTCATTTAGACTACATTTTTACTGATCTTTCTCCTATTATCCGTTTCTTATACTACTTATATAAAATTCTCGTGACGCGTTAGTTACCAATCTCCACCTAAACGGCTGAACCGATTTGTATGATTTTTTTTATGTTAGGTCTGAAAATCGAACATCTATTTTGGTTAACCCCCGACGCAAACCCGACAGGGTGTTATAAGTTTGACGTGTCTGTGTGTGTGTGTGTGTGTCTGTCTGTAGCATCGTAGCTTCCGAACGGATGAACCGATTTCGATTTCGTTTTTTTTGTAAATGACAAAACAAAGTTTGCCGAAACAGGTAGTTAAATAGATTTAATTCCCACATTTTGATAAATTATTTTAAAGTACTTACTTTAAAATAATTTATCAAAAATAATTTATCAATTACTTTACTTAAAGTAATTTCAAAAGTCATAACAAAGGAATAAAATATAACAATTAAATAACAATAAAAAAAATATAAAAAATTAACTAACTACCTACTTTACGTTTAAAAAATAATAAAAGATGGCGATGCTTATCCGCTGTCCGAGGTAGGAGAAAAGGTTTTTTTTTACATACAAATTTGTGCTATAATAGCTGAGAGCTGAGAGGAGTAGTATCGGTTTTGCTCAAACCTACTCCATTTCCACACAAAAGGAACCCAGCTAAAAAGATATAGATGGCAAATAAGTCCGCATGCAAGCACAAGTACATATTCTATAATGTAATTTTGTATGTCCCTATTCTTACGCAGCGGTATGAATCGCATCTGCAAAATGGGAGGATATTAGGGTTTCGTCACAAGAGGAAAAAACGTAACCCTCAAAAAATTACTAATAATATTGTGCCTCTCACAGACATATCTTTTACTTTCATGCTTTCTGATTAAATTTCGAGATACTTACCTACCTAGTACATATAAGTAAAATACATGTGCTCTTTATGAAAACAAAATATTACCGATTATAAGCTGCTGCGTAGATAGATAATCTATACTAATCTATCTATAATATCTATCTATTTATCCATATCTATCCATTTTTAATAATAATTCGAAATTTTATTTTAAAGAGGACGAATAGGCTCCGAAACTACAGAACCGATTTTGATAAAACTTGGTAAGAAAATACATTTATTCATTGGGGATAACATAGGCTACTTTTTATCCCGATATTCCCACGGGATCGGAAGTTACGCGGGTGAAACCACGAAGCACTGCTAGTTTCCTATAAAGCTGTCAGTTTCAGGCGTTCAATTGAAGTATAGGTAGGTAAATAACATTTCAACAAAGAATGTGAAAAGGTGCCCCATATCGATAGCTAGTTTAAACATACTATTGTATAAATAAACAAAAATGGACGCGTTTGGAACGAAGTCCCTTTACCTTTTTTTTCATATAATGTGTGGAATTTCTTTTCTGTTCATGGCGTATGCAATAATGTCAGAAAGGTTTTTAATTTATGTATCTAGGTGGCGCAACAGGAGACATTAACACACGCAAACATTATGTTTTTATAGATTACTAGATACCGAGTTTCATCGCAATCGGCCCAGAAGTTTTTGCGTGAAGGAGTAATCAACATACACATACACAAACTTTCACATAATAATATTAGTAGGATATTTAAGTTCAACATTGATTTTTGAAATATAAAAGCATTATGGATATACAGTCCTTGATTTAAAAGTACAAACCTATACAGTTTCTCTTAAATATGAGAGATTAGTTTATCTTACGGTTTTACGTTTTTCACAAAATTCGTAACGCGCTTTTTTCTGGGCTAAGCCCCCTCGCTAATCCGCGATAACAAACTTCGTTTCTTCTTCAGAATAAATGTCTTCAGAATGGTAGGTATATGCGCGATCCGTGCGTTGATCATTTGACGTAGACAACCGATTTACGTTTCGTGATTAATTTAAAATGTTTTTATTTATAGTATTCATGAATTTTTTGAATATAAATGAAAAATGAAAACCTGACAATTGAAAAATATTTCAATGAAATTATATTGATAAAAGAAATGTTTTAAATTAATAAACGTATTAGATGAGCATGCTTGCGTTATAAACAACCCACCCATCCCTTCCTTAATTCTTGTCCATCCAAAGGTTGCCTGGAAGAGATCGCTTTTAGCGATAAGGCCGCCCATTGTGCCATACTGTAAGGTACTAAATATCAATTTTCTTTTAGCATATAGTAAGTAATAAATAGTAAGTAAATAGTAAGCAAGTAGTTATAAGTTAGAATTTATTTTTGTTTTTGCTGTATGTAATCATTTTGCGTTCTGTTTTTATGGTGCAATAAAGTGTTTATCTATCTATCTATCTTGACAGTTAGTTAAGTAGGTATCTGTAATTTTAATTTTAATCGACTTATCTAGTTTTGATTTCATACGCCTTTACAGGTAGGTGGCGGCTGAATTATACTCTATCTATATGCAATATAATTATTTAATTATTAATTGTAATAACACATTTTTGTACGAGGTGTTATTATACTATTTTATTTCAGAATTAATTCCATACAAATTAAATACATCAATTTAAAAATACTTAAATAATAAATGAATAAAATAAAAAGACATACACATTTAACATTTTAAATACAAAAAATGAAGTGACCAGTTAGTCAAATAACCCGTCCCTTATCGTACCCGGCGTAAAGGTTCCCATAATGCTAGTAGCATTGCCACGCTGAATGGCGATGGCTAACCTCTGCGCCAGAAACGAACCGGAGCGGGAGTCACCCCCATTTCCCCTAACCCTAACACCCAACTCTTTAACTAATTGTTTGGTGTTATTACAATTAATCTATGAAATAAATATTCTTATTTTTATTCTTAGAAAAAGTTCGCGATCATCCGTGATCAATGTACAGTTTCTCTATATCTATCTTCTCTTCTATATATATAAAAGAAAGTCGTGTTAGTTACACCACACCAGAACGGCAGAACAGATTTGGGTGAAAATTGGTAGGGAGGTAGCTTAGAGCCAGGAGACGGACATAGGATACTTTTTATCCCAATATGCCCACGGGATCGGGACTTACGCAGGTGAAACCGCGGGGCACAGCTAGATTTGTATAAAAATACCATAAAGTAATTAGGAATATTTTTTTCTCGGAATATTTATAATTTAACTAATTTAACGGATATAATCGCGTTTAAGAGGAAAGGGTACCGGCCCGCTCTCCATACAAACGTAGTCGACTGTTTCCTCCCTGGATAATGACACTAGAGCAAATATTTTTGCAGCATAAAACTTATAACTGTCATGACCATGTCTTATTTTTTAAATATATTTTGTTTTTTTAACTCTTACTTTCTATGATAATTCCCAATGAAAAAAATCAAGACATAGGGGCATAGTCATGGCAGTTATAGATTTTATGGCACAAAAAGAAAAAGAAATGGAGCGCAATTTCGCTAATTCGACCGGTTGAGTAATTTCTAGCAAAGATGTGAGAATAAAAGAAGCATTAAAGAGTATGATTTTCCAAAAACTATGCTTCTATGATGGCTACGACGGACTGCCAAACACAGGGTTGCGGGTTCTATTCCCGCCTCAGACAAGTATTTATGCTTTGATATTTGTCTGTGGTCTGGTTGTTTCTATGTATATATCCGTTGTCTAACACCCATAACACAAGTCTAGTTTCCTTAGCTTGGGGCTGATTGGCGATGTGTGGAATGTCCTGCAATATTTATTTTAAAAAATGTTTACAATAGTAGATGGCCTTGGTCCTGGAAGTATTTTAACATGTTAGGGAGCGTATGACGATGCGCGACGGTAGCGGGTTTGACCGGAAGACCAGCGCTGCAGCCAAGTTACGCTTGACTGTGGCTTACAACTGAGGTCGACCCATTTGGGCAGCACATGGCTTCTTAAATATTCTTAGGCTTAATAGAATTAAATTAAATTTTTTAGGTATGTTTCTTTCTTCGTTGTATAACGTTACCTTTTTCTTTGTATGTGTTTAATTTTAAAGTTGTCGTGTGCCTGTACCAAAAAAATGTTTTTATTTCTTTCTTTCTTATATTTATTTATCATATGTATATTTTGTATGCGTTTTTTCAAAGTCCATCTCACCCTTATCAGCGATCCATCTCACCTTTACACTTTGGGAAAGATGGAGTTAGAGAAACCTTTTTGAAAACTAAAAATAAATATGAAAGAGCTGTTCTAGAGTTATTAAAGGTTTATAATAAGTTAATTAATAAATATTTTAGACAGACAACTATTGTCTTATCTATACATATAAAATTCTTTGTCCTGAATGACTGACGGATCAACGCACAGCCTAAACCGCTAATTGTAGGGACCTGAAACTTGGAGGGTGTGTTCCTTGTATGACGTAGGCATCCAATATGAAAGGATTTTCCGAAATTCTACCCCTTTCGGGGTGAAAAAGGGTGGCAAAGTTTGTATGGGACAACGTAATTATTTGGTCCAATCTACTTCAAGTTATCGCGCTTCTACGCTGACGAAGTCGCGGGCGAAAGCTAGTTTTTAATAAATAAAGAATTATTAAATGTTCAAAAAAAAATAGTATCTCCCTGATTTTACTCTATCTACTTAACCTATAAATAGGTTTTTTTGTGTAGGTGGTTCTGGTTATCTACTTCATATCTACTTATGTACACCGTTCTTGACATTCTCTTTCGTTGTTTATCGGGAAATTGCCAAGTTTTTAGTGATTGCCGGAATATCCGGAAATGAAACACCATGTTTGGGAAATTGTTTGAGAGCAAAGTACTTTCTTGCCTATAATGAAGTCCTTAAAGTAAAATTCCTATCTATTTTTCATGAAGCTGTTCCATGCTACAGCTATGAACTACAAAATATCTTGATTAATTTTAAACAATTTTCCTAAGCCGCGTTAGAGGTTCGGTGTAAAGGCATTATTTGTTCAACTACTAATCTGCATAATTTAGTTCTGGCTACATTCAATTAACGTTGAGACAACATTCGAATTTAGAACAGTACCTTAAAGTGAAAGGGTACCGGCGTTCATAAAACAAAAAAAAACCAAACATACGGGGCATGGTCATGGCAGTTATAAGTTTTATGTAACAAAAATATTTGCTGTAGTGTTATTATCCAGGGAGGAAACAGTCGACTACGTTTGTATGGAGAGAGCGCCGGTGCCCTTTCCTCTTAAGAGTGACAAAGATGACGGACTTTTTATATCCCTTTCTGCTGATAATGTCCAATGGAAGCAAAGAGCATATTTTTTTTCTGAATACTACCCACTGGAACGGTGTGGACCTTGTGGCAGAAACATCGACTTTCATTTCGAAGGTTCGAGTCCCCAGTGGGCCAATGGATTTTGCGAAAAATGTATGTGCGCTAATTGTATGTGCGCTCTTACGGCGAAAAAAACATCATGATGAAACCTGCGGGACAAGTTCTTTCCTCTGGACACGGTCAACTAATCTGAGAGGGTAGTATACTCCATCCTCCTGCAGTACTGTAGTTGCGGAAAACAGCCCGTATACAAGTACAACCTGCTAAAAATAAGGGCCATCAAAAAGATTTTTTTAATCTTGATAGGGTGACAAAATTTTATAGCAGTTTGACAATACACAGACTATGTTCACAGACTATGTGAATAGAAGACTTGATGAAAAAAAGCATGTTCTTATGGTATTCATAGATTATAGCAAAGCATTTGATACGTTGAGGCACGACACACTGCTGCAGAAGCTGGAATGCAGTGGTATACGTGGCCCCCCTTTAGCTTGGTGTGCAGACTATTTAAAAAACCGATCATACTGCGTAAAGGTAGATCAAGAACTAAGCGATCAGGTTGAAGTTGTGGAGGGGACAGCGCAGGGATCCGTACTGGGCCCTTTGCATTATCTAGCGTATGTGAATGACATGAATAACATCATAAAAAACTGTGTTGTTTATCAGTATGCTGATGATACATGTCTCATCTCGGATGATCGGGATATTGCAGTTGCAAATAATCGATTACAAACGGATTTCACGCTTCTAGCGAAGTGGTCTCACGATGTTGGGCTAGTTCTGAATGCGCAGAAAACTAAACTATTGCATGTGTCATCGACATATAATAAAAACAAAAATGATACTAACATAAAATTGATTGCCCATGACCACGATTGTCTGCATGGTAGAAAAACTCAATGTAATTGTGTATGCATTGACAAAGTTTCTCAAACCACTTATCTAGGTGTAACAATAGATGCTAGATTCAATTGGTCTGCTCATATTGACAATGTGTGTGACAAATTACGCGCCATATTGGCAAAGTTCAGTATACTCAAATATAAAGTACCTTTCCCTATACTGTTAGATATGTATACAGCCCTAGCTGAAAGTATTATAATGTACGGGCTTAGTAGTTATGGTCGCACTTTTACATCGTACTTACATAAAATATACTGCTTACAACTACGTTTGCTAAAATGTATAGTCCCTAAAAAAAATCGAATACAACTGAATAATGACGATGAAAAAATATTTCAATTTTGTAAAACAATACCCGTTCACGAGAAAGTTAAGATGGTGCTAACTATAGAAAACTACTTTAAATACAATAATCTTATAACACACCCAATTACGACTCGTCAAATGGTAAACAAAAAGTTGAATATTAAAACCGCCAACAACTACTACGGCAAGCGAACTACCTCCTACCTCCTACCTAGACTTATAAATGAGCTTCCATTAGAAACAAAAAATAAAATAAACTCATTTAACTTAAAACGATTATTAAAAAACATATATCTACACTAATGAATAACTTATTACCACTAAATATTAAAAATAATAATAAAATAAAAAACAAGTAGGTAGATGTAGGTAGCACTGGTTGCCAATGGCCCTGTATAGGCTGGTACAAGTAGGCATGCAACGACTGCATTGAATACGACGACGTAAACAACAAATAGACTATAAGTACACCTACCTACCCTGCACCTGAGTGAGTAAATGAGGAATGTACACCTAAGATAAACCTCGTGTGGTTTAATAGGTGTTTATATTTTGTATTTATGTTTATTCTTATTTAATTAAATAAAAAAAAAAAAAAAAAAAAAGCAAATATTTATGGTTTTAAGTGGTTGCCCTATGTTTACGAAGTTTTTAATAATTAAGGTGACAGATGGTCAGAAGACGAGTTACGTCAGGGTGGTCCCCTTGACGCGGCGGCCACGTTTACAGACAACGGGCTCACAGGAAGTTACTCGACATTTCTTCATTATGATGAAGAATGGAGAACTAAAGGAAAGCTACCATGTTATAGAAAAATGAAAAGGAGAGACTGAGGCTTCGCGGAATAGAACTGCAAATGCAAGCAATGGCAGGAGATATTTAATCTAATGCATTGCACAAGACAATTGAAAGTATACTTGAATAAAAGATAAAAGCCTTATATAAGCAAATTACAACTGTTTATTTTCAATTACTTACTTTAAGATAATTAAATAAATAAATAAATATTACCTACAGGACATTCCACACATCGCCATCTAGCCCCAAGTTAAGTAACTAGACTTGTGTTATAGGTGCTAGGTAACGGATATACTATATACTTGTATACTTTTCTTTTGTAAATATATACTTATAATACATAGAAACAACCAGACCACAGACAAATATCTAAGCATAAATACTTGTCTGAGGCGGGAATCGAACCCGCAACCCTGTGTTTGGCAGTCCGGCGTGGTAACCATTGTGCCAACTGGGTCGTCTAATTAAGAGTAAACTTGTAATTAAATGATTAAAAGCCTTAAAAAATTACAACTTTTTATTTTCAACTACTTACATCTTTATATGTGAGCTTCTGTTAAATAGATCTGCAGGCTCCTTGGCGGTGGTGTTTGTCGTAGACAGGTAATAAAGTTAAATACCAAAAAACACAAATACAGTTATGGCAGTTTGATAACGAACAATTCAAGAAGCTAAAAAAAAGTTTGAAAATCAAAAATATCACACCTAAATAACACTACATAGAACTTATACGATTGTTATTTACAACACAGGATAGGGGCTGCTGCTGCCTTTGGTAAGCTGCGTTCTAAGGTGTTCCAGTCACATGACATAAAATTGTCTACGAAAATAAGTGTTTATATGGAAATTGTACTCCCAAATTCCTGTACTCATTGGAGACATGGGTTCTGTACCGTAAGCATACACGCACTCGACAAGTATCATATAAAGTGTCTCCAAGATATCATGAACATTCAGTGGCAGGACCGAATCCGTAACACCGATGTTCTACGACGTGCAAATGTTGGAGGTATCGAGACCTACCTCATGAGGCGCCAGTTGCGTTTGAGTGGACACGTGTCACGTATGACCGATGACGGGATGGCCAAGCGCATATTCTTTTCAGAACTCCAAAATGGCAAGCGTCAACCAGGTGGGGAATATCTAAGATATGAAAAGGCATATGAAAAGATGCAAAATTTAGCCAGCCTGCTGGGAGCAAAAGGCAGCCAAACGCCCGGAGTGGAGGCATCTCGTTAATCAGCACGTCGCTTATTTAGACCTCAAACGAGACGCGATAAAGGCCAGACCACCCTCGGCCTTTTCTGTGTGCTTCTGTGTCCGATATGCGGTAGAACATTTTCTGCAAAAATCGGGACGCCAGTCACCAAAGAGCACGCCATAGACGAGCTGCTAAACATCGAAGCTTGTCATCTTCTTCTGCATAGGTTGCCAGAAATAGTCACTGTGGCCGAAATCGGTCAAGGAGACATCAGTAACTGCTGAATAAATTAAGTAATTTTAAATTTAATTTAATTCTTAAATTAATATTTTTATTTATGTAGCTTTGTTGGCATAAGGTTGCATTCTTGCTGGTGAATGCAACCTCACGTCAACAAATGCAATGCGTTGTAGTGCAATGCTATAACAACAGATGGCGTTGTCCGCTTATAGTCGAAAGGTTGGGTTTTTGTTGATATTTATAATGCAATGCTGCCCCGTATGCCCCTTAAACTGAAGGGTAAAATCTATAAAACTGTGTTATGACCTGTCGTCATGTATGGATCGGAATGCTGGGCCGTGAAGAAGAAGGATGAGAGAAGATAGCATGCAGCGGAGATGAGATTGTTGAGATGGATGTGTGGAGTAACGAGGATGGATAGAATAAGAAAGGACTAGTTATATTAGCGGAAGCCTGAATTTTTTGATGTTGTAGTGCAATGCTATAACAACGGATGGCGTTGTCCACGGTTAGTCGTAGAGTTGGGTTTTGTTGATGTTGTAGTGCAATGCTATAATAACAGATGGCGTTGTCCGCGGTTAGTCGTAGAGTTGGGTTTTGTTGATGTTGTAGTGCAATGCTATAATAACAGATGGCGTTGTCCGCGGTTAGTCGTAGAGTTGGGTTTTGTTGATGTTGTAGTGCAATGCTATAATAACAGATGGCGTTGTCCGCGGTTAATCGTAGAGTTGGGTTTTGTTGATGTTGTAGTGCAATGCTATAACAACAGATGGCGTTGTCCACGGTTAGTCCTAGAGTTGGGTTTTGTCGATGTTGTAGTGCAATGCTATAATAACAGATGGCGTTGTCCACGGTTAGTCGTAGAGTTGGGTTTTGTTGATGTTGTAGTGCAATGCTATAATAACAGATGGCGTTGTCCGCGGTTAATCGTAGAGTTGGGTTTTGTTGATGTTGTAGTGCAATGCTATAACAACAGATGGCGTTGTCCGCGATTAGTCGAAAGGTTGGGTTTTGTTGATGTTGTAGTGCACTGCTTTACTGTTAGAAAGCGATAAAGCTCTTTTATTTTATTTATAAGGACACAATTTCTTACAATAATTGATCAGTTAAAAAATACCAGGAAACCTAACTGGGTTTGTCTTGGCATCTAGGCTACAACATTTTATAAAAAATCTTAAAAGTAGGTAGATTCTATTCATAAGCGTTCCAAAAAATAGTATTTTTTACCATAAGATATTTAAAAGAAAACAGAGACCCGGCCGACCGACCGCAAACCGATTAAGTTGCATGATGTTTTTAAACAAAAATAAAATAATAATCTATAATGATACTAATCAAGAAGGTAAGTACAGTAAATTGTGTGTTACTTACATAATGTATTTTAGTCAGTAACTACACGCACATACATTATAGGTAAAAATACTGTAATTGTAAAATATCCAGAAAAAGTAAACAAGTATTTTTAGAGTTTTAGTTTGTCTGTTTGAACCAGCTAATCTCATAAACCACAGAACAGATTTCCACAAGGTCCACAGAATTATGTTCAGAAAATATCAGATTAACATTTTGTGTATGTTTCAGTTTAATTTTAATACAAAAATTAGGATATTTGATAAAGAAATGTAAAATAAGGACCCGTTTTTACCCTGTGGGTACGAAAAAACCGAAATATTTTTGGATAATAAAACGTAATGAAACTTCAAAATAGAACAGTAAATACTACGAGTTTTTTACGCACTTGATCTAACATTGAGGTATGGTCGGCTGCATAATTGCAGCCCCCGCTAAAGTTCAAAAATTACTATTATTGGCATGATTTAATTCTAATATTTTTGTTTGATTAATTCATGAGTTAGAAGACTTTAAACTTCAACTAAAACATGTGCCTAAAATCTTGCTTGTAACTACCTATCGGGGTTTTATAGTTTTAATGTTTTTAATTGACCATTATTTAATTAGTGGTCTAACGCGTAAAAGGATTATGATTTACTTAGATATATATAAACGAATAGAATAGATAAACTCTTTATTGTACCACATTAAACCTTAATTCTAACATAAACTCCTGTAACAATACTTCACTCGTCACTTACTCTTCACTAACCCTACCCATTTTCAAGAGTATGGTAACTGAACATTACTTTCACTCTATTGTTACATAACTCTTGCCTCCTATTTCTTTTTATATTTGTATTTTTGTTTCTTCTCTTAGAAATGCTTGTGTAGTTTTATTATATTTTATTTTTATTCTTTGTATTATATACATATTTGTTAATTTATTTTCATTATGAATAGTTTTGCTAAATATTATTATGTGTATGTTATGATATCTATGTTTAAGTATTTAGTTTATATCTTTTTTACGTAGGTATTTATTATTATATGTGTTTCTTACACCACACGACCTACCAGTTAAGCTAAACAGACCTTCTCCATCTTAAGGTTGCCTGGAAGAAATCGCTTTAAGCAATAAGGTCGCCTGTTTGTACAATTTCGTAGTTAATAAGCTTTCTCATCCTTCTTGTTATTTTCAATGTTTTGTGTGTTGTACAAATAAAGTGTTTATCTATCTATCTATCTTCACTCTTCTTTCATTTACTTCAGTGACGCAAACCAAAAACCGAAAAAAGGATTATGATTTACTTAGATAGATAGATAGATAAACTCTTTATTGTACCACACTAATCCTTAATTCTAACATAAACTCCTCTTACAATACTTCACTCGTCACTTACTCTTCACTCTTCTTTCATTTACTTCAGTGACGCAAACCAAAAACCGACGTAACCGATATAATAACAACATAACATAATACAACATAGATATAGGTACAATCACTTGCTAAAATAAAATACCTTGACGTTAGGTATACACTATGTGATAATGCGCAGGTAGATAGGTTTCGATGAAGAACTGACTAATATTCGTCATGTTCATCAGATGAAACGTGCGGTACGAATAGAACGACTAACCCTAACGAAACGAATATTACCGTCTTCACATAACCGCATTATTTGTACAGCATGGGATAAGTGATCTTTATTAACAAGATCTATTATCTCTTTATTTGTGATATTTTGAACATTCAATTCATCCAATCTATAGATTTTGCAAACATTAATGACATTTTTTATATAAACAACATCAACTTCTCTTATCTTATTAAGGACATAATCTATTAGGTCAGAGTGATTTGTGCGTATCGCTCCAATAAAAAAATGTATACCCAGTACTTCTTCTATAAATGTCTCTATATTGTCTTTAGTGAGATTACCGTCTATGCTGCGTAGTAAAAACATGGCAACGTTAGGTAAATTGTTGTCGATAGATATATCTAAAGCAGTTTCAATATTTTGTGTCGCAGCTTCATTCAAATCAAAAGCAACAACCATTCTTCGCGAATCTTTCTTACTCCACATAAATTCAAAAACTATTTTCTTAACATAATCTTGTTCTAAAACTTCTTTTAACTTTGTCCCATCGAATTTCAGTTTTTGATCAAACATTGTCATTAAACCAACTGAGCTTTTTCCCATAACAAAGTTTACTAATAAGTCCATTGTCGTGTTAATCAGTTGAGGTTTGCTCAAGATTATATCGACAATGAATTCTACAGCGAAAAATTCAGCGAAACTGAGATGAATAAATCTCGGTACCCTATTATGAACACGTTCAATCAAACCCGATTTTTCTTTTCCATCTTTTATTTTCTGGATAATTATTTCAATATCTTGTCGATCCTCTTTGGTTAATAATTTTTTGGAGTGTTTTATATGACGAAGGATCGAGTAGAATGCTAATTTCTTATGGATACTTAAGAATCGTGCTTGTTCATCGATAAACATTGACTTTACATCTGGTCTAGAGATTTTCATACCATTCTTATCTTCAAACCGAACTTTTAGTATAAGCTCTATGAATCGCTTGTAATTATTTAAAGTGGTAAAACCCAAATCCCAATCAACTGATTCAAAATCACCAACTGGTGATTTTGGACTGTCACTTTTTATTTTGGCTACAAAGTTTTGCGCTGCCATGTTCATGTAAAGAGGTACTCCTACTATGTCTTCTGCAGCTGGAAATTGATTACCTCGATTTAATTCAAATTGTGCTAATTTCATCCCGAGTTCTTTATCCGACACCCAACTATCTATAACTCTTTCTTTGTCAATTTTTAAAGGCATATACAGAATTTGGTTTCTAAAGTACCGTACGGCCGACATATACATTTGATACAACGGTACATCAGTAGCTAAGAAATGTTCCACAAATGTTCCGAAGTTTTTTACCAACTGTCTCATATAATCAAAAAAAGTTTGTATGTTGTTAAATTGTACCATGTTGACTTCGTGTGTCTGAAAATTTATATTCCAATACTTGTCGTAATAATTATTCTGTTCTCTACTCGTTAACTCGTCATTATAAATGATGTACCAAATTCTTTTTCTAAGTGTTGTATAATCAAATTATAAGGTCTACTGGTAATCCAAATTTGAAAACGATTTGTTTCTGAAGGATAAAACAACTCCGTTAAGTGTAAAGACGATTTGTATCGTTCACCTTCTATGAGACGATCGTAATCAATATTTTTTATGAAATTAGTTACCTGCGTTTGATAATCAGGACAAATTTCGTCGAAACCATCGAATATAAATATCATGTCTCCTTTGTTGTAACACTTCATCATTATTTCTAGAGCAATCGCTTCTCCAGGGTTATTTCCTATATATTCAACGGTTACATTACCACCGACATCTTCAATACAGAACTTACTTATATCTTTGAATTCAGACATGATAACGAGTTTCATAAATTCCATTTGATTCACTTCTGCTCCTAACTTTTCGAATTCTTCGCAGTAGTCTAGTAAATTCATACGTATAATCCACTTCTGAGGATACTCTTTCTTTGTTGCTAAAGCCAAATGCGTAAGGATTGTTGACTTGCCCATCCCTGCTTCGGCCGTGATAATATTTATATTTCTGGGCATATCCTGAAATGTATCCAGTTTATACTCGTAATATGTTGCATCAACATCATCGTAAGTCTTTTTGTTTTCGAAGAATCGACTTACAAAGGCACGTGGCATATAGAAATCTTTGATAGCTTCATAATTGAAATTGCTCAAACTATGTCCTATAGTGATAGCCTCATTCTTTAAAATCTTAAGAACGATTTCTGAGTTAACTATACTGTAATCAGTGTCTATTGCATCTTTAAATTTAACTTTATATCCTTGAAAGTCTACTTCATATTCCAAAAGCTTATTCTGAGTTTCAGCAGCCATGTTCGACAATGTATTGTTTTCATCCATTATTGTAGAATTGATTTTTACGCGATTTTTATTGAATTGGGATAAGGTTTCATCAGAAACTATCACAATTTTACCTTCAAATGCATCGACAATATTTCCCATTAACCACATGGCCATACCTTTTTCGCATTCTTGTAATTTATCACATACTAGTATCAAAACCGTATTTGTCTTATTTTTCAGTTCTTCCTTAAGCAATTCCCACTCGTTTTCACGTAAGTTGTACAGATATTTGTGATCTATAAACAGACAAATACTGCCGAAAAATTGCTTCAATTTCAGTGTGGTAAGCAGTAACGAACTTGTAATTACATTTGTAATCTGATTATCAATAATTTGATCTAAGTAATTCAATGCTTGGTGTTGGAATTGTATGTTATAGTGATCAGTCTTATGTTGATAATTAAAACTGAGCATGTCTACAAAAGGTAGAGCTATTTCGAATGCCAATTTCTCCAAATAGTCGCATGTTTTTGTCAGAAAATAAGATTTACCGTCTAACAACCACCATTTTTGTATTTTATCGTGGAACTTCAAAGATGCAACATCTGCTCGTGTTCTAGACTTGTAAATAGAGTTTTCAGACTGTTTGTAATATTGTGCTATTTCAAGAACCAGTTTTTCAGCTACATCCTTTTCTTGACCTTGATTCGTGTATAAGTACAATGTACTCAGGAAGTCTTTCGCAATGTTCATTTCATTGGCAAACAATGATTTCTTATCATTACACTCTTTTATTTCGTTGATGTCTATTGCATTTTTTGGTAATTTAAATTGTGCGGTATCAGAATTCAGTAGTTCTCTGCCGGCTTCCTCAAAAGCTTCATTGACAAACACCTTAGAAACCTGAAGTTGTTCCAACCGCTTAGTATATTCCTTTAGTACATTTTCCTTGACTTTGGTATTAAAAATTAACTTATTTGATCTTTCATCAAATACAATATATCTATAAATCAATTTGCTAAGATAAATTCGTTGACTGGATTCCTCATCGCTACTGAATAGCAACTGAAGATTCGTTAGCAGGTACTGTGCATCGACTTGAGCTTTACTTAAAACTTCTTCATATATCTTGTATTTCAATTTGATAAGTATTTCGTCTGCCGCGTAAAAAAGCTTAGAATTTACAGATCCATCGTAAAAATCTTTATTTTCTGTAAGAGTTATTACATCTGGCACTAGAATGTTAGCATACTTTTTAAAAATATCATAGTTCTTCTTTCCCTTTTTGTCAATGATACTAACAAAACACTTTGCTATCAAATCTATCTCCTTGTCAATTAGCACGTTGGACAGTAAATCTACATCCTGGTCATCATATGCTATCTGGAATATGTCTCCTGAGGTAAGATCGTCGTCCTTGCAGCTTATTATCTGCTTTACCTTACTGAATGTATAGTTATTTTCTAAATCAATTTGTTTTATCTTCTCTTTGCTAATTTTATTAACAGCTGACGTGTATACGACGAAATGAAAGGTCAAATCTTTAAAATCTCCATTGAATATATGACTATTATCGGTTTCGAATTTATTTAGTACTTGTAAATAGCTGTCGAAACATTTGAGCAGGTTTACTTTACTCTTGGGTCTGTACAAACTGGAATCGGCGATTCCTTTCGAAGCGTCGTCCTTGTGTTTGGACTGTATGAACGCGGCGACTTGTTTGCTCTTGTATGTGAATCTTAGACAAATATCGTCAAGGTCTCCGACTCCGTCGACATTCGATCCCAGCAGGAAGTCTTCGACCTCATCGTCCGTGAGACACCTGAGGAGGACCAAGCTCAATAGTCTTGATTCATACAACTGTCCTGTGGCTCCGGAAGTTCCTTTTCTTTTCTTGTATTTTACTCTTTGTTCTGTGTGTTCTTTCGCATGACTTTGGTTGCCTTGACTTGTGCTGGAATTTGCAGTTGTATCGTTTTTTTTATTCTTCTTCGATTTGTTTTTACCTCGACCGTCAACGTTTGCCATTTCGTAGATTTTTAATCATATCTGAAAAAATATGATAACTTGATAAACAAAAAAAAATATCGTTCACACTGAATTCAACATACTCTACGTGATGGTATACCACATGGCTGCAACACCTCACATGTCTTTAACATATCCGGTCAGAGTGTTCCGGATATGTTAAAGGAAAATTCAAACAAGTAATGATAGGTTTTTAGGACATTTTATAATTTATTTATTTTTCCGTCTATTAAACTTTAATTGTTTTTTATCAAATTTCATTATTTTAGTTTAACCAGAAGTATTATGTTGGTTTTGGACCCAAAACAAGTCTAAGACCTCAACAAATTAAAACCGTAAATATATCATAGAGGAAATACTTAGCTCATGTTTATAGTTTGCTGCAATTTATCACCTTTCTATTTCTACTCTAGTAAAGCATAGAGTAGAGAGCAAATGATATTTTCTAGATATTTTAAGAATCTATACTAATCTATACTTATATTATAAAGCTGAAGAGTTTGTTTGTTTGTTTGAACGCGCTAATCTCAGGAACTACTGGTTCAAATTGAAAAAAATCTTTTTATGTTGTATAGTCCATTTATCGAGGAAGGCTATAGGCTACTTTTTACTACTTTTTATCCCGAAATTCCCACGGGATCAGGAGTTACGGGGGTGAAACCGCGGAGCGCTGCTAGTATGTTATAAATCGTCTACTTTACTAATACATACCGAATTTCATTGCAATCGGTTAAGTGGTTTTAGCGTGAAGGAGTTACAAACACACACACACACACACACACACACGCACACACAAACTTTCACATTTATAATATTAGTAGGATAACATGTGTATATCGATCTACAATTACTTACTTAGTAACCTCAAAGCACTGGAGAATAATCTTTTTAAAAACATTAAGTATCTGGCTTCTTGAACACTGTTTTTATGACCTTAACGAATTCAAATCATTTAGTAATAGGAAAAATACAATAGAATTTTTATCTTTTGACATTAGGTACTATTTATTAATTTGATTATTGAAATTGTGTAATTGATATTATTTTTAACATTTGCACGTCTGCTTGCGGACCGAATACATGTTCTAATATGTTTTGTAAGACCTTTATGCTATGTATTCCGGCGAATAAATGATCTTATCTTATCATTCCTCCTCACTGCATTTTTTGCGAATATTTGTATGAAAATTACAGAAGGTTACAAAAATCAGCTACTTCCTTTAATTTGTCATACTATGTTCGGTTCCAGGAATTGATCTCGATCAGCAACAGCAACACTATAGATTGTTACAAAAATATAGGGTGAACAGGTTCGATTCTTGACTAGGGTACCTACCTAATGACTTTTTCGAAAATGCAGTTTTAGTTTTCATCAAAATCGGGCACGCTTCTCTTTTCAGTGTTTTTCGCTATACCTAATTTATATTATACTAGGAGCGCTCCGCGGTTTCACCCCCGTAACTCCTGATCCCGTGGGAATTTCGGGATAAAAAGTAGCCTATAGCCTTCCTCGATAAATGGACTATCCAACGCAAAAGATTTTTTCAATTCGAACTAGTAGTTCCTGAGATTAGCACGTTCAAACAAACAAACTCTTCAGCTTATAATATTAGTATATATTAACGTATGTGGTGTATTTTTATAAGGTTTTTGACCAACCACTCAAAAACTACTTAACCGATTTTCATACCAATGAATAGATTAATTCAAGAGGAAGTTTTAAAAGTACTACCTAAACAGGTTTTCCTCTGATTTTTTCATACGTTGCATGAAGGTTATGATTAGAACCAACCCCTCATGCCAAACTATATCTTCTGCATATTGCTGTTAGATTAAGAAGTATCTCTAGGTACCTCCGAAAGGAATATCTTCCACCGGATAGTTTTTTTACTTGCCTGGCATCCTACCACTGCTTTGGCGATGTACTGTAGCAACTAATAACTAAGTAACTAATAGCTTATAAATGAGCTAATCCTTTAAAAAAATATTGCACAGCGCCATCTTTCGGTTGCCAGGCGAAGTGTCGCCACTATAAATTAAATAAATTTACCACAATTATTTATCATCGATAACTAGATAAGTACTTAATCTGATCAGATATAATTTACCTACTTACAATATTTAATATTTTCTACAGAACAGTAAGTTGTAATTTAACAAACATAATTAATTTCTATTTACATTGGTATCCAAAGAGATATTGTGCTTTTAAATTAAATGTAATAATAAAACTATAAAGTTGTGCAACAAATGATGTTGCTGATAGAAACTGAATGAAAAACTCACCAGAATTTCTTCACAACGCACAAAAACGTGACGCTATTGCAAATGCGAGCGAATTTTGACACTAGTGTTGCTTTTTCTCATGTTGGCCACGGAAGTCAATAACTTTAATAAGCGTCTGTATAAAGTCTGTAGGCAGGGATGATGTGTCATCAGTCTCTCTTCATCTGAAAAATATAAAATATATATATATATATATATATATAAATATTGCAGGACATTCCACGAATTGCCATTTAGCTAAGTAACTAGACTTGTGTTATGGGTGCTTGACAACGGATATAGGTACTACATTATACACTTTTCTTTTGTAAATATATACTTATAACACATAGAAACAACCAGACCACAGATAAATATCTAAGCATAAATACTTGTCTGAGGCGAGATTCACCTCCGCAACCCTGTGTTTGGCACTCCGGCATGGTGACCATTGTGCTTACTGGGTCGTCTGAATAATTATTAAACTTACTTGGGTGTACTCATTTAATAAAAATAAAACAAACATATATACATACACTGCAAGTTAAATAAAAGCTTTGAAAATTAATTGGGTAGAATTGGACGGAAATGAAAGAACATAAAATTAACACTTTCGTCTAAAATTACATACCTACTTAGTTACTGTTATTTTATTAAACATTGAACATGCTGCATTATTAAAATTAATTTGAAGACTGATTCTACATTGGATGGCGTCCGATAGTACGCCTACTTTGGGTTTAGGGGCTTATTTCGAAAAAATACCGCATTTCGATGTACAGGATTATATTTTATTTACTTATTTTAGGCATTTATATAACATTGACATCATTCTGCAATTATATTATATTATTTATTTATTAATTGAGGGTACCTATTTTAAGAAATGACATTAAAAACATTACACACTAGCAAACCCGGCGAACTCCGTTTCGCCACCAGATTTTCCTGAATTTTCTTTGCTATAAACCTCACGAAGCCCAAGACCTTTCCAACGAATGCAAAACCGTGGAAATCGGTTCGTGCGTTCTGGAGTTATAGCGTCAGGAAGGAAAACCCGACTTATTTTTATATAGTAGATTAGAAATAGGTACATGACATTGCAATACGCAAACATAGGCATAATATATTTGTTACGCTATTTAGACAGTATATTTAGATATTCGTTTTAAGATCAACTTGACAAAACCGGTATCTAATCCATCGTTGTTGCGAAAATGAGCGACAAACTAATAACTAACACTGCCATCACTCTTTACCTATCTAACTTGGCATAATAATATAACAAGACGTAACTAACCGGACAAGTTTATTTGTATATCTAGTGCCTACGTATAGTAAGAAAAGCCTCGGTCTGTCACCGCACGCTATTGCAATGCCCGGCAGGGCTCATATGTGAACTTGTATGCCTATTGTAACATCTATTGTATCTACCATATGAATGCAAATAAATGAAATGATTGCCGTTTGGTACTATGGTATTATGATTATGAGTATTTTTTGCAAATCATAAGCCAAGTGTCTCATAACAGTCGCATCTAACGTCAAAAAAGGAATTTATTATTAAAATATAATGATATAATATAATATACTAACAGGGCAGTTTGTAATCGTAAGTTTCAAAAATAAAAAATATCATAGTTAAACACGACTACATAGAACTTAAAAAGATTGTTACTTACAACATGGATTATTAACATTTGAATAAATGAATTTCAACTTAATTATTAAATTATTATTTATATATTATGCTTTGTTGATTAATGAGACGACACTTAAAGATTTTTTATTTTTGGCATACGCCACTTACTAGCTTGAAAGAGGGTCATTTTATTCACAACCTTTCAAATAACAATGATTGCAATCAATCGTCAATATCATTACATAGTATAAAACAAAGTCGCTTTCCGCTGTCTGTCCCAATGTATGCTTAGATCTTTAAAACTATGCAACGAATTTTGATGCGGTTTTTTTAATAGATAAAGTGATTCAAGAGGAAGGTTTATATGTATAATACATGCATAATATAGCCATGCGCAGCCAGGACCAGTGGCTAGTTATTTATAAGTCATAGAATAATAATGACAATAAAATAAAACAGAAACAGACTTATTATAAGCAAACAACATTTTATTATAGAAGGTAAATGTCAAAATAAATACAAAATGAGTATTATTCAGAGTATAACTAAGTTTAACTAATAGTAAAAAGTTAAAGTAGCTATAGCTATAGTAGCTACTTATAAATAAATTCATGATCTAAAGATATGTAAAAATCCATAAAAAATCCAAAGCCTTAGTTTCTTTTAATTTGCTTCCATGTCTACCTACACACTTTTTGTACTTTGGGGGCGTCCATAAATTACGTGAGGTGTTTTTTTAAATTTTCTGTCAGATTTTATTCAACCCCCTCCCCCATCCCCCAATCTCACGTGAGATTTTTCAAAGTGTGGGCGACTAGTAAGACTAATAATCAATATTGCTGAGAGTTATAAATGTATTAAAAATTTAACAATAGAATACTTAAATCATGACTACTGTGATTAAAAAAAATATATCTACTCTAATTCAATCCATGGAGAATCATGCGCGGTGGCAAGAGAGACTATTGATGTCCATTTGATTTTCAGTACAATCATCTACTCCTTCAGCTTCGTTCTGATCTAGCCACTCTGAGCCGGAAAAATCAATCAGGAAAAAAACTGCGTGATATTTTCTGAGACCCTCTCTCCAACGTAAGATTAGATGAGATTTAACTCGACCCCCTCCCCCCCTTAAACATCTCACGTAATTTATGGACGCCCCCTTTCGTTCTTTATTTTTTACACATAAAGTAAGTATAGATTTTAGTAAGTATGTACAGTCGGCTGCATAATTGCAGCCCTCGGTAGAGTTCGAAAATTACTATTATTGGAATGTTTGCATTCTAATAATTTTTGTTTAATTAATTGATGAGTTAGAAGACTTTAAACTTATTTATTTATTTATCAGAAAAACTACATCGATCATTACAGGATTCCCCAATGCAATAGTGTAGTTAAAATAAATTTAAATTAATTATAACACATAATCCATAAAGCTACTTCACCTAAAGCAGGTGCCTAGAATCTTGCTTGTGTTGAAATCATTCTTATAACAGCCGTTTTGGAGCTCTACGGTGTGTCTGTAATTATGCAGCCGGCCGTACTTAGTAACTTGTATAAATTTGGAAGAGAAATACGAACAAGCAGTGCTAATAAATTTTGTTTAAAACTCTTGTATTATTATCACAATAATTACTTACCTATTATGTAGGTAGGTAATTAGAATTATTAAACTGCATTACAATATCTACTTTGCTTTAGATAGATAGACGCTTATTCAAATAAAACTAACTGTCCCGACAAACTTTGTTTTGCGATATCTATATATATAAAAGGGAAAATCACTGACTCACTCACTCATCACGAAATCTCAGAAACTACAAGTGCTAGGAGTCTCAAATTTGGCATGGGGGTTCCTTTTATGACGTAGGTGCTCACTAAGACGGGATTTTGTGAAATTCAACCCCTAAAAGGGGGGGCAAATGGGGGGGTGGAAGTTTGTATGAAGGTTTGTTTTTTTTATGTATAATACTAGCTGCGCCCCGCGGTTTCACTCGCGTAAGTCCCGATCCCGTTATTCGTTTTTTTCTCTAAACCTTCCCTAGACCTCCACGAACATTTCAAGACTAAGATAAGATAAATCCGTTCAGCCGTTCTCGAGTTTTAATCAGACTAACGAACAACAATTCATTTTTATTTATATAGATAGCCGTGCGAAGCCGGGGCGGGTCGCTAGTATATATATATAAAGGAAAAAAATATGTTGTTCGACTCTCAGACCTAACGAATATACACAAAAAAATTCATAGAAATCGATTCAGCCGTTTAGGTGGAGATTGGAAACTAACACCGCGACACGATTGACATATTTACACATGCGACTCATGTGATATTTATACGATACTAACGTCACTCAATTGTTTTACCTTCCCAGAACCTTTCTACTAACACTTGAACTTTATGATAGTATGTAAGTTCAAATTGACTTTTTAAATACGTATTACTATTGACTAAAAAGGTTCATCGAAATCATCAAACGAATATTGAGGATTCATCATGTGTTCGACTTCTTTCACAAGAGCATCTAATATTTCTTCATTAGTGATTTTTTCAATTTCCGTCTTTTCAAAATTTAATTTGCAAACATTAATTACATTTTTTATATACACAACATCAACTTCTCGTATCTTATTAAGGACATAATCAACAAGTTCAGGGTGATTTGTGAGCACTGTTCCAACAAAAAATCCTCTTTCGAGTATATCTTTTATGAATATCTCTATATTGTCTTTATTAAGATTACCGTCTATACTGCGTAGCAAAAACATAGTAACGTTAGGTAAATCAAAGTCTATAGATCTGTTCAAAGCAGGTTCAATAGTTCGGGTCTCAACTTCATCCGAATCACCTGCAACCTCAAGTTCTACATCCTTCCAATCTTTATGACTCCACATAAGTTTAAAAACTAGTTTCTTAACAGACTCTTGTTCTAAAACTTCTCTTAATTTCGTCCCATCGTACTTCAGTTTTTGATCAAATATTGACATCAAACCAACTGAGCTTTGTCTCATAAGAAAGTTTAGTATTAAGTCCATCGTAGTTTTAATCAGTTGAGGTTTGCTCAAGATTATATCGACAATGAATTCTACAGTGAAAAATTCAGCAAAAGTGAGATGAATAAATCTTGGTACTTCATTATGAATACGTTCTATCAAACCTGATTTTTCTTTTCCATCTTTTATTTTCTGCATAGTTATTTCAATATCTTGCCGATCCTGTTTAGTTAACAATTTTTTCAAGTATTTTGAACGGCGAAACATCGAGTAGAATGCTAATTTCTTATGGATACTAACAAATCGTACTTGTTCCTCGTTAAATATAGACTTTACGTCTGGTCTGGATATTTTCATACCATTTTTATCTTCAAATCGAAGTTTTAGTTTAAGCTCGACAAACCGCTTATAATAGTTTAAAGTAGTATAGCCCAAATCCCAATCCGTTTGCGATTTCGGACTGTCACTTTTAATTTCGGCTACAAAGTAACTTGCCGCCATGTCCATGTAAAGTGGTACTCCCACTATCTCTTCTGCAGCTGAATATAAATCACCTCGTGTTAATTCGGACTGTGCTAGTTTCATCCTAAGTTCCTTATCCGACACCCAACTATCTATAACTTTTTCTTTGTCAATTTTTAAAGGCATGTACAAAATTTGGTTTTTAAAGTAACGTACGGCCGAAACATACATTTGATACAAGGGTACATTAGTTGCTAAGAAATGTTCCATGAATTTCCCAAAGTTTTTCACAAACTGTCCCATAAAGTCAAAAAAACTTTGTATTTTGTTGAATTGTACCATGTTGACTTCTTGTGTCTTAAAATTCACATTCCAATACTTGTCGTAAAAAATATTTTGCTCTCTGCTCGTTAATGTCTTCAAAATTAGGGAAAACCCAAATTCTTTTTCTAAGTGTTGTAAAATAAAGTCATAAGGTCTACTGGTAATCCAAATTTGAAAACGATTTGTTTCTGAAGGATAAAACAACTCCGTTAAGTGTAAACACGATTTGTATCTATCACCTTCTATGAGACGATCGTAATCAATATTTTTTATGAAATTAGTCACCTGCGTTTGGTAATCAGGACATATTTCGTCGAAACCATCGAATATAAATATCATGTCACCTTTGCTGTAACACTTCATCATTATTTTTAGAGCAATCGCTTCTCCAGGGTCATTTCCTATATATTCAACTGTTACATTACCACCGACATCTTCAATACAGAACTTACTTATATCTTTGAATTCAGACATGATAACGAGTTTCATAAATTCTATTTGATTCACTTCTGCTCCTAACTTTTCGAATTCTTCGCAGTAGTCTAGTAAATTCATACGTATAATCCACTTCTGAGGATACTCTTTCTTTGTTTCTAAAGACAAATGCGTAAGGATTGTTGACTTGCCCATCCCTGC
The DNA here is from genome assembly GCA_951213275.1 of Idaea straminata. Taxonomy (NCBI): domain Eukaryota; kingdom Metazoa; phylum Arthropoda; class Insecta; order Lepidoptera; family Geometridae; genus Idaea; species Idaea straminata. The sequence continues at coordinate 13,568,225 of OX577849.1, forward strand.
TTCGGCCGTGATAATATTTATATTTCTGGGCATATCCTGAAATGTATCCAGTTTATACTCGTAATATGTGGCATCAACATCGTAATATTCATCGTAAGTCACTTCGTTATCGAAGAATCGACTTACAAAGGCACGTGGCATATAGAAATCTTTGATATCTTCATAATTTAAATTGCTCAAACTATGTCCTATAGTGATAGTCTCATTCTTTAAAATCTTAAGGACGATTTCTGAATTCATCATACTGTAATCGGTATTTATTAAATCTCTAAATGTTACTTTATGTCCTTGGAAGTCTACTTCATATTCTAAAAGCTTATTCTGAGTTTCAGCAGCCATGTTCGACAGTGTATTGTTTTCATCCATTATTGTAGAATTGATTTCTACGCGATTATTATTGATTTGGGATAAGGTTTCATAAGAAACTATCACGATTTTACCTGTAAATGCATCGACAATATTTCCTATTAACCACATGGCCATACCTTTTTCGCATTCTTGGAATTTATCACACACTAGTATCAAAACAGTATTTGTCTTATTTTTAAGTTCTTCATTTAGCAATTGCAATTCGGTTTCACGTAAGTTGTACAGATATTTGTAATCTATAAACACACAAACACCGCCAAAAAATTGCTTCAATTTCAGTGTGGTGAGCAATAAAGAACTTGTAATTATATTTGTAATCTTTTTATCAATAATTTCCTCTAAATAATTCAATGCTTGGTGTTGGTATTGTATGTGATAGTGATCTGTCTCATGTTGATAATTAAAATTGAGCATGTCTACAAAAGGTTGAGATATTTCAAATGCCAATTTTTCCAAAAAATCGGATGTTTTTGTCAGAAAATAAGATTTACCGTCTAACAACCACCATTTTTGTATTTTATCATGGAACTTCAAAGATGCAACATCTGCTCGTGTTCTAGACTTGTAAGTAGAGTTTTCAGAATTTTTGTGATATTGTGCTATTTCAAGAACCAGTTTTTCAGCTACATCCTTTTCTTGACCTTGATTCGTGTATAAGTACAATGTACTCAAGAAGTCTTTCGCTATGTTCATTTCATTGGCAAACAATGATTTCTTATCATTACACTCTTTTATTTCGTTGATGTCTATTGCATTTTTTGGTAATTTAAATTGTGCAGTATCAGAATTCAGTAGTTCTCTGCCGGCTTCCTCAAAAGCTTCATTGACAAACACCTTAGAAACCTGAAGTTGTTCCAACCGCTTAGTATATTCCTTTAGTACACTTTCCTTGACTTTGGCATTAAAAGTTAACTTATTTGATCTCTCATCAAATACAGTAATACCTCGGTTTACGCGACCTCACTTTGCGCGATTTCGTTATAACGCGGTTTTTAAAATTCGCGCTAATTGACCTCGCTTTGCGCGAACGCATTGATTGGTTATTTAGTGCGTGTGGCATGATTGCATTCAACCAGTACAGTAACAATTGATTGGTCTGTGACGGGCGTGGCATGATCGCGTTAGCCAGTATCTTTGAAGATGTTTACATTTTAATGTTATTTCTCGGCGGGTAACGTAAAATACATTTACATATCGGTTTTTTATTAAAATTTTGCCATAATTACTGAATAAAGATTGCTTGTGCACTTGTGGAACAGTGAATCGAAACATAATAATTAGTTTACGTACATTTATAATTAAAAAAAATGTCTACGCCAGCTAGAAAAAAAGAACGTAAAAGTTTAAGTTTGGAGATGAAGATAAAAATTTTAAAAAAGATGGAGAACAGAGGCAAAGCTACAGAGGTTGGACGACAATTTGGCCTCTCTGAGTCTACTGTACGTACAATTGTGAAAAATCGTGATAAAATAATGCGTTCTAGTGAATATGGGACGCCTACTAGTGCGAAGAAAATTTCTCGTACGAGACCTGCTATTTTTGAAAAAATGGAGCAAATGCTTGCTGTTTGGATAGAAGATATGAATAAAAAAGATGCTCCTATGAGTCAAGATATCATATGTGCTAAAGCGATTTCTTTATATGGCAGCCTTAAACAGCAAGAAGGTGAAAGCTCTTCTGCTCCATCTTTCGTAGCCAGCAATGGCTGGTTTGAAAAATTAAAAAGACGGCTGAATTTGCATAACATTCGTATAACTGGCGAAGCAGCAAGCGCAGATACAGCAGCTGCGTCGGAATTTCCTGCCCAGCTATACAATTATATACTGCGAGAGAAAATTCCTGCTTCCCTCATCTTCAATGTAGATGAAACCGGTCTTTATTGGAAAAAGATGCCATCGCGAACTTTTATTTCCAAAGAAGAAAGGCAGGCAAGTGGTTTTAAAGCAGCTAAAGATCGACTGACTCTTCTTTTGGGTGGAAATGCTACGGGAGACTTCAAATTGAAACCTTTGCTGGTATATCAGTCGGAAACACCTCGCGCTATGCGCAACATTGATAAAGATAGCTTACCAGTTGTTTGGCGATCCAATCGAAAAGCCTGGGTAACAAGAGATGTTTTTTCCGACTGGTATACAAACAGTTTTTGTCCAGACGTCAAAGCGTACTGCAATCGTAATGGACTGCCTCCAAAAGTTTTATTACTTCTTGACAATGCACCTGGTCATCCACCAATATTGGAGTCGCCGCGGGGTTTGGAAGTAGAGGTGATGTTTTTGCCACCAAATACCACCTCAATTTTACAGCCTATGGACCAGGGGGCTATAGCAAACTTCAAGGCTTACTATCACCGCCGCACATTTGGTCAGCTAATTCGAGAAACAGATGGAGAAGGAAGACAATCTATGCGTGATTGGTGGAAGTCGTATAACATTATGAAGGCTGTACAAAACATTGCTGCAGCTTGGAATGAAGTGAAGCTGAGCTGCATGAACGGAGTTTGGAGAAACCTTTGGCCTGATGTGGTAGAGGCGCCAAGCAGACGTTTGCGAGTTCAAGATACTATAAGACAGGTGGTTGAAGATATTGCTGTTATGATCGACGGGTCTGAGCTTGAAAGTATTACAGTCGAGGAGCTCGAAGAATTTGTAGCAACCGATAGCGCGCCTTTGAGCGATGAAGAATTAATGGCAATGCAAAATACTTCGCAAATAAACGAAGAAGAACCGTCAGAAGAAAGAAAGTTATCATCAAGTGTAATTCAGGAGGCACTTTCAAAAATATATTCTGGTCTAGAGATGTTGGAATGTTCGGACAGTGATATCAACCGTGTTTTATATCTGCGGCAATCTATAGAAAACGGTGTTGCTTGCTACGAAAAAATTTTACTTGAGCGCAAGAAAAATTCTACTCAAAAAACTTTAGATGAGTATTTCTCGAAAAATTAAAATTTGAATTTCGTTTTTTTGTAAGCTTATAGGCAATAAAAGTAAATTTATACATAATGTATTTTGCTTGTTATTTCATTGACCTCGTTATACGCGTATTTCGCTTAGCGCGAATTTGTTAGGAACGCATCCTTCGCGTAAAGCGAGGTATTACTGTACAATATATCTATAAATCAATTTGCTAAGATAAATTCGTTGACTGGATTCCTCATCGCTACTGAATAGCAACTGAAGATTCGTTAGCAGGTACTGTGCATCGACTTGAGCTTTACTTAAAACTTCTTCATATATCTTGTATTTCAATTTGATAAGTATTTCGTCTGCTGCGTAAAAAAGCTTAGAATTTACAGATCCATCGTAAAAATCTTCATTTTCTATAAGAGTTATTACATCTGGCACTAGAATGTTAGCATACTTTTTAAAAATATCATAGTTCTTCTTTCCTTTTTTGTCAATGACACTAACAAAACACTTTGCTATCAAATCTATCTCCTTGTCAATTAGCACGTTGGACAGTAAATCTACATCCTGGTCATCATATGCTATCTGGAATATGTCTCCTGAGGTAAGATCGTCGTCCTTGCAGCTTATTATCTGCTTTACCTTACTGAATGTATAGTTATTTTCTAAATCAATTTGTTTTATCTTCTCTTTGCTAATTTTATTAACAGCTGATGTGTATACGACGAAATGAAAGGTCAAATCTTTAAAATCTCCATTGAATATATGACTATTATCGGTTTCGAATTTATTTAGTACTTGTAAATAGCTGTCGAAACATTTAAGCAGGTTTACTTTACTCTTGGGACTGTATAAACTGGAATCAGCGATTCCTTTCGAAGCGTCGTCCCTGTGTTTGGACTGTATGAACGCGGCGACTTGTTTGCTCTTGTATGTAAATCTTAGACAGATGTCGTCGAGGTCTCCGACTCCGTCGACATTCGATCCCAGCAGGAAGTCTTCGACCTCATCGTCAGTGAGACACCTGAGGAGGACCAAGCTCAATAGTCTTGATTCATACAACTGTCCTGTGGCTCCGGAAGTTCCTTTTCTTTTCTTGTATTTTACTCTTGGTTCTGTGTGTTCTTTCGCATGACTTTGGTTGCCTTGACTTGTGCTGGAATTTGCTGTTGTATCGTTTTTTTTATTCTTCTTCGATTTGTTTTTACCTCGACCGTCGACGTTTGCCATTTCGTAGATTTTCAATCATATCTGAAAATATATGATAACTTGATGAACAAAAAAAATCACCGTTCACACTGAATTCAACATACTCTACGTGATGGTATACCACATGGTTGCAACTCCTTACATGTCTTTAACATATCCGGTCCGAGTGTTCTGGATATGTTAAAGGAAAATTTAAAAAAGTAACGGTAGGTTATAAGAACATTTTGTTATTTATTTATTTTTCGTTATTCGTCTATTAAACTTGAATTGTTATTAATCAAATTTCATTATATTAGTTCAACCACAAGTATTCTGTTCTCTCTGTCTCTACTCTAGTAAAACAATAGTGAGTGAGGCATAGAGAGCCAATGATATTTTCTAGATGTTTTAAGAATATGTTATAAATCGTCTACTGTACTAATATTTGTAAAAACAGTTTACACTTTTAGTGCAGCAGTTTGTTACGTCACAACGTACGCTAAATTAGATATTTGTATAAAAAATACAGAAGGTTACAAATTAAAGGAAATATTTAATTTGCCATACTATGTTTGGTTCCAGGAATACTATCGATTGATACAAAAATATAGAATGATTATTTTTTTGGAAAATGAACAGGTTCGATTCCGGACTAGGGTACCTAATGACTTTTTCGAAAATCTAATGATGCAGTTTTAGTTTTTGTCAAAATCGGGCACGCAACTCTTTTCAGTATTTTTCGCTATACCTAATTTATATTATATATCAAAATGTATCCCTATTTCCCTTGGTCACGGCATTACGCCTGAACGGCCGGACCAATTACCTACGCTATTTATTTTTATGTTGCGTTTGTTGTTGATGCGACTACTATGCCAGTCTCCATACTAAAATGTTACATCCTAATAGTAAAAACTAGCCGCGCCCCGCGTAAGTCCCGATCCCGTGGGAATATTAAAATAAGAAGTAGCCTAAAGCCTTCCTCGATAAATGGACTGTATTCGAAGCAGTACATAGTTCCTGAGATTAGCGCGTTCAAACAAACAAACTCTTCAGCTTATAATATTAGTATAGATTAACGTATGTGGTGTATTTTTATAAGGTTTTTGACCAACCACTCAAAAACTACTTAACCGATTTTCATACCAATGAATTGATTAATTCAAGAGGAAGTTTTAAAAGTACTACCTAAACAGATTTTCCTCTGTTTTTTTCATACGTTGCATGAAGGTTATGATTAGAACCAACCCCTCATTCCAAACCATATCTTCTGCATATTGCTGTTAGATGAAGAAATATCTCTAGGTACCTCCGAAAGGAATATCTTCCACCGGATAGTTTTTTTACTTACCTGGCATCATACCACTGCTTTGGCGATGTACTGTAGCAACTAATAACTAAGTAACTAATAACTTATAAATGAGCTAGTCCTATAAAAAATTCGTTTCCGCAATTTAATATTGCACAGCGCCATCTTCGGTTGCCAGGCGAAGTGTCGCCACTATAAATTAAATTTTACCACAATTATTTATTATCGATAACAAGATAATCTTATCAGATATAATTAACCTACTTACAATATTGAATATTTTCTACACAACAGAAAGTTGTAATCTAACAAACATAATTTATTTCTATTTACATTGGTATTCAAAGAGATTTTGTGCTTTTAAATTAAAACAATTTTGTGTTGCTGATAGAAACTGAATGAATAACTCACCAAAATTTCTGCACAAAAACGTGACGCTATTGCAAATGCGAGCTAATTTTGACACTAGTTGCTTTTTCTTATTATATGTTGGCCACGGAAGTCAATAACTTTAATAATCGTCTGTACCAAGTCTGTAGGCAGGAATCATGTGTCATTAGTCTCCCTTAATCTGAAAAATATAAAATATATATATAAGTATATAAATATTGCAGGACATTCCACGAATTGCCATTTAGCTAAGTAACTAGACTTGTGTTATGGGTGCTAGACAACGGATATACTACATTATATACTTTTCTTTTGTAAATATATACTTATAACACATAGAAACAACCAGACCACAGATAAATATCTAAGCATAAATACTTGTCTGAGGCGAGAATCGATTCCGCAACCCTGTGTTTGGCACTCCGGTATGGTGACCATTGTGCTTACTGGGTCGTCTGGGTAATTATTAAACTTACTTGGGTATACTCATTTAACAAAAATAAAACAAACATACATACATACACTGCAAGTTAAATAGAAGCTTTGAAAATTAATTGGGTAGAATTGGACGGAAATGAAAGAATATCAAAATTAACACTTTCGTCTAAAATTAAATACCTACTTAGTTACTGTTATTTTTTTTTATCACAGTTGCTCATAAAGTGGATCTTATTCAACGGCTTTTAGGCTCATAATCCAACATATTATGCACGCGTGCGTTTTACATTGCCAACCTAGTGCTGTAAAGTTATCCCGATAAGTTAAATACGTATCTTACTGCTAATTACATGTTAGCTAGGTGAAACATTCTTAATTTATCTGGGTTATATTGTTTTGATTTATAAAAAAGGTAGGTACCAAAGAGTTTTTTAGCTAGCAAAAATAGTTGTCTCTAAAGTCGGTTTACGAAAGGTTTACGAACGAAAATTTTACGTGATATTTACTTAGAAAACGATTAAAAATTGAGTTGTTTATTTTTTGTTTTTTCATTACTTAAATATATTGTTTTTCCGTACCATTGCATTTTGTTCTTAACCCCCGACGCAAAGACATAGAAAAAACCCTAAAAAATATTGTATGTAAGACGAGGCTGTATAGGTTAAAAGTCTTTAGCCTGGCCTTTCCAGAGCATAATTAACAAAAAAATATTGCCTTAAAAAAATGTAAACATAGACTTATCACAATTATTTTGTTATTTATTATTTTGTTTTATTTTCAAGTCTTTTCTTTTATTCGCAACTGTGATAAAAAACGTACGATATACGTGTGGAATGGATCTTTGCATAGAGGCGGTTTATGACGTGCGAGCGGCAGCGAGCGTGTTAAAGAAGCCAAGATGCAAAGATCAATTTACCACACTTATATCGTAATGTACTATAAACGTTCAACATGCTGCATTATTAATAGTACATTACGATATAAGTGTGGTAAATTGATCTTTGCATAGAGGCGGGTTATGACGCGCGAGCGGTAGCGAGCGTGTTAAAGACGCCAAGATGCAAAGATCGATTCCACACGTATATCGTACGACGTTTTTTATCACAGTTGTAAATAAAAGAAAAGACTTGAAAAGAAAACAAAATAATAATTAACAAAATATTTGTGATAAGTCTATGTTTACATTTTTTAAGGCAATATTTTTTTGTTAATTATGCTCCGGAAAGGCCAAGCTAAAGACTTTTAACCTACCCCAAATCGCACCCAAATCTCCCCTGGTTGTTAAAATTCATAGCTGTGATGTCGCTTCTGATGGGGTTTGTGTTTGTCCAAGCATTGAACGAGTGCATGTAGTTAAATACCTTGGAGTTGTTATAGATGATAGACTATCATGGAGAGCTCACATAAACGCGTTGCATACGCGTGTCAGAAAATTAAAATATATTTTTAAGCGTTTAAGTAACGTAGCCACCTCCAATCTTATCCATCAAGTGTATTCCTCTCTCTGCAATTCTATTTTATCATACTGCATTGTCACTTGGGGAGCAGCATATGAATGTCACCTTCTGCCATTAGAGCGTGCACAGCGTGCCGTATTGAAAATAGCTTTTAACAAACCCTTTAGGTATTCTACTGACCTATTATATAAAGATCTGTTTATCTTGAGAGTTCGACAAATATATATCTCAGCAATGCTTCTAAGATTTCATAAACTATCTCTAGCTCTTAAGAAATCATGTGACAGATCTGAGCGAGTATCAAAATGGGTTACACCCAGACTACCCACAAATTTCGCACACAGGTGTCCCAAATTTATGGGACCATTACTGTATAATAAGGCCAAAAAGGTTTTTAGTAACATTGAAATTCTTCTAAAAAACCCTCTTAGAAAAATTATTAGAAAATGGCTAGTTGAACTCAGTAAATCTGAAACGGAAATGTTAATTCATACGGCTGTTTGAGGATGCATTTCCATTTGAGCTGAATCAACGCATACATTCGTCTTCATATCTCTTTGTAATCTATACCTTACACCTCCCTTTCTCTCACACTCTCTCTCACTCCATGGGATGGAGTAAGCTCACGTACTCAGAGTCTTAAGACACTGGGGTGACGTGGGAGACTCCATACCCTTATGCTTACGCACCTTCCTACTAACATCTGTTTCTATATGTATATGAATAATAAGTAAATATATTTTAATATATTTTAAGTATTTTATATTTTTCATTGATACAATATTATATTCGAACATACAAAAAAAAAAAAAAAAAAAAAAAAAAAAAAAAAAAAAAAAAAAAAAAAAAAAATATATAAAAAATAATAACAAAACAATACCTGGTACTCGGTGTACCGCTAGCCTTACCATTTTTTTCTTGCGATCTCTGAACTATGCAAACATGCTCTGGCCAACACGTACCCACACAGATACATTTTTCTACTAACGATATCGATGCACACTTCGCTCGCATACGTGTCCTTTTGGTTCTATTCTTTACTCATGTGGTATCGGCACGGGTTGGACTGCATAATATGATTGTTCCGTTGTGTGTGTGACCCACTCTTATCTCGTCAAGCAGCTGATCGTTATAATTTACCTATAACTAAATGTTTCCTTACAATGGACTATACATATATATATATAGTGTACTATGGTCTGATATTTTATAGATCTTTATCATAACCTATGTATTATGTAATTTAAGTATTAGTTTCTACCCTCTATTTTCTTTTTCTTTTTTTGTATGAAAATATTTGTTTTCCTTTTTTTCCCCCTTATTTTAAGTAAGTATCTTGCGCCTAGTAGGAAGAGACTAGTCACCCACAACACAGGGTATCCTAGTGTGGGGACTAGAGTATGTAACTAGATATAAGCTGTAGTAATATTATAAGGTGCCTACCTAGACATGTAAGCATTATGTATTTCACCTTTTTTGTTGAATAAATATATTTGTATTTGTATTTGTATTTACAACATGAACTATTAACATTTGAATAAATGAATTTCAACTTAATTATTAAATTATTATTTATATATTATGCTATGTTGATTAATGAGACGACACTTAAAGATTTTTTATTATTGGCATACGCCACTTACTAGCTTGAAAGAGGGTCATTTTATTCACAACCTTTCAAATAACAATGATGGCAATCAATCGTCAATATCATTACATAGTATAAAACAAAGTCGCTTTCCGCTGTCTGTCCCAATGTATGCTTAGATCTTTAAAACTATGCAACGAATTTTGATGCGGTTTTTTTAATAGATTAAGTGATTCAAGAGGAAGGTTTATATGTATAATACATGCATAATATAGCCATGCGAAGCCAGGACGAGTCGCTAGTTATTTATAAGTCATAGAATAATAATGACAATAAAATAAAACAGACTTATTATAAGCAAACATTTTATTAAAGTAGGTAAATGTCAAAATAAATACAAAATGAGTATTATTCAGAGTATAACTAAGTTTAACTAATACTAAAAAGTTAAAGTGTATCTTAAGAACATTAAATAAATTAATGTTCTTAAGATATTTAAAAAACCCATAAAAAACCAACCTTCCTAAAGCCTCAGTTTTTTCTTTAATTTCTTCCACCTACCTACACACTTTTTGTCCTTTAATCCTTTTTTTACATATAAGTTTAACACTTGAACTTTATGATAGTATGTAAGTTCAAATTGACTTTTTAAATACGTATTACTATTGACTAAAAAGGTTCATCGAAACCATCAAACAAATATTGAGGAGTCACCATGTGTTCGACTTCTTTCACAAGAGCATCTAATATTTCTTCATTAGTGATTTTTTCAATTTCCGTCTCTTCAAAATTTAATTTGCAAACATTAATTACATTTTTTATATAAACAACATCAACTTCTCGTATCTTATTAAGGACATAATCAACAAGTTCAGGGTGATTTGTGAGCACTGTTCCAACAAAAAATCCTCTTTCGAGTATATCTTTTATGAATATCTCTATATTGTCTTTATTAAGATTACCGTCTATACTGCGTAGCAAAAACATAGTAACGTTAGGTAAATCAAAGTCTATAGATCTGTTCAAAGCAGGTTCAATAGTTCGGGTCTCAACTTCATCCGAATCACCTGCAACCTCAAGTTCTACATCCTTCCAATCTTTATGACTCCACATAAGTTTAAAAACTAGTTTCTTAACAGACTCTTGTTCTAAAACTTCTCTTAATTTCGTCCCATCGTACTTCAGTTTTTGATCAAATATTGACATCAAACCAACTGAGCTTTGTCTCATAAGAAAGTTTAGTATTAAGTCCATCGTAGTTTTAATCAGTTGAGGTTTGCTCAAGATTATATCGACAATGAATTCTACAGTGAAAAATTCAGCAAAAGTGAGATGAATAAATCTTGGTACTTCATTATGAATACGTTCTATCAAACCTGATTTTTCTTTTCCATCTTTTATTTTCTGCATAGTTATTTCAATATCTTGCCGATCCTGTTTAGTTAACAATTTTTTCAAGTATTTTGAACGGCGAAACATCGAGTAGAATGCTAATTTCTTATGGATACTAACAAATCGTACTTGTTCCTCGTTAAATATAGACTTTACGTCTGGTCTGGATATTTTCATACCATTTTTATCTTCAAATCGAAGTTTTAGTTTAAGCTCGACAAACCGCTTATAATAGTTTAAAGTAGTATAGCCCAAATCCCAATCCGTTTGCGATTTCGGACTGTCACTTTTAATTTCGGCTACAAAGTAACTTGCCGCCATGTCCATGTAAAGTGGTACTCCCACTATCTCTTCTGCAGCTGAATATAAATCACCTCGTGTTAATTCGGACTGTGCTAGTTTCATCCTAAGTTCCTTATCCGACACCCAACTATCTATAACTTTTTCTTTGTCAATTTTTAAAGGCATATACAGAATTTGGTTTTTAAAGTAACGTACGGCCGACATATACATTTGATACAAGGGTACATTAGTTGCTAAGAAATGTTCCATGAATTTCCCAAAGTTTTTCACAAACTGTCCCATAAAGTCAAAAAAACTTTGTATGTTGTTGAATTGTACCATGTTGACTTCTTGTGTCTTAAAATTCACATTCCAATACTTGTCGTAAAAAATATTTTGCTCTCTGCTCGTTAATGGCTTCAAAATTAGGGAAAACCCAAATTCCTTTTCTAAGTGTTGTAAAATAAAGTCATAAGGTCTACTGGTAATCCAAATTTGAAAACGATTTGTTTCTGAAGGATAAAACAACTCCGTTAAGTGTAAACACGATTTGTATCTATCACCTTCTATGAGACGATCGTAATCAATATTTTTTATGAAATTAGTCACCTGCGTTTGGTAATCAGGACATATTTCGTCGAAACCATCGAATATAAATATCATGTCACCTTTGCTGTAACACTTCATCATTATTTTTAGAGCAATCGCTTCTCCAGGGTCATTTCCTATATATTCAACTGTTACATTACCACCGACATCTTCAATACAGAACTTACTTATATCTTTGAATTCAGACATGATAACGAGTTTCATAAATTCTATTTGATTCACTTCTGCTCCTAACTTTTCGAATTCTTCGCAGTAGTCTAGTAAATTCATACGTATAATCCACTTCTGAGGATACTCTTTCTTTGTTTCTAAAGACAAATGCGTAAGGATTGTTGACTTGCCCATCCCTGCTTCGGCCGTGATAATATTTATATTTCTGGGCATATCCTGAAATGTATCCAGTTTATACTCGTAATATGTGGCATCAACATCGTAATATTCATCGTAAGTCACTTCGTTATCGAAGAATCGACTTACAAAGGCACGTGGCATATAGAAATCTTTGATATCTTCATAATTGAAATTGCTCAAACTATGTCCTATAGTAATAGCCTCATTCTTTAAAATCTTAAGGACGATTTCTGAATTCATCATACTGTAATCGGTGTTTATTAAATCTCTAAATGTAACTTTATGTCCTTGAAAGTCTACTTCATATTCCAAAAGCTTATTCTGAGTTTCAGCAGCCATGTTCGACAGTGTATTGTTTTCATCCATTATTGTAGAATTGATTTCTACGCGATTATTATTGATTTGGGATAAGGTTTCATCAGAAACTATCACGATTTTACCTTTAAATGCATCGACAATATTTCCTATTAACCACATGGCCATACCTTTTTCGCATTCTTGGAATTTATCACATACTAGTATCAAAACAGTATTTGTCTTATTTTTAAGTTCTTCATTTAGCAATTGCAATTCGGTTTCACGTAAGTTGTACAGATATTTGTAATCTATAAACACACAAACACCGCCAAAAAATTGCTTCAATTTCAGTGTGGTGAGCAATAAAGAACTTGTAATTATATTTGTAATCTTATTATCACTAATTTCATCTAAATAATTCAATGCTTGGTGTTGGTATTGTATGTGATAGTGATCTGTCTCATGTTGATAATTAAAACTGAGCATGTCTACAAAAGGTTGAGATATTTCAAATGCCAATTTTTCCAAAAAATCGCATGTTTTTGTCAGAAAATAAGATTTACCGTCTAACAACCACCATTTTTGTATTTTATCATGGAACTTCAAAGATGCAACATCTGCTCGTGTTCTAGACTTGTAAGTAGAGTTTTCAGACTGTTTGTGATATTGTGCTATTTCAAGAACCAGTTTTTCAGCTACATCCTTTTCTTGACCTTGATTCGTGTATAAGTACAATGTACTCAGGAAGTCTTTCGCAATGTTCATTTCATTGGCAAACAATGATTTCTTATCATTACACTCTTTTATTTCGTTGATGTCTATTGCGTTTTTTGGTAATTTAAATTGTGCGGTATCAGAATTCAGTATTTCTCTGCCGGCTTCCTCAAAAGTTTCATTGACAAACACCTTAGAAACTTGAAGTTGTTCCAACCGCTTAGTATATTCCTTTAGTACACTTTCCTTGACTTTGGCATTAAAAGTTAACTTATTTGATCTCTCATCAAATACAATATATCTATAAATCAATTTGCTAAGATAAATTCGTTGACTGGATTCCTCGTCGCTACTGAATAGCAACTGAAGATTCGTTAGCAGGTACTGTGCATCGACTTGAGCTTTACTTAAAACTTCTTCATATATCTTGTATTTCAATTTGATAAGTATTTCGTCTGCTGCGTAAAAAAGCTTAGAATTTACAGATCCATCGTAAAAATCTTCATTTTCTATAAGAGTTATTACATCTGGCACTAGAATGTTAGCATACTTTTTAAAAATATCATAGTTCTTCTTTCCTTTTTTGTCAATGACACTAACAAAACACTTTGCTATCAAATCTATCTCCTTGTCAATTAGCACGTTGGACAGTAAATCTACATCCTGGTCATCATATGCTATCTGGAATATGTCTCCTGAGGTAAGATCGTCGTCCTTGCAGCTTATTATCTGCTTTACCTTACTGAATGTATAGTTATTTTCTAAATCAATTTGTTTTATCTTCTCTTTGCTAATTTTATTAACAGCTGACGTGTATACGACGAAATGAAAGGTCAAATCATTAAAATCTCCATTGAATATATGACTATTATCGGTTTCGAATTTATTTAGTACTTGTAAATAGCTGTCGAAACATTTAAGCAGGTTTACTTTGCTCTTGGGACTGTACAAACTGGAATCGGCGATTCCTTTCGAAGCGTCGTCCTTGTGTTTGGACTGTATGAACGCGGCGACTTGTTTGCTCTTGTATGTGAATCTTAGACAGATGTCGTCAAGGTCTCCGACTCCGTCGACATTCGATCCCAGCAGGAAGTCTTCGACCTTATCGTCAGTGAGACACCTGAGGAGGACCAAGCTCAATAGTCTTGATTCATACAACTGTCCTGTGGCCCCGGAAGTTCCTTTTCTTTTCTTGTATTTAATTCTTGGTTCTGTGTGTTCTTTCACATGACTTTGGTTGCCTTGACTTGTGCTGGAATTTGCTGTTGTATCGTTTTTTTTATTCTTCTTCGATTTGTTTTTACCTCGACCGTCGACGTTAGCCATTTCTTAGCCTTTAATCGTGTCTACAATAGAAATCATTCGGTAAACGTTAAAATTGTACAGTTATTCCGATAAAATTAACAGTTTACTAACACACCCAATATGAGTCAATATACGAACAAGATTTAAACCTAGTAAAATTAGATATTAAAGAATAATCAAAAGTTTAGGTTACTTACGACTAAAACGACTTAAGATCACACAGGAAATGGTTTAAATACCGTTTTTAAATAAGCAAATAATGTAGTTGGAATATTACAATAATACATTGCGATACAAGTTTGGTAAAGTACCTACTCTCATTAAAGATTCTAAGTAAATTTTATTTTCAGTAACACAGTCTTGTACGAGGATGAATAAATGTCATACAAAAGGAACCTAATGTATTATAGAGATAACAACATTTGGTCACGTAGACATAAATTGCTCGAAGGTCAACGAATAATAAAGGTAAAGAAAATTAATAAAGTTAAATTATAAAGAAAAATACACTTACCGAGTTATTATAATGTTAACTAATGTTTCACTTCACGTTTTTTTGTATTATTTTTACATTTTTGTGTCGACTATGCGTTTGACCTTGGTATGAGTAGCGTACCAATGGCGCCAATACAAAGTTTAATATAAATGTTTCGTTAAACAAATTGCTTATCGTTTTTAGTACCACAGACATCCGCTAGGTAAATAGTGGGCGCTGCTTGTTAGTTTGTTTACTTATCTCATGCGTTTTGTGCGAACTCGGAATCCACATTACTAGATAAAATATTTAGGTTAGTATCTATCTATGTCTTTACTAAAATAAACTGAGCATAATTAATTAGAACGCGATTAAGCTTTTAAAATCGAAAGTTTATCATTATAATAATTAGGTACACATTGGTCTTTAAAAATAGTTTAAAAATGAATCATTTTAATGGACTAACCGATTGATCCAGGGTCCCATTTTACCTGTTGAGTTATGAAAGCCTAAAGACAATAATAATAATAATTGGAAATTGAAGTTTTATATAGACATAGTTCTATTCGTAAAACGCCTAAACTCTCATCCCACGTCAAAGATGGGTGTAGCTAATCGTGAGCTAATCCAATATCCTTGTTAAAGGGTTCAGGGTAATTAGGGAAGCGAAGAGGAGCACCTTAGGTTAGATTAGCTACATTATCTTATATCAGTTACAAATGATTTGTTTTTATGACGTTATATAATGCTTGCATATCACCTATAGGTACCATCCTCTCAACTTAGACCGTGTCACAATAGCATTGCTGGTCAATCAGTCAGTCAGGACTTTGAATTTTATCTTTATAGGTAAATAATAATAAATATTGCAGGACATTCCACACATCGCCATCTAGCCCTAAGCTAAATAACTAGACTTGGCTAAGTACTACTTATATACTTTTCTTTTGTAAATATATACTTATAATACAACCAGACCACAGACAAATTTCTAAGCATAAATACATGTCTGAGGCGGGAATCGAAACCGCAACCCTGTGTTTGGCAGTTCGGCATGGTAACCATTATGCCAGCTAGGTCGTCATATCATATTTCATATCAGTCAGTCAATCAGTCAGATACTTACTGACTGATTGACTGACTGATATGTTCTTTGTGAAGTGTAGGTACTAAGAAAGGGTTTTAAGTTCCCCTAAAAGGGATGAAATGGCGGTCAAAGCTGCGGGCAGAAGCTATTTATAATTATGGAACACTATCATAATGACGGTTTGGTTAAAAAACAGTTTTAGTAGTATGACAGAAAAGCAGAATTCCCGGTCGAAAGTCAACTCAGCTAGACGACATAAAAACAGAATATCTGTAGACAGCAGTTTTAAGTTATTAAACATAGTTTTAAGTTTTCACTCCTGTCGGCAGTCCCTCATGACTGTTTATGTATTATTTATTTGTCACCAAAAGCCGATATTTTCGATTGGAACTAGGTCACACGAGCCAACAAAAGCAAGGTTTTTGGCATTAGGGTATAGTTAAGGCTCATTCTGACAAGTGAATGTATCATTTTATAAATTTTTAGGCTATTTAAATAGATTATTTTGCGAAACATTTTAACTGTTATTCTTTCTTTCTTATTATAATAAAAATAAAAAATAATAGGAGATTTGGAGGCAACGAGAAAACTTCTGATGGCGTTGTCCGCGGTTAGTCGTAGAGTTGGGTTTTGTTGATGTTGTAGTGCAATGCTATAACAACAGATGGCGTTGTCCACAGTTAGTTGAAGGGTTGGGTTTTGTTGACGTTGTAGTGCAATGCTATGACAACAGATGGCGTTGTCCGCAGTTTTTCGTAGAGTTGGGTTTTGTTGATGTTGTAGTGCAATGCTATAACAACAGATGGCGTTGTCCACGGTTAGTTGAAGGGTTGGGTTTTGTTGATGTTGTAGTGTAATGCTATAACAACAGATGGCGTTGTCCGCGGTTAGTCGTAGAGTTGGATTTTGTTGATGTTGTAGTGCAATGCTATAACAACAGATGGCATTGTCCGCGATTAGTCGAAAGGTTGGGTTTTGTTGATGTTGTAGTGCAATGCTTTACTGTTAGAAAGCGATAAAGCTCTTTTATTTTATTTATAAGGACACAATTTCTTACAATAATTGATCAGTTAAAAAATACCAGGAAACCTAACTGGGTTTGTCTTGGCATCTAGGCTACAACATTTTATAAGTAGGTAGATTTTATTCATAAGCGTTCTAAAAAACAGTATTTTTTACCATAAGATATTTAAAAGAAAACAGAGACCCGGCCGACCGACCGCAAACCGATTAAGTTGCATCATGTTTTTAAACAAATAAAAATAATAATCTATAATGTACTAATCAAGAAGGTACGTACAGTAAATTGTGTGTTACTTACATAATGTATTTAAGTCAGTAACTACACGCACATAGGTACATTATAGGTAAAAAAACTGTAATTGTAAAATATCCAGAAAAAGTAAACAAGTATTTTTAGAGTTTTAGTTTGTCTGTTTGAACCAGCTAATCTCATAAACCACAGAACAGATTTCCACAAGGTCCACAGAATTATGTTCAGAAAATATCAGATTAACATTTTGTGTATGTTTCAGTTTAATTTTAATACAAAAATTAGGATATTTGATAAAGAAATGTAAAATAAGGACCCGTTTTTACCCTGTGGGTACGAAAAAACCGAAATATTTTTGGATAATAAAACGTAATGAAACTTCAAAATAGAACAGTAAATACTACGAGTTTTTTACGCACTTGATCTAACATTGAGGTATGGTCGGCTGCATAATTGCAGCCCCCGCTAAAGTTCAAAAATTACTATTATTGGCATAATTTAATTCTAATAATTTTGTTTGTTAGATGAATGAGTTAGAAGACTTTAAACTTCAACTAAAACATGTGCCTAAAATCTTGCTTGTAACAGCTGTTTTGGTCTGCAATTGTGCAGCCGACTGAACCTATCGGGGTTATATAGTTTTGATGTTTTTAATTGACCATTATTTGATTAGTGGTCTAACGCGTAAAAGGATTATGATTTACTTGGATAGATAGATAGATAAACTCTTTATTGTACCACATTAAACCTTAATTCTAACATATACTCCTGTTACAATACTTCACTCGTCACTAACTTCACTCTTCTTTCATTTACTTCAGTGACGCAAACCAAAAACCGAAAAAAGGATTATGATTTACTTAGATAGATTGATAGATAAACTCTTTATTGTACCACATTAAACCTTAATTCTAACATAAACTCCTGTTACAAAACTTCACTCATCACTCTTCTTTCATTTACTTCAGTGACGCAGATCATATTTATTCTTTTATTTTATCCTACTACGAAAACTGTGCTCAAAATATACAAAAGCTTTGTTTCGATAGAAACGAATCATGAAAAATTGATATCGCTGTAGGCAAAGCCTAGAGTGAACCCATAGCCACGTCGTCGTTACAAACTTCACTTCGAGTATTTCAAATTTCGTCGCTTTTGTATTGGTCATCTTTAAGTTTTTACCATCTATGATTTAATGATGCTGAATACACCGTTCTTTATCTCCGGTTCGCTTTCACCAGCCGTTCAGAGTGGAGTAGTAAGAGCAAAAATGCTCGAAGAATGGATGCCGAACGTCGTGGATGAGTTGGCCAGCTAGCTTGGACTACCAGTGATGGTTTAAAATCCACTCATAAACTTGTTATTATAAAGGGCTTCTACGTGTTAGGTTTGGCTTTATACACGCCTTTCAAAGATCCGGAGCTCCATTCCATAGCCCCGTGATATGGAATATTTAAAGTTATTCTTTTTTCCCAAGCCAAATACATATAGACAACAATATAAATATATAACAACATAACATAATACAACATAGATATAGGTACAATCACTTGCTAAAATAAAATACCTTGACGCTAGGTATACACTATGTGATAATGCGCAGGTAGATAGGTTTCGATGAAGAACTGACTAATATTCGTGTTCATCAGATGAAACGTGCGGTATGAATAGAACGACCAACCCTAACGAAACGAATATTACCGTCTCCACATAACCGGATTATTTGTACAGCATGGGATAAGTGATCTTTATTAACAAGATCTATTATCTCTTTATTTGTGATATTTTGAACATTCAATTTATCCAATCTATAGATTTTGCAAACATTAATGACATTTTTTATATAAACAACATCAACTTCTCTTATCTTATTAAGGACATAATCTATTAGGTCAGAGTGATTTGTGCGTATCGCTAAAATAAAAAAATGTATACCCAGTACTTCTTCTATAAATGTCTCTATATTGTCTTTAGTGAGATTACCGTCTATGCTGCGTAGTAAAAACATGGCAACGTTAGGTAAATTGTTGGCGATAGATATATCTAAAACAGTTTCAATATTTTGTGTCGCAGCTTCATTCAAATCAAAAGCAACAACCATTCGTCGCCAATCTTTCTTATTCCACATAAATTCAAAAACTATTTTCTTAACATAATCTTGTTCTAAAACTTCTTTTAACTTTGTCCCATCGAATTTCAGTTTTTGATCAAACATTGTCATTAAACCAACTGAGCTTTTTCCCATAACAAAGTTTACTAATAAGTCCATTGTAGTGTTAATCAGTTGAGGTTTGCTCAAGATTATATCGACAATGAATTCTACAGCGAAAAATTCAGCGAAACTGAGATGAATAAATCTCGGTACTCTATTATAAACACGTTCAATCAAACCCGATTTTTCTTTTCCATCTTTTATTTTCTGGATAATTATTTCAATATCTTGTCGATCCTCTTTGGTTAATAATTTTTTAGAGTGTTTTATATGACGAAGGATCGAGTAGAATGCTAATTTCTTATGGATACTTAAGAATCGTGCTTGTTCATCGATAAACATTGACTTTACATCTGGTCTAGAGATTTTCATACCATTCTTATCTTCAAACCGAACTTTTAGTATAAGCTCTATGAATCGCTTGTAATTATTTAAAGTGGTAAAACCCAAATCCCAATCATCTGATTCACCACCAACTGGTGATTTTGGACTGTCACTTTTTATTTTGGCTACAAAGTTTTGCGCCGCCATGTTCATGTAAAGAGGTACTCCTACTATGTCTACTGCAGCTGTAAATTGACTATCTCGATTTAATTCAAATTCTGCTAGTTTCATCCCGAGTTCTTTATCCGACACCCAACTATCTATAACTCTTTCTTTGTCAATTTTTAAAGGCATATACAGAATTTGGTTTCTAAAGTACCGTACAGCCGACATATACATTTGATACAACGGTACATCAGTAGCTAAGAAATGTTCCACAATTGTTCCGAAGTTTTTTACAAACCGTCTCATATAATCAAAAAAAGTTTGTATGTTGTTAAATTGTACCATATTGACTTCGTGTGTCTGAAAATTTATATTCCAATACTTGTCGTAATAAATATTCTGTTCTCTACTCGTTAACGGCTTCATTATAAAGGATGTGCCAAATTCTTTTTCTAAGTGTTGTATAATCAAATTATAAGGTCTACTGGTAATCCAAATTTGAAAACGATTTGTTTCTGAAGGATAAAACAACTCTGTTAAGTGTAAAGACGATTTGTATCTATCACCTTCTATGAGACGATCGTAATCAATATTTTTTATGAAATTAGTTACCTGCGTTTGATAATCAGGACATATTTCGTCGAAACCATCGAATATAAATATCATGTCTCCTTTGTTGTAACACTTCATCATTATTTTTAGAGCAATCGCTTCTCCAGGGTTATTTCCTATGTATTCAACGGTTACATTACCACCGACATCTTCAATACAGAACTTACTTATATCTTTGAATTCACACATGATAACGAGTTTCATAAATTCCATTTGATTCACTTCTGCTCCTAACTTTTCGAATTCTTCGCAGTAGTCTAGTAAATTCATACGTATAATCCACTTCTGAGGATACTCTTTCTTTGTTGCTAAAGCCAAATGCGTAAGGATTGTTGACTTGCCCATCCCTGCTTCGGCCGTGATAATATTTATATTTCTGGGCATATCCTGAAATGTATCCAGTTTATACTCGTAATATGTTGCATCAACATCATGGTAAGTCTTTTTGTTTTCGAAGAATCGACTTACAAAGGCACGTGCCATATAGAAATCTTTGATAGCTTCATAATTGAAATTGCTCAAACTATGTCCTATAGTGATAGCCTCATTCTTTAAAATCTTAAGAACGATTTCTGAGTTAACTATACTGTAATCAGTGTCTATTGCATCTTTAAATTTAACTTTATGTCCTTGAAAGTCTACTTCATATTCCAAAAGCTTATTCTGAGTTTCAGCAGCCATGTTCGACAGTGTATTGTTTTCATCCATTATTGTAGAATTGATTTTTACGTGATTTTTATTGAATTGGGATAAGGTTTCATCAGAAACTATCACGATTTTACCTTCAAATGCATGGACAATATTTCCCATTAACCACATGGCCATACCTTTTTCGCATTCTTGTAATTTATCACATACTAGTATCAAAACCGTATTTGTCTTATTTTTCAGTTCTTCCTTAAACAAGTCCCACTCGTTTTCACGTAAGTTGTACAGATATTTGTGATCTATAAACAGACAAATACTGCCGAAAAATTGCTTCAATTTCAGTGTGGTAAGCAGTAACGAACTTGTAATTATATTTGTAATCTGATTATCAATAATTTGATCTAAGTAATTCAATGCTTGGTGTTGGAATTGTATGTTATAGTGATCAGTCTTATGTTGATAATGAAAACTGAGCATGTCTACAAAAGGTAGAGCTATTTCGAATGCCAATTTCTCCAAATAGTCGCATGTTTTTGTCAGAAAATAAGATTTACCGTCTAACAACCACCATTTTTGTATTTTATCGTGGAACTTCAAAGATGCAACATCTGCTCGTGTTCTAGACTTGTAAATAGAGTTTTCAGACTGTTTGTAATATTGTGCTATTTCAAGAACCAGTTTTTCAGCTACATCCTTTTCTTGACCTTGATTCGTGTATAAGTACAATGTACTGAAAAAGTCTTTCGCAATGTTCATTTCATTGGCAAACAATGATTTATTATCATTACACTCTTTTATTTCGTTGATGTCTATTGCATTTTTTGGTAATTTAAATTGTGCGGTATCAGAATTCAGTATTTCTCTGCCGGCTTCCTCAAAAGTTTCATTGACAAACACCTTAGAAACTTGAAGTTGTTCCAACCGCTTAGTATATTCCTTTAGTACACTTTCCTTGACTTTGGCATTAAAAGTTAACTTATTTGATCTCTCATCAAATACAATATATCTATAAATCAATTTGCTAAGATAAATTCGTTGACTGGATTCCTCGTCGCTACTGAATAGCAACTGAAGATTCGTTAGCAGGTACTGTGCATCGACTTGAGCTTTACTTAAAACTTCTTCATATATCTTGTATTTCAATTTGATAAGTATTTCGTCTGCCGCGTAAAAAAGCTTAGAATTTACAGATCCATCGTAAAAATCTTTATTTTCTGTAAGAGTTATTACATCTGGCACTAGAATGTTAGCATACTTTTTAAAAATATCATAGTTCTTCTTTCCTTTTTTGTCAATGACACTAACAAAACACTTTGCTATCAAATCTATCTCCTTGTCAATTAGCACGTTGGACAGTAAATCTACATCCTGGTCATCATATGCTATCTGGAATATGTCTCCTGAGGTAAGATCGTCGTCCTTGCAGCTTATTATCTGCTTTACCTTACTGAATATATAGTTATTTTCTAAATCAATTTGTTTTATCTTCTCTTTGCTAATTTTATTAACAGCTGACGTGTATACGACGAAATGAAAGGTCAAATCTTTAAAATCTCCATTGAATATATGACTATTATCGGTTTCGAAATTATTTAGTACTTGTAAATAGCTGTCGAAACATTTGAGCAGGTTTACTTTACTCTTCGGTCTGTACAAACTGGAATCGGCGATTCCTTTCGAAGCGTCGTCCTTGTGTTTGGACTGTATGAACGCGGCGACTTGTTTGCTCTTGTATGTAAATCTTAGACAGATGTCGTCGAGGTCTCCGACTCCGTCGACATTCGATCCTAGCAGGAAGTCATCGACCTCATCGTCAGTGAGACACCTGAGAAGGACCAAGCTCAATAGTCTTGATTCATACAACTGTCCTGTGGCTCCGGAAGTTCCTTTTCTTTTCTTGTATTTTACTCTTGGTTTTGTGTGTTCTTTCGCATGGTTTTGGTCGCATTGACTTTGGTTGCCTTGACTTGTGCTGGAATTTGCAGTTGTATCGTTTTTTTTATTCTTCTTCGATTTGTTTTTACCTCGACCGTCAACGTTTGCCATTTCGTAGATTTTTAATCATATCTGAAAAAATATGATAACTTGATAAACAAAAAAAAATATCGTTCACACTGAATTCAACATACTCTACGTGATGGTATACCACATGGCTGCAACACCTCACATGTCTTTAACATATCCGGTCAGAGTGTTCCGGATATGTTAAAGGAAAATTCAAACAAGTAATGATAGGTTTTTAGGACATTTTATAATTTATTTATTTTTCCGTCTATTAAACTTTAATTGTTTTTCATCAAATTTCATTATTTTAGTATAACCAGAAGTATTCTGTTGGTTTTGGACCCAAAACAAGTCTAAGACCTCAACAAATTAAAACCGTAAATATATCATAGAGGAAATACTTAGCTCATGTTTATAGTTTGCTGCAATTTATCACCTTTCTATCTCTACTCTAGTAAAGCATAGAGTAGAGAGCAAATGATATTTTCTAGATATTTTAAGAATCTATACTAATCTATACTTATATTATAAAGCTGAAGAGTTTGTTTGTTTGTTTGTTTGAACACGCTAATCTCAGGAACTACTGGTTCAAATTGAAAAAAATCTTTTTATGTTGGATAGTCCATTTATCGAGGAAGGCTATAGGCTACTTTTTAATACTTTTTATCCCGAAATTCCCACGGGATCAGGAGTTACGGGGGTGAAACCGCGGAGCGCTGCTAGTATGTTATAAATCGTCTACTTTACTAATATTTAAAAAACAGTTTACACTTTCAGTGCAGCAGTTTGTTACGTCATTGATTGATTATTACATCAACCTCCTTGTCATAAAGACATATATAAGAGAAATGTATAATGTACTATCTGCGCCCCGCGGTTTCACCCGCGTAAGGTTCGATCCCGTGGGAATATTGGGATAAAAATTAGCCTATATGTTAATCCAGGCCTCTAGCTATCTACATACCGAATTTCATTGCAATCGGTTAAGTGGTTTTAGCGTGAAGGAGTAACAAACACACACACACACACACGCACACACAAACTTTCACATTTATAATATTAGTAGGATAACATGTGTATATCGATCTACAATTACTTACCTAGTAACCTCAAAGCACTGGAGAATAATCTTTTTAAAAACATTAAGTATCTGGCTTCTTGAACACTGTTTTTATGACCTTAACGAATTCAAATCATTTAGTAATAGGAAAATACAAAAGAATTTTTATCTTTTGACATTACTATTTATTAATTTGATTATTGAAATTGTGTAATTGATATTATTTTTAACATTTGCACGTCTGCTTGCGGACCGAATACATGTTCTAATATGTTTTGTAAGACCTTTATGCTATGTATTCCGGCGAATAAATGATCTTATCTTATCATTCCTCCTCACTGCATTTTTTGCGAATATTTGTATGAAAATTACAGAAGGTTACAAAAATCAGCTACTTCCTTTAATTTGTCATACTATGTTCGGTTCCAGGAATTGATCTCGATCAGCAACAGCAACACTATAGATTGTTACAAAAATATAGGGTGAACAGGTTCGATTCTTGACTAGGGTACCTACCTAATGACTTTTTCGAAAATGCAGTTTTAGTTTTCATCAAAATCGGGCACGCTTCTCTTTTCAGTGTTTTTCGCTATAACTTATTTATATTATACTAGGAGCGCTCCGCGGTTTCACCCCCGTAACTCCTGATCCCGTGGGAATTTCGGGATAAAAAGTAGCCTATAGCCTTCCTCGATAAATGGACTATCCAACGCAAAAGATTTTTTCAATTCGAACTAGTAGTTCCTGAGATTAGCACGTTCAAACAAACAAACTCTTCAGCTTATAATATTAGTATATATTAACGTATGTGGTGTATTTTTATAAGGTTTTTGACCAACCACTCAAAAACTACTTAACCGATTTTCATACCAATGAATAGATTAATTCAAGAGGAAGTTTTAAAAGTACTACCTAAACAGATTTTCCTCTGATTTTTTCATACGTTGCATGAAGGTTATGATTAGAACCAACCCCTCATGCCAAACTATATCTTCTGCATATTGCTGTTAGATTAAGAAGTATCTCTAGGTACCTCCGAAAGGAATATCTTCCACCGGATAGTTTTTTTACTTGCCTGGCATCCTACCACTGCTTTGGCGATGTACTGTAGCAACTAATAACTAAGTAACTAATAGCTTATAAATGAGCTAATCCTTTAAAAAAATATTGCACAGCGCCATCTTTCGGTTGCCAGGCGAAGTGTCGCCACTATAAATTAAATAAATTTACCACAATTATTTATCATCGATAACTAGATAAGTACTTAATCTGATCAGATATAATTTACCTACTTACAATATTTAATATTTTCTACAGAACAGTAAGTTGTAATTTAACAAACATAATTAATTTCTATTTACATTGGTATCCAAAGAGATATTGTGCTTTTAAATTAAATGTAATAATAAAACTATAAAGTTGTGCAACAAATGATGTTGCTGATAGAAACTGAATGAAAAACTCACCAGAATTTCTTCACAACGCACAAAAACGTGACGCTATTGCAAATGCGAGCGAATTTTGACACTAGTGTTGCTTTTTCTCATGTTGGCCACGGAAGTCAATAACTTTAATAAGCGTCTGTATAAAGTCTGTAGGCAGGGATGATGTGTCATCAGTCTCTCTTCATCTGAAAAATATAAAATATATATATATATATATATATATAAATATTGCAGGACATTCCACGAATTGCCATTTAGCTAAGTAACTAGACTTGTGTTATGGGTGCTTGACAACGGATATAGGTACTACATTATACACTTTTCTTTTGTAAATATATACTTATAACACATAGAAACAACCAGACCACAGATAAATATCTAAGCATAAATACTTGTCTGAGGCGAGATTCACCTCCGCAACCCTGTGTTTGGCACTCCGGCATGGTGACCATTGTGCTTACTGGGTCGTCTGAATAATTATTAAACTTACTTGGGTGTACTCATTTAATAAAAATAAAACAAACATATATACATACACTGCAAGTTAAATAAAAGCTTTGAAAATTAATTGGGTAGAATTGGACGGAAATGAAAGAACATAAAATTAACACTTTCGTCTAAAATTACATACCTACTTAGTTACTGTTATTTTATTAAACATTGAACATGCTGCATTATTAAAATTAATTTGAAGACTGATTCTACATTGGATGGCGTCCGATAGTACGCCTACTTTGGGTTTAGGGGCTTATTTCGAAAAAATACCGCATTTCGATGTACAGGATTATATTTTATTTACTTATTTTAGGCATTTATATAACATTGACATCATTCTGCAATTATATTATATTATTTATTTATTAATTGAGGGTACCTATTTTAAGAAATGACATTAAAAACATTACACACTAGCAAACCCGGCGAACTCCGTTTCGCCACCAGATTTTCCTGAATTTTCTTTGCTATAAACCTCACGAAGCCCAAGACCTTTCCAACGAATGCAAAACCGTGGAAATCGGTTCGTGCGTTCTGGAGTTATAGCGTCAGGAAGGAAAACCCGACTTATTTTTATATAGTAGATTAGAAATAGGTACATGACATTGCAATACGCAAACATAGGCATAATATATTTGTTACGCTATTTAGACAGTATATTTAGATATTCGTTTTAAGATCAACTTGACAAAACCGGTATCTAATCCATCGTTGTTGCGAAAATGAGCGACAAACTAATAACTAACACTGCCATCACTCTTTACCTATCTAACTTGGCATAATAATATAACAAGACGTAACTAACCGGACAAGTTTATTTGTATATCTAGTGCCTACGTATAGTAAGAAAAGCCTCGGTCTGTCACCGCACGCTATTGCAATGCCCGGCAGGGCTCATATGTGAACTTGTATGCCTATTGTAACATCTATTGTATCTACCATATGAATGCAAATAAATGAAATGATTGCCGTTTGGTACTATGGTATTATGATTATGAGTATTTTTTGCAAATCATAAGCCAAGTGTCTCATAACAGTCGCATCTAACGTCAAAAAAGGAATTTATTATTAAAATATAATGATATAATATAATATACTAACAGGGCAGTTTGTAATCGTAAGTTTCAAAAATAAAAAATATCATAGTTAAACACGACTACATAGAACTTAAAAAGATTGTTACTTACAACATGGATTATTAACATTTGAATAAATGAATTTCAACTTAATTATTAAATTATTATTTATATATTATGCTTTGTTGATTAATGAGACGACACTTAAAGATTTTTTATTTTTGGCATACGCCACTTACTAGCTTGAAAGAGGGTCATTTTATTCACAACCTTTCAAATAACAATGATTGCAATCAATCGTCAATATCATTACATAGTATAAAACAAAGTCGCTTTCCGCTGTCTGTCCCAATGTATGCTTAGATCTTTAAAACTATGCAACGAATTTTGATGCGGTTTTTTTAATAGATAAAGTGATTCAAGAGGAAGGTTTATATGTATAATACATGCATAATATAGCCATGCGCAGCCAGGACCAGTGGCTAGTTATTTATAAGTCATAGAATAATAATGACAATAAAATAAAACAGAAACAGACTTATTATAAGCAAACAACATTTTATTATAGAAGGTAAATGTCAAAATAAATACAAAATGAGTATTATTCAGAGTATAACTAAGTTTAACTAATAGTAAAAAGTTAAAGTAGCTATAGCTATAGTAGCTACTTATAAATAAATTCATGATCTAAAGATATGTAAAAATCCATAAAAAATCCAAAGCCTTAGTTTCTTTTAATTTGCTTCCATGTCTACCTACACACTTTTTGTACTTTGGGGGCGTCCATAAATTACGTGAGGTGTTTTTTTAAATTTTCTGTCAGATTTTATTCAACCCCCTCCCCCATCCCCCAATCTCACGTGAGATTTTTCAAAGTGTGGGCGACTAGTAAGACTAATAATCAATATTGCTGAGAGTTATAAATGTATTAAAAATTTAACAATAGAATACTTAAATCATGACTACTGTGATTAAAAAAAATATATCTACTCTAATTCAATCCATGGAGAATCATGCGCGGTGGCAAGAGAGACTATTGATGTCCATTTGATTTTCAGTACAATCATCTACTCCTTCAGCTTCGTTCTGATCTAGCCACTCTGAGCCGGAAAAATCAATCAGGAAAAAAACTGCGTGATATTTTCTGAGACCCTCTCTCCAACGTAAGATTAGATGAGATTTAACTCGACCCCCTCCCCCCCTTAAACATCTCACGTAATTTATGGACGCCCCCTTTCGTTCTTTATTTTTTACACATAAAGTAAGTATAGATTTTAGTAAGTATGTACAGTCGGCTGCATAATTGCAGCCCTCGGTAGAGTTCGAAAATTACTATTATTGGAATGTTTGCATTCTAATAATTTTTGTTTAATTAATTGATGAGTTAGAAGACTTTAAACTTATTTATTTATTTATCAGAAAAACTACATCGATCATTACAGGATTCCCCAATGCAATAGTGTAGTTAAAATAAATTTAAATTAATTATAACACATAATCCATAAAGCTACTTCACCTAAAGCAGGTGCCTAGAATCTTGCTTGTGTTGAAATCATTCTTATAACAGCCGTTTTGGAGCTCTACGGTGTGTCTGTAATTATGCAGCCGGCCGTACTTAGTAACTTGTATAAATTTGGAAGAGAAATACGAACAAGCAGTGCTAATAAATTTTGTTTAAAACTCTTGTATTATTATCACAATAATTACTTACCTATTATGTAGGTAGGTAATTAGAATTATTAAACTGCATTACAATATCTACTTTGCTTTAGATAGATAGACGCTTATTCAAATAAAACTAACTGTCCCGACAAACTTTGTTTTGCGATATCTATATATATAAAAGGGAAAATCACTGACTCACTCACTCATCACGAAATCTCAGAAACTACAAGTGCTAGGAGTCTCAAATTTGGCATGGGGGTTCCTTTTATGACGTAGGTGCTCACTAAGACGGGATTTTGTGAAATTCAACCCCTAAAAGGGGGGGCAAATGGGGGGGTGGAAGTTTGTATGAAGGTTTGTTTTTTTTATGTATAATACTAGCTGCGCCCCGCGGTTTCACTCGCGTAAGTCCCGATCCCGTTATTCGTTTTTTTCTCTAAACCTTCCCTAGACCTCCACGAACATTTCAAGACTAAGATAAGATAAATCCGTTCAGCCGTTCTCGAGTTTTAATCAGACTAACGAACAACAATTCATTTTTATTTATATAGATAGCCGTGCGAAGCCGGGGCGGGTCGCTAGTATATATATATAAAGGAAAAAAATATGTTGTTCGACTCTCAGACCTAACGAATATACACAAAAAAATTCATAGAAATCGATTCAGCCGTTTAGGTGGAGATTGGAAACTAACACCGCGACACGATTGACATATTTACACATGCGACTCATGTGATATTTATACGATACTAACGTCACTCAATTGTTTTACCTTCCCAGAACCTTTCTACTAACACTTGAACTTTATGATAGTATGTAAGTTCAAATTGACTTTTTAAATACGTATTACTATTGACTAAAAAGGTTCATCGAAATCATCAAACGAATATTGAGGATTCATCATGTGTTCGACTTCTTTCACAAGAGCATCTAATATTTCTTCATTAGTGATTTTTTCAATTTCCGTCTTTTCAAAATTTAATTTGCAAACATTAATTACATTTTTTATATACACAACATCAACTTCTCGTATCTTATTAAGGACATAATCAACAAGTTCAGGGTGATTTAAGAGCACTGTTCCAACAAAAAATCCTCTTTCGAGTATTTCTTTTATGAATATCCGTATATTGTCTTTATTAAGATTACCGTCTATACTGCGTAGCAAAAACATAGTAACGTTAGGTAAATCAAAGTTTATAGATCTGTCCAAAGCAGGTACAATAGTTCG
Source organism: Idaea straminata (assembly GCA_951213275.1). NCBI lineage: Eukaryota > Metazoa > Arthropoda > Insecta > Lepidoptera > Geometridae > Idaea > Idaea straminata. Next base: position 13,598,592 of record OX577849.1, read on the forward strand.
GGTCTCAACTTCATCCGAGTCACCTACAACCTCGAGTTCTACATCCTTCCAATCTTTATGACTCCACATAAGTTTAAAAACTAGTTTCTTAACAGACTCTTGTTCTAAAACTTCCCTTAACTTCGTCCCATCGTACTTCAGTTTTTGATCAAATATTGACATCAAACCAACTGAGCTTTGTCTCATAAGAAAGTTTAGTATTAAGTCCATCGTAGTTTTAATCAGTTGAGGTTTGCTCAAGATTATATCGACAATGAATTCTACAGTGAAAAATTCAGCAAAAGTGAGATGAATAAATCTTGGTACTTCATTATGAATACGTTCTATCAAACCTGATTTTTCTTTTCCATCTTTTATTTTCTGCATAGTTATTTCAATATCTTGCCGATCCTGTTTAGTTAACAACTTTTTCAAGTATTTTGAACGGCGAAACATCGAGTAGAATGCTAATTTCTTATGGATATTAACAAATCGTACTTGCTCCTCGTTAAATATAGATTTTACGTCTGGTCTGGAAATTTTCATACCATTTTTATCTTCAAATCGAAGTTTTAGTTTAAGCTCGACAAACCGCTTATAATAGTTTAAAGTAGTATAGCCCAAATCCCAATCCGTTTGCGATTTCGGACTGTCACTTTTAATTTCGGCTACAAAGTAACTTGCCGCCATGTCCATGTAAAGTGGTACTCCCACTATCTCTTCTGCAGCTGAATATAAATCACCTCGTGTTAATTCGGACTGTGCTAGTTTCATCCTAAGTTCCTTATCTGACACCCAACTATCTATAACTTTTTCTTTGTCAATTTTTAAAGGCATGTACAAAATTTGGTTTTTAAAGTAACGTACGGCCGAAACATACATTTGATACAAGGGTACATTAGTTGCTAAGAAATGTTCCATGAATTTCCCAAAGTTTTTCACAAACTGTCCCATAAAGTCAAAAAAACTTTGTATTTTGTTGAATTGTACCATGTTGACTTCTTGTGTCTTAAAATTCACATTCCAATACTTGTCGTAAAAAATATTTTGCTCTCTGCTCGTTAATGTCTTCAAAATTAGGGAAAACCCAAATTCTTTTTCTAAGTGTTGTAAAATAAAGTCATAAGGTCTACTGGTAATCCAAATTTGAAAACGATTTGTTTCTGAAGGATAAAACAACTCCGTTAAGTGTAAACACGATTTGTATCTATCACCTTCTATGAGACGATCGTAATCAATATTTTTTATGAAATTAGTCACCTGCGTTTGGTAATCAGGACATATTTCGTCGAAACCATCGAATATAAATATCATGTCACCTTTGCTGTAACACTTCATCATTATTTTTAGAGCAATCGCTTCTCCAGGGTCATTTCCTATATATTCAACTGTTACATTACCACCGACATCTTCAATACAGAACTTACTTATATCTTTGAATTCAGACATGATAACGAGTTTCATAAATTCTATTTGATTCACTTCTGCTCCTAACTTTTCGAATTCTTCGCAGTAGTCTAGTAAATTCATACGTATAATCCACTTCTGAGGATACTCTTTCTTTGTTTCTAAAGACAAATGCGTAAGGATTGTTGACTTGCCCATCCCTGCTTCGGCCGTGATAATATTTATATTTCTGGGCATATCCTGAAATGTATCCAGTTTATACTCGTAATATGTGGCATCAACATCGTAATATTCATCGTAAGTCACTTCGTTATCGAAGAATCGACTTACAAAGGCACGTGGCATATAGAAATCTTTGATATCTTCATAATTTAAATTGCTCAAACTATGTCCTATAGTGATAGTCTCATTCTTTAAAATCTTAAGGACGATTTCTGAATTCATCATACTGTAATCGGTATTTATTAAATCTCTAAATGTTACTTTATGTCCTTGAAAGTCTACTTCATATTCTAAAAGCTTATTCTGAGTTTCAGCAGCCATGTTCGACAGTGTATTGTTTTCATCCATTATTGTAGAATTGATTTCTACGCGATTATTATTGATTTGGGATAAGGTTTCATAAGAAACTATCACGATTTTACCTGTAAATGCATCGACAATATTTCCTATTAACCACATGGCCATACCTTTTTCGCATTCTTGGAATTTATCACACACTAGTATCAAAACAGTATTTGTCTTATTTTTAAGTTCTTCATTTAGCAATTGCAATTCGGTTTCACGTAAGTTGTACAGATATTTGTAATCTATAAACACACAAACACCGCCAAAAAATTGCTTCAATTTCAGTGTGGTGAGCAATAAAGAACTTGTAATTATATTTGTAATCTTTTTATCAATAATTTCCTCTAAATAATTCAATGCTTGGTGTTGGTATTGTATGTGATAGTGATCTGTCTCATGTTGATAATTAAAATTGAGCATGTCTACAAAAGGTTGAGATATTTCAAATGCCAATTTTTCCAAAAAATCGGATGTTTTTGTCAGAAAATAAGATTTACCGTCTAACAACCACCATTTTTGTATTTTATCATGGAACTTCAAAGATGCAACATCTGCTCGTGTTCTAGACTTGTAAGTAGAGTTTTCAGAATTTTTGTGATATTGTGCTATTTCAAGAACCAGTTTTTCAGCTACATCCTTTTCTTGACCTTGATTCGTGTATAAGTACAATGTACTCAAGAAGTCTTTCGCTATGTTCATTTCATTGGCAAACAATGATTTCTTATCATTACACTCTTTTATTTCGTTGATGTCTATTGCATTTTTTGGTAATTTAAATTGTGCAGTATCAGAATTCAGTAGTTCTCTGCCGGCTTCCTCAAAAGCTTCATTGACAAACACCTTAGAAACCTGAAGTTGTTCCAACCGCTTAGTATATTCCTTTAGTACACTTTCCTTGACTTTGGCATTAAAAGTTAACTTATTTGATCTCTCATCAAATACAATATATCTATAAATCAATTTGCTAAGATAAATTCGTTGACTGGATTCCTCATCGCTACTGAATAGCAACTGAAGATTCGTTAGCAGGTACTGTGCATCGACTTGAGCTTTACTTAAAACTTCTTCATATATCTTGTATTTCAATTTGATAAGTATTTCGTCTGCTGCGTAAAAAAGCTTAGAATTTACAGATCCATCGTAAAAATCTTCATTTTCTATAAGAGTTATTACATCTGGCACTAGAATGTTAGCATACTTTTTAAAAATATCATAGTTCTTCTTTCCTTTTTTGTCAATGACACTAACAAAACACTTTGCTATCAAATCTATCTCCTTGTCAATTAGCACGTTGGACAGTAAATCTACATCCTGGTCATCATATGCTATCTGGAATATGTCTCCTGAGGTAAGATCGTCGTCCTTGCAGCTTATTATCTGCTTTACCTTACTGAATGTATAGTTATTTTCTAAATCAATTTGTTTTATCTTCTCTTTGCTAATTTTATTAACAGCTGATGTGTATACGACGAAATGAAAGGTCAAATCTTTAAAATCTCCATTGAATATATGACTATTATCGGTTTCGAATTTATTTAGTACTTGTAAATAGCTGTCGAAACATTTAAGCAGGTTTACTTTACTCTTCGGTCTGTATAAACTGGAATCAGCGATTCCTTTCGAAGCGTCGTCCCTGTGTTTGGACTGTATGAACGCGGCGACTTGTTTGCTCTTGTATGTAAATCTTAGACAGATGTCGTCGAGGTCTCCGACTCCGTCGACATTCGATCCCAGCAGGAAGTCTTCGACCTCATCGTCAGTGAGACACCTGAGGAGGACCAAGCTCAATAGTCTTGATTCATACAACTGTCCTGTGGCTCCGGAAGTTCCTTTTCTTTTCTTGTATTTTACTCTTGGTTCTGTGTGTTCTTTCGCATGACTTTGGTTGCCTTGACTTGTGCTGGAATTTGCTGTTGTATCGTTTTTTTTATTCTTCTTCGATTTGTTTTTACCTCGACCGTCGACGTTTGCCATTTCGTAGATTTTCAATCATATCTGAAAATATATGATAACTTGATGAACAAAAAAAATCACCGTTCACACTGAATTCAACATACTCTACGTGATGGTATACCACATGGTTGCAACTCCTTACATGTCTTTAACATATCCGGTCCGAGTGTTCTGGATATGTTAAAGGAAAATTTAAAAAAGTAACGGTAGGTTATAAGAACATTTTGTTATTTATTTATTTTTCGTTATTCGTCTATTAAACTTGAATTGTTATTAATCAAATTTCATTATATTAGTTCAACCACAAGTATTCTGTTCTCTCTGTCTCTACTCTAGTAAAACAATAGTGAGTGAGGCATAGAGAGCCAATGATATTTTCTAGATGTTTTAAGAATATGTTATAAATCGTCTACTGTACTAATATTTGTAAAAACAGTTTACACTTTTAGTGCAGCAGTTTGTTACGTCACAACGTACGCTAAATTAGATATTTGTATAAAAAATACAGAAGGTTACAAATTAAAGGAAATATTTAATTTGCCATACTATGTTTGGTTCCAGGAATACTATCGATTGATACAAAAATATAGAATGATTATTTTTTTGGAAAATGAACAGGTTCGATTCCGGACTAGGGTACCTAATGACTTTTTCGAAAATCTAATGATGCAGTTTTAGTTTTTGTCAAAATCGGGCACGCAACTCTTTTCAGTATTTTTCGCTATACCTAATTTATATTATATATCAAAATGTATCCCTATTTCCCTTGGTCACGGCATTACGCCTGAACGGCCGGACCAATTACCTACGCTATTTATTTTTATGTTGCGTTTGTTGTTGATGCGACTACTATGCCAGTCTCCATACTAAAATGTTACATCCTAATAGTAAAAACTAGCCGCGCCCCGCGTAAGTCCCGATCCCGTGGGAATATTAAAATAAGAAGTAGCCTAAAGCCTTCCTCGATAAATGGACTGTATTCAAAGCAGTACATAGTTCCTGAGATTAGCGCGTTCAAACAAACAAACTCTTCAGCTTATAATATTAGTATAGATTAACGTATGTGGTGTATTTTTATAAGGTTTTTGACCAACCACTCAAAAACTACTTAACCGATTTTCATACCAATGAATTGATTAATTCAAGAGGAAGTTTTAAAAGTACTACCTAAACAGATTTTCCTCTGTTTTTTTCATACGTTGCATGAAGGTTATGATTAGAACCAACCCCTCATTCCAAACCATATCTTCTGCATATTGCTGTTAGATGAAGAAATATCTCTAGGTACCTCCGAAAGGAATATCTTCCACCGGATAGTTTTTTTACTTACCTGGCATCATACCACTGCTTTGGCGATGTACTGTAGCAACTAATAACTAAGTAACTAATAACTTATAAATGAGCTAGTCCTATAAAAAATTCGTTTCCGCAATTTAATATTGCACAGCGCCATCTTCGGTTGCCAGGCGAAGTGTCGCCACTATAAATTAAATTTTACCACAATTATTTATTATCGATAACAAGATAATCTTATCAGATATAATTAACCTACTTACAATATTGAATATTTTCTACACAACAGAAAGTTGTAATCTAACAAACATAATTTATTTCTATTTACATTGGTATTCAAAGAGATTTTGTGCTTTTAAATTAAAACAATTTTGTGTTGCTGATAGAAACTGAATGAATAACTCACCAAAATTTCTGCACAAAAACGTGACGCTATTGCAAATGCGAGCTAATTTTGACACTAGTTGCTTTTTCTTATTATATGTTGGCCACGGAAGTCAATAACTTTAATAATCGTCTGTACCAAGTCTGTAGGCAGGAATCATGTGTCATTAGTCTCCCTTAATCTGAAAAATATAAAATATATATATAAGTATATAAATATTGCAGGACATTCCACGAATTGCCATTTAGCTAAGTAACTAGACTTGTGTTATGGGTGCTAGACAACGGATATACTACATTATATACTTTTCTTTTGTAAATATATACTTATAACACATAGAAACAACCAGACCACAGATAAATATCTAAGCATAAATACTTGTCTGAGGCGAGAATCGATTCCGCAACCCTGTGTTTGGCACTCCGGTATGGTGACCATTGTGCTTACTGGGTCGTCTGGGTAATTATTAAACTTACTTGGGTATACTCATTTAACAAAAATAAAACAAACATACATACATACACTGCAAGTTAAATAGAAGCTTTGAAAATTAATTGGGTAGAATTGGACGGAAATGAAAGAATATCAAAATTAACACTTTCGTCTAAAATTAAATACCTACTTAGTTACTGTTATTTTTTTTTATCACAGTTGCTCATAAAGTGGATCTTATTCAACGGCTTTTAGGCTCATAATCCAACATATTATGCACGCGTGCGTTTTACATTGCCAACCTAGTGCTGTAAAGTTATCCCGATAAGTTAAATACGTATCTTACTGCTAATTACATGTTAGCTAGGTGAAACATTCTTAATTTATCTGGGTTATATTGATTTGATTTATAAAAAAGGTAGGTACCAAAGAGTTTTTTAGCTAGCAAAAATAGTTGTCTCTAAAGTCGGTTTACGAAAGGTTTACGAACGAAAATTTTACGTGATATTTACTTAGAAAACGATTAAAAATTGAGTTGTTTATTTTTTGTTTTTTCATTACTTAAATATATTGTTTTTCCGTACCATTGCATTTTGTTCTTAACCCCCGACGCAAAGACATAGAAAAAACCCTAAAAAATATTGTATGTAAGACGAGGCTGTATAGGTTAAAAGTCTTTAGCCTGGCCTTTCCAGAGCATAATTAACAAAAAAATATTGCCTTAAAAAAATGTAAACATAGACTTATCACAATTATTTTGTTATTTATTATTTTGTTTTATTTTCAAGTCTTTTCTTTTATTCGCAACTGTGATAAAAAACGTACGATATACGTGTGGAATGGATCTTTGCATAGAGGCGGTTTATGACGTGCGAGCGGCAGCGAGCGTGTTAAAGAAGCCAAGATGCAAAGATCAATTTACCACACTTATATCGTAATGTACTATAAACGTTCAACATGCTGCATTATTAATAGTACATTACGATATAAGTGTGGTAAATTGATCTTTGCATAGAGGCGGGTTATGACGCGCGAGCGGTAGCGAGCGTGTTAAAGACGCCAAGATGCAAAGATCGATTCCACACGTATATCGTACGACGTTTTTTATCACAGTTGTAAATAAAAGAAAAGACTTGAAAAGAAAACAAAATAATAATTAACAAAATATTTGTGATAAGTCTATGTTTACATTTTTTAAGGCAATATTTTTTTGTTAATTATGCTCCGGAAAGGCCAAGCTAAAGACTTTTAACCTACCCCAAATCGCACCCAAATCTCCCCTGGTTGTTAAAATTCATAGCTGTGATGTCGCTTCTGATGGGGTTTGTGTTTGTCCAAGCATTGAACGAGTGCATGTAGTTAAATACCTTGGAGTTGTTATAGATGATAGACTATCATGGAGAGCTCACATAAACGCGTTGCATACGCGTGTCAGAAAATTAAAATATATTTTTAAGCGTTTAAGTAACGTAGCCACCTCCAATCTTATCCATCAAGTGTATTCCTCTCTCTGCAATTCTATTTTATCATACTGCATTGTCACTTGGGGAGCAGCATATGAATGTCACCTTCTGCCATTAGAGCGTGCACAGCGTGCCGTATTGAAAATAGCTTTTAACAAACCCTTTAGGTATTCTACTGACCTATTATATAAAGATCTGTTTATCTTGAGAGTTCGACAAATATATATCTCAGCAATGCTTCTAAGATTTCATAAACTATCTCTAGCTCTTAAGAAATCATGTGACAGATCTGAGCGAGTATCAAAATGGGTTACACCCAGACTACCCACAAATTTCGCACACAGGTGTCCCAAATTTATGGGACCATTACTGTATAATAAGGCCAAAAAGGTTTTTAGTAACATTGAAATTCTTCTAAAAAACCCTCTTAGAAAAATTATTAGAAAATGGCTAGTTGAACTCAGTAAATCTGAAACGGAAATGTTAATTCATACGGCTGTTTGAGGATGCATTTCCATTTGAGCTGAATCAACGCATACATTCGTCTTCATATCTCTTTGTAATCTATACCTTACACCTCCCTTTCTCTCACACTCTCTCTCACTCCATGGGATGGAGTAAGCTCACGTACTCAGAGTCTTAAGACACTGGGGTGACGTGGGAGACTCCATACCCTTATGCTTACGCACCTTCCTACTAACATCTGTTTCTATATGTATATGAATAATAAGTAAATATATTTTAATATATTTTAAGTATTTTATATTTTTCATTGATACAATATTATATTCGAACATACAAAAAAAAAAAAAAAAAAAAAAAAAAAAAAATATAAAAAATAATAACAAAACAATACCTGGTACTCGGTGTACCGCTAGCCTTACCATTTTTTTCTTGCGATCTCTGAACTATGCAAACATGCTCTGGCCAACACGTACCCACACAGATACATTTTTCTACTAACGATATCGATGCACACTTCGCTCGCATACGTGTCCTTTTGGTTCTATTCTTTACTCATGTGGTATCGGCACGGGTTGGACTGCATAATATGATTGTTCCGTTGTGTGTGTGACCCACTCTTATCTCGTCAAGCAGCTGATCGTTATAATTTACCTATAACTAAATGTTTCCTTACAATGGACTATACATATATATATATAGTGTACTATGGTCTGATATTTTATAGATCTTTATCATAACCTATGTATTATGTAATTTAAGTATTAGTTTCTACCCTCTATTTTCTTTTTCTTTTTTTGTATGAAAATATTTGTTTTCCTTTTTTTCCCCCTTATTTTAAGTAAGTATCTTGCGCCTAGTAGGAAGAGACTAGTCACCCACAACACAGGGTATCCTAGTGTGGGGACTAGAGTATGTAACTAGATATAAGCTGTAGTAATATTATAAGGTGCCTACCTAGACATGTAAGCATTATGTATTTCACCTTTTTTGTTGAATAAATATATTTGTATTTGTATTTGTATTTACAACATGAACTATTAACATTTGAATAAATGAATTTCAACTTAATTATTAAATTATTATTTATATATTATGCTATGTTGATTAATGAGACGACACTTAAAGATTTTTTATTATTGGCATACGCCACTTACTAGCTTGAAAGAGGGTCATTTTATTCACAACCTTTCAAATAACAATGATGGCAATCAATCGTCAATATCATTACATAGTATAAAACAAAGTCGCTTTCCGCTGTCTGTCCCAATGTATGCTTAGATCTTTAAAACTATGCAACGAATTTTGATGCGGTTTTTTTAATAGATTAAGTGATTCAAGAGGAAGGTTTATATGTATAATACATGCATAATATAGCCATGCGAAGCCAGGACGAGTCGCTAGTTATTTATAAGTCATAGAATAATAATGACAATAAAATAAAACAGACTTATTATAAGCAAACATTTTATTAAAGTAGGTAAATGTCAAAATAAATACAAAATGAGTATTATTCAGAGTATAACTAAGTTTAACTAATACTAAAAAGTTAAAGTGTATCTTAAGAACATTAAATAAATTAATGTTCTTAAGATATTTAAAAAACCCATAAAAAACCAACCTTCCTAAAGCCTCAGTTTTTTCTTTAATTTCTTCCACCTACCTACACACTTTTTGTCCTTTAATCCTTTTTTTACATATAAGTTTAACACTTGAACTTTATGATAGTATGTAAGTTCAAATTGACTTTTTAAATACGTATTACTATTGACTAAAAAGGTTCATCGAAACCATCAAACAAATATTGAGGAGTCACCATGTGTTCGACTTCTTTCACAAGAGCATCTAATATTTCTTCATTAGTGATTTTTTCAATTTCCGTCTCTTCAAAATTTAATTTGCAAACATTAATTACATTTTTTATATAAACAACATCAACTTCTCGTATCTTATTAAGGACATAATCAACAAGTTCAGGGTGATTTGTGAGCACTGTTCCAACAAAAAATCCTCTTTCGAGTATATCTTTTATGAATATCTCTATATTGTCTTTATTAAGATTACCGTCTATACTGCGTAGCAAAAACATAGTAACGTTAGGTAAATCAAAGTCTATAGATCTGTTCAAAGCAGGTTCAATAGTTCGGGTCTCAACTTCATCCGAATCACCTGCAACCTCAAGTTCTACATCCTTCCAATCTTTATGACTCCACATAAGTTTAAAAACTAGTTTCTTAACAGACTCTTGTTCTAAAACTTCTCTTAATTTCGTCCCATCGTACTTCAGTTTTTGATCAAATATTGACATCAAACCAACTGAGCTTTGTCTCATAAGAAAGTTTAGTATTAAGTCCATCGTAGTTTTAATCAGTTGAGGTTTGCTCAAGATTATATCGACAATGAATTCTACAGTGAAAAATTCAGCAAAAGTGAGATGAATAAATCTTGGTACTTCATTATGAATACGTTCTATCAAACCTGATTTTTCTTTTCCATCTTTTATTTTCTGCATAGTTATTTCAATATCTTGCCGATCCTGTTTAGTTAACAATTTTTTCAAGTATTTTGAACGGCGAAACATCGAGTAGAATGCTAATTTCTTATGGATACTAACAAATCGTACTTGTTCCTCGTTAAATATAGACTTTACGTCTGGTCTGGATATTTTCATACCATTTTTATCTTCAAATCGAAGTTTTAGTTTAAGCTCGACAAACCGCTTATAATAGTTTAAAGTAGTATAGCCCAAATCCCAATCCGTTTGCGATTTCGGACTGTCACTTTTAATTTCGGCTACAAAGTAACTTGCCGCCATGTCCATGTAAAGTGGTACTCCCACTATCTCTTCTGCAGCTGAATATAAATCACCTCGTGTTAATTCGGACTGTGCTAGTTTCATCCTAAGTTCCTTATCCGACACCCAACTATCTATAACTTTTTCTTTGTCAATTTTTAAAGGCATATACAGAATTTGGTTTTTAAAGTAACGTACGGCCGACATATACATTTGATACAAGGGTACATTAGTTGCTAAGAAATGTTCCATGAATTTCCCAAAGTTTTTCACAAACTGTCCCATAAAGTCAAAAAAACTTTGTATGTTGTTGAATTGTACCATGTTGACTTCTTGTGTCTTAAAATTCACATTCCAATACTTGTCGTAAAAAATATTTTGCTCTCTGCTCGTTAATGGCTTCAAAATTAGGGAAAACCCAAATTCCTTTTCTAAGTGTTGTAAAATAAAGTCATAAGGTCTACTGGTAATCCAAATTTGAAAACGATTTGTTTCTGAAGGATAAAACAACTCCGTTAAGTGTAAACACGATTTGTATCTATCACCTTCTATGAGACGATCGTAATCAATATTTTTTATGAAATTAGTCACCTGCGTTTGGTAATCAGGACATATTTCGTCGAAACCATCGAATATAAATATCATGTCACCTTTGCTGTAACACTTCATCATTATTTTTAGAGCAATCGCTTCTCCAGGGTCATTTCCTATATATTCAACTGTTACATTACCACCGACATCTTCAATACAGAACTTACTTATATCTTTGAATTCAGACATGATAACGAGTTTCATAAATTCTATTTGATTCACTTCTGCTCCTAACTTTTCGAATTCTTCGCAGTAGTCTAGTAAATTCATACGTATAATCCACTTCTGAGGATACTCTTTCTTTGTTTCTAAAGACAAATGCGTAAGGATTGTTGACTTGCCCATCCCTGCTTCGGCCGTGATAATATTTATATTTCTGGGCATATCCTGAAATGTATCCAGTTTATACTCGTAATATGTGGCATCAACATCGTAATATTCATCGTAAGTCACTTCGTTATCGAAGAATCGACTTACAAAGGCACGTGGCATATAGAAATCTTTGATATCTTCATAATTGAAATTGCTCAAACTATGTCCTATAGTAATAGCCTCATTCTTTAAAATCTTAAGGACGATTTCTGAATTCATCATACTGTAATCGGTGTTTATTAAATCTCTAAATGTAACTTTATGTCCTTGAAAGTCTACTTCATATTCCAAAAGCTTATTCTGAGTTTCAGCAGCCATGTTCGACAGTGTATTGTTTTCATCCATTATTGTAGAATTGATTTCTACGCGATTATTATTGATTTGGGATAAGGTTTCATCAGAAACTATCACGATTTTACCTTTAAATGCATCGACAATATTTCCTATTAACCACATGGCCATACCTTTTTCGCATTCTTGGAATTTATCACATACTAGTATCAAAACAGTATTTGTCTTATTTTTAAGTTCTTCATTTAGCAATTGCAATTCGGTTTCACGTAAGTTGTACAGATATTTGTAATCTATAAACACACAAACACCGCCAAAAAATTGCTTCAATTTCAGTGTGGTGAGCAATAAAGAACTTGTAATTATATTTGTAATCTTATTATCACTAATTTCATCTAAATAATTCAATGCTTGGTGTTGGTATTGTATGTGATAGTGATCTGTCTCATGTTGATAATTAAAACTGAGCATGTCTACAAAAGGTTGAGATATTTCAAATGCCAATTTTTCCAAAAAATCGCATGTTTTTGTCAGAAAATAAGATTTACCGTCTAACAACCACCATTTTTGTATTTTATCATGGAACTTCAAAGATGCAACATCTGCTCGTGTTCTAGACTTGTAAGTAGAGTTTTCAGACTGTTTGTGATATTGTGCTATTTCAAGAACCAGTTTTTCAGCTACATCCTTTTCTTGACCTTGATTCGTGTATAAGTACAATGTACTCAGGAAGTCTTTCGCAATGTTCATTTCATTGGCAAACAATGATTTCTTATCATTACACTCTTTTATTTCGTTGATGTCTATTGCGTTTTTTGGTAATTTAAATTGTGCGGTATCAGAATTCAGTATTTCTCTGCCGGCTTCCTCAAAAGTTTCATTGACAAACACCTTAGAAACTTGAAGTTGTTCCAACCGCTTAGTATATTCCTTTAGTACACTTTCCTTGACTTTGGCATTAAAAGTTAACTTATTTGATCTCTCATCAAATACAATATATCTATAAATCAATTTGCTAAGATAAATTCGTTGACTGGATTCCTCGTCGCTACTGAATAGCAACTGAAGATTCGTTAGCAGGTACTGTGCATCGACTTGAGCTTTACTTAAAACTTCTTCATATATCTTGTATTTCAATTTGATAAGTATTTCGTCTGCTGCGTAAAAAAGCTTAGAATTTACAGATCCATCGTAAAAATCTTCATTTTCTATAAGAGTTATTACATCTGGCACTAGAATGTTAGCATACTTTTTAAAAATATCATAGTTCTTCTTTCCTTTTTTGTCAATGACACTAACAAAACACTTTGCTATCAAATCTATCTCCTTGTCAATTAGCACGTTGGACAGTAAATCTACATCCTGGTCATCATATGCTATCTGGAATATGTCTCCTGAGGTAAGATCGTCGTCCTTGCAGCTTATTATCTGCTTTACCTTACTGAATGTATAGTTATTTTCTAAATCAATTTGTTTTATCTTCTCTTTGCTAATTTTATTAACAGCTGACGTGTATACGACGAAATGAAAGGTCAAATCATTAAAATCTCCATTGAATATATGACTATTATCGGTTTCGAATTTATTTAGTACTTGTAAATAGCTGTCGAAACATTTAAGCAGGTTTACTTTGCTCTTGGGACTGTACAAACTAGAATCGGCGATTCCTTTCGAAGCGTCGTCCTTGTGTTTGGACTGTATGAACGCGGCGACTTGTTTGCTCTTGTATGTGAATCTTAGACAGATGTCGTCAAGGTCTCCGACTCCGTCGACATTCGATCCCAGCAGGAAGTCTTCGACCTTATCGTCAGTGAGACACCTGAGGAGGACCAAGCTCAATAGTCTTGATTCATACAACTGTCCTGTGGCCCCGGAAGTTCCTTTTCTTTTCTTGTATTTAATTCTTGGTTCTGTGTGTTCTTTCACATGACTTTGGTTGCCTTGACTTGTGCTGGAATTTGCTGTTGTATCGTTTTTTTTATTCTTCTTCGATTTGTTTTTACCTCGACCGTCGACGTTAGCCATTTCTTAGCCTTTAATCGTGTCTACAATAGAAATCATTCGGTAAACGTTAAAATTGTACAGTTATTCCGATAAAATTAACAGTTTACTAACACACCCAATATGAGTCAATATACGAACAAGATTTAAACCTAGTAAAATTAGATATTAAAGAATAATCAAAAGTTTAGGTTACTTACGACTAAAACGACTTAAGATCACACAGGAAATGGTTTAAATACCGTTTTTAAATAAGCAAATAATGTAGTTGGAATATTACAATAATACATTGCGATACAAGTTTGGTAAAGTACCTACTCTCATTAAAGATTCTAAGTAAATTTTATTTTCAGTAACACAGTCTTGTACGAGGATGAATAAATGTCATACAAAAGGAACCTAATGTATTATAGAGATAACAACATTTGGTCACGTAGACATAAATTGCTCGAAGGTCAACGAATAATAAAGGTAAAGAAAATTAATAAAGTTAAATTATAAAGAAAAATACACTTACCGAGTTATTATAATGTTAACTAATGTTTCACTTCACGTTTTTTTGTATTATTTTTACATTTTTGTGTCGACTATGCGTTTGACCTTGGTATGAGTAGCGTACCAATGGCGCCAATACAAAGTTTAATATAAATGTTTCGTTAAACAAATTGCTTATCGTTTTTAGTACCACAGACATCCGCTAGGTAAATAGTGGGCGCTGCTTGTTAGTTTGTTTACTTATCTCATGCGTTTTGTGCGAACTCGGAATCCACATTACTAGATAAAATATTTAGGTTAGTATCTATCTATGTCTTTACTAAAATAAACTGAGCATAATTAATTAGAACGCGATTAAGCTTTTAAAATCGAAAGTTTATCATTATAATAATTAGGTACACATTGGTCTTTAAAAATAGTTTAAAAATGAATCATTTTAATGGACTAACCGATTGATCCAGGGTCCCATTTTACCTGTTGAGTTATGAAAGCCTAAAGACAATAATAATAATTGGAAATTGAAGTTTTATATAGACATAGTTCTATTCGTAAAACGCCTAAACTCTCATCCCACGTCAAAGATGGGTGTAGCTAATCGTGAGCTAATCCAATATCCTTGTTAAAGGGTTCAGGGTAATTAGGGAAGCGAAGAGGAGCACCTTAGGTTAGATTAGCTACATTATCTTATATCAGTTACAAATGATTTGTTTTTATGACGTTATATAATGCTTGCATATCACCTATAGGTACCATCCTCTCAACTTAGACCGTGTCACAATAGCATTGCTGGTCAATCAGTCAGTCAGGACTTTGAATTTTATCTTTATAGGTAAATAATAATAAATATTGCAGGACATTCCACACATCGCCATCTAGCCCTAAGCTAAATAACTAG
The DNA here is from genome assembly GCA_951213275.1 of Idaea straminata. Classification (NCBI taxonomy): domain Eukaryota; kingdom Metazoa; phylum Arthropoda; class Insecta; order Lepidoptera; family Geometridae; genus Idaea; species Idaea straminata. The sequence continues at coordinate 13,613,972 of OX577849.1, forward strand.
ACTTGGCTAAGTACTACTTATATACTTTTCTTTTGTAAATATATACTTATAATACAACCAGACCACAGACAAATTTCTAAGCATAAATACATGTCTGAGGCGGGAATCGAAACCGCAACCCTGTGTTTGGCAGTTCGGCATGGTAACCATTATGCCAGCTAGGTCGTCATATCATATTTCATATCAGTCAGTCAATCAGTCAGATACTTACTGACTGATTGACTGACTGATATGTTCTTTGTGAAGTGTAGGTACTAAGAAAGGGTTTTAAGTTCCCCTAAAAGGGATGAAATGGCGGTCAAAGCTGCGGGCAGAAGCTATTTATAATTATGGAACACTATCATAATGACGGTTTGGTTAAAAAACAGTTTTAGTAGTATGACAGAAAAGCAGAATTCCCGGTCGAAAGTCAACTCAGCTAGACGACATAAAAACAGAATATCTGTAGACAGCAGTTTTAAGTTATTAAACATAGTTTTAAGTTTTCACTCCTGTCGGCAGTCCCTCATGACTGTTTATGTATTATTTATTTGTCACCAAAAGCCGATATTTTCGATTGGAACTAGGTCACACGAGCCAACAAAAGCAAGGTTTTTGGCATTAGGGTATAGTTAAGGCTCATTCTGACAAGTGAATGTATCATTTTATAAATTTTTAGGCTATTTAAATAGATTATTTTGCGAAACATTTTAACTGTTATTCTTTCTTTCTTATTATAATAAAAATAAAAAATAATAGGAGATTTGGAGGCAACGAGAAAACTTCTGATGGCGTTGTCCGCGGTTAGTCGTAGAGTTGGGTTTTGTTGATGTTGTAGTGCAATGCTATAACAACAGATGGCGTTGTCCACAGTTAGTTGAAGGGTTGGGTTTTGTTGACGTTGTAGTGCAATGCTATGACAACAGATGGCGTTGTCCGCAGTTTTTCGTAGAGTTGGGTTTTGTTGATGTTGTAGTGCAATGCTATAACAACAGATGGCGTTGTCCACGGTTAGTTGAAGGGTTGGGTTTTGTTGATGTTGTAGTGTAATGCTATAACAACAGATGGCGTTGTCCGCGGTTAGTCGTAGAGTTGGATTTTGTTGATGTTGTAGTGCAATGCTATAACAACAGATGGCATTGTCCGCGATTAGTCGAAAGGTTGGGTTTTGTTGATGTTGTAGTGCAATGCTTTACTGTTAGAAAGCGATAAAGCTCTTTTATTTTATTTATAAGGACACAATTTCTTACAATAATTGATCAGTTAAAAAATACCAGGAAACCTAACTGGGTTTGTCTTGGCATCTAGGCTACAACATTTTATAAGTAGGTAGATTTTATTCATAAGCGTTCTAAAAAACAGTATTTTTTACCATAAGATATTTAAAAGAAAACAGAGACCCGGCCGACCGACCGCAAACCGATTAAGTTGCATCATGTTTTTAAACAAATAAAAATAATAATCTATAATGTACTAATCAAGAAGGTACGTACAGTAAATTGTGTGTTACTTACATAATGTATTTAAGTCAGTAACTACACGCACATAGGTACATTATAGGTAAAAAAACTGTAATTGTAAAATATCCAGAAAAAGTAAACAAGTATTTTTAGAGTTTTAGTTTGTCTGTTTGAACCAGCTAATCTCATAAACCACAGAACAGATTTCCACAAGGTCCACAGAATTATGTTCAGAAAATATCAGATTAACATTTTGTGTATGTTTCAGTTTAATTTTAATACAAAAATTAGGATATTTGATAAAGAAATGTAAAATAAGGACCCGTTTTTACCCTGTGGGTACGAAAAAACCGAAATATTTTTGGATAATAAAACGTAATGAAACTTCAAAATAGAACAGTAAATACTACGAGTTTTTTACGCACTTGATCTAACATTGAGGTATGGTCGGCTGCATAATTGCAGCCCCCGCTAAAGTTCAAAAATTACTATTATTGGCATAATTTAATTCAAATAATTTTGTTTGTTAGATGAATGAGTTAGAAGACTTTAAACTTCAACTAAAACATGTGCCTAAAATCTTGCTTGTAACAGCTGTTTTGGTCTGCAATTGTGCAGCCGACTGAACCTATCGGGGTTATATAGTTTTGATGTTTTTAATTGACCATTATTTGATTAGTGGTCTAACGCGTAAAAGGATTATGATTTACTTGGATAGATAGATAGATAAACTCTTTATTGTACCACATTAAACCTTAATTCTAACATATACTCCTGTTACAATACTTCACTCGTCACTAACTTCACTCTTCTTTCATTTACTTCAGTGACGCAAACCAAAAACCGAAAAAAGGATTATGATTTACTTAGATAGATTGATAGATAAACTCTTTATTGTACCACATTAAACCTTAATTCTAACATAAACTCCTGTTACAAAACTTCACTCATCACTCTTCTTTCATTTACTTCAGTGACGCAGATCATATTTATTCTTTTATTTTATCCTACTACGAAAACTGTGCTCAAAATATACAAAAGCTTTGTTTCGATAGAAACGAATCATGAAAAATTGATATCGCTGTAGGCAAAGCCTACTGAGTGATCCCATAGCCACGTCGTCGTTACAAACTTCACTTCGAGTATTTCAAATTTCGTCGCTTTTGTATTGGTCATCTTTAAGTTTTTACCATCTATGATTTAATGATGCTGAATACACCGTTCTTTATCTCCGGTTCGCTTTCACCAGCCGTTCAGAGTGGAGTAGTAAGAGCAAAAATGCTCGAAGAATGGATGCCGAACGTCGTGGATGAGTTGGCCAGCTAGCTTGGACTACCAGTGATGGTTTAAAATCCACTCATAAACTTGTTATTATAAAGGGCTTCTACGTGTTAGGTTTGGCTTTATACACGCCTTTCAAAGATCCGGAGCTCCATTCCATAGCCCCGTGATATGGAATATTTAAAGTTATTCTTTTTTCCCAAGCCAAATACATATAGACAACAATATAAATATATAACAACATAACATAATACAACATAGATATAGGTACAATCACTTGCTAAAATAAAATACCTTGACGCTAGGTATACACTATGTGATAATGCGCAGGTAGATAGGTTTCGATGAAGAACTGACTAATATTCGTGTTCATCAGATGAAACGTGCGGTATGAATAGAACGACCAACCCTAACGAAACGAATATTACCGTCTCCACATAACCGGATTATTTGTACAGCATGGGATAAGTGATCTTTATTAACAAGATCTATTATCTCTTTATTTGTGATATTTTGAACATTCAATTTATCCAATCTATAGATTTTGCAAACATTAATGACATTTTTTATATAAACAACATCAACTTCTCTTATCTTATTAAGGACATAATCTATTAGGTCAGAGTGATTTGTGCGTATCGCTAAAATAAAAAAATGTATACCCAGTACTTCTTCTATAAATGTCTCTATATTGTCTTTAGTGAGATTACCGTCTATGCTGCGTAGTAAAAACATGGCAACGTTAGGTAAATTGTTGGCGATAGATATATCTAAAACAGTTTCAATATTTTGTGTCGCAGCTTCATTCAAATCAAAAGCAACAACCATTCGTCGCCAATCTTTCTTATTCCACATAAATTCAAAAACTATTTTCTTAACATAATCTTGTTCTAAAACTTCTTTTAACTTTGTCCCATCGAATTTCAGTTTTTGATCAAACATTGTCATTAAACCAACTGAGCTTTTTCCCATAACAAAGTTTACTAATAAGTCCATTGTAGTGTTAATCAGTTGAGGTTTGCTCAAGATTATATCGACAATGAATTCTACAGCGAAAAATTCAGCGAAACTGAGATGAATAAATCTCGGTACTCTATTATAAACACGTTCAATCAAACCCGATTTTTCTTTTCCATCTTTTATTTTCTGGATAATTATTTCAATATCTTGTCGATCCTCTTTGGTTAATAATTTTTTAGAGTGTTTTATATGACGAAGGATCGAGTAGAATGCTAATTTCTTATGGATACTTAAGAATCGTGCTTGTTCATCGATAAACATTGACTTTACATCTGGTCTAGAGATTTTCATACCATTCTTATCTTCAAACCGAACTTTTAGTATAAGCTCTATGAATCGCTTGTAATTATTTAAAGTGGTAAAACCCAAATCCCAATCATCTGATTCACCACCAACTGGTGATTTTGGACTGTCACTTTTTATTTTGGCTACAAAGTTTTGCGCCGCCATGTTCATGTAAAGAGGTACTCCTACTATGTCTACTGCAGCTGTAAATTGACTATCTCGATTTAATTCAAATTCTGCTAGTTTCATCCCGAGTTCTTTATCCGACACCCAACTATCTATAACTCTTTCTTTGTCAATTTTTAAAGGCATATACAGAATTTGGTTTCTAAAGTACCGTACAGCCGACATATACATTTGATACAACGGTACATCAGTAGCTAAGAAATGTTCCACAATTGTTCCGAAGTTTTTTACAAACCGTCTCATATAATCAAAAAAAGTTTGTATGTTGTTAAATTGTACCATATTGACTTCGTGTGTCTGAAAATTTATATTCCAATACTTGTCGTAATAAATATTCTGTTCTCTACTCGTTAACGGCTTCATTATAAAGGATGTGCCAAATTCTTTTTCTAAGTGTTGTATAATCAAATTATAAGGTCTACTGGTAATCCAAATTTGAAAACGATTTGTTTCTGAAGGATAAAACAACTCTGTTAAGTGTAAAGACGATTTGTATCTATCACCTTCTATGAGACGATCGTAATCAATATTTTTTATGAAATTAGTTACCTGCGTTTGATAATCAGGACATATTTCGTCGAAACCATCGAATATAAATATCATGTCTCCTTTGTTGTAACACTTCATCATTATTTTTAGAGCAATCGCTTCTCCAGGGTTATTTCCTATGTATTCAACGGTTACATTACCACCGACATCTTCAATACAGAACTTACTTATATCTTTGAATTCACACATGATAACGAGTTTCATAAATTCCATTTGATTCACTTCTGCTCCTAACTTTTCGAATTCTTCGCAGTAGTCTAGTAAATTCATACGTATAATCCACTTCTGAGGATACTCTTTCTTTGTTGCTAAAGCCAAATGCGTAAGGATTGTTGACTTGCCCATCCCTGCTTCGGCCGTGATAATATTTATATTTCTGGGCATATCCTGAAATGTATCCAGTTTATACTCGTAATATGTTGCATCAACATCATGGTAAGTCTTTTTGTTTTCGAAGAATCGACTTACAAAGGCACGTGCCATATAGAAATCTTTGATAGCTTCATAATTGAAATTGCTCAAACTATGTCCTATAGTGATAGCCTCATTCTTTAAAATCTTAAGAACGATTTCTGAGTTAACTATACTGTAATCAGTGTCTATTGCATCTTTAAATTTAACTTTATGTCCTTGAAAGTCTACTTCATATTCCAAAAGCTTATTCTGAGTTTCAGCAGCCATGTTCGACAGTGTATTGTTTTCATCCATTATTGTAGAATTGATTTTTACGTGATTTTTATTGAATTGGGATAAGGTTTCATCAGAAACTATCACGATTTTACCTTCAAATGCATGGACAATATTTCCCATTAACCACATGGCCATACCTTTTTCGCATTCTTGTAATTTATCACATACTAGTATCAAAACCGTATTTGTCTTATTTTTCAGTTCTTCCTTAAACAAGTCCCACTCGTTTTCACGTAAGTTGTACAGATATTTGTGATCTATAAACAGACAAATACTGCCGAAAAATTGCTTCAATTTCAGTGTGGTAAGCAGTAACGAACTTGTAATTATATTTGTAATCTGATTATCAATAATTTGATCTAAGTAATTCAATGCTTGGTGTTGGAATTGTATGTTATAGTGATCAGTCTTATGTTGATAATGAAAACTGAGCATGTCTACAAAAGGTAGAGCTATTTCGAATGCCAATTTCTCCAAATAGTCGCATGTTTTTGTCAGAAAATAAGATTTACCGTCTAACAACCACCATTTTTGTATTTTATCGTGGAACTTCAAAGATGCAACATCTGCTCGTGTTCTAGACTTGTAAATAGAGTTTTCAGACTGTTTGTAATATTGTGCTATTTCAAGAACCAGTTTTTCAGCTAAATCCTTTTCTTGACCTTGATTCGTGTATAAGTACAATGTACTGAAAAAGTCTTTCGCAATGTTCATTTCATTGGCAAACAATGATTTATTATCATTACACTCTTTTATTTCGTTGATGTCTATTGCATTTTTTGGTAATTTAAATTGTGCGGTATCAGAATTCAGTATTTCTCTGCCGGCTTCCTCAAAAGTTTCATTGACAAACACCTTAGAAACTTGAAGTTGTTCCAACCGCTTAGTATATTCCTTTAGTACACTTTCCTTGACTTTGGCATTAAAAGTTAACTTATTTGATCTCTCATCAAATACAATATATCTATAAATCAATTTGCTAAGATAAATTCGTTGACTGGATTCCTCGTCGCTACTGAATAGCAACTGAAGATTCGTTAGCAGGTACTGTGCATCGACTTGAGCTTTACTTAAAACTTCTTCATATATCTTGTATTTCAATTTGATAAGTATTTCGTCTGCCGCGTAAAAAAGCTTAGAATTTACAGATCCATCGTAAAAATCTTTATTTTCTGTAAGAGTTATTACATCTGGCACTAGAATGTTAGCATACTTTTTAAAAATATCATAGTTCTTCTTTCCTTTTTTGTCAATGACACTAACAAAACACTTTGCTATCAAATCTATCTCCTTGTCAATTAGCACGTTGGACAGTAAATCTACATCCTGGTCATCATATGCTATCTGGAATATGTCTCCTGAGGTAAGATCGTCGTCCTTGCAGCTTATTATCTGCTTTACCTTACTGAATATATAGTTATTTTCTAAATCAATTTGTTTTATCTTCTCTTTGCTAATTTTATTAACAGCTGACGTGTATACGACGAAATGAAAGGTCAAATCTTTAAAATCTCCATTGAATATATGACTATTATCGGTTTCGAAATTATTTAGTACTTGTAAATAGCTGTCGAAACATTTGAGCAGGTTTACTTTACTCTTCGGTCTGTACAAACTGGAATCGGCGATTCCTTTCGAAGCGTCGTCCTTGTGTTTGGACTGTATGAACGCGGCGACTTGTTTGCTCTTGTATGTAAATCTTAGACAGATGTCGTCGAGGTCTCCGACTCCGTCGACATTCGATCCTAGCAGGAAGTCATCGACCTCATCGTCAGTGAGACACCTGAGAAGGACCAAGCTCAATAGTCTTGATTCATACAACTGTCCTGTGGCTCCGGAAGTTCCTTTTCTTTTCTTGTATTTTACTCTTGGTTTTGTGTGTTCTTTCGCATGGTTTTGGTCGCATTGACTTTGGTTGCCTTGACTTGTGCTGGAATTTGCAGTTGTATCGTTTTTTTTATTCTTCTTCGATTTGTTTTTACCTCGACCGTCAACGTTTGCCATTTCGTAGATTTTTAATCATATCTGAAAAAATATGATAACTTGATAAACAAAAAAAAATATCGTTCACACTGAATTCAACATACTCTACGTGATGGTATACCACATGGCTGCAACACCTCACATGTCTTTAACATATCCGGTCAGAGTGTTCCGGATATGTTAAAGGAAAATTCAAACAAGTAATGATAGGTTTTTAGGACATTTTATAATTTATTTATTTTTCCGTCTATTAAACTTTAATTGTTTTTCATCAAATTTCATTATTTTAGTATAACCAGAAGTATTCTGTTGGTTTTGGACCCAAAACAAGTCTAAGACCTCAACAAATTAAAACCGTAAATATATCATAGAGGAAATACTTAGCTCATGTTTATAGTTTGCTGCAATTTATCACCTTTCTATCTCTACTCTAGTAAAGCATAGAGTAGAGAGCAAATGATATTTTCTAGATATTTTAAGAATCTATACTAATCTATACTTATATTATAAAGCTGAAGAGTTTGTTTGTTTGTTTGTTTGAACACGCTAATCTCAGGAACTACTGGTTCAAATTGAAAAAAATCTTTTTATGTTGGATAGTCCATTTATCGAGGAAGGCTATAGGCTACTTTTTAATACTTTTTATCCCGAAATTCCCACGGGATCAGGAGTTACGGGGGTGAAACCGCGGAGCGCTGCTAGTATGTTATAAATCGTCTACTTTACTAATATTTAAAAAACAGTTTACACTTTCAGTGCAGCAGTTTGTTACGTCATTGATTGATTATTACATCAACCTCCTTGTCATAAAGACATATATAAGAGAAATGTATAATGTACTATCTGCGCCCCGCGGTTTCACCCGCGTAAGGTTCGATCCCGTGGGAATATTGGGATAAAAATTAGCCTATATGTTAATCCAGGCCTCTAGCTATCTACATACCGAATTTCATTGCAATCGGTTAAGTGGTTTTAGCGTGAAGGAGTAACAAACACACACACACACACACGCACACACAAACTTTCACATTTATAATATTAGTAGGATAACATGTGTATATCGATCTACAATTACTTACCTAGTAACCTCAAAGCACTGGAGAATAATCTTTTTAAAAACATTAAGTATCTGGCTTCTTGAACACTGTTTTTATGACCTTAACGAATTCAAATCATTTAGTAATAGGAAAAATACAATAGAATTTTTATCTTTTGACATTAGGTACTATTTATTAATTTGATTATTGAAATTGTGTAATTGATATTATTTTTAACATTTGCACGTCTGCTTGCGGACCGAATACATGTTCTAATATGTTTTGTAAGACCTTTATGCTATGTATTCCGGCGAATAAATGATCTTATCTTATCATTCCTCCTCACTGCATTTTTTGCGAATATTTGTATGAAAATTACAGAAGGTTACAAAAATCAGCTACTTCCTTTAATTTGTCATACTATGTTCGGTTCCAGGAATTGATCTCGATCAGCAACAGCAACACTATAGATTGTTACAAAAATATAGGGTGAACAGGTTCGATTCTTGACTAGGGCACCTACCTAATGACTTTTTCGAAAATGCAGTTTTAGTTTTCATCAAAATCGGGCACGCTTCTCTTTTCAGTGTTTTTCGCTATACCTAATTTATATTATACTAGGAGCGCTCCGCGGTTTCACCCCCGTAACTCCTGATCCCGTGGGAATTTCGGGATAAAAAGTAGTAAAAAGTAGCCTATAGCCTTCCTCGATAAATGGACTATCCAACGCAAAAGATTTTTTCAATTCGAACCAGTAGTTCCTGAGATTAGCACGTTCAAACAAACAAACTCTTCAGCTTATAATATTAGTATAGATTAACGTATGTGGTGTATTTTTATAAGGTTTTTGACCAACCACTCAAAAACTACTTAACCGATTTTCATACCAATGAATTGATTAATTCAAGAGGAAGTTTTAAAAGTACTACCTAAACAGATTTTCCTCTGAATTTTTCATACTTTGCATGATTAGAACCAACCCCTCATGCCAAACCATATCTTCTGCATATTGCTGTTAGATTAAGAAGTAGCTCTAGGTACCTCCGAAAGGAATATCTTCCACCGGATAGTTTTTATACTTACCTGGCATCCTACCACTGCTTTGGCGATGTACTGTAGCAACTAATAACTAAGTAACTAATAACTTATAAATGAGCTAATCCTTTAAAAAATTCGTTTCCGCAATTTAATATTGCACAGCGCCATCTTTCGGTTGCCAGGCGAAGTGTCGCCACTATAAATTAAATAAATTTACCACAATTATTTATCATCGATAACTAGATAAGTACTTAATCTGATCAGATATAATTTACCTACTAACAATATTTAATATTTTCTACAGAACAGTAAGTTGTAATTTAACAAACATAATTAATTTCTATTTACGTTGGTATCCAAAGAGATTTTGTGCTTTTAAATTAAATGTAATAATAAAACTATAAAGTTGTGCAACAAATAATGTTGCTGATAGAAACTGAATGAAAAACTCACCAGAATTTCTTCACAACACACAAAAACGTGACGCTATTGCAAATGCGAGCGAATTTTGACACTAGTGTTGCTTTTTTTTATTATATGTTGGCCACGGAAGTCAATAACTTTAATAAGCGTCTGTATAAAGTCTGTAGGCAGGGATGATGTGTCATCAGTCTCTCTTCATCTGAAAAATATAAAATACTAGCAAACCCGGCGAACTCCGTTTCGCCACCAGATTTTCTTGAATTTTCTTTGCTATAAACCTCACGGAGCCCGAGACCTTTCCAACGAAAGCAAAACCGTGGAAATCGGTTCGTGCGTTCTGGAGTTATAGCGTCAGGGAGGAAAACCCGACTTATTTTTATATATTAGATATATATATATATATATAAATATTGCAGGACATTCCACGAATTGCCATTTAGCTAAGTAACTAGACTTGTGTTATGGGTGCTAGACAACGGATATACTACATTATATACTTTTCTTTTGTAAATATATACTTATAACACATAGAAACAACCAGACCACAGATAAATATCTAAGCATAAATACTTGTCTGAGGCGAGAATCGACTCCGCAACCCTGTGTGCAATACTGTTTTGATTTATAAAAAAGGTAGGTACCAAAGAGTTTTTTAGCTAGCAAAAATAGTTGTCTCTAGAGTTGGTTTACTAACGAAAATTTTACGTGATAATTACTTAGAAAACGATAAAAAATTGAGTTGTTTATTTTTTGTTTTTTCTTTACTTAAATATATTGTTTTTCCGTACCATTGTATTTTGTTCTTAACCCCCGACCCAAAAACATAGAAAAAACCCTAAAAAATATTGTATGTCAGACGAGGCCTTTAGCCTGGCCTTTCCGGAGCATAATTAACAAAAAAATATTGCTTAAATCCTCTTTGATATTGCCTTAAAAAAATGTAAACATAGACTCACAAATATTTTGTTAATTATTATTTTGTTTTCTTTTCAAGTCTTTTCTTTTATTCGCAACTGTGATAAAAAACGTCGTACGATATACTATAAACTGTAAGATATACTGTAATGTACTATAAACGTTCAACATGCTGCATTATTAAAATAAATTTCAAGACAGATTCTACATTGGATGGCGTCCGATAGTGTACGCCTACTTTGGGTTTAGGGGCTTATTTCGAAAAAATACCGCATTTCGATATACAGGATTGCCGTTTGATACTATGGTATTATAATTATGAGTATTTTTTGCAAATCATAAGCCAAGTGTCTCATAACAGTCGCATCTAACGTCAAAAAAGGAATTTATTATTAAAATATAATGATATAATATAATATATAATATACCTCCCTATAATGATTATTGTGATTTGCTAGACATAGTTAAGAAAGTTAATACCAAAAACACAATAACAGTTAACTAACAGGGCAGTTTGATAAGTTTGAAATCGTAAGTTTTAAAAATGAAAAATATCATAGTTAAACACGACTACATCATCATCATCATCATCATCATGTCAGCCCATGCACGTCCACTGCTGGACATAGGCCTCCCCCATACGACTACATAGAACTTAAAAATATTGTTACTTACAACATGAACTATTAACATTTGAATAAATGAATTTCAACTTAATTATTAAATTATTATTTATATATTATGCTTTGTTGATTAATGAGACGACACTTAAAGATTTTTTATTATTGGCATACGCCACTTACTAGCTTGAAAGAGGGTCATTTTATTCACAACCTTTCAAATAACAATGATGGCAATCAATCGTCAATATCATTACATAGTATAAAACAAAGTCGCTATCCGCTGTCTGTCCCAATGTATGCTTAGATCTTTAAAACTATGCAACGAATTTTGATGCGGTTTTTTCAATAGATAAAGTGATTCAAGAGGAAGGTTTATATGTACTTATAATACATGCATAATATAGCCATGCGAAGCCGGGACGAGTCGCTAGTTATTTATAAGTCATAGAATAATAATGACAATAAAATAAAACAGACTTATTATAAGCAAACATTTTATTAAAGTAGGTAAATGTCAAAATAAATACAAAATGAGTATTATTCAGAGTATAACTAAGTTTAACTAATACTACAAAGTTAAAGTTAGTTAAGCAAGGTAGCTACTTATACCCCCCCGTGGGTATTGCGGTGAGCCGTTTCCCCTACCTTCCGTGGCCCTGACGGGGCCGCTACCGTTAGATGGCGGACGCGGTGGGGTCGCAGAGGAAGAGGACTGCCGGTGTGTTGTTGCCGCTTTCCCTGTCCTCTGCGACCGGAGTGGCTGGCGATGGGGCTACTTACCTGACCCATCGCAGGGGCCCATGGGCGTCCAGACATGGGGCTGTCTGGCGTCCATCCGCTTGGTCCCCGAGAAGGAGGTTGCGACGTTCCACGTGCTCTGGTGCGTCGCAACAAGGGGGAGGGGCGAAAGCCTAAGAGGAGGGTCCTCACGGACAAATGCCGTCGGGGCTGCTGATGAATGTGAAAGCGATGCCGGTAGACCCGACAATAGGCATCGAGACGGAGCACCCTGGGGTTTTAGTCGGTTGGAACATAACCACTTCGTTGGCCCCAACAATGGAGTGGTACCCGACGCCGGGTTTCGCCAGGAAAAAAAAAAAGGTAGCTACTTATAAATAAATTATTGTTCTTAAGATATTTAAAAAACCCATATAAAACCTAAAGCCTTCCTAAAGCCTCAGTTTTTTCTTTAATTTGCTTCCACCTACCTACACACTTTTTGTCCTTTAATCCTTTTATTACATATAAGTTGAACGCTGGAACTTTATCATAGTCTGTAAGTTCAAATTCACTTTTTAAATACGTATTACTATTGACTAACAAGACATCGAAATCATCAAACGAATATTGAGGATTCATCATGTGTTCGACTTCTTTCACAAGAGCATCTAATATTTCTTCATTAGTGATTTTTTCAATTTCCGTCTTTTCAAAATTTAATTTGCAAACATTAATGACATTTTTTATATAAACAACATCAACTTCTCGTATCTTATTAAGGACATAATCAACAAGTTCAGGGTGATTTGTGAGCACTGTTCCAACAAAAAATCCTCTTTCGAGTATATCTTTTATGAATATCTCTATATTGTCTTTATTAAGATTACCGTCTATACTGCGTAGCAAAAACATAGTAACGTTAGGTAAATCAAAGTTTATAGATCTGTCCAAAGCAGGTTCAATAGTTCGGGTCTCAACTTCATCCGAGTCACCTACAACCTCGAGATCCTTCCAATCTTTATGACTCCACATAAGTTTAAAAACTAGTTTCTTAACAGACTCTTGTTCTAAAACTTCTCTTAACTTTTTCCCATCGTACTTTAGTTTTTGATCAAATATTGACATCAAACCAACTGAGCTTTGTCTCATAAGAAAGTTTAGTATTAAGTCCATCGTAGTTTTAATCAGTTGAGGTTTGCTCAAGATTATATCGACAATGAATTCTACAGTGAAAAATTCAGCAAAAGTGAGATGAATAAATCTTGGTACTTCATTATGAATACGTTCTATCAAACCTGATTTTTCTTTTCCATCTTTTATTTTCTGCATAGTTATTTCAATATCTTGCCGATCCTCTTTGGTTAACAATTTTTTAGCGTGTTTTGTATGACGAAACATCGAGTAATATGCTAATTTCTTATGGATACTGAAGAATCGTGCTTGTTCATCGTTAAATATTGACTTTACATCTGGTCTAGAGATTTTCATACCATTCTTATCTTCAAACCGAACTTTTAGTTTAAGCTCGACAAACCGCTTATAATAGTTTAAAGTAGTATAGCCCAAATCCCAATCCGTTTGCGATTTCGGACTGTCACTTTTAATTTCAGCTACAAAGTAACTTGCCGCCATGTCCATGTAAAGTGGTACTCCCACTATCTTTTCCGCAACTGAATATAAATAACCTCGGGTGGATTTGGAGTGTGCTAGTTTCATCCTAAGTTCCTTATCTGACACCCAACTATCTATAACTTTTTCTTTGTCTATTTTTAAAGGCATGTACAGAATTTGGTTTTTAAAGTAACGTACGGCCGAAACATACATTTGATACAACGGTACATTAGTTGCTAAGAAATGTTCCATGAATTTCCCAAAGTTTTTCAAAAACTGTCCCATAAAGTCAAAAAAACTTTGTATGTTGTTAAATTGTACCATGTTGACTTCGTGTGTCTGAAAATTTACATTCCAATACTTGTCGTAAAAAATATTTTGCTCTCTGCTCGTTAATGGCTTCAAAATTAGTGAAAACCCAAATTCCTTTTCTAAGTGTTGTAAAATAAAGTCATAAGGTCTACTGGTAATCCAAATTTGAAAACGATTTGTTTCTGAAGGATAAAACAACTCCGTTAAGTGTAAACACGATTTGTATCTATCACCTTCTATGAGACGATTATAATCAATATTTTTTATGAAATTAGTCACCTGCGTTTGATAATCAGGACATATTTCGTCGAAACCATCGAATATAAATATCATGTCACCTTTGCTGTAACACTTCATCATTATTTTTAGAGCAATCGCTTCTCCAGGGTCATTTCCTAAATATTCAACGGTTACATTACCACCAACATCTTCAATACAGAACTTACTTATATCTTTGAATTCAGACATGATAACGAGTTTCATAAATTCTATTTGATTCACTTCTGTTCCTAACTTTTCGAATTCTTCGCAGTAGTCCAGTAAATTCATACGTATAATCCACTTCTGGGGATACTCTTTCTTTGTTTCTAAAGACAAATGAGTGAGGATTGTTGACTTGCCCATCCCTGCTTCGGCCGTGATAATATTTATATATGTGGGCATATCCTGAAATGTATCCAGTTTGTACTCGTAATATGTTGCATCAACATCATCGTAAGTCTTTTTGTTTTCGAAGAATCGACTTACAAAGGCACGTGGCATATAGAAATCTTTGATAGCTTCATAATTGAAATTGCTCAAACTATGTCCTATAGTGATAGCCTCATTCTTTAAAATCTTAAGAATGATTTCTGAGTCAACTATACTGTAATCAGTGTCTATTGCATCTCTAAATGTTATTTTATGTCCTTGAAAGTCTACTTCATATTCCAAAAGCTTATTCTGAGTTTCAGCAGCCATGTTCAACAGTGTATTGTTTTCATCTATTATTGTAGAATTGATTTCTACGCGATTATTATTGAATTGGGATAAGGTTTCATCAGAAACTATCACAATTTTACCTTTAAATGCATCGACAATATTTCCTATTAAACACATGGCCATACCTTTTTCGCATTCTTGGAATTTATCACATACTACTATCAAAACAGTATTTGTCTTATTTTTCAGTTCTTCATTTAGCAATTGCAATTCGGTTTCACGTAAGTTGTACAGATATTTGTGATCTATAAACAGACAAATACTGCCAAAAAATTGCTTCAATTTCAGTGTGGTAAGCAGTAAAGAACTTGTAATTATATTTGTAATCTGATTATCAATAATTTGATCTAAGTAATTCAATGCTTGGTGTTGGAATTGTATGTTATAGTGATCAGTCTTATGTTGATAATTAAAACTGAGCATGTCTACAAAAGGTAGAGCTATTTCGAATGCCAATTTCTCCAAATAGTCGCATGTTTTTGTCAGAAAATAAGATTTACCGTCTAACAACCACCATTTTTGTATTTCATCGTGGAACTTCAAAGATGCAACATCTGCTCGTGTTCTAGACTTGTAAGTAGAGTTTTCAGACTGTTTGTGATATTGTGCTATTTCAAGAACCAGTTTTTCAGCTACATCCTTTTCTTGACCTTGATTCGTGTATAAGTACAATGTACTCAGGAAGTCTTTCGCAATGTTCATTTCATTGGCAAACAATGATTTCTTATCATTACACTCTTTTATTTCGTTGATGTCTATTGCATTTTTTGGTAATTTAAATTGTGCGGTATCAGAATTCAGTAGTTCTCTGCCGGCTTCCTCAAAAGCTTCATTGACAAACACCTTAGAAACTTGAAGTTGTTCCAACCGCTTATTATATTCCTTTAGGACACTTTCCTTGACTTTGGCACTAAAAGTTAACTTATTTGATCTTTCATCAAATACAATATATCTATAAATCAATCTTCTAAGATAAATTCGTTGACTGGATTTCTCATCGCTACTGAATAGCAACTGAAGATTCGTTAGCAGGTACTGTGCATCGACTTGAGCTTTACTTAAAACTTCTTCATATATCTTGTATTTCAATTTGATAAGTATTTTGTCTGCTGCGTAAAAAAGCTTAGAATTTACAGATCCATCGTAAAAATCTTCATTTTCTATAAGAGTTATTACATCTGGCACTAGAATGTTAGCATACTTTTTAAAAATATCATAGTTCTTCTTTCCTTTTTTGTCAATGACACTAACAAAACACTTTGCTATCAAATCTATCTCCTTGTCAATTAGCACGTTGGACAGTAAATCTACATCCTGGTCATCATATGCTATCTGGAATATGTCTCCTGAGGTAAGATCGTCGTCCTTGCAGCTTATTATCTGCTTTACCTTACTGAATGTATAGTTATTTTCTAAATCAATTTGTTTTATCTTCTCTTTGCTAATTTTATTAACAGCTGACGTGTATACGACGAAATGAAAGGTCAAATCTTTAAAATCTCCATTGAATATGTGACTATTATCGGTTTCGAATTTATTTAGTACTTGTAAATAGCTGTCGAAACATTTAAGCAGGTTTACTTTGCTCTTGGGACTGTATAAACTGGAATCGGCGATTCCTTTCGAAGCGTCGTCCTTGTGTTTGGACTGTATGAATGCGGCGACTTGTTTGCTCTTGTATGTGAATCTTAGACAGATGTCGTCAAGGTCTCCGACTCCGTCGACATTCGATCCCAGCAGGAAGTCTTTAACCTCATCGTCAGTGAGACACCTGAGGAGGACCAAGCTCAATAGTCTTGATTCATACAACTGTCCTGTGGCTCCGGAAGTTCCTTTTCTTTTCTTGTATTTTACTCTTGGTTCTGTGTGTTCTTTCGCATGACTTTGGTTGCCTTGACTTGTGCTGGAATTTGCTGTTGTATCGTTTTTTTTATTCTTCTTCGATTTGTTTTTACCTCGACCGTCGACGTTAGCCATTTCTTAGCCTTTAATCGTCTCTACAATAGAAACCATTCGGTAAACTTTAAAATTGTACAGTTATTCCGATAAAATTAACAGTTTACTAACACACCCAAAATGAGTCAATATACGAGCAAGATTTAAATCTAGTAAAATCAGATATTAAAGAATAATCAAAAGTTTAGGTTACTTACGACTAAAACGACTTAAGATCACACAGGAAATGGTTTAAATACCGTTTTTAAATAAGCAAATAATGTAGTTGGAATATTATAATAATACATTGCGATACAAGTTTGGTAAAGTACCTACTCTCATTAAAGATTCTAAGTAAGTTTTATTTTCAGTAACACAGTCTTGTACGAGGATGAATAAATGTCATAGAAAAGGAACCTAATGTATTATAGAGATAACAACATTTCGTCACGTAGACATAAATTGCTCGAAGGTCAACGAATAATAAAGGTAAAGAAAATTAATAAAGTTAAATTATAAAGAAAAATACACTTACCGAGTTATTATAATGTTAACTAATGTTTCACTTCACGTTTTTTTGTATTATTTTTACATTTTTGAGTCGACTATGCGTTTGACCTTGGTATGAGTAGCGTACCAATGGCGCCAATACAAAGTTTAATATAAATGTTTCGTTAGACAAATTGCTTATCGTTTTTAGTACCACAGACATCCGCTATGTAAATAGTGGGCGCTGCTTGTTAGTTTGTTTACTTATCTCATGCGTTTTGTGCGAACTCGGAATCCACATTACTAGATAAAATATTTAGGTTAGTATCTATCTATGTCTTTATTAAAATAATCTGAGCATAATAATTTGAACGCGATTAAGCTTTTAAAATCGAAAGTTTATCAAAATAATAATTAGGCACCCATTGGTCTTTAAAAATAGTTTAAAAATGAATCATTTTAATGGACTAACCGATTGATCCAGGGTCCCATTTTACCTCTTGAGTTATGGAAGCCTAAAGACAATAATAATAATTGGGTATTGATGTTTTAGATAGACATAGTTCTATTCGTAAAACGCCTAAACTCTCATCCCACGTCAAAGATAGGTGTAGCTAATCGTGAGCTAATCCAATCTCCTTGTTAAAGGGTTCAGGGTAATTAGGGAAGCGAAGCGGAGCACCTTAGGTTAGATTAGCTACATTATCTTATATCAGTTACAAATGATTTGTTTTTATGACGTTATAATAATATAATGCTTGCTTATCACCTATAGGTACCATCCTCTCAACTTACTGGACCGTGTCACAATAGCATTGCTGGTCAATCAGTCAGTCAGGACTTTGAATTTTATCTTTATAGGTAAATAATAATAAATATTGCAGGACATTCCACACATCGCCATCTAGCCCTAAGCTAAATAACTAGACTTGGCTAAGTACTACTTATATACTTTTCTTTTGTAAATATATACTTATAATACAACCAGACCACAGACAAATTTCTAAGCATAAATACATGTCTGAGGCGGGAATCGAAACCGCAACCCTGTGTTTGGCAGTTCGGCATGGTAACCATTATGCCAGCTAGGTCGTCATATCATATTTCATATCAGTCAGTCAATCAGTCAGATACTTACTGACTGATTGACTGACTGATATGTTCTTTGTGAAGTGTAGGTACTAAGAAAGGGTTTTAAGTTCCCCTAAAAGGGATGAAATGGCGGTCAAAGCTGCGGGCAGAAGCAATTTATAATTATGGAACACTATCATAATGAGACGGTTTGGTTAAAAAACAGTTTTAGTAGTATGACAGAAAAGCAGAATTCCCGGTCGAAAGTCAACTCAGCTAGACGACATAAAAACAGAATATCTGTAGACAGCAGTTTTAAGTTATTAAACATAGTTTTAAGTTTTCACTCCTGTCGGCAGTCCCTCATGACTGTTTATGTATTATTTATTTGTCACCAAAAGCCGATATTTTCGATTGGAACTAGGTCACACGAGCCAACAAAAGCAAGGTTTTTGGCATTAGGGTATAGTTAAGGCTCATTCTGACAAGTGAATGTATCATTTTATTAATTTTTAGGCTATTTAAATAGATTATTTTGCGAAACATTTTAACTGTTATTCTTTCTTTCTTATTATAATAAAAATAAAAAATAATAGGAGATTTGGAGGCAACGAGAAAACTTCTGATGGCGTTGTCCGCGGTTAGTCGTAGAGTTGGGTTTTGTTGATGTTGTAGTGCAATGCTATAACAACAGATGGCGTTGTCCACAGTTAGTTGAAGGGTTGGGTTTTGTTGACGTTGTAGTGCAATGCTATGACAACAGATGGCGTTGTCCGCAGTTTTTCGTAGAGTTGGGTTTTGTTGATGTTGTAGTGCAATGCTATAACAACAGATGGCGTTGTCCACGGTTAGTTGAAGGGTTGGGTTTTGTTGATGTTGTAGTGTAATGCTATAACAACAGATGGCGTTGTCCGCGGTTAGTCGTAGAGTTGGATTTTGTTGATGTTGTAGTGCAATGCTATAACAACAGATGGCATTGTCCGCGATTAGTCGAAAGGTTGGGTTTTGTTGATGTTGTAGTGCAATGCTTTACTGTTAGAAAGCGATAAAGCTCTTTTATTTTATTTATAAGGACACAATTTCTTACAATAATTGATCAGTTAAAAAATACCAGGAAACCTAACTGGGTTTGTCTTGGCATCTAGGCTACAACATTTTATAAAAAAACTAGCAAACCCGGCGAACTCCGTTTCGCCACCAGATTTTCTTGAATTTTCTTTGCTATAAACCTCACGGAGCCCGAGACCTTTCCAACGAAAGCAAAACCGTGGAAATCGGTTCGTGCGTTCTGGAGTTATAGCGTCAGGGAGGAAAACCCGACTTATTTTTATATATTAGATTATAAAAAATTAAAAGTAGGTAGATTTTATTCATAAGCATTCTAAAAAACAGTATTTTTTACCATAAGATATTTAAAAGAAAACAGAGACCCGGCCGACCGACCGCAAACCGATTAAGTTGCATCATGTTTTTAAACAAAAATAAAATAATAATCTATAATGTACTAATCAAGAAGGTACGTACAGTAAATTGTGTGTTACTTACATAATGTATTTAAGTCAGTAACTACACGCACATAGGTACATTATAGGTAAAAAAACTGTAATTGTAAAATATCCAGAAAAAGTAAACAAGTATTTTTAGAGTTTTAGTTTGTCTGTTTGAACCAGCTAATCTCATAAACCACAGAACAGATTTCCACAAGGTCCACAGAATTATGTTCAGAAAATATCAGATTAACATTTTGTGTATGTTTCAGTTTAATTTTAATACAAAAATTAGGATATTTGATAAAGAAATGTAAAATAAGGACCCGTTTTTACCCTGTGGGTACGAAAAAACCGAAATATTTTTGGATAATAAAACGTAATGAAACTTCAAAATAGAACAATAAATACTACGAGTTTTTTACGCACTTGATCTAACATTGAGGTATGGTCGGCTGCATAATTGCAGCCCCCGCTAAAGTTCAAAAATTACTATTATTGGCATAATTTAATTCTAATAATTTTGTTTGATAAATTAATGAGTTAGAAGACTTTAAACTTCAACTAAAACATGTGCCTAAAATCTTGCTTGTAACAGCTGTTTTGGAGCTCTACGGTGGGTCTGCAATTATGCAGCCGACTGTACCTATCGGGGTTATATAGTTTTGATGTTTTTAATTGACCATTATTTGATTAGTGGTCTAACGCGTAAAAGGATTATGATTTACTTGGATAGATAGATAGATAAACTCTTTATTGTACCACATTAAACCTTAATTCTAACATAAACTCCTGTTACAAAACTTCACTCATCACTCTTCTTTCATTTACTTCAGTGACGCAAATCATATTAATTCTTTTATTTTATCCTACTACGAAAACTGTGCTCAAAATATACAAAAGCTTTGTTTCGATAGAAACGAATCATGAAAAATTGATATCGCTGTAGGCAAAGCCTACTGAGTGATCCCATAGCCACGTCGTCGTTACAAACTTCACTTCGATTATTTCAAATTTCGTCGCTTTTGTATTGGTCATCTTTAAGTTTTTACCATCTATGATTTAATGATGCTGAATACACCGTTCTTTATCTCCGGTTCGCTTTCACCAGCCGTTCAGAGTGGAGTAGTAAGAGCAAAAATGCTCGAAGAATGGATGCCGAACGTCGTGGATGAGTTGGCCAGCTAGCTTGGACTACCAGTGATGGTTTAAAATCCACTCATAAACTTGTTATTATAAAGGGCTTCTACGTGTTAGGTTTGGCTTTATACACGCCTTTCAAAGATCCGTGATATGGAATATTTAAAGTTATTCTTTTTTCCCAAGCCAAATACATATAGACAACAATATAAATATATAACAACATAACATAATACAACATAGATATAGGTACAATCACTTGCTAAAATAAAATACCTTGACGCTAGGTATACACTATGTGATAATGCGCAGGTAGATAGGTTTCGATGAAGAACTGACTAATATTCGTGTTCATCAGATGAAACGTGCGGTATGAATAGAACGACCAACCCTAACGAAACGAATATTACCGTCTCCACATAACCGGATTATTTGTACAGCATGGGATAAGTGATCTTTATTAACAAGATCTATTATCTCTTTATTTGTGATATTTTGAACATTCAATTTATCCAATCTATAGATTTTGCAAACATTAATGACATTTTTTATATAAACAACATCAACTTCTCTTATCTTATTAAGGACATAATCTATTAGGTCAGAGTGATTTGTGCGTATCGCTAAAATAAAAAAATGTATACCCAGTACTTCTTCTATAAATGTCTCTATATTGTCTTTAGTGAGATTACCGTCTATGCTGCGTAGTAAAAACATGGCAACGTTAGGTAAATTGTTGGCGATAGATATATCTAAAACAGTTTCAATATTTTGTGTCGCAGCTTCATTCAAATCAAAAGCAACAACCATTCGTCGCCAATCTTTCTTATTCCACATAAATTCAAAAACTATTTTCTTAACATAATCTTGTTCTAAAACTTCTTTTAACTTTGTCCCATCGAATTTCAGTTTTTGATCAAACATTGTCATTAAACCAACTGAGCTTTTTCCCATAACAAAGTTTACTAATAAGTCCATTGTAGTGTTAATCAGTTGAGGTTTGCTCAAGATTATATCGACAATGAATTCTACAGCGAAAAATTCAGCGAAACTGAGATGAATAAATCTCGGTACTCTATTATAAACACGTTCAATCAAACCCGATTTTTCTTTTCCATCTTTTATTTTCTGGATAATTATTTCAATATCTTGTCGATCCTCTTTGGTTAATAATTTTTTAGAGTGTTTTATATGACGAAGGATCGAATAGAATGCTAATTTCTTATGGATACTTAAGAATCGTGCTTGTTCATCGATAAACATTGACTTTACATCTGGTCTAGAGATTTTCATACCATTCTTATCTTCAAACCGAACTTTTAGTATAAGCTCTATGAATCGCTTGTAATTATTTAAAGTGGTAAAACCCAAATCCCAATCATCTGATTCACCACCAACTGGTGATTTTGGACTGTCACTTTTTATTTTGGCTACAAAGTTTTGCGCCGCCATGTTCATGTAAAGAGGTACTCCTACTATGTCTACTGCAGCTGTAAATTGACTATCTCGATTTAATTCAAATTCTGCTAGTTTCATCCCGAGTTCTTTATCCGACACCCAACTATCTATAACTCTTTCTTTGTCAATTTTTAAAGGCATATACAGAATTTGGTTTCTAAAGTACCGTACAGCCGACATATACATTTGATACAACGGTACATCAGTAGCTAAGAAATGTTCCACAATTGTTCCGAAGTTTTTTACAAACCGTCTCATATAATCAAAAAAAGTTTGTATGTTGTTAAATTGTACCATATTGACTTCGTGTGTCTGAAAATTTATATTCCAATACTTGTCGTAATAAATATTCTGTTCTCTACTCGTTAACGGCTTCATTATAAAGGATGTGCCAAATTCTTTTTCTAAGTGTTGTATAATCAAATTATAAGGTCTACTGGTAATCCAAATTTGAAAACGATTTGTTTCTGAAGGATAAAACAACTCCGTTAAGTGTAAAGACGATTTGTATCTATCACCTTCTATGAGACGATCGTAATCAATATTTTTTATGAAATTAGTTACCTGCGTTTGATAATCAGGACATATTTCGTCGAAACCATCGAATATAAATATCATGTCTCCTTTGTTGTAACACTTCATCATTATTTTTAGAGCAATTGCTTCTCCAGGGTTATTTCCTATGTATTCAACGGTTACATTACCACCGACATCTTCAATACAGAACTTACTTATATCTTTGAATTCACACATGATAACGAGTTTCATAAATTCCATTTGATTCACTTCTGCTCCTAACTTTTCGAATTCTTCGCAGTAGTCTAGTAAATTCATACGTATAATCCACTTCTGAGGATACTCTTTCTTTGTTGCTAAAGCCAAATGCGTAAGGATTGTTGACTTGCCCATCCCTGCTTCGGCCGTGATAATATTTATATTTCTGGGCATATCCTGAAATGTATCCAGTTTATACTCGTAATATGTTGCATCAACATCATCGTAAGTCTTTTTGTTTTCGAAGAATCGACTTACAAAGGCACGTGGCATATAGAAATCTTTGATAGCTTCATAATTGAAATTGCTCAAACTATGTCCTATAGTGATAGCCTCATTCTTTAAAATCTTAAGAACGATTTCTGAGTTAACTATACTGTAATCAGTGTCTATTGCATCTTTAAATTTAACTTTATGTCCTTGAAAGTCTACTTCATATTCCAAAAGCTTATTCTGAGTTTCAGCAGCCATGTTCGACAGTGTATTGTTTTCATCCATTATTGTAGAATTGATTTTTACGCGATTTTTATTGAATTGGGATAAGGTTTCATCAGAAACTATCACGATTTTACCTTCAAATGCATCGACAATATTTCCCATTAACCACATGGCCATACCTTTTTCGCATTCTTGTAATTTATCACATACTAGTATCAAAACCGTATTTGTTTTATTTTTCAATTCTTCCTTAAACAATTCCCACTCGTTTTCACGTAAGTTGTACAGATATTTGTGATCTATAAACAGACAAATACTGCCGAAAAATTGCTTCAATTTCAGTGTGGTAAGCAGTAACGAACTTGTAATTATATTTGTAATCTGATTATCAATAATTTGATCTAAGTAATTCAATGCTTGGTGTTGGAATTGTATGTTATAGTGATCAGTCTTATGTTGATAATGAAAACTGAGCATGTCTACAAAAGGTAGAGCTATTTCGAATGCCAATTTCTCCAAATAGTCGCATGTTTTTGTCAGAAAATAAGATTTACCGTCTAACAACCACCATTTTTGTATTTTATCGTGGAACTTCAAAGATGCAACATCTGCTCGTGTTCTAGACTTGTAAATAGAGTTTTCAGACTGTTTGTAATATTGTGCTATTTCAAGAACCAGTTTTTCAGCTACATCCTTTTCTTGACCTTGATTCGTGTATAAGTACAATGTACTGAAAAAGTCTTTCGTAATGTTCATTTCATTGGCAAACAATGATTTCTTATCATTACACTCTTTTATTTCGTTGATGTCTATTGCATTTTTTGGTAATTTAAATTGTGCGGTATCAGAATTCAGTATTTCTCTGCCGGCTTCCTCAAAAGTTTCATTGACAAACACCTTAGAAACTTGAAGTTGTTGCAACCGCTTAGTATATTCCTTTAGTACACTTTCCTTGACTTTGGCATTAAAAGTTAACTTATTTGATCTCTCATCAAATACAATATATCTATAAATCAATTTGCTAAGATAAATTCGTTGACTGGATTCCTCGTCGCTACTGAATAGCAACTGAAGATTCGTTAGCAGGTACTGTGCATCGACTTGAGCTTTACTTAAAACTTCTTCATATATCTTGTATTTCAATTTGATAAGTATTTCGTCTGCTGCGTAAAAAAGCTTAGAATTTACAGATCCATCGTAAAAATCTTCATTTTCTATAAGAGTTATTACATCTGGCACTAGAATGTTAGCATACTTTTTAAAAATATCATAGTTCTTCTTTTCTTTTTTGTCAATGATACTAACAAAACACTTTGCTATCAAATCTATCTCCTTGTCAATTAGCACGTTGGACAGTAAATCTACATCCTGGTCATCATATGCTATCTGGAATATGTCTCCTGAGGTAAGATCGTCGTCCTTGCAGCTTATTATCTGCTTTACCTTACTGAATGTATAGTTATTTTCTAAATCAATTTGTTTTATCTTCTCTTTGCTAATTTTATTAACAGCTGACGTGTATACGACGAAATGAAAGGTCAAATCTTTAAAATCTCCATTGAATATATGACTATTATCGGTTTCGAATTTATTTAGTACTTGTAAATAGCTGTCGAAACATTTAAGCAGGTTTACTTTGCTCTTGGGACTGTACAAACTGGAATCGGCGATTCCTTTCGAAGCGTCGTCCTTGTGTTTGGACTGTATGAACGCGGCGACTTGTTTGCTCTTGTATGTGAATCTTAGACAGATGTCGTCAAGGTCTCCGACTCCGTCGACATTCGATCCCAGCAGGAAGTCTTCGACCTCATCGTCAGTGAGACACCTGAGGAGGACCAAGCTCAATAGTCTTGATTCATACAACTGTCCTGTGGCCCCGGAAGTTCCTTTTCTTTTCTTGTATTTAATTCTTGGTTCTGTGTGTTCTTTCACATGACTTTGGTTGCCTTGACTTGTGCTGGAATTTGATGTTGTATCGTTTTTTTTATTCTTCTTCGATTTGTTTTTACCTCGACCGTCGACGTTTGCCATTTCGTAGATTTTCAATCGTATCTGAAAATATATGATAACTTGATGAACAAAAAAATCACCGTTCACACTGAATTCAACATACTCTACGTGATGGTATACTACATGGTTGCAACTCCTTACATGTCTTTAACATATCCGGTCCGAGTGTTCTGGATATGTTAAAGGAAAATTTAAAAAAGTAACGGTAGCTTAAAAGAACATTTTGTTATTTATTTATTTTTCGTTATTCGTCTATTAAACTTTAATTGTTATTAATCAAATTTCATTATATTAGTTCAACCACAAGTATTCTGTTCTCTCTGTCTCTACTCTAGTAAAACAATAGTGAGTGAGGCATAGAGAGCCAATGATATTTTCTGGATGTTTTAAGAATATGTTCTAAATCGTCTACTGTACTAATATTTGTAAAAACAGTTTACACTTTTAGTGCAGCAGTTTGTTACGTCACAACGAGTATTTGTATGAAAATTACAGAAGGTTACAAATTAAAGGAAATATTTAATTTGCCATACTATGTTTGGTTCCAGGAATTGATCTCTATGAGCAATACTATCGATTGATACAAAAATATAGAATGATTATTTTTTTGGAAAATGAACAGGTTCGATTCCGGACTAATGACTTTTTCGAAAATCTAATGATGCAGTTTTAGTTTTTGTCAAAATCGGGCACGCAACTCTTTTCAGTATTTTTCGCTATACCTAATTTATATTATATATCAAAATGTATCCGTATTTCCCTTGGTCACGGCATCACGCCTGAACGGCCGGACCAATTACCTACGCTATTTATTTTTATATTGCGTTTGTTGTTGATGCGACTACTATGCCAGTCTCCATACTAAAATGTTACATCCTAATAGTAAAAACTAGCCGCGCCCCGCGTAAGTCCCGATCCCGTGTGCCCACGGGATCGGGACTTACGCGGGTGAAACCGCGGGGCGCAGCTAGTATTAGTATATATTAACGTATGTGGTGTATTTTTATAAGGTTTTTGACCAACCACTCAAAAACTACTTAACCGATTTTCATACCAATGAATAGATTAATTCAAGAGGAAGTTTTAAAAGTACTACCTAAACAGATTTTCCTCTGAATTTTTCATACGTTGCATGATGGTTATGATTAGAACAAACCCCTCATGCCAAACCATCTTCTGCATATTGCTGTTAGATTAAGAAGTAGCTCTAGGTACCTCCGAAAGGAAGATCTTCCACCGGATAGTTTTTATACTTACCTGGCATCCTACCACTGCTTTGGCGATGTACTGTAGCAACTAATAACTAAGTAACTAATAACTTATAAATGAGCTAATCCTATAAAAAATTCGTTTCCGCAATTTAATATTGCACAGCGCCATCTTTCGGTTGCCAGGCGAAGTGTCGCCACTATAAATTAAATAAATTTACCACAATTATTTATTATCGATAACAAGATAATCTTATCAGAATCTGATATAATCTAATATTTTCTACACAACTTTCTGTTGTGTAGAAAATATTCAATATTGTAAGTAGGTTAATTATATCTGATATAATTAACCTACTTACAATATTGAATATTTTCTACACAACAGAAAGTTGTAATCTAACAAACATAATTTATTTCTATTTACATTGGTATTCAAAGAGATTTTGTGCTTTTAAATTAAAAGTAATAATAAAACTATAATTTAGTGCAATTTTGTGTTGCTGATAGAAACTGAATGAATAACTCACCAAAATTTCTGCACAAAAACGTGACGCTATTGCAAATGCGAGCTAATTTTGACACTAGTTGCTTTTTTTTATTATATGTTGGCCACGGAAGTCAATAACTTTAATAAGCGTCTGTATAAAGTCTGTAGGCAGGGATGATGTGTCATCCATCAGTCTCTCTTAATCTGAAATATATATATATAAATATTGCAGGACATTCCACGAATTGCCATTTAGCTAGGTAACTGGACTTGTGTTATGGGTGCTAGACAACGGATATACTACATTATATACTTTTCTTTTGTAAATATAAACTTATAACACATAGAAACAACCAGACCACAGATAAATATCTAAGCATAAATACTTGTCTGAGGCGAGAATCGATTCCGCAACCCTGTGTTTGGCACTCCGGCATGGTGACCATTGTGCTTACTGGGTCGTCTGGGTAATTATTAAACTTACTTGGGTATACTCATTTAATAAAAATAAAACAAACATACATACATACACTGCAAGTTAAATAGAAGCTTTTAAAATTAATTGGGTAGAATTGGACGGAAATGAAAGAACATAAAATTAACACTTTCGTCTAAAATTACATACCTACTTAGTTACTGTTATTTTTTTAAACATTCAACATGCTGCATTATTAAAATTAATTTGAAGACTGATTCTACATTGGATGGCGTCCGATAGTACGCCTACTTTGGGTTTAGGGGCTTATTTCGAAAAAATACCGCATTTCGATGTACAGGATTATATTTTAGGCATTTATATAACATTGACATCATTCTGCAATTATATTATATTATTTATTTATTAATTGAGGGTACCTATTTTAAGAAATTACATTAAAAACATTACACATTAGAAATAGGTACATGACATTGCAATACGCAAACATAGGCATAATATATTTGTTACGCTATTTAGACAGTATATTTAGATATTCGTTTTAAGATCAACTTGACAAAACCGGTATCTAATCCATCGTTGTTGCGAAAATGAGCGACAAACTAATAACTAACACTGCCATCACTCTTTACCTATCTAACTTGGCATAATAATATAACAAGACGTAACTAACCGGACAAGTTTATTTGTATATCTAGTGCCTACGTATAGTAAGAAAAGCCTCGGTCTGTCACCGCACGCTATTGCAATGCCCGGCAGGGCTCATATGTGAACTTGTATGCCTATTGTAACATCTATTGTACCTACCATATGAATGCAAATAAATGAAATGAAATGAAATGATTGCCGTTTGGTACTATGGTATTATGATTATGAGTATTTTTTGCAAATCATAAGCCAAGTGTCTTATAACAGTCGCATCTAACGTCAAAAAGGAATTTATTATTAAAATATAATGATATAATATAATATACTAACAGGGCAGTTGGATAAGTTTGTAATTGTAAGTTTCAAAAATAAAAAATATCATAGTTAAACATGACTACATAGAACTTAAAAAGATTGTTACTTACAACATGGATTATTAACATTTGAATAAATGAATTTTAACTTAATTATTAAATTATTATTTATATATTATGCTTTGTATAATGACATGCGGGTAAGTAGGGCCCGGTTTAAGAATAAAATTAAATGGTGTAAACGTAATGAGGAGAACATAAAAATGGATCTATTGGCCACACACAGAAAGGACAAATTTTTTTCTAAATTTTGGAAAGCTACCAAAAAGTTTAACTATAAGGATAGCTTGCCGGTCTCTATGGATGGAGTGCAAAAACCGTGTCAGATTGCCGAACTGTTTGCCAGGAAGTTCAAAGTGGATCCTTTGCCCGCTGCTGGGTGTATGAGTGATGCTGAGCACGTTGTGGCCGAGTCAGTTATTCAATTTACACGTAAAGACGTGTACGAGTCTGTCAAAATGATAAAACGTGGTAAGTCACCGGGCCACGACGGGCTCAGCATTGAGCATATACTGTGTGCTGGCAATGGTATTTACGATCACTTGCAAAGGATTTTTAATCTGTGCGTTGAACGTGGATACCTCCCGCCAGCGCTTATGAGAACCATAGTGATTCCAGTAGTCAAAAATAAAACTGGTAACTTAAGTGACTCTGCAAACTATCGTCCCATATCTCTGGGCACTATCATAGGGAAACTGTTGGAGCGTCTTATCCATCCAGAATTAAAAATGAATATCGAAATAGAGGATGCTCAGTTTGGCTTTCGTCCCGGTCTCTCGACGGATTCTGCGATTGTGAGCTTGAAAAGCGTGATCAATTACTATAATGAACGTAAAACAAGCGTATACGCATGCTTTCTGGACCTCAGTAGGGCTTTTGACCTGGTTAATTATAAAATTCTCTGGGACAAAATGATCTCTGCTGGGGTACCTAAATCGATTGTGAATCTTTTGAGATACTGGTACGGAGGTCAAACTAACAATGTGAAGTGGGGTGACGCCATGTCTAGCGGCTATAGGCTAGATTGCGGTGTGCGCCAAGGAGGGTTGACGTCTCCGGACCTGTTCAACCTGTACATAAACAATCTTATCGGGGAGCTCAGGAGCACCAAAATCGGGTGTCATTTGGGAAGCACTTGTGTTAACAACCTGAGTTACGCCGACGATATGGTGCTCCTGAGCCCCTCTATAAAAGGACTCAGAATGCTATTGTCAGTCTGTGAACATTATGCTAATGCTCACGGATTGAAATACAATGTGATAAAAACCGAGGTCATGGTATTCAGGTCGAACAAGGGTCCGGAGACAATCCCGGGGGTGTATTTGAACGGTTCTGTTTTACGTGTGGTGAAACGGTTCAAATACTTAGGACACGTGTTGACGGAATATTTGCATGACGACTGTGACATAGAACGCGAACGCAGGGCCCTCGCCGTACGTAGCAATATGATAGCCAGACGTTTTGTGAAGTGTACCGAAGAGGTTAAGAAGACCTTATTTAAAACTTACTGTTTGTGCATGTACACCTGCCAACTTTGGTTCAACTTCACAAAAAAGACCATGGAGACCATAAGGGTTCAATATAATAATGGATATAGGATCCTTATGAAGTTACCTAGGTTTTGTAGTGCATCTGAGATGTTCGCTGAGGCGGGGGTCCCTGATTTCTATGCCATAGTCAGGACGCGGATTGCAACCTTCTGGCATCGGATGAGATGCTCCAACAATGAAATACTGAGGGCTGTCTCTGACAACGTTCAGAGTCCTTTATTTAAACACTGGACTGCTGTTCATCTTAAAGAAAACAGTACTAAAGCGACGAAATGACGAAATGTAAATGATTATTATTGCTAAGCTAACTAAGCTGATTTTTAATTTAATTCTTTAATTTTAATTTTAATTTGACTATAAGTTTGTAATATTTCTCCAATATGGGACATTGTATGCCTGAAATAAATGACTATTTATTTATTTATTTATTTATTTGTTGATTAATGAGACGACACTTAAAGATTTTTTATTTTTGGCATACGCCACTTACTAGCTTGAAAGAGGGTCATTTTATTCACAACCTTTCAAATAACAATGATTGCAATCAATCGTCAATATCATTACATAGTATAAAACAAAGTCGCTTTCCGCTGTCTGTCCCAATGTATGCTTAGATCTTTAAAACTATGCAACGAATTTTGATGCGGTTTTTTTAATAGATAAAGTGATTCAAGAGGAAGGTTTATATGTACTTATAATACATGCATAATATAGCCATGCGAAGCCGGGACGAGTCGCTAGTTATTTATAAGTCATAGAATAATAATGACAATAAAATAAAACAGAAACAGACTTATTATAAGCAAACGTTTTATTAAAGTAGGTAAATGTCAAAATAAATACAAAATGAGTATTATTCAGAGTATTAACTAATAGTAAAAAGTTAAAGTTAGTTAAGCAAGGTAGCTACTTATAAATAAATTCATGATCTAAAGATATGTAAAAATCCATAAAAAATCCAAAGCCTTAGTTTCTTTTAATTTGCTTCCATGTCTACCTACACACTTTTTGTACTTTGGGGGCGTCCATAAATTACGTGAGGTGTTTTTTTTAATTTTCTGTCAGATTTTATTCAACCCCCTCCCCCATCCCCCAATATCACGTGAGATTTTTCAAAGTGTGGGCGACTAGTAAGACTAATAAACAATATTGCTGAGAGTTATAAGTGTATTAAAAATTTAACAATAGAATACTTAATTAAATCATGACTACTGTGATTAAAAAAAATATATCTACTCTAATTCAATCCATGGAGAATCATGCGCGGTGTCAAGAGAGACTATTGATGTCCATTTGATTTTCAGTACAATCATCTACTCCTTCAGCTTCGTTCTGATCTAGCCACTCTGAGCCGGAAAAATCAATCAGGAAAAAAATTGCGTGATATTTTCTGAGACCCTCTCTCCAACGTAAGATTAGATGAGATTTAACTCGACCCCCTCCCCCCCTAAAACATCTCACGTAATTTATGGACGCCCCCTTTCGTTTTTTATTTTTTACACATAAAGTAAGTATAGATTTTAGTAAGTATGTACAGTCGGCAGCATAATTGCAGCCCTCGGTAGAGTTCGAAAATTACTATTATTGGAATGTTTGCATTCTAATAATTTTTGTTTAATTAATTGGTGAGTTAGAAGACTTTAAACTTATTTATTTATTTATCAGAAAAACTACATCGATCATTACAGGATTCCCCAATGCAATAGTGTAGTTAAAATAAATTTAAATTAATTATAACACATAATCCATAAAGCTACTTCACATAAAGCAGGTGCCTAGAATCTTGCTTGTGTTGAAATCATTCTTATAACAGCCGTTTTGGAGCTCTACGGTGTGTCTGTAATTATGCAGCCGACCGTACCTACTTAGTAACTTGTATAAATTTGGAAGAGAAATACGAACAAGCAGTGCTAATAAATTTTGTTTTAAACTCTTGTATTATTATCACAATAATTACTTACCTATTATGTAGGTAGGTAATTAGAATTATTATACTGCATTACAATATCTACTTTGCTTTAGATAGATAGACGCTTATTCAAATAAAACTAACTGTCCCGGCAAACTTTGTATTGCGATATAAAAAATATATATATAAAGGAAAAAAAATATGTTGTTCGATTCTCAGACATCATAGAAATCGGTTCAGCCGTTTAGGTGGAGATTGGAAACTAACACCGCGACATGATTGACATATTTACACATGCGACTCATGTGATATTTATACGAAACTGACGTCACTCAATTGTTGTACCTTCCCGGAACCTTTCTACTAACACTTGAACTTTATGATAGTATGTAAGTTCAAATTGACTTTTTAAATACGTATTACTATTGACTAAAAAGCTTCATCGAAATCATCAAACGAATATTGAGGATTCATCATGTGTTCGACTTCTTTCACAAGAGCATCTAATATTTCTTCATTAGTGATTTTTTCAATTTCCGTCTTTTCAAAATTTAATTTGCAAACATTAATTACATTTTTTATATACACAACATCAACTTCTCGTATCTTATTAAGGACATAATCAACAAGTTCAGGGTGATTTAAGAGCACTGTTCCAACAAAAAATCCTCTTTCAAGTATTTCTTTTATGAATATCTCTATATTGTCTTTATTAAGATTACCGTCTATACTGCGTAGCAAAAACATAGTAACGTTAGGTAAATCAAAGTTTATAGATCTGTCCAAAGCAGGTTCAATAGTTCGGGTCTCAACTTCATCCGAGTCACCTACAACCTCGAGTTCTACATCCTTCCAATCTTTATGACTCCACATAAGTTTAAAAACTAGTTTCTTAACAGACTCTTGTTCTAAAACTTCCCTTAACTTCGTCCCATCGTACTTTAGTTTTTGATCAAATATTGACATCAAACCAACTGAGCTTTGTCTCATAAGAAAGTTTAGTATTAAGTCCATCGTAGTTTTAATCAGTTGAGGTTTGCTCAAGATTATATCGACAATGAATTCTACAGTGAAAAATTCAGCAAAAGTGAGATGAATAAATCTTGGTACTTCATTATGAATACGTTCTATCAAACCTGATTTTTCTTTTCCATCTTTTATTTTCTGCATAGTTATTTCAATATCTTGCCGATCCTGTTTAGTTAACAACTTTTTCAAGTATTTTGAACGGCGAAACATCGAGTAGAATGCTAATTTCTTATGGATATTAACAAATCGTGCTTGTTCATCGTTAAATATTGACTTTACATCTGGTCTAGAGATTTTCATACCATTCTTATCTTCAAACCGAACTTTTAGTTTAAGCTCGACAAACCGCTTATAATAGTTTAAAGTAGTATAGCCCAAATCCCAATCCGTTTGCGATTTCGGACTGTCACTGTTAATTTCGGCTACAAAGTAACTTGCCGCCATGTCCATGTAAAGTGGTACTCCCACTATCTCTTCTGCAGCTGAATATAAATCACCTCGTGTTAATTCGGACTGTGCTAGTTTCATCCTAAGTTCCTTATCTGACACCCAACTATCTATAACTTTTTCTTTGTCAATTTTTAAAGGCATGTACAGAATTTGGTTTTTAAAGTAACGTACGGCCGAAACATACATTTGATACAAGGGTACATTAGTTGCTAAGAAATGTTCCATGAATTTCCCAAAGTTTTTCACAAACTGTCCCATAAAGTCAAAAAAACTTTGTATGTTGTTGAATTGTACCATGTTGACTTCTTGTGTCTTAAAATTCACATTCCAATACTTGTCGTAAAAAATATTTTGCTCTCTGCTCGTTAATGGCTTCAAAATTAGTGAAAACCCAAATTCCTTTTCTAAGTGTTGTAGAATAAAGTCATAAGGTCTACTAGTAATCAAAATTTGAAAACGATTTGTTTCTGAAGGATAAAACAACTCCGTTAAGTGTAAACACGATTTGTATCTATCACCTTCTATGAGACGATCGTAATCAATATTTTTTATGAAATTAGTCACCTGCGTTTGGTAATCAGGACATATTTCGTCGAAACCATCGAATATAAATATCATGTCACCTTTGCTGTAACACTTCATCATTATTTTTAGAGCAATCGCTTCTCCAGGGTCATTTCCTATATATTCAACTGTTACATTACCACCGACGACGTCTTCAATACATAACTTACTTATATCTTTGAATTCAGACATGATAACGAGTTTCATAAATTCTATTTGATTCACTTCTGCTCCTAACTTTTCGAATTCTTCGCAGTAGTCTAGTAAATTCATACGTATAATCCACTTCTGAGGATACTCTTTCTTTGTTTCTAAAGACAAGTGCGTAAGGATTGTAGACTTGCCCATCCCTGCTTCGGCCGTGATAATATTTATATTTCTGGGCATGTCCTGAAATGTATCCAGTTTATACTCGTAATATGTTGCGTCAACATCGTAATATTCATCGTAAGTCACTTCGTTATCGAAGAATCGACTTACAAAGGCACGTGGCATATAGAAATCTTTGATATCTTCATAATTTAAATTGCTCAAACTATGTCCTATAGTGATAGTCTCATTCTTTAAAATCTTAAGGACGATTTCTGAATTCATCATACTGTAATCGGTATTTATTAAATCTCTAAATGTTACTTTATGTCCTTGAAAGTCTACTTTATATTCTAAAAGCTTATTCTGAGTTTCAGCAGCCATGTTCGACAGTGTATTGTTTTCATCCATTATTGTAGAATTGATTTCTACGCGATTATTATTGATTTGGGATAAGGTTTCATCAGAAACTATCACGATTTTACCTTTAAATGCATCGACAATATTTCCTATTAACCACATGGCCATACCTTTTTCGCATTCTTGGAATTTATCACATACTAGTATCAAAACAGTATTTGTCTTATTTTTAAGTTCTTCATTTAGCAATTGCAATTCGGTTTCACGTAAGTTGTACAGATATTTGTAATCTATAAACACACAAACACCGCCGAAAAATTGCTTCAATTTCAGTGTGGTAAGCAGTAAAGAACTTGTAATTATATTTGTAATCTTTTTATCAATAATTTCCTCTAAATAATTCAATGCTTGGTGTTGGAATTGTATGTTATAGTGATAAGTCTCATGTTGATAATTAAAACTAACCATGTCTACAAAAGGTATAGCTATTTCGAATGCCAATTTCTCCAAATAGTCGCATGTTTTTGTCAGAAAATAAGATTTACCGTCTAACAACCACCATTTTTGTATTTTATCATGGAACTTCAAAGATGCAACATCTGCTCGTGTTCTAGACTTGTAAGTAGAGTTTTCAGACTGTTCAGAAGTATTGTGCTATTTCAAGAACCAGTTTTTCAGCTACATCCTTTTCTTGACCTTGATTCGTGTATAAGTACAATGTACTCAGGAAGTCTTTCGCAATGTTCATTTCATTGGCAAACAATGATTTCTTATCATTACACTCTTTTATTTCGTTGATGTCTATTGCATTTTTTGGTAATTTAAATTGTGCGGTATCAGAATTCAGTAGTTCTCTGCCGGCTTCCTCAAAAGCTTCATTGACAAACACCTTAGAAACCTGAAGTTGTTCCAACCGCTTAGTATATTCCTTTAGTACACTTTCCTTGACTTTGGCATTAAAAGTTAACTTATTTGATCTCTCATCAAATACAATATATCTATAAATCAATTTGCTAAGATAAATTCGTTGACTGGATTCCTCGTCGCTACTGAATAGCAACTGAAGATTCGTTAGCAGGTACTGTGCATCGACTTGAGCTTTACTTAAAACTTCTTCATATATCTTGTATTTCAATTTGATAAGTATTTCGTCTGCTGCGTAAAAAAGCTTAGAATTTACAGATCCATCGTAAAAATCTTCATTTTCTATAAGAGTTATTACATCTGGCACTAGAATGTTAGCATACTTTTTAAAAATATCATAGTTCTTCTTTTCTTTTTTGTCAATGATACTAACAAAACACTTTGCTATCAAATCTATCTCCTTGTCAATTAGCACGTTGGACAGTAAATCTACATCCTGGTCATCATATGCTATCTGGAATATGTCTCCTGAGGTAAGATCGTCGTCCTTGCAGCTTATTATCTGCTTTACCTTACTGAATGTATAGTTATTTTCTAAATCAATTTGTTTTATCTTCTCTTTGCTAATTTTATTAACAGCTGACGTGTATACGACGAAATGAAAGGTCAAATCTTTAAAATCTCCATTGAATATATGACTATTATCGGTTTCGAATTTATTTAGTACTTGTAAATAGCTGTCGAAACATTTAAGCAGGTTTACTTTGCTCTTGGGACTGTACAAACTGGAATCGGCGATTCCTTTCGAAGCGTCGTCCTTGTGTTTGGACTGTATGAACGCGGCGACTTGTTTGCTCTTGTATGTGAATCTTAGACAGATGTCGTCAAGGTCTCCGACTCCGTCGACATTCGATCCCAGCAGGAAGTCTTCGACCTCATCGTCAGTGAGACACCTGAGGAGGACCAAGCTCAATAGTCTTGATTCATACAACTGTCCTGTGGCCCCGGAAGTTCCTTTTCTTTTCTTGTATTTAATTCTTGGTTCTGTGTGTTCTTTCACATGACTTTGGTTGCCTTGACTTGTGCTGGAATTTGATGTTGTATCGTTTTTTTTATTCTTCTTCGATTTGTTTTTACCTCGACCGTCGACGTTTGCCATTTCGTAGATTTTCAATCGTATCTGAAAATATATGATAACTTGATGAACAAAAAAATCACCGTTCACACTGAATTCAACATACTCTACGTGATGGTATACTACATGGTTGCAACTCCTTACATGTCTTTAACATATCCGGTCCGAGTGTTCTGGATATGTTAAAGGAAAATTTAAAAAAGTAACGGTAGCTTAAAAGAACATTTTGTTATTTATTTATTTTTCGTTATTCGTCTATTAAACTTTAATTGTTATTAATCAAATTTCATTATATTAGTTCAACCACAAGTATTCTGTTCTCTCTGTCTCTACTCTAGTAAAACAATAGTGAGTGAGGCATAGAGAGCCAATGATATTTTCTGGATGTTTTAAGAATATGTTCTAAATCGTCTACTGTACTAATATTTGTAAAAACAGTTTACACTTTTAGTGCAGCAGTTTGTTACGTCACAACGAGTATTTGTATGAAAATTACAGAAGGTTACAAATTAAAGGAAATATTTAATTTGCCATACTATGTTTGGTTCCAGGAATTGATCTCTATGAGCAATACTATCGATTGATACAAAAATATAGAATGATTATTTTTTTGGAAAATGAACAGGTTCGATTCCGGACTAATGACTTTTTCGAAAATCTAATGATGCAGTTTTAGTTTTTGTCAAAATCGGGCACGCAACTCTTTTCAGTATTTTTCGCTATACCTAATTTATATTATATATCAAAATGTATCCGTATTTCCCTTGGTCACGGCATCACGCCTGAACGGCCGGACCAATTACCTACGCTATTTATTTTTATATTGCGTTTGTTGTTGATGCGACTACTATGCCAGTCTCCATACTAAAATGTTACATCCTAATAGTAAAAACTAGCCGCGCCCCGCGTAAGTCCCGATCCCGTGTGCCCACGGGATCGGGACTTACGCGGGTGAAACCGCGGGGCGCAGCTAGTATTAGTATATATTAACGTATGTGGTGTATTTTTATAAGGTTTTTGACCAACCACTCAAAAACTACTTAACCGATTTTCATACCAATGAATAGATTAATTCAAGAGGAAGTTTTAAAAGTACTACCTAAACAGATTTTCCTCTGAATTTTTCATACGTTGCATGATGGTTATGATTAGAACAAACCCCTCATGCCAAACCATCTTCTGCATATTGCTGTTAGATTAAGAAGTAGCTCTAGGTACCTCCGAAAGGAAGATCTTCCACCGGATAGTTTTTATACTTACCTGGCATCCTACCACTGCTTTGGCGATGTACTGTAGCAACTAATAACTAAGTAACTAATAACTTATAAATGAGCTAATCCTATAAAAAATTCGTTTCCGCAATTTAATATTGCACAGCGCCATCTTTCGGTTGCCAGGCGAAGTGTCGCCACTATAAATTAAATAAATTTACCACAATTATTTATTATCGATAACAAGATAATCTTATCAGAATCTGATATAATCTAATATTTTCTACACAACTTTCTGTTGTGTAGAAAATATTCAATATTGTAAGTAGGTTAATTATATCTGATATAATTAACCTACTTACAATATTGAATATTTTCTACACAACAGAAAGTTGTAATCTAACAAACATAATTTATTTCTATTTACATTGGTATTCAAAGAGATTTTGTGCTTTTAAATTAAAAGTAATAATAAAACTATAATTTAGTGCAATTTTGTGTTGCTGATAGAAACTGAATGAATAACTCACCAAAATTTCTGCACAAAAACGTGACGCTATTGCAAATGCGAGCTAATTTTGACACTAGTTGCTTTTTTTTATTATATGTTGGCCACGGAAGTCAATAACTTTAATAAGCGTCTGTATAAAGTCTGTAGGCAGGGATGATGTGTCATCCATCAGTCTCTCTTAATCTGAAATATATATATATAAATATTGCAGGACATTCCACGAATTGCCATTTAGCTAGGTAACTGGACTTGTGTTATGGGTGCTAGACAACGGATATACTACATTATATACTTTTCTTTTGTAAATATAAACTTATAACACATAGAAACAACCAGACCACAGATAAATATCTAAGCATAAATACTTGTCTGAGGCGAGAATCGATTCCGCAACCCTGTGTTTGGCACTCCGGCATGGTGACCATTGTGCTTACTGGGTCGTCTGGGTAATTATTAAACTTACTTGGGTATACTCATTTAATAAAAATAAAACAAACATACATACATACACTGCAAGTTAAATAGAAGCTTTTAAAATTAATTGGGTAGAATTGGACGGAAATGAAAGAACATAAAATTAACACTTTCGTCTAAAATTACATACCTACTTAGTTACTGTTATTTTTTTAAACATTCAACATGCTGCATTATTAAAATTAATTTGAAGACTGATTCTACATTGGATGGCGTCCGATAGTACGCCTACTTTGGGTTTAGGGGCTTATTTCGAAAAAATACCGCATTTCGATGTACAGGATTATATTTTAGGCATTTATATAACATTGACATCATTCTGCAATTATATTATATTATTTATTTATTAATTGAGGGTACCTATTTTAAGAAATTACATTAAAAACATTACACATTAGAAATAGGTACATGACATTGCAATACGCAAACATAGGCATAATATATTTGTTACGCTATTTAGACAGTATATTTAGATATTCGTTTTAAGATCAACTTGACAAAACCGGTATCTAATCCATCGTTGTTGCGAAAATGAGCGACAAACTAATAACTAACACTGCCATCACTCTTTACCTATCTAACTTGGCATAATAATATAACAAGACGTAACTAACCGGACAAGTTTATTTGTATACTAGCTGTTGCCCGCGACTTCGCTTGCGATGTGGTTTTGGGTTATATAGAATACCTAGCATTTTTGGGTTATTTTGGGTTATATAGAATATCGGCATAGATACAATTTATCATTCGGTGTAAGTTATAAAACAAAATAGGTAGTTACATTGTTTTTAAACTATATTTTTAATTGATTTGGCGAATGCACTTTACTTACTCATACTCCGAAAGTAGGTCTAAAGATGCCTGAAGAGCGTGTAGAAAGAAAAACTTTCAGCCCTAGGGAAAATCGCTTTCACTGACAGCTGTCATGTCAAATTATGGCTTCGCACGGCTCATCCATACTGCCAGAGTACTGACAGAGAGTACATAATAGGTTTTTTCTTAGTAATCGAATTCAGGTAGATATATTTAGTTCAAGATATCTTATTTAATAAAATAAATGTAAAGGTGAAAATGGTCAAAGCGACGTATGACCATGCTGCGCCTCTGCCGGCGCCCTGTCAAGATGTTGCAGATGTGGCTTTATGCGACCGTGCGGTCAGTGTTGTTCCTTGAGTAAAAAAATACAGGCAGGAAATGTTTGCATTTTGAATGATTTTAATTAGTATTATCTTTTGTTATTTTATTATGTTTTTGTGTTAAGTTTAATCTGGTTTTTCATTTATGATTGTGTATTTTGTGTAAATAATATTTTCTAGACAAACCGTGTTACAAAAACTGTAATTTAAATCTACGGACTTCGCGTCATTACTCAGTGTTGGATAAACTAATTAATAAAAATCACTTCGGTAAGTACCGACGTATTTGAGTATTGAAAACATATTGAAAACAAACAGCAAAAACAAAAAAATCTACATAATCTATAACCTCTTTGGTCCCAACCTTGTAAGAGGATCAGGTAGTATGGAGTCTCTCATTCACTCTCGTTATTAGGAAGAATTTTATGTTTATTCGTAATGAAAAGCACAGTGTTTACCTCGGGTTTGTTTTGTTTACCCAAGGTGTGAAAGTCACTCATTTAGTCCCTCGAACTATTAGCGCCCTCGCTACGCTCGGGCGCCAAACTCCGTCTCGGGACTCAATGAGTGACTTTCACACCTTGGGTAACAATGTACTATTTTTGTTAATTTTTTACAAATAAAACATAATACACAACAATATGATAAGCTAAAACTAAGTCCAATTTCTATTCGCACAAATTTTTCAAAATACTTTGTCTTCCTAGTTATCTTTAGATTTTTGTAAATTAGTTTTTTTATTAGGTAGCTGGCAGGCCTACGTAATTTTGGGAAAAAAATGATTTTTACAAATAACTATCTGTATATTTTTTAACCGACATCAAAAAAGGAGGAGGTTCTCAATTCGTCACGTATATATTTATTTTTTTATGTATGCTCGCTGATTACTCGTAAACTCTTGGAGCTATTTGGAAAATTCTTTTTTTGTTTTTACAATTTAAGGTTTCCGCTACTTGAACTCATAATTCAAACTATAGGAGGAGAAAAGCGCGATAGAAGTGTACCATCGGAGGTCTTCGGTAAAGGAGATCGGTAATATTATGTAGTAGTACCTCTTTGTACTAACCTCATTTTCAGTTTCACGTAGGTAGTATTAAATGCAAACTATTTGGTTTTATGACAGCTGTCATCTTGAGCGGAGGCATGTAGTGCAGCCCTACCATGACTTTTTGAAGAACTCGAAAAAAAGAAACACTTTTTCGATCACTGTCTTGTCCGTTTGTCTGTCAGTGTGTCACTACCGATATTCTCAGAGACGGGTGGACCTAGTAAGTTGATTTTTAGGAAGTTTTATAGTAAATACTCAATATATTATGTTTAATCGATTACGTAAAAAACCCGTGGTAAGGGTACTGTTCCCTTCTGACGTTCGATTACGTTTTACCACGGAAAAATGTTTCGATTTCACATTTTTTAAATGTTTTTTTATCAAATATCTTAATTTTTGTATTAAACTCAAATTGAAACATACCCTAAATGTTAATCTGATATTTCCTGAACATATTTGTGTGGACCTTGTCGAAATCTGTTCTGTAGTTTATGAGATTACCTGGTTCAAACAAACAAACAGACAGACAAACAGACAAACAGACAAACAGACAAAAATTCTAAAAACCACCCTATCGTGTTCAGCTAACGATTTAAAGACGACCTGTGTATTTTTTTTCTGGATATCTTACAATTACAGATTTTTTGATGTCTACAGATTTATTATATGTATAGATCTAGTGCCTACGTATAGTAAGAAAAGCCTCGGTCTGTCACCGCACGCTATTGCAATGCCCGGCAGGGCTCATATGTGAACTTGTATGCCTATTGTAACATCTATTGTACCTACCATATGAATGCAAATAAATGAAATGAAATGAAATGATTGCCGTTTGGTACTATGGTATTATGATTATGAGTATTTTTTGCAAATCATAAGCCAAGTGTCTTATAACAGTCGCATCTAACGTCAAAAAGGAATTTATTATTAAAATATAATGATATAATATAATATACTAACAGGGCAGTTGGATAAGTTTGTAATTGTAAGTTTCAAAAATAAAAAATATCATAGTTAAACATGACTACATAGAACTTAAAAAGATTGTTACTTACAACATGGATTATTAACATTTGAATAAATGAATTTTAACTTAATTATTAAATTATTATTTATATATTATGCTTTGTTGATTAATGAGACGACACTTAAAGATTTTTTATTTTTGGCATACGCCACTTACTAGCTTGAAAGAGGGTCATTTTATTCACAACCTTTCAAATAACAATGATTGCAATCAATCGTCAATATCATTACATAGTATAAAACAAAGTCGCTTTCCGCTGTCTGTCCCAATGTATGCTTAGATCTTTAAAACTATGCAACGAATTTTGATGCGGTTTTTTTAATAGATAAAGTGATTCAAGAGGAAGGTTTATATGTACTTATAATACATGCATAATATAGCCATGCGAAGCCGGGACGAGTCGCTAGTTATTTATAAGTCATAGAATAATAATGACAATAAAATAAAACAGAAACAGACTTATTATAAGCAAACGTTTTATTAAAGTAGGTAAATGTCAAAATAAATACAAAATGAGTATTATTCAGAGTATTAACTAATAGTAAAAAGTTAAAGTTAGTTAAGCAAGGTAGCTACTTATAAATAAATTCATGATCTAAAGATATGTAAAAATCCATAAAAAATCCAAAGCCTTAGTTTCTTTTAATTTGCTTCCATGTCTACCTACACACTTTTTGTACTTTGGGGGCGTCCATAAATTACGTGAGGTGTTTTTTTTAATTTTCTGTCAGATTTTATTCAACCCCCTCCCCCATCCCCCAATATCACGTGAGATTTTTCAAAGTGTGGGCGACTAGTAAGACTAATAAACAATATTGCTGAGAGTTATAAGTGTATTAAAAATTTAACAATAGAATACTTAATTAAATCATGACTACTGTGATTAAAAAAAATATATCTACTCTAATTCAATCCATGGAGAATCATGCGCGGTGTCAAGAGAGACTATTGATGTCCATTTGATTTTCAGTACAATCATCTACTCCTTCAGCTTCGTTCTGATCTAGCCACTCTGAGCCGGAAAAATCAATCAGGAAAAAAATTGCGTGATATTTTCTGAGACCCTCTCTCCAACGTAAGATTAGATGAGATTTAACTCGACCCCCTCCCCCCCTAAAACATCTCACGTAATTTATGGACGCCCCCTTTCGTTTTTTATTTTTTACACATAAAGTAAGTATAGATTTTA
Organism: Idaea straminata; assembly: GCA_951213275.1. Classification (NCBI taxonomy): domain Eukaryota; kingdom Metazoa; phylum Arthropoda; class Insecta; order Lepidoptera; family Geometridae; genus Idaea; species Idaea straminata. Next base: position 13,657,789 of record OX577849.1, read on the forward strand.
GTAAGTATGTACAGTCGGCAGCATAATTGCAGCCCTCGGTAGAGTTCGAAAATTACTATTATTGGAATGTTTGCATTCTAATAATTTTTGTTTAATTAATTGATGAGTTAGAAGACTTTAAACTTATTTATTTATCAGAAAAACTACATCGATCATTACAGGATTCCCCAATGCAATAGTGTAGTTAAAATAAATTTAAATTAATTATAACACATAATCCATAAAGCTACTTCACCTAAAGCAGGTGCCTAGAATCTTGCTTGTGTTGAAATCATTCTTATAACAGCCGTTTTGGAGCTCTACGGTGTGTCTGTAATTATGCAGCCGACCGTACCTACTTAGTAACTTGTATAAATTTGGAAGAGAAATACGAACAAGCAGTGCTAATAAATTTTGTTTTAAACTCTTGTATTATTATCACAATAATTACTTACCTATTATGTAGGTAGGTAATTAGAATTATTATACTGCATTACAATATCTACTTTGTTTTAGATAGATAGACGCTTATTCAAATAAAACTAACTGTCCCGGCAAACTTTGTATTGCGATATAAAATATATATATATAAAGGAAAAAAAATATGTTGTTCGATTCTCAGACATCATAGAAATCGGTTCAGCCGTTTAGGTGGAGATTGGAAACTAACACCGCGACATGATTGACATATTTACACATGCGACTCATGTGATATTTATACGATACTGACGTCACTCAATTGTTTTACCTTCCCGGAACCTTTCTACTAACACTTGAACTTGATGATAGTATGTAAGTTCAAATTGACTTTTTAAATACGTATTACTATTGACTAAAAAGCTTCATCGAAATCATCAAACGAATATTGAGGATTCATCATGTGTTCGACTTCTTTCACAAGAGCATTTAATATTTCTTCATTAGTGATTTTTTCAATTTCCGTCTTTTCAAAATTTAATTTGCAAACATTAATTACATTTTTTATATAAACAACATCAACTTCTCGTATCTTATTAAGGACATAATCAACAAGTTCGGGGTGATTTAAGAGCACTGTTCCAACAAAAAATCCTCTTTCGAGTATTTCTTTTATGAATATCTCTATATTGTCTTTATTAAGATTACCGTCTATACTGCGTAGCAAAAACATAGTAACGTTAGGTAAATCAAAGTTTATAGATCTGTCCAAAGCAGGTTCAATAGTTCGGGTCTCAACTTCATCCGAGTCACCTACAACCTCGAGTTCTACATCCTTCCAATCTTTATGACTCCACATAAGTTTAAAAACTAGTTTCTTAACAGACTCTTGTTCTAAAACTTCTCTTAACTTTTTCCCATCGTACTTTAGTTTTTGATTAAATATTGACATCAAACCAACTGAGCTTTGTCTCATAAGAAAGTTTAGTATTAAGTCCATCGTAGTTTTAATCAGTTGAGGTTTGCTCAAGATTATATCGACAATGAATTCTACAGTGAAAAATTCAGCAAAAGTGAGATGAATAAATCTTGGTACTTCATTATGAATACGTTCTATCAAACCTGATTTTTCTTTTCCATCTTTTATTTTCTGCATAGTTATTTCAATATCTTGCCGATCCTGTTTAGTTAACAACTTTTTCAAGTATTTTGAACGGCGAAACATCGAGTAGAATGCTAATTTCTTATGGATATTAACAAATCGTGCTTGTTCATCGTTAAATATTGACTTTACATCTGGTCTAGAGATTTTCATACCATTCTTATCTTCAAACCGAACTTTTAGTTTAAGCTCGACAAACCGCTTATAATAGTTTAAAGTAGTATAGCCCAAATCCCAATCCGTTTGCGATTTCGGACTGTCACTGTTAATTTCGGCTACAAAGTAACTTGCCGCCATGTCCATGTAAAGTGGTACTCCCACTATCTCTTCTGCAGCTGAATATAAATCACCTCGTGTTAATTCGGACTGTGCTAGTTTCATCCTAAGTTCCTTATCTGACACCCAACTATCTATAACTTTTTCTTTGTCAATTTTTAAAGGCATGTACAGAATTTGGTTTTTAAAGTAACGTACGGCCGAAACATACATTTGATACAACGGTACATTAGTTGCTAAGAAATGTTCCATGAATTTCCCAAAGTTTTTCACAAACTGTCCCATAAAGTCAAAAAAACTTTGTATGTTGTTGAATTGTACCATGTTGACTTCTTGTGTCTTAAAATTCATATTCCAATACTTGTCGTAAAAATTATTTTGCTCTCTGCTCGTTAATGGCTTCAAAATTAGTGAAAACCCAAATTCCTTTTCTAAGTGTTGTAAAATAAAGTCATAAGGTCTACTGGTAATCCAAATTTGAAAACGATTTGTTTCTGAAGGATAAAACAACTCCGTTAAGTGTAAACACGATTTGTATCTATCACCTTCTATGAGACGATCGTAATCAATATTTTTTATGAAATTAGTCACCTGCGTTTGGTAATCAGGACATATTTCGTCGAAACCATCGAATATAAATATCATGTCACCTTTGCTGTAACACTTCATCATTATTTTTAGAGCAATCGCTTCTCCAGGGTCATTTCCTATATATTCAACTGTTACATTACCACCGACATCTTCAATACAGAACTTACTTATATCTTTGAATTCAGACATGATAACGAGTTTCATAAATTCTATTTGATTCACTTCTGCTCCTAACTTTTCGAATTCTTCGCAGTAGTCTAGTAAATTCATACGTATAATCCACTTCTGAGGATACTCTTTCTTTGTTTCTAAAGACAAGTGCGTAAGGATTGTAGACTTGCCCATCCCTGCTTCGGCCGTGATAATATTTATATTTCTGGGCATGTCCTGAAATGTATCCAGTTTATACTCGTAATATGTTGCATCAACATCGTAATATTCATCGTAAGTCACTTCGTTATCGAAGAATCGACTTACAAAGGCACGTGGCATATAGAAATCTTTGATATCTTCATAATTTAAATTGCTCAAACTATGTCCTATAGTGATAGTCTCATTCTTTAAAATCTTAAGGACGATTTCTGAATTCATCATACTGTAATCGGTGTTTATTAAATCTCTAAATGTTACTTTATGTCCTTGAAAGTCTACTTCATATTCCAAAAGCTTATTCTGAGTTTCAGCAGCCATGTTCGACAGTGTATTGTTTTCATCTATTATTGTAGAATTGATTTCTACGCGATTATTATTGATTTGGGACAAGGTTTCATCAGAAACTATCACGATTTTACCTTTAAATGCATCGACAATATTTCCTATTAACCACATGGCCATACCTTTTTCGCATTCTTGGAATTTATCACATACTAGTATCAAAACAGTATTTGTCTTATTTTTAAGTTCTTCATTTAGCAATTGCAATTCGGTTTCACGTAAGTTGTACAGATATTTGTAATCTATAAACACACAAACACCGCCAAAAAATTGCTTCAATTTCAGTGTGGTGAGCAATAAAGAACTTGTAATTATATTTGTTATCTTATTATCACTAATTTCATCTAAATAATTCAATGCTTGGTGTTGGTATTTTATGTGATAGTGATCTGTCTCATGTTGATAATTAAAACTGAGCATGTCTACAAAAGGTTGAGATATTTCAAATGCCAATTTTTCCAAAAAATCGCATGTTTTTGTCAGAAAATAAGATTTACCGTCTAACAACCACCATTTTTGTATTTTATCATGGAACTTCAAAGATGCAACATCTGCTCGTGTTCTAGACTTGTAAGTAGAGTTTTCAGACTGTTTGTGATATTGTGCTATTTCAAGAACCAGTTTTTCAGCTACATCCTTTTCTTGACCTTGATTCGTGTATAAGTACAATGTACTCAGGAAGTCTTTCGCAATGTTCATTTCATTGGCAAACAATGATTTCTTATCATTACACTCTTTTATTTCGTTGATGTCTATTGCATTTTTTGGTAATTTAAATTGTGCGGTATCAGAATTCAGTAGTTCTCTGCCGGCTTCCTCAAAAGCTTCATTGACAAACACCTTAGAAACCTGAAGTTGTTCCAACCGCTTAGTATATTCCTTTAGTACACTTTCCTTGACTTTGGCATTAAAAGTTAACTTATTTGATCTCTCATCAAATACAATATATCTATAAATCAATTTGCTAAGATAAATTCGTTGACTGGATTCCTCGTCGCTACTGAATAGCAACTGAAGATTCGTTAGCAGGTACTGTGCATCGACTTGAGCTTTACTTAAAACTTCTTCATATATCTTGTATTTCAATTTGATAAGTATTTCGTCTGCTGCGTAAAAAAGCTTAGAATTTACAGATCCATCGTAAAAATCTTCATTTTCTATAAGAGTTATTACATCTGGCACTAGAATGTTAGCATACTTTTTAAAAATATCATAGTTCTTCTTTTCTTTTTTGTCAATGATACTAACAAAACACTTTGCTATCAAATCTATCTCCTTGTCAATTAGCACGTTGGACAGTAAATCTACATCCTGGTCATCATATGCTATCTGGAATATGTCTCCTGAGGTAAGATCGTCGTCCTTGCAGCTTATTATCTGCTTTACCTTACTGAATGTATAGTTATTTTCTAAATCAATTTGTTTTATCTTCTCTTTGCTAATTTTATTAACAGCTGACGTGTATACGACGAAATGAAAGGTCAAATCTTTAAAATCTCCATTGAATATATGACTATTATCGGTTTCGAATTTATTTAGTACTTGTAAATAGCTGTCGAAACATTTAAGCAGGTTTACTTTGCTCTTGGGACTGTACAAACTGGAATCGGCGATTCCTTTCGAAGCGTCGTCCTTGTGTTTGGACTGTATGAACGCGGCGACTTGTTTGCTCTTGTATGTGAATCTTAGACAGATGTCGTCAAGGTCTCCGACTCCGTCGACATTCGATCCCAGCAGGAAGTCTTCGACCTCATCGTCAGTGAGACACCTGAGGAGGACCAAGCTCAATAGTCTTGATTCATACAACTGTCCTGTGGCCCCGGAAGTTCCTTTTCTTTTCTTGTATTTAATTCTTGGTTCTGTGTGTTCTTTCACATGACTTTGGTTGCCTTGACTTGTGCTGGAATTTGATGTTGTATCGTTTTTTTTATTCTTCTTCGATTTGTTTTTACCTCGACCGTCGACGTTAGCCATTTCTTAGCCTTTAATCGTGTCTACAATAGAAATCATTCGGTAAACGTTAAAATTGTACAGTTATTCCGATAAAATTAACAGTTTAAGTACTAACACACCCAATATGAGTCAATATACAAACAAGATTTAAACCTAGTAAAATTAGATATTGAAGAATAATCAAAAGTTTAGGTTATACTTACGACTAAAACGACTTAAGATCACACAGGAAATGGTTTAAATACCGTTTTTAAATAAGCAAATAATGTAGTTGGAATATTATAATAATACATTTCGATACAAGTTTGGTAAAGTACCTACTCTCATTAAAGATTCTTAAGTAAGTTTTATTTTCAGTAACGCAGTCTTGTACGAGGATGAATAAATGTCATAGAAAAGGAACCTAATGTATTATAGAGATAACAACATTTGGTCACGTAGACATAAATTGCTCGAAGGTCAACGAATAATAAAGGTAAAGAAAATTAATAAAGTTAAATTATAAAGAAAAATACACTTACCGAGTTATTATAATGTTAACTAATGTTTCACTTCACGTTTTTTTGTATTATTTTTACATTTTTGTGTCGACTATGCGTTTGACCTTGGTATGAGTAGCGTACCAATGGCGCCAATACAAAGTTTAATATAAATGTTTCGTTTAAACAAATTGCTTATCGTTTTTAGTACCACAGACATCCGCTAGGTAAATAGTGGGCGCTGCTTGTTAGTTTGTTTACTTATCTCATGCGTTTTGTGCGAACTCGGAATCCACATTACTAGATAAAATATTTAGGTTAGTATCTATCTATGTCTTTACTAAAATAAACTGAGCATAATTAATTAGAACGCGATTAAGCTTTTAAAATCGAAAGTTTATCAAAATAATAATTAGGTACACATTGGTCTTTAAAAATAGTTTAAAAATGAATCATTTTAATGGACTAACCGATTGATCCAGGGTCCCATTTTACCTGTTGAGTTATGAAAGCCTAAAGACAATAATAATAATAATTGGAAATTGATGTTTTATATAGACATAGTTCTATTCGTAAAACGCCTAAACTCTCATCCCACGTCAAAGATGGGTGTAGCTAATCGTGAGCTAATCCAATATCCTTGTTAAAGGGTTCAGGGTAATTAGGGAAGCGAAGAGGAGCACCTTAGGTTAGATTAGCTATATCATCTTATATCAGTTACAAATAACCTATACCGCCCTCTCAACTTACTCGACCGTGTCACAGTAACATTGTTAGTCAATCAGTCAGTCAGGACTTTGAATTTTATCTTTATAGGTAAATAATAATAAATATTACAGGATATTTCACACATCGCCATCTAGCCCTAAGCTAAGTAACTAGACTTGGCTAAGTACTACTTATATACTTTTTTTTTGTAAATATATACTTATAATACAACCAGACCACAGACAAATTTCTAAGCATAAATACATGTCTGAGGCGGGAATCGAAACCGCAACCCTGTGTTTGGCAGTTCGGCATGGTGACCATTGTGCCAGCTAGGTCGTCATATCATATTTCATATCAGTCAGTCAATCAGTCAGATATTTACTGACTGATTGACTGACTGATATGTTCTTTGTGAAGTGTAGGTACTAAGAAAGGGTTCCCCTAAAAGGGATGAAATGGCGGTCAAAGCTGCGGGCAGAAGCTATTTATAATTATGGAACACTATCATAATGACGGTTTGGTTAAAAAACAGTTTTAGTAGTATGACAGAAAAGCAGAATTCCCGGTCGAAAGTCAACTCAGCTAGACGACATAAAAACAGAATATCTGTAGACAGCAGTTTTAAGTTATTAAACATAGTTTTAAGTTTTCACTCCTGTCGGCAGTCCCTCATGACTGTTTATGTATTATTTATTTGTCATCAAAGGCCGATATTTTCGAGGTCACACGAGCCAACAAAAGCAAGGTTTTTGGCATTAGGGTATAGTTAAGGCTCATTCTGACAAGTGAATGTATCATTTTATTAATTTTTAGGCGATGTAAATGGATTATTTTGCGAAACATTTTAACTGTAATTCATTAGATGCTATCATCATGCTGCTGTAATATTTAAAAAGAAACACCGAAATCGGATAATATTTAGGAAAGAAAAGAGCGTGGGTACGTGCTAGGTATGTAAGTAATTAGCCTTTATCGCTGTATTTGTATGCCTAAATCACATTATGCCTAACAATACTACTTAGGTATATATTTTTTAGTTGGGACTAAGATGCTACTCTCGTTGTTGCTATTACCCATTTCAAGATACATATACCTACTCCCCTTTAGATACAGATTTACTCGTAAACGATGGATAGTGTTTAGACTATAGTTTACGAGTAAATCTGTGTCTAGATCTAAGGTTTAAATCCACATCTCGAACTATCCTTAAACCTCGTGTTTAATTTATGAAAGAGACGTTTAAACTTTGTCTAGTTATTGTATGATAGGTATCAGATTGATTACCCCTGAAGGTCGGTGGATCGATGTAGTGGTAGTACCTACGTAATGATGGTCATTATCCGCTGGCCACCACCCTCCCGAGCACACGAACCTCAGTCACGGGGGGGAAGTATCCATCGGCAAACAATAACCCACACCATTCAAACATTATATTTACAATCACACATTCAAACACCCGTCGAAATAAAATTAAATGTTATCTATTCAAGGCTTCTTTTATCCGATTTAATTCCGACTAATGGAGGCTATTGGAAAACTATTTTCGCAATCGTTTCGCCCGTCCCGTATTAAATGAGGTTTGACTAATGCAACGAAACTTTTTTTAATGCAATCAAGAGGGCACAATGTTGACAGTATATTGAAAACGATGTAGGTAGGTATGACATGTTTACGAAAATAAATATAATCAATGGATAAAATAATAGACATTGAAGGACGAAAGTTGATAAAAGTTTTGGTGGAGTGAGTTCGATAAGCGTTACGCACGTCGCGTCGCGTCGTACATACCTGGAGTGGAGTGGTGTGTGGTGGTGTCTCGAGGAAGGACCACGAGGCGGACAGGCAAGGGCGGCGGCGGGTGTCGGCCGTCGGCCGCCGCCTCAGCCGCACGCCCCATGCTGCCCACGCCACTCGCGCCCCTCGACCCGCACAAAACGCGCGCCCTTACCACCATATACGCGCCGAGGAAACTAAAAACAAGAAAGAATAAAACAGCACAAACTAGGATGTTAGAAAATAACATATCTCACAAACCGACGTCGCTGTCTCCGTTCAACCCGCTCCCAGCCATCGGACAGAAGCTTGAGAGATCTAAAACAAAAGTGATCGTGTTCGACTTGAATAAAGACGAGGAACCTGTCAAAATACACAACGTTCTCGAACCTCTGACACCGCTCCGGATACACGGGTTCACAAGGACATCGTCGTTGGATCTCAAAGAGAGCAGAAAGCCTCAGCAGTTGATTAGAGAGAACACATACGATGTCCTGGAGCCGCTGTATCTGCGTAAGGACGATGGCAATACAGATACAAGTGAGAAAGCTATGGATACGGAAATTAAAGTGTCTCCAAAGACGAGATTTAAGAAGGCTGCGATACAAGTAGCTAAACTGAGTTCGATGCCGGAGACCGGCAAGCTTCTTTGTATGAGAGAAAGGCAGACTTTTAACTTGTGTATGGAAGGTGATAAGACGTGCAGGCTGGAACAGCTACCTCGGACTCCCACGCAGAAACTAAATAAACTTACGGAAATATTCCAAAGTCTCGAAATGAAGGGACACCACAGGGACAGGATGAAGAAGGAAAACAGTTGGTTTTAATACTTAGACGTAGGGAGAGATTTAAAATATTTAAGATTTGTCAAAAGGAGAATTTTAAGTGTACTTTATGTAATTTAAGGAATTATTTTTGTTATTGTGAAGGTGTACGAGAGTCTATGATATATTGATATTGCTCAAAGTTTCGTGTTGTTAAGTGTCTCAAAACTTATTTAATAAAAATGTGTGTTTTCTAATAAAAATATTTTTGTTCAATCATCGCAATCGGTCCAGTAGTTTTTGCGTGAAGGGGTAACAACATACTAACACTCAAACTTTCATCTATACTAATATTATTAAGCTGAAGAGTTTGTTTGTTTGAATGCGCTAATCTTAGGAAGTACTGCCCCCTTAGACAAGATTGCTTTCTATTAGCGATATTGCCAATTGTCTAAGGGGGCTGGTTCGAATTGAAAAAATATTCTTGTGTTGGATAGTCCATTTATCGAGGAAGGCTATAGGCTACTTTTCATTTTGATATTCCCACGGCACGGGATCGCAGCCAGTAATTTATAATATTAGTAGAAATACGATGCTTCGTTAGGTATGACACATCCACCTGGTGAGTTCTTAATGGATTGGTCATGAAATGTCACCAAGGTTACGATAATGTCTGAACTTCAAAGTCCACATATTAGTAATCATACTGTATTATTATTGAAATCGATTCGTTAACTACGCGTTCGGCCTTAAACTTCTATCTACTAGATTTCCTACGTAACATAGAACATAGACCTAGGAGGAAAGGGTACCGGCGCTTTCTCCACAAAAACATAGTCGACTGTTTCCTCCCTGGATAATGACACTAGACAAATATTTTTGTTGCATAAAATATGCATTAAGCCTATACCTGCCATGACTATGCCCTTATGTCTAATTATTAACATATTAGCTGTCCCCGGTTTTACCTGCGTAAATCCCGATCCCAAGACATAGGGGTATGTTCACTAATGGTCATGCGGCAGTTATAGTTATAGGTTTTCCCCTACAAAAAAAATTGCTTTAGTGTCATTATTCAGAGAGGAAACAGTTGACTACGTTTGTATGGATAAAGAGACGGTAGCCTTTCCTCTTAAAATACTTAGTTATCTACAGCTTAGAATTACGATGTACTCTAGTTGGTAAGTCCCGATTCCATAGGAATATTTGGATAACCACTTTAAAATCAGATTTCTAAGTACTCACTAAGTACTTTTCCGTACCCAAAAGGTAAATATGGGACCCTTTAACATTCCACTGTCCGTCTGTCTGTCAACAGGGCTGTATCTCATGAACCGTGATAGCTAGACAGTTGAAATTTTCTCAGATTAGGTATGTATGTATTTCTGTTGACGCTTGAGCGGGGAGGGAAGGGAATCTTGACATATCTAATATGCGAATAGTGATCAGGATTCCGGCGCGAACGAGGATGGTGTCACAAATTGTCGAATGAAAACCACAGACTCAAAACCTAAACTAAAATAAAAAGGGTTTGAATACCATAGTTGAATACAAATGGAAGTAGAGCAAAGTCTTCCACCACCAATGCGAAGGATAACAGAAAAAATTACAAGGTAGTGACCACCCCTAACTTTTAATTAATAAAAAAAGGAAGTCCACTGCTGAACATAGACGTCCCCCAAAGACTTCTAGAGCGATGTTTTGGCGTTTAGATCGGTTAATTGTACCTACATTTTGCGTCTTACGTATTGAACATTCTGCGTCGTGACGGTCAATCGAAGGTTTTATAATTTGTCTGACAAATAACTCGTTAGCATATACCGAAAGATTCTTGTCAGGCTGTATGGGGTAGTTTTAGGGTATAGAACCGGGAAATCTCGGCACCAAAATCCCGGGATTTCCCGGTAAGTACTTTTAATCAGCAAAAGATCCGGGAATTAAAAACTTAAGAACCGCGATTTTCTGTATTTTTGGGAAAAATATATTTCGTGTGATACACAATTAAGAAAGCTAAAATAATATTTTTTTATCACAGTTGCTCATAAAGTGGATCTTATTCAATGGCTTTTAGGCTCATAATCCAACATATTATGCACGCGTGCGTTTTAGATTTGTTAACTAGTGCTGTAAAGTTATCTCGATGGGTTATACTGTTTTGATGTATAAAAAAGGTAGGTACTAAAGAGTTTTTAGCTAGCAAAAAAGGTTGTCTCTAAAGTCGGTTTACGAACGAAAATTTTACGTGATAATGACTTAGAAAACGATTAAAAATTGAGTTATGTTTATTTTTAATTTTTTCTTTACTAAAATATATTGTTTTTCCGTACCATTGTGTTTTGTTCTTAACCCCCGACGCAAAAACAAATAGAAAAAACCCTAAAAAATATTGTATGTCAGACGAGGCTGTATAGGCTAAAAGCCTTTAGCCTGGCCTTTCCGGAGCATAATTAACAAAAAAATATTACCTTAAAAAATGTAAACATAGACTTATCACAAATATTTTGTTAATTATTATTTTGTTTTCTTTTCAAGTTTTTTTCTTTTATTCGCAACTGTGATAAAAAACGTCGTACGATACACGTGTGGAATTGATCTTTGCATCTTGGCTTCTTATGACACGCTCGCTACCGCTCGCGCGTCATAAACCGCCTCTATGCAAAGATCAATTTACCACACTTATATCGTAATGTACTATTTTTAAATTATAAATTTTGACACTTTCTTTTCACCTAAATTGATTGTTTGATCTCCTTATATTTTTATTTTTTGTAGTGCACGGCCTGCACTGGGCAAAAAATGCGTCTTTAAAAATTGCAACAGAGATGAGACTCGAACTCGCATTCCTTGAATACAAGTGCGCTCACTAATTACGCCACTCAGTCAAGTACTGTAATAGTTGAATTTAAGAATCGCATTAACTTATTTCTAATTAGGTTTCGTTAGCGACATCTGCTAGTATGGATTACACGAATGTTAACCATCTAGATAACATTCGGGTAACAATTTTTACATAGGTAATATTTAATTGTGGTTCGATTGTAAATTATAATGTTTGTTATTAAAAAAAAATAAGCTAAATATAGCATCTTACAATGATTTACACAAAATCCCGAAAGTATCGAAAATCCCGGGAAATTCCGGTTCTCAAAAAAGTCTCCGGTTCTCGATACCCTAGTAGTTTTCCATTACCACCATCTTGACCTTGTGTATGTTTGTCAACAAGTGGGCTTACGTCGGTCGCGAATTATAAGGGCTACGGCCGGAGGATGCAAAAAAATGCAAAAATTATATATAAAATGATTTAATTCTTAATACGATTTACAACTATTGACCGACAATCTACTCGAAGTATGAAATAGAAGTGTGGCTTCATCCGGTGCGGTGCAGGGCATCGGTTGCAGGCACGTTGTGCAGCGTCGACAACTCGTGACCGCGGATTCCGTGGAAACGTTGGAAATAAGGTTGCTTGTGTCATCATTATCCATGTAGGCTATGTATGTAACACCTCCACCCGTAGATCGGCAACTATTTCGAGGCGTTAGACGGAAAAGTTGCTGGGATGTTGCTAAGGTCTACCCTGACTTGGCATGGGTTAATTTTCCTTGTTTCAGGAATTTCAGCGTAGACTCCCGTTTTGACCTCTTCAATCTTCGTAATAAGGCGTCTGGATCTCAATTGTCGGGTGGCCAGAGCGATGATGGTAGTCGAGATGGCAACGAAAAGTATGACGTAGATTGGGATGGTTGTGTGGTAAATGCTCGGGTCCGTGACGTCATCCAATTTCACTGTAGGTTGCGATGTAATTTTCGTGTTAACGTTATGTAGTTTTTCTAAGTCTATGGAGTTCAGTATAATAGATGTTTCGTCCGCAGCTTCTTTATCTTCATAAGTAGGTATTTCTGTGATTTTTATTGGATGTCCTTTCAGATGATCTTCAGAATTAGAAAGAGTAAATTCCGGCGTCTTGAGATAGCATTTAATAGGGATGGTGATCAGGAAACTTCCTCGAAGATTTTTGTACTGCTCCTGTCCGCATGATGTCTTCACCTTGGTTGTATTGGGGAAGCTGATTGTATAGTGGGCGTCATCTAATTGTTCTAGTGCGGTTTGTTTCAGGACTACTCGCGTCGGGTTGCAGGAGGAGCCGACTTCTTGCTTGACTATTAGGTCTTGGATGCAGTCTGGTTCTTCATGAAGTCTGTGCCTGGAGTTTTCTTGGCAGAGGTACCATTCGTCGACCTTCGGACATTCTGTCTCTATGTACATAGAGTCTTTACCAGAGATTGCAATAAAAGGTAGGGTAGGGATAAGACTTAGGTGATTTTTATTAGGTATAATGGATAATTTATATAGGTAGTAGGTAATTTGATAGGCAATTGGTACTTTAATTACTATGACAATTCTGTTATTTGAATAATAGTAACCCGGTTTAATTAAATCGTAATAGTTTCTTAGGTCTACATCAAGGATCTCGTCCTTAAAGTATAAGATCCTTAGTTCTCTTAACATATCTATAAGTTCATTAATTCTAATTATCGAATGAGGCGTGCTCGATGCACGTATAAAAGCTAGAGTGTTCTCTAGTTTATGAAGTTCCTCAGACAAACTATCTATATTATCGCTTAAAATTAAAAGATATTGCGCCAGATGGGCGTATTTAATCAAATCCGTTTCTCTCTTACTATCACTGCTAATAATAATATTAAGAACCTTACTTATGTCCGCCTGGTTTTTGGTTATATTCTCTAATATATGAGAATTTTGCAAAGTCCATTCTTTAGATAAGCTAATTTGTTGGTTAAGTTCTGATTCTAGTTTATTCTCGTTGTTTCGGAGAACTTTAATGGCATTATCATATTTAATTGCGTCACTATAATCTAAGTTGCCCGAAATACCTTTTATAACTGAACCTAGCCCATCGATGAGTCCTCTTTTGTTCCGATTATGTTCAAAGGATTGTAAAAGATCTGTAATTCGTTCTAATTTAGTATTAAGATATTCTACGTGTGGTTCATACAGAGTTGAAGTTTTATTAGTAAGTTGTGGCCTGAGATTATCCAACTGTGATTTTACTACGTTAATTTTTGAATGTATTATATCTAGGTCTATAACGTTTAAAAAGGAATGGTAATGAGAGATAATTTTCGTAGGGCCTAGTTTAAATGGGAGCAATCCAGGGCCAGATTCCAATGAGTCAATTAGGATGTCCTGTGCCAGCGTCTTTTGAAGTAGTAGGAAGAGTAGTATCCTGCAACAATACAGGGTCTTTAGGAGGTCGCTTAAGACGTGATTTAGCGACGGGACCGCGTTTCTTTTTGGTGTAAATGTGTATTGGCAGATCCGCTAAAACCGTGTCTTGAGTAAAACGGGGGGCTAACTTTTGTCTAGTGGCAGCTGGGTTTCGAACGAAAACCTGCTGGTCCGGATTATATTCGTGTTCAAGTTCCCTATCTTTGTTTCTATTCTCGATTAGTTCGGTCCTATGGTGTAATGAGGTTTCGTTAATTAAGTCATAAACTTGTGTCATTTTATGCTTGTGGTCTTGTACATATTGCTGTAACAAATGCTCTGTAAAACTGAAATCTAAGGGATCACGAGGATCAAAATGTCCTGTTATAATATCGATAGGCCGACATTTAGTAAAACTGTGAATTGAACTATTGTAAGCTAAGATTGCGTAAGGCATGAGATTGATAATCGGTTCGCCACGTTTTTGTAATTTTAGTATCCTTAGATGTTCCAGGATAGTGGAGTGAAACCGTTCTACTATACCGTTATCATTTGGGGTATGTGCCAATATCTTATGATGCTGTATTTTATGAAGTCGTGTGAACTCTGTAAATAGGGCATTTGTAAATTCAGGTCCTTGGTCAGTCACTATGGTCATAGGAACGCCATGATGGGTGCAATACGTTAAAAGAGCTTGTATGACACTTATTGCTGTACCGTCTCTCAGATGATACGCTTGAGCGTATTTAGAGAACGCGTCTACTAAGGTAAGGTATTTTTCTGTTTCAGCCGTAAAGAGATCTAAATGTACTATTTCAAATGGCTTTGTGGGAGGTGGAACTATCGAGAACCTCTGTTTGACTGGATGGCGGTCATATTTAGCCTGTCCACAGATACTACAAGAGTTAATGTACTTTGTAATTTCATCCTTCATCTTAGGCCAATAATATCTATGGGAGAGAGCGAGGAAGCATTCATTAATGCCACGGTGATTGGTTTTTCCTTCGTGGTAATTTCTAATGATCTCCTGCTGTCTTAAATACTCTTTAACATTTTCTACCTCGGTCTTAGTCAAAACAATGTTCATTGCGGAACTTTTAAATTTATCTTGGATTATAGGTATAATATTGTACATAGCTAGGGGCGGATTAATTATAAGGCCCGTTTTTACTTTAGGATTGACATATTCTTTAATAGCATTAATTACGTCAGCTTCTAAGTTTGATTCTGAAATTTGAATGGTAGTCTTAGTGTGGGTCTCAAATGGTTTAGTTACAGTTGGACGTTTTTTTATGTCTCCTACAACAACGAAGCTAATTTGTCTACTAAACTTGTTCAAGGGCTCATCAGATATCGGGATTTCTAAAATTGGGTTTTCAGCGTCTGTGTGGGCTGTCAAAGTAGTTGAACCATGGTCCGAAGGTGGATTTTCGGATGGATTTACAGCTACGGAACTTATATCCTCATTATTAATTTCAATGCGAGACAAAGCATCGGCGTTGGTATTTAATTTGCCTTGCTTATAAACGGTTGTGAAATTAAACTCGCTTAGTTTTAATCTCCAACGAGTAAGCCTTGAATTGGGCTCCTTTAGGTTCATGACCCATTGGAGAGGCTTATGGTCCGTCACGATTTGAAATTTCCTACCGAAAAGATAAGGGCGGAAATATTTAGTAGCCCATACAATCGCAAGTAACTCCTTTTCGATTGTGCTGTAATTGATTTCACTGCTGTTTAAGGTCCTAGACGCGTAAGCTATAGGCTTATCGTTCCCTATACTACCCTGCGAAAGAACGGCACCAATGGCAAAGTTAGAAGCGTCAGTCGTCAAGATAAAGTCTTTGGTGAAATCAGGATATTGTAGGATCGGGTCATTCGTCAATAAGGTTTTACATTTTTCAAAACAATTTATGTAATTGGTATCAGATGGTGTGATTTTAGAGCCTTTCTTAAGACATTGTGTCATAGGTTTCGTTACACGAGCAAAGTCAGGAATAAATTTCCTATAATAGCCTAATAATCCCAAAAATCGTTTTATTTCGGTGGCTGTTTTGGGTAATGGAAATTTTTGAATGGCTGAAATTTTGTCTGGATTGGGTTTGATGCCATCCTTAGTTATTATGTGACCGAGATAGGCTGTTTCTAATTTTAAGAACTCGGACTTGTCCATTTGAATTTTGAAATTGGACTCTCGGAGTCTTTTGAATACTTTTTCCAAATTGACCATATGCTCCTCTAACGAAACGCTAAAAACTATAATATCATCAAGGTAGACCAGACAAACAACGTTCTGAAGGTCCCTAAGGACGTTATCCATCACTCGTTGAAAGGTAGATGGCGAATTTTTAAGGCCCATCGGCATACGTAAAAATTCGAAGTGTCCGTGCTCTACATTGAACGCTGTCTTCGGGATGTCCGCGGGATTCATTTCAACTTGGTAAAAACCGCTTGCGAGATCAAGAGTGGTAAAATAATGACAGTTACCAAGCTTGTCAAGTACGTCAGAGATGTTTGGGATAGGGTACTTGTCGTCTATAGTCTTTTCATTCACCTTTCTAAAGTCGATAACTATACGCCATTTAGTTTTTCCCGAAGCGTCGGCTTTCTTGGGAACTACCCAGATGGGGGAGCTCCACGCCGATTGTGAGGGACGTATAATACCCTGGTCTAACATTTTAGAGATCTGATCTTGTACCTCTTGTCTGTGGATGAATGGATACCTATAACTTTTGGTATAAACTGGGACTTCGTCAGTCGTACGAATTTGATGTTTAATTTGGTTCGTAAAAGTCAAGGGTTCACCTTCCACATAAAATACATCAGCATACTTAGCGCACAAGGTTTCTAAATTCGAACGCTCGATGTCGTTTAAATGATCCGTGCGTAAACGAGATAGTACTTCGCTAACACGGTCGGGCGACTGTTCGGTGCGCGTGCACTGTACATTGAACAACTCCGCACTAACGGGGCGGTCCATAGAAAAAACTAAGTCATACCGAGTCGGATTTTTCACTTCTAAAATGCCACGATTATTTTTTACTGTTGTGATACAATCACCTATAATGCAATTAGAAAAATACTGCTCTGGGATAATTACCTCACCGTCATGGCAGTTTATTGGGACTCTAATTAATTTTGAAGAATTAGCCGGTATTATATCTTCATATAAATTGCAATTTCGAGAGTCGTACATTAACAAAGGGTTTTTTGAATTGCGAGTTACAAGTAGTTTATTTTTCAAATCAATATTGGATTCCCATTTTTCAAGTAAATCGTAACCTATTAGTCCGTCGAAATAATCGTGAAACTTATAAATGTATAATGTTAAATCGTCGTGTTCCTGAAATTCTGAGAAGTTAGGTAATGTGATCGAATAGTCATTACGTGTAGTTGCATGTATGTTAGTAACCTCGAACGGTTCGTAATTACACGGAAAGTTTGAAAAATATTTCTGTACGGCGTCAGGACTAATGAACGATTGATTTGCCCCAGTATCGATCAGTAGTTTAAGAGGTGGATCTGCGATTTTGATATAGGGCAATTGACGCTGCGTGTGGATATTGATTTCTATTTTAATTTGTCGGACTTGGGGATTTTCTGAAAATCCTCACTTTCGGACTGATCTACTTCCTGAGTTTCCTCTACGCAATATGACTCGGGTTCGCTAATTATAGGTTGGTTATAGGGAACACTGTGCACATAATCAGGATGGTAAAAGTATTCATGTGGATAATAATCAGTGAAATAGTCATTATAATTATTATAATAATCGTCGTACCCATATGTTTGGTCGTAAGACTCGTTGAAATTCAGTTCTCTAGTTTTAAAATAATTAGATGGGGGTGGATTCCCAAACTTAGACCAATCATGTGAGCCGCGAGGTGCCATCGGCTTAGATACGAAATGACTTACGCCACTCATAGGTTTCGGCCCGTTATTAGATGGGTTCCTAGGGGGCATCATTTGGAAAGAATTGTTCTGAGGTCTATAATTCAACGGAGGCGCGCCGAACATTTGTTGCGTCCGCGACGGGCCTCTAAATTGGGGTGCCTGTGGAGCCCAACCCTGCGCTGGTCTCTGTTGCATTGATGGTTGAACGAATTGGCGGGAAGGCCCCGGCATATTAAATGGCCTAGCTGGTGGCATGTTAAAGGGCCGCGCTGGTTGCATAATTGGGGGCGGCATAGGGCCATAAGAAAACTTAGGTAGCTGACTAACCTGGTGATGAGGCGACGGCTCGGGTTTTCCTCTCTTATCGGAAACATGCCCGTTGCGCTGCTGGAAGTACAACGTATTCATCTCTTCATGAACGAATTCCAGTGCTTTTTCAATTGTGTTAGGTCGCATGCAACGAATTCGCGAGCCTAGAGGGTCATGTAACCCACGTAGGTATGCTTGAAGTGTTAACTTTTTATAAAGTAAACGCTTGGACTCGATCGTACTACTGAGCGTTTCATGCAAACTAACATAGGTCATTATTGTACTGAAAAGATTATTACACTGTTCATAAAACTCTTGTGGTGAAGCTGAGCCTTGCGTTAATAGTGATAAATCATTATACAAAGAGGTCTCCTCACGGTGGTCCGCAAAGTTATTAATTAATGCACTACGAATACCATGCCAGTTCTCTGGAATACCATTTGAATTTATAAGGCGGGCCGCGGGACCCACGATTTTATTTAATATACCATTAATTAATGAAAGATTACTTAGGTCGTAACCCGGCTCCGCTCGAATGAATTGGAGAATCAATTGGTCACACAGTCGTATAAATCGGGTTAACACGTTTGAGTTCCCGTCAAATTCCGGGACTAGTCGTAGGGCTTTATATATCTGATCTATGATAGAATCAGCCATATTCGGTTGCGGTGGCTGTTGTTCTTCTTGTACCTGTTGTACCGGTACTTCCGGTAACGACATAATTATATCACTAATATTTAAATCTAAACTAGTATTTAAATCTAAATCTCTACCAGAGTCCTGTAATGCGACTCGACTATTTAAATTAAACCTAGAAGACCAATCTTGCCTTGGATGGAAAATTTTGGTAAATTATGGAATGCTTAAGGATAAACGGAGAGCAACTCTAGTAAGATCTAAAGTACTCACTTGCGCATTTTTTGTACCTTCTGCCGTATCGATGTCTGGATACTCCTCCGACGTAACTCTCGTAGATTCGGATAGCTGCTGCCCGCGAAGATCGCACTGACTCTATAATTAGACTTATTACAGCTATCCTACCGACTGCGCCAATTATAAGGGCTACGGCCGGAGGATGCAAAAAAATGCAAAAATTATATATAAAATGATTTAATTCTTAATACGATTTACAACTATTGACCGACAATCTACTCGAAGTATGAAATAGAAGTGTGGCTTCATCCGGTGCGGTGCAGGGCATCGGTTGCAGGCACGTTGTGCAGCGTCGACAACTCGTGACCGCGGATTCCGTGGAAACGTTGGAAATAAGGTTGCTTGTGTCATCATTATCCATGTAGGCTATGTATGTAACACGCGTGCTACCTTACTTCCGTTATTACAGGACTGTCGAGAGGGTAATGTTTTTTTAACACTATGTTGGATAACTTTAGTAGGTAGCTGGGACAGTTTAAGCTTTTAGAAGGTGAGAAATTAATGTTATAGGGTCATAAATTATAAAAAAGTTACATTCTGTTTCTCTTCTCGATTTTACAAAAATAAACGAAGCAAAAAATCGTACCGGATGTCTAATAATTCTAACAATTCAAATTCAATTCAAACAAATTTGAACAATCTATACCTACTAATATTATAAAGCTGAAGAGTTTGTTTGTTTGAACGCACTAATCTCAGGAACTACTGATTCGAATTGATTTTTTTTTTGTGTTAGATATTCTATTTGTCGAGGAAGGCTATAGGCTATTTTATATTTCGATATTCCCACGGGATCTAGAGTTACTGCATATTATCCGGCGGCAGGAATTTGGCGATATTAATTATAATTACTTACCTAAACGACAATCGAAAATGTCAATTTATTTTACTAGCCGATGCGCGGTTAGTAGAACATATTTTTTTCTACTTAATTCTTCTAAAACTACACAAAAATAATGATTTATATTTTTATCTATGAGTGTATTTAAAAATCGACACTTCATTTTTGGACTTAATATTAGTATAGTTAGAAAATTATATTCTAGATGCGTGGATTACACAAAATAAAAACAGTTTTTATTTCTAATTAGATATTCATATATTCAAAAAACAAACATTCCACGGGCATCCGGTTAAACAGCCAGTCGTACCTACTAGTTACTAATATTTTAAAATTCGTGCCAAATAAACAATGTTAAAATTTAAACAGTGTCCATTGGCGTGTATCAACTGGTTAGGCATGCACGCTATGTATCGATACCATGGCTTTGTTTAACCCAGATAATATGGTTATAGATAGGTACTTGTAGGAAGTATAGATAGGTGGTGGGTTCGAATCCCAACGGATTTTTCCTACGAATAATCCGTTGGCGATAGACAGTTGAAACTTCCACAGATGATCTTAGTATTTCTGTTGCCGCTATAACAACAAATATAAAAAAAAGAATATAACGGAACCCTTCGTGCGCAAGTCCGACTCACACTTGGCCTTTTTTTTCTACAGCGTGATACCTATCTACATAATGCTGCATCTATTCTACATGATTTATACAGTGTCAATAACTTGAATCCATGTCATTTAGGGCACGTTACTGTATTTCCTGGAACATGCATAAGATGGAGTAGGCTTGCCCACCACCTTATTCGACCATGTCCAGCGGAAATCTGCGGAAATAATGATACAGAAAATAATGCAACACTAAATGACATTCTAGAAATAAAATCAAATGACAACAATAATATTAGAGATGCACGGAAATAGCTGAAGAGTTTAATAATTGTTTTACTAACATAACTAATGCTAATACAAAATGTAAAGTAAATATTGGAGTGGATAGGATGGCAACTTTTGTTTCCCTACAGCCATACATATAAATGCTTTGTCCTAAACAACTGACTGGCTAACAGATAAACGCACAGCCGCTGATCGTAGAGACCTGAAACTTGGAGGGTGTGTTCTTTGTGTGACGTAGGCAAAATGTCAATAAAATGTGCCATTGAATAGTAAAAATCTATACATATAAAATGCTTTGTCCTAAACGACTGACTGACTGACAGATCAACGCACAGCCGCTGATCGTAGAGACCTGAAACTTGGAGGGTGTGTTCATTGTGTGACGTCGTAGGCAGAATGTCAATAATGTACCATTGAATAGTAAAAATCTATACATGTAAAATGCTTTGTCCTG
Source organism: Idaea straminata (assembly GCA_951213275.1). Taxonomy (NCBI): domain Eukaryota; kingdom Metazoa; phylum Arthropoda; class Insecta; order Lepidoptera; family Geometridae; genus Idaea; species Idaea straminata. The sequence goes on from OX577849.1 coordinate 13,679,159, forward strand.
AACGACTGACTGACTAACAGATCAACGCACAGCCTAAACCGCTGATCGTGGAAACCTGAAACTTGGAGGGTGTGTTCTTTGTGTGACGTAGGCAGAATGTCAATAATGTGCCATTGAATAGTAAAAATCTATACATGTAAAATGCTTTGTCTTGAACGACTGACTGACTGACAGATCAACGCACAGCCAAAACCGCTGATCGTAGAGACCTGAAACTTGGAGGGTGTGTTCTTTGTGTGACGTAGGCAGTATGTCAATAATGTGCCATTGAATAGTAAAAAATCTATACATGTAAAATGCTTTGTCCTGAACGACTGACTGACTAACAGATCAACGCACAGCCTAAACCGCTGATCGTGGAAACCTGAAACTTGGAGGGTGTGTTCTTTGTGTGACGTAGGCAGAATGTCAATAATGTGCCATTGAATAGTAAAATATAACTATAGATCGGCCAACAAATGGCCCCCAGCGGAAATTGTTGGGGATGGTTTGCGCATATACAATCGCGCACAGAATTACTACAGCTTAATCGTCATAGTTTACCTTCGTTTAACATTTTGCCCAATCCGAACAACATTCCTTTAAATTAGAAAATTAGGCAATGTATGTATTGCACCGGAACTAAAATTGCTTAAATTTAATAAATCAAACAACACTTTCGATTTTACTTTTAGTCCATCCATTTTTTATGGAAAGCAGAATACTGTGTTAACAATGTATGACACAATGTTTTAGGACAAGTTAAGATTAAAAACCAAAGACAGTAGTCAATTCGGACTAGGCAACCGTGGCGTTGTCTCTCCGAGAGGCTCAGTGGGTAATAATGAGCTAAGCTAAATTTATATCTATACTGCTATGCTAATATTAAAAATGTGAAAGACTTTTTGTTTTTTGACTACAGGGCCGATTTTGATGAAACTTGGTATAAGGATACATTGATTCATTGGGATCGACATAGGCCGATATTCTTACAGGATCGGGAGCTACGCCGATGAAACCGCGGAGCGCTGCTAGTAACGTCTACAAACATCACGAATTCATGTATAATACTCACATGCCATTGGCGCAGTATGAGTATTATACAAAAGAAAGTAGTTAAGTATCTACTTACTTAATTTTCGCCTCTGACTAATCCTACCTTTTACTAGAAATTCTTAGTAACTCCATCATCAATCAGAAAGGTGAATCATTAAAGGTCACTATAAAGCTTACACTTAATTTTTTTACTTTATATCTTACAAACTTTTCTGTAAAACGAAACGCAAAACGCCATAGAAGAAAATAGTAGCCTATTCGCATTTTTGGATTTACTAGATAAGACGTTTCGGCTATCAAATAATTTACTGTATCAGATAAAGGGCAATGTTGTGTTAGTAGGTTTTAACAAAACAAATTGTTCACACATATTTGATATCCAATAAAATGAAAGTGAATAATAAAACTTGGTTTTGAAGTATTTTAAGGTACCTTACCATTGAAAATTCGGTAAGTAAGTGTTTTCTTCCAATACAAATGATTTTTCCGGATTTCAAAAATTTATTTACTATTTTAATTTCAGATAACGTACAGATAACCTTATCAAATATTAAAATGGTCAATATACGCAAGGTAAAAGAAAGAAAGGAAGAAAATCAAAGTAAAACTCAACACAGTAACAAAGTCTCTGTTGAAGAACATAGAGAACCAAGAGTTAAATACAAGAAAAGAAAAGGAACTTCCGGAGCCACAGGACAGTTGTATGAATCAAGACTATTGAGCTTGGTCCTCCTCAGGTGTCTCACTGACGATGAGGTCGATGACTTCCTGCTAGGATCGAATGTCGACGGAGTCGGAGACCTCGACGACATCTGTCTAAGATTCACATACAAGAGCAAACAAATCGCCGCGTTCATACAGTCCAAACACAAGGACGACGCTTCGTAAGGAATCGCCGATTCCAGTTTGTACAGTCCCAAGAGCAAAGTAAACCTGCTTAAATGTTTCGACAGCTATTTACAAGTACTAAATAAATTCGAAACCGATAATAGTCACATATTCAATGGCGTTTTTAAGGACTTAACATTTCATTTCGTCGTATACACGTCGGCTGTTAATAAAATAAGCAAAATGAAGATTAAACAAATTGACAAAGAAAACGATACATTTAATAAGGTAAAACAAATAATATGCTGTAATAAAGTGAAACAGATAAAAAGCTGCACGAACGACGATCCTACCTCAAGAGACATATTCCAGATAGCATATGAAGATCAGGATGTAGATTTACTGTCTAACTTTCTAGTAGATATGATAGCAAAGTATTTTGTTAGTGTCATTGATAAGAAAGATGTTTTCATAAATTATGCTAACATTGTAGTGCCAGATGTAATAACTCTTACAGAAAATGACGATTACTATGATGGATCTGTGAATCCCAATATTTTTTATGCTTCAGATAAAATACTCATGAAATTTAAATACAAGATATATGAAGACATTTTTAGTAAAACTCAAGTGAATACACATGACTTGCACACATATTTACGGCTGCTGCTCATTAGCGGTGATGAATTCAGTCAACGAAAGTATCTTAGTAGATTAATTGTGAAATATATTATATTTGATGAAAGTTCAAACAAGTTAACTTTTAACGCCAAAGTCACGGAAAATGTAGTAAAGGAATATAGTGAACGATTGGAACAACTTCAAGTTTCTAAGATAATAGTAAATGAAGCGTTTGAGGAAGCTGGCAGGGAACTACTCAAATCAGTTCAATTTAAAATACCAAAACAAGCTATAGATATCAAAGAATGTACCGATATCAAACCATTGTTTGCAAACGAAATCAACGAAATTGCGAAAAACTTTTTGAGTAAATTGTACTTTTATACAAGTCAAGGTCAGGCAAAAGACGTAGCCGAAAAAGTAACTGAAGAAATACATAGGCTGCACTAAAAGTATCGGGAATGGAATATATCCACTGTTCTTGTCATATTTAAATCTTTTTAATTGAAAACTCCTTGGTTTTAAAAATCGAATACCATTTATTTATTTAAAAAAAGAATCTCGGTCTTGTCACAAGGTTTTGTCAAACTTGTTTAGTCGTTGAGAAAATGGAATTGACTCGAGAAAATTCAAGAGCGATGATTTATTATGACTTTCGAAGTGGTTTATCACAAAAACAGTGTGTTGACCGGATGATTTCGGCATTTGGTGATGAAGCCCCATCCAAAACCACAATTTATCGCTGGTTTGCTGAATTTCAACGTGGACGTGTCAAGCTCAGTGATGATCCCCGTCAAGGTCGTCCAAAAACTGCACTCACTCAAGAAAATGTTGATGCTGTGCGTAAGCTGATTGAGGAAGATCGACATGTAACATACCGCGAAATTCAGGCAACTTTAGACATTGGCATGAGTCAAATACAAATAATCTTGCATGAACAATTAGGTGTAAAAAAGTTGTTTTCCCGATGGATACCGCATTCGCTCTGTGAAGAGCAAAAAGTGGCTCGCGTTACTTGGTGCGTCAGAACTCTCGAAAGATTCCACGCAGGATCCTCAAATGCTGTATACAACATCGTATCAGGTGACGAATCCTGGATATACGCGTACGAACCCGAAACAAAAAACCAGTCACGAGTTTGGGTGTTCGAAAATGAGTTAAAGCCAACAAAAATTGTTCGTTCACGGAGTGTTGCAAAAAAAATGGTGGCCACGTTTGTCTCCAAAACCGGCCATGTTGTGACTATTCCTCTTGAGGGACAAAGAACGGTTAATACAGAATGGTATGCTAGCATTTGTTTGCCACAGGTCGTTTCTGAACTCCGTAAAGAGAACTGCAGCCGCCGCTCATCTCCATCACGACAATGCGAGTTCTCACACCGCGAACAGAACAAAAGAGTTTTTAGAGCAAGAAAACATAGAATTATTAGACCATCCGCCGTACAGCCCCGACCTAAGCCCTAATGATTTCTATACTTTCCCTAAAATAAAGAATAAATTGCGTGGTCAGAGATTTTCATCACCTGAAGAAGCTGTGGACGCCTACAAAACGGCCATTTTGGAGACCCCAACTTCCGAATGGAATGGTTGCTTTAATGATTGGTTCCATCGTATGGAAAAATGTGTCAAATTTCGCGGAGAATACTTCGAAAAGCAATAAATACATTTTTAAATAGTAATGTTGTGTCACTTCCTTGATTCCCGAAATTTTCAGTGCCGCCCTCGTAGCGCAATATCTCTCTGAAAACTCTTCCTTCAAATTTACAACACAAACAGATGTTGCATTTTTAAAGTTTTACGATAAAATTCAAAAGTGGTGGTTGTTGGATAAATCTTATTTTCTAACTAAAACTTGTGACTATTTAGAGAATTTAGCGTCTGAAATAGCTGAGCCTTTTGTAGATATGCGTAATTTAAGTAACAAATACCAGATGCATAATTATCCTGTATTTAAACCTCAATTCGATTATTCATTTTTATTAATATTTACCGTGTGGTTATTTGGAAACATTTGTGGAAACGTGTGGTTATTTGGAACAAACACTTATACAAGTAATGTCGTAGTATTATCTAACCAATCCTTCAAAAACTGTTCTAAATCAATATTCGGAAACATAAGTAATTATTGTGTAGAATTTAATGATATTATGATGTTAGATGAAAACGTAACGCTGACTGATATGGACGATGAAATACAAAACAAAATTTTGGAATACAAGGTAGATTTTCAAGGATACAGAATTAAACTTCAGAACTTATTAAAAAACTACTATAGTATCATTACAACCGGTATTCTGCACACAATTTTTAGGAATGACGCTATAATTATAGGAAATAAATTGAGCAATTCTAGGTACGAGGCCATTAAATACCTCTATGTACAACGTACTTTTACGTATCGAATAACAAGCAAGGCTTTTAGTCGCCAAAACACTACAAGAAAATATAAATTAAACACATTTAAAGGTGTGCCCAGAAATATAAATATCATCACAGCCGAAGCAGGGATGGGCAAGCCCACAATACTCACACATTTGTCTATTGAAACCAAGAAAGAGTATCCTGAAAAGTGGATTGTACGTATGAATTTACTGGACTACTGTAATAAATTCAAAGAGTTAGGAACAAATGTCAATCAGACGGAATTTATGAAAATTCTTTTAAAATCTGAATTCGACGATATTAGTAAGTTCTTTATTGAAATAATCGGTGGTAATATAGCTGTAGAATATGTGGGAAACGACGATGTTGAAGCATTTTCTCTAAGAATAATGATGGACTGTTACAGCAAGGGCGACATGATATTCTTATTCGATGGCTTTGATAAAATATGCCCTGATTATATAACCCCAGCAACTAATTTTATGAAACCCTTTATTAAATTAGAAGAGCAATTTGATCCTCATAAATTAATGACAAGGAGATTCCAAATATGGATAACGAGCCGACCATACAATATGATTGTACGACACTTAGAACAACATTTTGGTGCGATATTGACATTGGAGCCCCTAACGAGTGATGAGCAACATATATTTTTTGAAAAGTATTGGAATCTCTATTTTGAGATACAGGATATAACTATGGAGCAATTCAATAACATTGAAAAATTTTTTGAGTTCATGACGCAATTTCTAGAAAATGCTACAGACTTGTTCAGGATACCAGTTACGGACTTCCCATTATACAAGATGTATGAAACAGCGGTCCGATATTTCAGAAATCAAATTCCCAACATGCCTGCGTACATTGACAAAGATGAAATTGTAGAGAAATGGATTTCTGCCCCCAAGTTCTTTCAGATTTTCATTCAAAATTGGATGTATGGTTAGATTTTGTTGTAAACTATGTATTGAGACATGGATCACTCGGTTTACTGACAATTCTCGATCAGAAATTAGAACATGATGGTGCAGAGCTAAATGAGATTCTAGAACAGGAAGTAGTTGTCTTTAATGTGCTAGAGTTGATTCTAGATCAATCAGAAGAGGTTGAGTCAGTAGTAGGCCTTGACGGGGAAGTGAAGACGGTAAAAATTGAAAAGTCACTGAACCGAGTTATGAGTAATGAACTTACAAATATTGCGATGTTTCTAATTCGTAGTATCGATGAAAATGTTACTAAAGAACAGACAAAAGCTTACATAGGGTTATATAAAGCGGGGTTCTTTACTGAAATGATATGGGTCAATTGATTATTACGGTATTTTAGTACATCTTTTGTAATACAAGTTGGAAAACTGAAAAAATATGACCTTTCCCTCTTTGGTGGGTTGGCTGGAGTGGAGTAGGGAATAAATAGTCGAATAAATCATTAAACTTTTAAACCGTTTTGTTTAATAAATACTTTGTTTTTTTTATTAGGCTTAGAATCTATATTTAAGGTGAATCATTCGCAAAAGATTAATAAAAATCTTAAACTTATTTCTGAACTTTAAAGTTTACCAACATTTCTGTAAAACGAAACGCAAGAAGGCACAGAATACATACTAGTGTTTTCGCATATTTTTGGCTTTATTAGATAAGACGATTTTGCTATCAAATCTTTTACTGTATCCGATAAAGGGTATGTACTGTTGTGTTCGTAGCTTTTAACAATACAAATTGTACACACAAATCTGATATCTAATTAAAATCAAAGTGAATAAATAATAAGGTTAAGGTAGCTATAAGGTACCTTACTATGGAAAATTCAGTAAGTGTTTTCTTTAAAAGTATTTTTCCGGACAATAAGAATGTAAGTATTTACTATTAGTCATTTTCAGATAACGTACAGATAACCTAAAAAAACATTAAAATGGTCAATATACGCAAGTTAAAAGAAAGAAAGGAAGAAAATCAAAGTAAAACTCAACACAGTAACAAAGTCTCTGTTGAAGAACATAGAGAACCAAGAGTTAAATACAAGAAAAGAAAAGGAACTTTCGCCACAGGACAGTTGTACGAATCAAGCCTATTGAGCTTGGTCTTCCTCAGGTGTCTCACTGACAATGAGATCGAAGACTTCCTGCTGGGATCGAATGTCGACGGAGTCGGAATCTTCGACGACATCTGTCTAAGATTCACATACAAGAGCAAACAAGTCGCCGCGTTCATACAGTGCAAACACAGGGAAAACGCTTCGAAAAAATTCACCGATTTCCATTTGTATAATCACAATAGCAAAGTAAACCTGCTTAAATGTTTCGACAGCTATTTACAAGTACTAAATAAATTCGGAACCGATAATGATCACATATTCAAAGGTGATTTTAAAGATTTAACTTTTCATTTCATCGTATACACGTCGGCTGTTAATGATTTAGATAAAACGACGATTGAACAAATTGACAAAGAAAACGATACATTTAATAAGGTAAAACAAATAATATGCTGTAATAAAGTGAAACAGATAAAAAGCTGCACGAACGACGATCCTACCTCAAGAGACATATTCCAGATAGCATATGAAGATCAGGATGTAGATTTACTGTCTAACTTTCTAGTAGATATGATAGCAAAGTATTTTGTTAGTGTCATTGATAAGAAAGATGTTTTCATAAATTATGCTAACATTGTAGTGCCAGATGTAATAACTCTTACAGAAAATGACGATTACTATGATGGATCTGTGAATCCCAATATTTTTTATGCTTCAGATAAAATACTCATGAAATTTAAATACAAGATATTGGAACAACTTCAAGTTTCTAAGATAATAGTAAATGAAGAGTTTGAGGAAGCTGGCAGGGAACTACTCAAATCAGTTCAATTTAAAATACCAAAACAAGCTATAGATATCAAAGAATGTAAAGATATAAACCCATTGTTTACAAACAAAATTAACAAAATTGCGGAAGACTTCTTGAGTAAATTTTACTTTTATACAAATCAAGGTCAGGCAAAAGACGTAGCCGTAAAAGTAACTGAAGAAATAGCGCAAAAGCCTTCCTTCAAATTTACAACACAAACAGATGTTCCATTTTTAAAGTTTCACAATAAAATACAAGATTGGTGTATGTTGGACGGTCAATCTTATTTTCTAACTAAAACTCGTGACTATTTAGAGAATTTAGCTTCTGAAATAGCTGAGCCTTTTGTAGATATGCGTAATTTAAGTAACAAATACCAGATGGATAATTATCCTGTATTTAAACCTCAATTCGATTATTCATTTTTATTAATATTTACCGTGTGGTTATTTGGAAACATTTGTGGAAACGTGTGGTTATTTGGAACAAACACTTATACAAGTAATGTCGTAGTATTATCTAACCAATCCTTCAAAAACTGTTCTAAATCAATATTCGGAAACATAAGTAATTATTGTGTAGAATTTAATGATATTATGATGTTAGATGAAAACGTAACGCTGACTGATATGGACGATGAAATACGAAACAAAATTTTGGAATACAATGTAGAGTTTCAAGGACACAGGATTCAGCTTCACGACTTGTTAAATGACTATAGTGGTATTTCAACCGGTATTCTTCAAAAAATTTTTAGGAAGGAAGCTATTTCTATTAGTCGTAGATTGAGCAATTCCAGGTACGAGGCCATTAAATACGTCTATGTACAGCGTACTTTTACGTATCGAATAACGAGCGAGACTTCTAGGTGCCAAAATAATGCAAGAAAATATAAATTAAACACCTTCACAGATATGCCCAGAAATGTAAATATCATCACGGCCGAAGCAGGGATGGGCAAGTCCACAATACTCACACATTTGTCTATTGAAACCAAGAAACAGTATCCTGAAAAGTGGATTGTACGTATGAATTTACTGGATTACTGTGATGAATTCGAAGAGTTAGGAACAAATGTGAACCAGACAGAATTTATGAAAATCCTTCTGAAGTCTGAATTTGATGATATTAGTAAGTTCTCTATTGAAGTTATCGAAGGTAATTTAGCTGTAGAATATGTGGGAAATGACGATGTTGAAGCATTTTCTCTAAGAATAATGATGGACTGTTACAGAAAGGGCGACATGATATTCTTATTCGATGATTTTGATGAAATATGCCCTGATTATATAACCCCAGCAACTAATTTTATAAAATACTTCGTTAACTTAAAAGAGCAGTTTGATCATCCTAAATTAATGACAAGGAGATTCCAAATATGGATAACGAGCCGACCATACAATATGATTGTACGACACTTAGAACAACATTTTGGTGAGATATTGACATTGGAGCCCCTAACGAGTGATGAGCAACATATATTTTTTGAAAAGTATTGGTGTCTCAATTTTGAGATACAGGAGATAACTATAGAGCAATTCAATAACATTGGAAATTTTTTTGAGTTCATGTCGCAATTTTCGAAAAATGCTACAGACTTGTTCATAATACCAGTTACGGACTTCCCATTATACAAGATATATGAAACAGCGGTTCGATATTTCAGAAATCAAATTCCCAACATGCCTGCGTACATTGACAAAGACGAAAATTTAGACAAATGGATTTCTGACTCTAATTCATTCCATTTGTTTGAAAACAATCTTAACAAACAGTCGATATCATATGCGGAACAAACAGTCGGAGTCCCGCTCTATATGAATATGGCAGCCAGTTACTTTGTCGACGAAATTAAAACGAACGACACCAAATTGCCGGAGGATTGGGATTTGAGTATCACAACATTTAATTACTACAAGAGATTCGTTGAGCTTCAATTTAAAATTCGGTTTGAGAAGAAAAACGGGATGAAACTGTCTAAACCTGACGTTAAGTCTATTTACAACAACGAAAGGCAACGGTTCATCAACATGCACAAGAAATTGGCATTCTATGCTCTGTTCCATCGCTCCGAATATTATGAAAAATTGCTTCCAATAACAGATCGGCAAGATATTGAAAGTAATATACAAGATATCGTGGAAGGCAAAGAAAAAACAGGACTAATAGGACGTATTCAAAATAAAGAGCCTAGATTCATACATTATAGTTTCGCTGAATACTTCGCTGTGGAATTCATAGTTGATCTGATAATTGATCTACAAGTTAATATAAAAAAATGTAATCATGTAACTTTCATGGAATTCATAATTGATCTGATAACAGATCGAAACGCTATAAATTTATGTTCGGATTTTCATTCAAAAATAGATTTGTGGTTAGATTTTGTTGTAAACTATGTATTGAGACGAGGATCACTAGGTTTGCTAACAATACTTGATCAGAAATTGGAACATGATAGCGAAGAGATAAATGAGTTTCTAAAGGCGGAATTGTTTCATTTATTAGTGTTCGATTTGATAATGTATCAATCAGATGAGATTGCGTCGGTAGTAGGCCCTGACGGGAAAGAGAAGACTGTAATAATTGAAAAGTCACTGAACCGTGTTATGAGAAGTGAACTCCCAAATATTGTTATGTTTCTAATTCGTTGGTGCGATGAAGACGTAACTAAAGAACAAGCAAAATCTTACATAGCGTTATATAAAACGGGGTTCTTTAAATATGATAAACTTTCCTATACTGCACTTAAAAAACAGGATAATAAAGTCTACCGTGCAATAAGTATTCTCGTTTTTTAAAAACAGACGTCTAACAGCTTTTTTTAATTCCACTTATATTGTAAGATCCCGCTGACGACCTTTCATATATTCCTGGAAATAAACTTTAATGGCAAATAAAAGGAAATAGCTTATTTTTATAGTTTTACCTACACCGTTGTGGATCATCTTTCCGTGGGAAGGTTTTAGAACTATTGAAACCGTCTGGTTTATGGGGAAATATCTATCTCTTATATATAAAAATCAATTGCTGTTCGTTAGTCTCGCTAAAACTCGAGAACGGCTGAACGGATTTATCTTATCTTGGTCTTGAATTATTCGTGGAGGTCTAGGGAAGGTTTAAAAGGCGAGAAAAAAATCGAATAATTTCCGATTCCTACGGGATCGGGACTTACGCGGGTGAAACCGCGGGGCGCAGCTAGTCTTCTATATATATATAAAAATGAATTGCTGTTCGTTAGTCTCACTAAAACTCGAGAACGGCTGAACGGATTTATCTTATCTTAGTCTTGAAATGTTCGTGGAGGTCTAGGGAAGGTTTAAAAGGCGAGAAAAAATGTCAATTCCTACGGGATCGGGACTTACGCGGGTGAAACCGCGGGGCGCAGCTAGTCTTCTATATATATATAAAAATGAATTGCTGTTCGTTAGTCTCACTAAAACTCGAGAACTGCTGAACGGATTTATCTTATCTTAGTCTTGAAATGTTCGTAGAGGTCTAGGGAAGGTTTAAAAGGCGAGAAAAAATCGAATAACCGATATTCCCACGGGATCGGGACAAACGCGGGTGAAACCGCGGGGCGCAGCTAGTCTTCTAATAATTACCCAAATGACATAACAATTAGCGTTTTGTTTTTGGATCGATTCTTCGCTTTGCTACCTCGTCTTTCTAAGCCACTATGGTTTGAAATTCATAATTGCACATCATTCATAATTGTGTTGAAGGCGTACACTGAATAATTCTCAGCTTTAATAAAGGTATGGTAGTCAGCGGGATATGTTTAAAAAAGCTTATAGTTAATAAAGCTATAATTAACTAAAAAAATGTATCTTTACAAATTAAATTAATTTTTGAAAAAATGTATTTTTTAAATCTATCGTTTTTTTTTCTTATTATTTAGTCATCGATAAATGGTGGTGGTTTAATAAGGGTCACCTTAAAAATGATTTTAAGATAATAATTTACATAAAATATTTGTATCGTTTTTCAGATTGATTGTAAATAAATCAAATATTAGTCTAACAACCTGTTTCTAAGTAATTTTTCCTAATAATTTTAAGTGTCAAAGTCAAAATTATTTATTTAATAGGAATCATGCTAGGCATTATACATTACTTTGAAGCCTCTTAAAAATTATTTTAGGGTGTGTGCCTTCGGAACGCACCCACCAATGAGAAGAAGGCACAAGAAACTCATAGGGTTTTTTTCTTTTTTGTGGTCATGCTCACAAAGGTCAAGATAGCAAATAGTAAGTGTTATTATGTGCCCCTTGTTACTAGCTGGTACATGGTATATGGATCAATTATCAATATTGTTAGTTACGGTAAATAGATAGATAGATAACTTTATTTGTACAACACAGGAAGAAACAGAACACTATAATATACACAAAGTAAAGTAATAGCTAGAAAGTATAAGTTGCACAAATGGGCGGCCTTATCGCTGAAAGCGATTTCTTCCATGTAGTTTAATTCATCTTATGTAATACAAGTACTTAACTAATGTTGGGATACCTACGAGAAAAAATATCACTTTTCTCAGGTTGGCTGCAGTGAAGTAGAGAAGAAATAGCCAAATAAATCTTTCGTTTATTTGTAAAGTAACTTATTATATACATACTTAACTATTGGGCTAAGAATTATTTACAAACATTATCATGAGCAAAATGCTGTTCCCTAGCTAAATCAAGCTTGTCCGTTATGCAGTCATCGTCTGTTTTGACGTGATAACGTTTAATAAATTGATGGAACACCTACATTCACAAAAAAGATGACGTTATGCGTCACGCTCCGGGAACGGGACGCGTCATGTTATTGACAAGGTAACCATAGCAACGCATTATCGTTGCTGTTGCCACATGATTAAACAAGGACCAGGATTGTAAAGTTTCCTACAACGCTCTGTGATAAGTGTACTACTACAAGCTTGACGCGCGTGTGTGCGTGACTAGGCTTGTATTATGGTGACAGGTGACAAATAGAAGACTTATATAAAGGAAAATGTATTTACTAGGAAAAACAAAAAATGTGAGCCGTCACGGGACGCCTGGCAGATGTGAAACATCGACATTATTTTGTAAAATTAAGTAACCCGTACACACTACTGCATATAGACTGTATATATATATCATCATATAGCGTGGCGACGCGTCGCCACGGCAGAAATCGGTTTTACGTGCGGCTATAGATGTTTCACATCAAAAATTCAATATTTCATCGTTTTCTTATGACGTTATCACGTAAAATGATCGTCTGTAAACCAACTTTACAGACAACAATTTGTTTTTTTTAATGAGCAGGTTCGGTCAGACAATTTTGACACCCCACTGAATCGAGAATTTTCAGAGGACAAACTTTAGTCCGGTCAATTTAGACCAAAAAATAATAGTGAAGTTACATAAAGTCCCAACAAGCTGAAAATCAGTGAAATTGTTCAAAACATAATTATAAACAATGTCTAGAAGTTCCTCATCATTCCCGTGTAAGGAAAATTTTTTATTCAAGGTCAAATGTCTAAAAAATGAGTTTTTCGCTATTTTCAGCAAAACGGTAAGTTTTATCATAAAAAGTACCTCAGACAAAATTGTAGATCATAAAATTATCTATAAAAAATGTTTCAATACTTTTTTCTTACTAGCCACCGTTTCTGAGATATAACGATTCAAAAAGTTGTAAAAGTTGTTATCGTCATAATATGCACACGTTTCCACGCCACCTATGAGGTAGTGTACTTAGCGCGTTTTTTTTAACGTGGTTTCCCTAGGCCTACTCCACGGGTCAGTTGTGATCCTGTTTAATGTAAAACTATTGCAAAATAACGGTTTCAAAGATTGGAAAAGATAAAAGCGATGTAAATTAAAAAAAAAGTGGTGAAGTTCATTCGCCTGATTCGTAAGTTTCAAATTCTTGTTCTTCTTCTTGTTCTTCTTCTCCTGCTTCTTCTTCATCTTCATTTTGGATGCAAGTAAATTGCGTCAATAGCGACGTATCGCATGATACTTCGTTGAAATCAAACGAATCCTCCATTGTTTGTGATTCAATATTAGAGCACGACCGGCCTTGACAATTTGCGCATGCCAAAGAACAAAACAGTCCGACTTTTTTGCAACCACATTTAGCACTGCATCCCTTTTTGCAATTGCAAAAAATAGTGTTCAGCAGTTTTTCCGGCGCAGGTGGAAGTAAAGTTTGAACTGGCTCTAATATATTGTTGACCAACTTCCAACCCTGTCTGTCGGGTCTAGCTGATAACCAAGCCACACTTGAACTTGGTAATATACTCGAAAAAGATGTTAGTGAGCAGCAACTGAGGTTGGAGGAAGACAAGCTAATTGAACTTGTTTTTTATTTTTAGTATTTTTAACGAAACATGCATATGCTTATCTAAACAGGTAGTTTTTTTAGGAGCTCCGTACATAGAAAGAAGAAAGCGGATGCCGTTGGTAATAACTTCTTGTTGAGTTGAATTACTCTTTTTAAAAACTTCTGCACATTGAATTAAATCTTGTTTATCAAACATTTTGAAAACTGCTGTTTTACCCCTCCTGTAAAATGCAGATAGTAGATGATTTTGACACTTTACAAAAGTAAATAAATGAACTTCACTACTTTTTTTTAATTTACATCGCTTTTATCTTTTCCAATCTTTGAAAATTTCCGTTATTTTGCAATAGTTTTACATTAAACAGGATCACAACTGACCCGTGGAGTAGGCCTAGGGAAACCACGTTAAAAAAAACGCGCTAAGTACACTACCTCATAGGTGGCGTGGAAACGTGTGCATATTATGACGTTAACAACTTTTACAACTTTTTGAATCGTTATATCTCAGAAACGGTGGCTAGTAAGAAAAAAAGTATTGATACATTTTTATAGATAATTTTATGATCTACAATTTTGTCTGAGGTACTTTTATGATAAAACTTACCGTTTTGCTGAAAATCGCAAAAAGTCATTTTTTTGACCTTTGACCTTGAATAAAAAAAAATCCTTACACAGGAATGATGGGGAACTTCTGGACATTGTTTATAATTATGTTTTGAACAATTTCACTGATTTTCAGCTTGTTGGGACTTTATGTAACTTCGAATGTCTAAATTGACCGGACTACTTGGACATCTCGCCGAACCCAACCAGCTCACGAAGATTCATCCTGTTGTTACTCACTAAAAAAAACAGACGATGGCTGCTGGATATTATACTATTTGAGTTGAAATACTTGTCAATTCGGGCAAATACGTAAAACAATAATAGATTATGCACCAGTGGAGCAAAAAAATGTCTAACGTTACGGGTGGCTTAATGGAGGGAGAAATCTTAAAATAAAAAAGTCACCTTAACCATAGACAAAATCAAAGTTTTCTTAATTATTTTGTAAAAATGACCTAGTATGATATCGAATTTTAACGGTATTTTGCAATCTAATTTTAGAAAAAAAACTGAAGAACAATAAATATTTTCGCTTTTTTTGAAATAACTATTAGAATTAAGAAGGCACCTGAAGGCTGAAGGCTATGTAACAATCATATGTCCATTCCCGTTTTGAAGTTTAGCTATCTCATCTTTGAACTTGGCTATAGTTTCTTTAGCCAGGTGAAGTTTCTCCTTCAATTCAGATATCTCGCCTCGCACTTTGGTCTGGGCTACTATTATCTTTTCTAGCGTCTTCTCTTTCTTGTCTTCAACTGAAAAATATGAACGGTTAAGTTATATTTTTGTATTAACTGACTAGCTGCGCCCCACGGTATTACCCGCGTAAGTGTTGATCCCGTGGGACTATCGGACTATATCCTCATGCCAAGATTCATCAGAATCGATCCAGTAGTTTCAGAGTCAATTCTTTACAAATAAAAAAAAATCCTCTGTATAATATACTAAATTACCACTATGCCGATTTTCATCCAAATCTTTCCAGAATCAACAAATAAATAAAAAATAATATTATAAACTTTCGGATTTATAATTAGTTAGGAAGTATAGTAAGTAAGTAAGTATAAATAAATATTGTAGGACACTGTTTGTACACAGGCGGGGCCATTTAGTCTCAAACTAGGCTAGTTATATGGTGATCAGACAATAGATAGAATACTTATATACATTAGTGGAGAGTGGTGTTGGCTTAGTGGTAGGTACCTTGACTGTCATTCTGAATGTATTTTTCTTAAGAAAAATTTATGGACGCTAATTGACATTGCTCTTATGGTGAAGGAAAACATCGTGATAAAACCTGTGGCTTAGTTGGCTCCAGAAGTATTGACAAGTTCTCTCCTCTGTACATGGTTGACTAAGCTGAAAGGGTATAGTAGGTGCTGGGCAAAAGCCTACTCCATCCTCACGCAAAAAAGGACCCAATTAAACAGGGTCTAATTGCGGAAAACAGTCCGAAGCCTACTCCATCTTCACGCAAAAAAGGACCCAATTAAACAGGGTCTAATTGCGGAAAACAGTCCGTTCAAGTACAAGTAAGTACATCGGTGTATGGAAGTACTTTGTGTGTGTGTAGGAAAAAGGAGTCTCACAATCACTATCATGTTTCCACATTCCATTGGTGATTGGCTTCACGTTGTTGAGCAGGTGCTGCATCAGCTGCGTCGGCTCTTGGAACACTATCTCCTCGTAGGACTCACTGACCAGCACTCGGCCCACTGTTGGCGGAGCACCTTCTGTCATCGGTGATTGGAACAGCTTGAGGATGTGGTATAGGGTCACCTGGAAAAAGATTTAATTGTTTTATTCAGTGGTTCCCTTGCATATAACATTTCATCAATAAGTGTTATTTTTTATAGAAAATACGATTTTTAAAAACTTATATAAGTAAACCTACATAAAGATAAAAACTTTAATTGAACTAAAAACACACATACATTTACCCAAAAAATAGAGTCAGAAATAGGCAACTCATGTAAAAAAATAATATGGTGTTATAGTAGATAGGTCACATTATGGCCTAATAGTTAAAATTTCTCAGAAACTATACCAAAAACAAATATCTCTAAACATTTTCTTATAGCTACAGCAGTTCTAAGGCCTGCCCTTACTGACCCACTCAAATCAACCAATCTGTATACTAAGTAAAGGTTGTAGGATTATTAATTTCTATAAATACTTACAGGCCTCTCATTAGGATCGAGAAAGTAAATTTTAATCACAATTTCGAACTCTCCCCACCCAGTTTCGGTGAGTTCGTATGGTGGCTTTGTTACTATTCGGTTAGGGTTTGTGTAACTCTCATGCAATTTGAAGTGGACCTTCTTGATGTATGCAGACATATCCTCGTTTGCATAAGGTTTGACGTAGACGGTCCACTGGTGCGTGTGGCCGTCTTCCTCGCGTTTCTTACCGAAGTATCTCGCGATGTTACCGTATACTATAGGCTTTACTATCACTAGGCCCTGGAATACATCGAAAATTCTAATATAGTAATCAGTCACCAAGTGTTGTCTTGAGAAAACTCAAATAACTAAACTTATTTTGTTGAATGCATGTCTGCAAGCGCAGTTGAGTGGACTGAACTTACAGACATAAATAATTTGAATTGTTGTTACTAATATTTTAAAATTGAATAATACGAAAATGCAGTCAAAATAATGGTCCAACTTACCTTAACTCTACCTCCAGAATCCGGACCAAAATCAGTTGGTAAACTCATTTTTTATGTTATATTTCTTTAATTTTGGGGTTTTGGGATAGTTGCATAGTTTTATTTGATTTTTCAGGAATTTTTTGCGTGTTTTAAAACAAGTAAATAAAAATAATCTTGTTTACATTTAACTTACTGCCATTAATATAGATCTGTCAGTGTCAAGAAAAGTATATTCCGTTTTGTCATTCATTCAATGTTGCCAGAGTTAATACTCTGGCAACATTTATTATATATTTAATTTCTATCATAATAATACCGTCTATAGTTTTTTTAACAATACAGTTCCTTAATATACCAAATATTTTTTTTTCCGAATGAATGGTATTATGGTATGATTATAGAATTGTGTAACCTAATACTTAGATCTTAGAGATGCAGTTTTTTTTTTAAGAAATTGGGTTAATAGTTGTTAAATATTACCTAGCAAATAAAGTAAATGCGGGACTCACAATATAATAATTTATTTTACAATCATTAAAAGGCATGTGAACAAATGTTCAGCAAGCTCTTCCTTACAATTTTCAGTTAAATATTATATTTAATTGGAATACGATTAAATTATCTAAATAAGTACTACTACTTCTTAAATTCAAAGGCTACTATAAACTGAGCATCAGACCAAAATCACAACGTATCGAGATTTAAAATGTTGTTAACTTGACACGAAGGCATCATAAGACTCCCTATTATTTAGGCCGACTGGCTTACAACCGTTAATAAGTCTATTCTAGTCTATTACATTGACGTGGTTCCATTGAAGTAAATAGCAAAATTAAATAAAACACTAAAACTTGTGATCAGGGCATGCCTGCTCTGGGTCTGTCAAAAGCGGATCATATTCTTCTTCGAGCCTCGACGATCGGGAATTGTTTCTAGAGGCGGATACACGGTGTGTGAAGTTGAGAAGATTAGGCACGAGGTTACTGCAGGGCGTGGCTGGCGCTGACCTGGAAGACGCTCGTGTTCCTGGCGATATCCTGGAAGGTCTAACAGGATGAGCGGTCAATGGCATGTATAAGCTCGATTTCCTTATGTTACGTTTGATACTATCGAGTCGACGTGGTCGCCTGTCTTCGCTCGGTCTGCGACTTGAGTCTCTCGAAGTCTGGGTAGGACTGGTCGGTTGTGGTGGCGACTCACAGGCTGCCGCTGGTGAATGGAACATATGCCTCACTCCAAACGCCTCGTGCTCGTAAGTAACGCTTTCCATATTCGATGGTGACTGGTGGATTGTTGGGGATGTCCCAACACGAGGCTTGCAACCACCGTCGCAGTACATCTCGCAGTCCAATAGTTCCAGTGAGAGATCGTAGGATGGGTTCTGTCAAATATAATATTATGTTATATTAATAAAAATGTTGGTTGAACGGCGTTAATCCAAATCGCAAATAGAAGATGTAATCTGACCATGGGTTGTACAGGTGAATTGAGTAAGTTCTCTCTAAAAGCGGCCGAGGAGCTACGATGTGCTGGCGTATGCGGAGCAGGTGCAGTGCGTGGGCGGGCAGGAGGTGGCGCACGCGTATCCATCAACGAGGACATGGAGCGTAACATGGTACGCCCGCACACGCCGTACTCCTCGTAGTTCGAATACGGTGGTGGGATAATCGAATTTGCCTAGAAAAAAAAACATTGGGATAAAATAGATGTTTTTGGTACAACAGAATTTTCATGTATAGATAGGCATTCGCTCTCAGCCTATTTATTTTTTGTGGCCTAAGTACCTCATTTGCAGCGTTGCAAATGAAACTGGAGTTAAGAGATTCTGCAGTACTCGTCGCTGATAGAGAACCTAAAACAGAAAATTTAAACATATTTTATTCACTGAATTCTACAATTTGAACACAATAATAATGTTGCTCTCAATTTTATTTCTACTCACACCAGTAATATAAAATTATGTCAAAATCAGAACCCCTACATGTCTTTTAAAAATCTTTTTGACTGATTTCAACATTATATACATCGTAACTCTGTGTTATACACTGCAAACTAACTCTATCCTAACTTCCAATCTACTACAGGTTCGTCTTTTAATTTAATGAGAGACTTCATCGGTTCGATTATAAGCTGATTAGTCGGATTAAAATCTTGGTCTTCTTGGTAAATAGGTACTAATTTAGTTTTAGCTTTGTTAATTTTTTAATTTTAAAGGATATTAGCTGACAAAGAATCTATACTTATATTATAAAGCTGAAGAGTTTATTTGTTTGTTTGTTTGAACGCGCTAATCTCAGGAACTACTGGTTCGAATTGAAAAATTATTTTTGTGTTGGATAGTCCATTTATCGAGGAAGGCTATAGGCTACTTTTTATCCTGATATTCCCACGGGATCGGGAGTTACGCGGGTGAAACTGCGGAGCGCTGCTAGTGTATAATATTGTTTCAAGATTCACTTTTTTACATTGTTTTACTTAATTTACCTACTAACTAGTGATTTTACCTGGAGCTGGCCTTATGACGTAGTTTCTGAAGTAATGCACCATTAGATAGTTTCCACCCGCTTTTCCATCACCTTCGGCACAAGTTATTACTAGGGGGTATAAATCCGGTTTTGATTGAACCTGTAAAAAACGAACATACTCCTTGGTTTTCTTACATACCTATTAAATTAATGGACTTGGGATTGTGCGTTTAAAACCATTTTTTTTTAAATTTATATTAATTTACCTCTTAACCAATCAAGAATGTGGAGTTGGAAGAACTTGTGGCTAAGTCTAATAACATCGGCGAGACCAAATCAGCCCGACTACGTTAGTTACATCGAGAGAATGGAGGAGGATCGAGCGATCAAAAGAGCGTATCTAGGACGGCCACAGGCAGACGGCCCGTTGGTAGACCTAGGTGTCGCTGGATTGACCAAGTCCAACAAGACCTGCAAGCCCTTCATGCAGCCGATTGGCAGTAAGTGGCACAGAATAGGGTGCAATGGTGTCTTTTGGTGTCGGATGCCAAGATCCACTTTGAATCGCTGAGTCAACGTAAGTAAGTAATTTACCTCAGAATATGGCGGAGGCGCTTGATGGAAAGAGCCGCATCTGCTATAATGAGGCGGCAGGTAAAGTGAACCGGCAGAATCGATCTCTGTGTTCCGAGCCGGCATGCAGCAAGAGCAGACAATGGCATGTATACCCTGAGGAGATGGGTACCGCTTGCAGATGCAGAACCACATGCAGCATATCAGGATACCGCCCAGGATACCGAGTAGAAATAATACTGGCCTGGAATAATATGAAAAAAAAACAATGGTTGCCTGTAAAGTCGGTTAGGGACGATAATTTTACGTGATAACGTCATAATAAAACAACGATGGTAACCATAGCAAAAGCATAGCAACGATAATACGTTACTATGATTACCTTGTCAACAACGCTCACTCACGTTCCCGTGACACTTTTTGTAAGAGCAGTATGGTCACATGAGTAATAATAGAACGGTGTTCTTCGAAGACGTTATCACGTTAAAAAATCTATAGGTTACTAATCATAATTATGAAAATATTTTTTATCACAGTTGCTCATAAAGGGGATCTTAAACCGCTTTTATGCTCATAATCCAATGTATTATGCACGCGTGCGTTTTACATTACCGACGATAATAGGTATCAATTGAAATTATTTATTGTTTGTTTTGATGATCATCAATCAAAATTATTAATCATATTATTATTTGAAAGCTACCTTAATCAAAAAAAATTGTACTTCGTTTCTGAAATACTTACCATTGAGCATACCAGGGATGATCATAAGAGTGATCCCTGATAGTATCATTTAATCGTGGACGTGCGGTGGTGGGCGCGCAACAACCTTGTTCACAGCAAGACCAGCTTGACGGACATAGTCTGCCGTCAGGGCATGAGGTTTCAGCGCACTGGAACAATGGAGTAGGTTGTTTACACGAGTAACTGTCAACTTTCCAAAGGATTTTAATCTTCTATACATATGAAATCCTTTGTCCTGAATGACTGACTGACGGATCAACGCACAGCCTAAACCGCTGATCGTATAAACCTGAAACTTGGAGGGTGTGTTCTTTGTGTGACGTAGGCATCCGATAAGAAAGGATTTTCAGAAATTCTAACCCTTAGGGGGTGAAAAGCGGGGGAGGCAAAGTTTATATGGGACAACGTGATTCCTTGGTCCATTTTCGACTTCTACGCGGACGAAGTCGCGGGCAAAAGCTAGTTTAATTCATAAAATGTAATTTTGATGCATTTATTAGGACGTCCCTTAAAATTAATTGAGGTACCTATTTTGCAATAAATGCTTTCGTATTATCGATATTTAATCGAATTATTGACTATTAAAAAAATGTCATGAATATTCCTGTGTTTTTGTATCTCTAGGTTCCCCTTTCACCCCAATACAATTTAAATTATTTATCAAGCTATTAAAATCTAGTTAGCTACTTCTTTAACAGCCAAATGCAAAAGTTCATGAAATCCCAGCATTAAGGTTCCCCTTTCACTTAATAAATAGGTGTTTGCGAAAGAAGAGCTCGTTTGATATTCATTGCTTTCTATTTACGGATAGGGTAGGTACCTATCTAAGCATTTCTGAGATATGAAAGATTTCAAACCCAGCTATTTAAACGTAAATAAAGTAGAATGAATGATTGTGAATAGTATCCTACTAATATTGTAAATGCAAAAGTTTGTTCTAGTGTGTTGGTGTATTTGTTTGCGATGGAACACTGAAGGAAACTGAATCGTATAATATAGTTATTAATCTGCGAAGCTGAATACCTGGATTAAGACACATTTTTTATCACGTATGATGGAGACTTACAAATGTGGAACTTAGTTTAAAAGGCAATCTGCAGTTTTTTGTAACTAGACTAATACAAAAATCGCGGGAAATAGGGATAGGGAGTCAGTTGCGCATGTCGCGAATCGATCTTCTGTCAAACAGACAATGGCACAACTTCTTTAATATTTCTGAATTATCTACCTTTAATTTCTTTATTATTATTTGAAAATATTAAAGAAAATATCAACATTACTATACAACTATATTTTTTTTTTAAATTCCTGTCAATTCGAAAATATTTTAATTATTGTATTCAAATGCGCCATTTGTTGTTTTACTTCGTATTATCTTCAATGATTTATGATTTCATAAAATGATTAGCAATTGCAAGAATCTAAGAATGAATACTTTTATAAAAAAGTATCTTCAAAATGAAAAAAACAATCTTAGACTTATAATATGTAAAGGACCTAAATACCTAATTAGAATCAATGAATCTGTTCCATTTGTAAATGTAATATACTTACTGCAGAGTGTTGCAAAGCAAGATAAATGAGAACAAGCAAAACTGCTGTCGCAATTGTCATCGTAACTGTTTTGATAACGTTTGCCCACGACGTCACGCAAATAATGCACATAATTTAGAGGTTTGAGATATAGTGCTTGCCGCACTGTGTTGGCGTCGCGTTGGACATCGGGGTACTGTGAGAGGGAGACATTCTCGCGTTCTGCGCGCTCGACGCGGGCCCGCTCTCGACTGACTGACTACCCCTACTTATAGCTAAACCACCCCTTACCGCCCTGTCATAATTTCGGGAGCTGGGTGAAAAGCTTCTGCTATTGCTATCGTAGGTACGGTCAGCTGCATAATTGTAGAACCACCATAGAACTCCAAAACGGCTGTTATAAGAATGTTTTCAACACAAGCAAGATTCTAGACACCTGCTTTAGTTGAAGTTTAAAGTCTTCTAACTCATCAATTAATCAAACAATAATTATTAGAATGCAAACATTCCAATAATATCTAGTAATTTTCGAACTCTATCGAGGGCTGCAATTATACAGCCGACTGTACCTATTTGCAAGTAGATCTATAGTGGTATTTAGTTTCATGGCTGAAACATTTTGCGGTTATCCATTATCCAAGAAAACACAAATTGTACCTTAGATAAACTACAAAATGTGTGTAAAAGTTGGTTGTTTAGAAATGTTTTGGCTGTGCGTAACAATTTTTAGCTATCGTAGTTGTTAGGTGCTAACTAGTCTGTTTAACTTTATATATTAGTTATTTCTTAGATATAAACCGTGAACAAGCGCACCTACTTAATTAAATATCATCAAATACTAATCAATTTGTTACTCAAATATAATATTTTTATTATTAAATATATTTATAAGTCACCCAATAACAGGGTGAGTTTAACTTCCTTTTTAAAGTTGGCAAAAATACAGTAAAAACATTAATATTACTTACTAGGTCAAAAAGAAAGATAAGTAAATTAAATACTTAGGTATTAAAAATGAAGGCGTCCCTAACATTGTCTCTCATTCTTTTTACCCGACTACGGCAAAAGGAGGGTTATGTTTTTGATCGCGATGTATGTATGTTTGCCTGTGCCCTCATAACGTATAAAATACTTAACATAATTCAACGAATAAGGTATTGTTAGAATCGTCTCAATAGTCCGCTGGTTATAGGTTATGTGGCGTCACAATCATTAAATGTGGCGCCCTCTAAAGGACATAGAGTCATGAATAAAAGAAATAAAAAAAAATAGCGTGTGTATCAAATGAAAGGGCTTAATTAGCACATTTCAAAAATATAAAAAGATTTGCTTGCATTAATTTTTGGTTGCTTTTCTTACTGTATCCTTAATAGAACCGTATGGATAATAAATCAATCGTAAAATTCTTTTTATCACAGTTGCTCATAAAGTGTATCTTATTCAACGGCTTTTAGGCTCATAATCCAACATATTATGCACGCGTGCGTTTTACATTGCCAACCTAGTGCTATAAAGTTATCCCGATAAGTTAAATACGTATCTTACTTACTGCTAATTACATGTTATGTAGGTAGGTGAAACATTCTTAATTTATCTGGGTTATACTGTTTTGATGGATAAAAAAGGTAGGTACCAAAGAGTTTTTTAGCTAGCAAAAATGGTTGTCTCTAAAGTCGGTATACGAACGAAAATTTTACGTGATAATGACTTAGAAAACGATTAAAAATTGAGTAGTTTATTTTTTGTTTTTTTCTATACTTAATATATTGTTTTTCCGTACCATTGTATTTTGTTCTTAACCCCCGACGCAAAAACAAATAGAAAAAACCCTAAAAAATATTGTATGTCAGACGAGGCTGTATAGGTTAAAAGTCTTTAGCCTGGCCTTTCCGGAGCATAATTAACAAAAAAATATTGCCTTAAAAAAATGTAAACATAGACTCGATAGACTTATCACAAATGTTTTGTTAATTATTATTTTGTTTTCTTTTCAAGTCTTTTCTTTTATTCGCAACTGTGATAAAAAACGTCGTACGATATACGTGTGGAATTGATATTTGCATCTTGGCGTCTTTAACACGCTCGCTGCCGCTCGCGCATCATAAACCGCCTCTATGCAAAGATCAATTTACCACACTTATATCGTAATGTACTATACTAACCTACCTACTACTTGAATTTTACCTTCATATACCAATTACTAAGCACTCAAATAAATTAAATTAAGTTACGTGTTTCCCTAACATTACTGCATGTGATTTAAAATAGAGTCACGCACTTTAGTTTACTTAAGAGGAAAGGGTACCGGGCACTCTCTCCATACAAACGTAGTCGACTGTTTCCTCCCTGAATGACACTAGAGCAAATACTTTTGTTGCATAAAACTTATAACTGTCATAGCCCCTATGTTTTCTTGTTATTTAAATCTTAATTTCTAAGATAATTAGAAAATGAAAAAAAAACAAAACAAAGGGGCATGTACAGTTATAGGTTTTGTGCAACAATAGTACATTACGATATAAGTGTGGTAAATTGATCTTTGCATAGAGGCGGTTTATGACGCGCGAGCGGTAGCGAGCGTGTTAAAGAAGCCAAGATGCAAAGATCAATTCCACACGTATATCGTACGACGTTTTTTATCACAGTTGCGAATAAAAGAAAAGACTTGAAAAGAAAACAAAATAATAATTAACAAAATATTTGTAATAAGTCTATGTTTACATTTTTTTAAGGCAATATTTTTTTGTTAATTATGCTCCGGAAAGGCCAGGCTAAAGACTTTTAACCTATACAGCCTCGTCTGACATACCATATTTTTTAGGGTTTTTCTATTTGTTTTTGCGTCGGGGTTTAAGAACAAAATACAATGGTACGGAAAAACAATATATTTAAGTAAAAAAAAAAACAAAAAATAAACAACTCAATTTTTAATCGTTTTTAGGCCATTATCACGTAAAATTTTCGTTCGTAAACCGACTTTAGAGACAACCATTTTTGCTAGCTAAAAAACTCTTTGGTACCTACCTTTTTATACATCAAAACAGTATAACCCAGATAAATTAAGAATGTTTCACCCACCTAACATGTAATTAGCAGTAAGATACGTATTTAACTTATCGTGATAACTTTATAGCACTAGGTTGGCAATTTAAAACGCACACGTGCATAATATGTTGGATTATGAGCCTAAAAGCCGTTGAATAAGATACACTTTAAGAGCAACTGTGAAAAAAAAAATTTGCTCTAGTGTCATTATCCAGGGAGGAAACAATCGACTACGTTTGTATGGAGAGAGCGCCGGTACCCTACCTAAATACTCAAAGCCTACCTATTTATTAGGCACCTACTTTAATGATAATTAGAAAGTGACTTAAATTCTATTATGTTTGTAACGATAGATAATTAAAACTAGGATATAGATTTCAAAGATTCAATGAAGGTAGGTAAGTCCTACTTGTAAGTAGGACTTACCTACCTTCATTGAATTTTTATCAAAATGAAGTTTTATCAAAATAGCTTTTTAATTCAATATAATATTGTATGTTTTAAATATTGACTTAAACGCCCATAAAAGCTGTAGAAAGAGACAATAAGGGTCTTATGCAAAAACGAAATGTTATGAATGTTTTGTCATAAATTTTAATACTTCATAGCGTGGTAATGGATATGAAGAAAGAGGTTGAATTAGCTACATCTGTCATAGTTTAGACATGGCTTGACGTACGACGTACGTGTGTTTTTCATCGTTATTATAGTACCATTAGTCCATTGAAAAGTTACATTTGGGGTTGCGTTTTTTAGAGGACGCAATTTTATTTTTTTGATGTGTAGGGGGGGTCAGTGTAAAGCTAAAACCAAGTTTGTGGGGTCGCCACCCTTGTCCCACGGCCGCCATCTTGAAAATAGGGGTTGGAATGGTTTTTACGGTATATCTCTTAAACTATTTATTTGAGAAAAAAAATTTGTTAACATTTTTTGTTGCAAATTAAATTCTCTACAACTTTGGTCCAGTAACTTTTTATCGTAGAACTGTAAATAAAAAAGTTATAAGCGAAAATCTTCAGAAATTCGAGAAAAAATTTTTAGTCCATTGAAATGTTACATTTTTTAGGCCTAACCTTGCGTTTTTCAGAGGACGCAATTTTATTTTTTTGATGTGTAGGAGGGGTCAGTGTAAAGCTAAAACCAAGTTTGTGGGGTCGCCACTCTTGGCCCACGGCCGCCATCTTGAAAATAGGGGTTGAAATGGTTTTTACGATGTATCTCTTAAACTATTTATTTGATCAAAAAAATTTGTTAACATTTTTTGTTGCAAATTAAATTTTCTACAACTTTGGTTCAGTAACTTTTTGTCGTAGAACTATAAATAAAAAAGTTATAAGCGAAAATGTTCAGAAATTCGAGAAAAAAAAAATATTTTTCGATGTAACTTTTTTTTATCATTTTACGAAAAAATGATATCTGACCATTTTTGTAGATCGTTTTTTGAGGAACAACTTTTATTCGCAACATTTTTTCATTAAGTCAATAGCTAAGGTTTTACAGCGCTCCGAAGTGAGTACTATTTTTCAGTTCTCTTAACTATACCTATATTATACGTGTGTACTAATAATGAGTTATCAGTTATTTTTTTATTTTTTTTCTATTTATTTTGTTATTATGATTATAAATTTTGCAATATTATTGATAATTAATTATTTATAGTATTATTATTTATCAATAATATTGCAAAATAGTCAGATATTTTTTTTTCGTAAAATGTAAAAAAAAAGTTAGGTATATTGAAAAATATAATTTTTTCTCGAATTTCTGAACATTTTTGCTTATAACTTTTTTATTTAAATAACAAAATAAATAGAAAAAAAATAACTGATAACCCATTATTAGTACACACGTATAATATAGGTATAGTTAAGAGAACTGAAAAATAGTACTCACTTCGGAGCGCTGTAAAACCTTAGCTATTGACTTAATGAAAAAATGTTGCGAATAAAAGTTGTTCCTCAAAAAACGATCTACAAAAATGGTCAGATATCATTTTTTCGTAAAATGATAAAAAAAAAAGTTACATCGAAAAATATATTTTTTTTCTCGAATTTCTGAACATTTTCGCTTATAACTTTTTTATTTATAGTTCTACGACAAAAAGTTACTGAACCAAAGTTGTAGAGAATTTAATTTGCAACAAAAAATGTTAACAAATTTTTTTGATCAAATAAATAGTTTAAGAGATATACCGTAAAAACCATTTCAACCCCTATTTTCAAGATGGCGGCCGTGGGACAAGGGTTGCGACCCCACAAACTTGGTTTTAGCTTTACACTGACCCCCCCTACACATCAAAAAAATAAAATTGCGTCCTCTAAAAAACGCAAGGTAAGGCCTAAAAAATGTAACATTTCAATGGACTACATGACAATCAAAGTTTATTGATTATTCTAAAAATAGATTTCTGGATTGTCGTCGGGTCGCTATGATGACGTCACTAGCAGAACATTATGAATCGACAGTAGCAATATGCTAACAAAAAATAACTACCTTTGATATCTTTACCTACCTACGTAATGTCGTACGACATTACGCACAGCGTCATCTAGCCCCAAACTAAGCAACTAGGCTTGTAAGTAATACGGTGACTATAAAAAAAAAAACATACATACATACATACATTTATAGCCAACGGATAAGATAGGTTGGTAGCTACCTCAGAACTCCCATTCCGACAAACTCCTCAAATTTCTACTAATATAGTAGAAATTCAATGTTACTGACAACACTAGGCATTTTTTTCATTCATTGATTTAGCCACAGAATATATCATGAAGATTTGACAACATTCTATTTACCGCCAATGTCTATAAAACAACAAGTTAATTGTCAATGTCAAAACATTTCGTGTTGGATTGTCGGATGGTCGTCGTGTGAATTTTCTGATTTGTTTACGAAATCAATTGATGAAAATTACGTTATTTTTAATGAAAAATGGTCTAATTACATTCAATTCCTACTTCAGAATTCTTTAAAATGCGCGTTATTGTTATATTTGTGGTATCGTTAGCAGCCGCGGTTTCGGCATGGGACGATGGAGATTTCGAGGTTTTCGACGTTGTGGAAGAAGTTAACCAGAATTTTTATGAGTTGATGGGTGTAACGCAGGTTTGTAGATTTATTTAGATCCTGGACTCTTTTTTTCTTTGTTTGATACAGTGATAAAATGTCAAGTTATTCCATTCAATATGTTTCACTGTAGAGCATGGACACGAAATAAAAAATAGTCCTTCAAGCCTCCTGGCAAGGATAGAAAATAGCCTTATCTAGGAACCTCCTCTCAAACGCCGTACTTTGATACAACTTCAGGTGTAAGAAGCCACAGGTGAAAAATGTCCCATGCCTTGGAACTGTGAGGAATGGTGGTTTTCTCACCATGTTTTCTTTCACCGCTGCAGCATCTATTTAAATTGCATATCAATTTCTCAAGACTGTGACCTTCACTCCTCGATTAAAATAGCGAGGTAAGTGTCCCTCACTAAGCCAACACTGCACTGAACAAATGATGCAAGCAAAAGGAAAAAGAAACCATGATCAAGCCATTGTTAACCATTTGCTATTTCACGGCTTCTTGATGCTCACTTTTTGTGTTGAATAAATTTGGCAATTTATTTTGCAACAACACTGGATATTTGTCACACTTTTACTATAACTTGATTGCATATTTTGATTGCTACAGTTTTATTATGAAATCAGAGAGATGGATTTTTAACAGTTGAAACCTTCTTCAGGGTTCCATAAAAAAGGACCCTCAAAAGATCACTCTCTTGTTTGTCTGTCCCTGTGTCACCACCATTTTTCTCAGGAGCGGGTGGCCTAACAAGTGGAAATTTATACCAGATACTGAGGTATATAATCCCTAGTAGGTGTATAAACATCAAGGTCTTGAGACTTATGTGGATACAACTGCAGAGTGCAGCTAGTAAAATAACATTTTTATTGTTTGCAGGAAGCAACACCAGCAGAAATCAAGAGTGCATTTAAGAAGTTGACCTTGAAACTACATCCAGATAAGAATGATTCTCCGGATGCCGACGTACAGTTTAGGAATCTTGTCTCTGTTCATAATATTCTCAAAGACCCGGGAAAGAGGGAGAAGTATGAAATTTCCCATAATATTTTTTGTTGCACATAAAAAGTTCACACGGTGATGGTTGGTGATAACGTGGTCTAAAATGTAGCATGCTTCCCTAGAAGACACGTATACTCATGACTTGAAGAACCCCCTTGAGTTATAAATAACCAGGAGTTAGAATTAGAAGATGACTGTATTTTTCAATTTACATTAATATACTGCTACCATTACTGATGAAATACAAACCTATTTTAAACTAACTTTAAGATAAATTAAATGTAAATTGACTAAATACTTAGGAGCTACCAACAATTATCAAATAAAAAAAACAACAATACAGCACACAAACACAACACAATGAAACTAGAAATAAATACAATATAAAAATATCCAATTTTTCTATTTCCATATACTTTTTTTTAATAATGTAAAACGCCAGTGAAAGAGAACTTTTTCGACTAGTCCTCCATTTCTGGCTGCACTTAGATTTATTAGATTTTTAAACCAAAGTAATGGTCATTAACAAAAATAAAATGTTAATTAGTACTTATAATTTTATTCCAGATACAATGAAGTCTTAAAGAACGGTCTCCCGAACTGGCGTTCAGCAGTGTACTACTACAGACATGTTCGCAAGATGGGTCTCGCAGAAGGCTCCATTATACTATTTATAATTATTACTTTCGGCCAGTATGCAGTTGGCTGGGCTGCGTATGCTGAGAAGAGATTCACTGCTGTGAGTTCTTTGAGAATTATTTAACTATCTTTCTTATATAATACTAGCTGTTGCCCGTGACTTCGTACGCGTAGTAGTTTTTTTTTGCCTATTTAGTTTTAGTAGTTTTTATGTCTATTTAAAATCAATCTATTTAGAAAAAGGAAGGCAGGAATCAAATCCTCGGATGTTCTGAGTCAATTTCAGAGTAAAATTGTATAATTAATCATTATATTTGACCTTTAAAACTTTTATTAGAAAAAAATCTAGTAACTTACAAATATTTAATGTATTCTATCCATTATCTGGTTTCCATATAACAAGCCTAGTTGCTTAGTTAGTAGGCATTTCAATAAAATTTTGCAAATTTTCATTCCCAGGAACAAATCTTAAACAGCCGTGGCAAAAAACACTCCAAAAAGTCAGGCTTTGATGCCGGCCTCGCCGAGATCTTGGACCAGCTGCCCCGACCTAGCATCAGGGATACTCTGCCGTTCCAGATACCGAGGTTCCTGTGGTGGACAATCACTGCTTTGCCGAGGACTGTAGCGGAGGTGAAGAGAAGAATGAAGGAAAAGGAAGAGGAAGCCAAGAGGCAGAAGAAGCAGTGAGTAATTTTTCATGAAATTACTTAAAAAGACATGCGCAAGCCCCATCTAGCTCTCTCTATATACAAAATTATAAGTAATAATAATTTACCTAGAACAAAATGTACTTGAGGTTTTTTTTGTATTTTTATCGTTGGAATTTTATTGTAGCCTGCTTTGTGAGTGATTATCTTAAAAAAAACGTTAGTAATATTACGAGGGCGGCACTGAAAATTTCGGGAATCAAGGAAGTGACACAACATTACTATTTAAAAATGTATTTATTGCTTTTCGAAGTATTCTCCGCGAAATTTGACACATTTTTCCATACGATGGAACCAATCATTAAAGCAACCATTCCATTCGGAAGTTGGGGTCTACTTTTAGGGAAAGTATAGAAATCATTAGGGCTTAGGTCGGGGCTGTACGGCGGATGGTCTAATAATTCTATGTTTTCTTGCTCTAAAAACTCTTTTGTTCTGTTCGCGGTGTGAGAACTCGCATTGTCGTGATGGAGGATGATGCGGCGGCTGCAGTTCTCTTTACGGAGTTCAGAAACGACCTGTGGCAAACAAATGCTAGCATACCATTCTGCATTAACCGTTCTTTGTCCCTCAAGAGGAATAGTCACAACATAGCCGGTTTTGGAGACAAACGTGGCCACCATTTTTTTTGCAACACTCCGTGAACGAACAATTTTTGTTGGCTTTAACTCATTTTCGAACACCCAAACTCGTGACTGGTTTTTTGTTTCGGGTTCGTACTATATCCAGGATTCGTCACCTGATACGATGTTGTATACAGCATTTGAGGATCCTGCGTGGAATCTTACGCTCTCGTAAGATTCCACGTCACATGTCATGTCACGTGACGCATTGGTGCGTCAGAACTCTTTCTGACGCACCAAGTAATGCGAGCCACTTTTTGCTCTTCACAGAGCGAATGCGGTATCCATCGGGAAAACAACTTTTTTACACCTAATTGTTCATGCAAGATTATTTGTATTTGACTCATGCCAATGTCTAAAGTTGCCTGAATTTCGCGGTATGTTACATGTCGATCTTCCTCAATCAGCTTACGCACAGCATCAACGTTTTCTTGGGTGAGTGCAGTTTTTGGACGACCTTGACGGGGATCATCACTGAGCTTGACACGTCCACGTTGAAATTCAGCAAACCAGCGATAAATTGTGGTTTTGGATGGGGCTTCATCACCAAATGCAGAAATCATCCGGTCAACAGCCGGTTTTTGTGATAAACCACTTCGAAAGTCATAATAAATCATCGCTCTTGAATTTTCTCGCGTCAATTCCATTTTCTCAACGACTAAACAAGTTTGACAAAACCTTGTGACAAGACCGAGATTCTTTTTTTAAATAAATAAATGGTATTCGATTTTTAAAACCAAGGAGTTTTCAATTAAAAAGATTTAAATATGACAGGAACAGTGGAAATATTCCATTCCCGATACTTTTAGTGCAGCCTATGTATAAATAATCAATCCAAAAATTGAATTAAATGTGAGTTGAGTCCAAAAAATGTGTTTTTAGAAAATATTCCAAACGAACCAATTAATGTATTATTTTAGGGAAGAGGAAGAAAGGCTCCGTAGTGAGGCTGCCGCTGAAGCCGCCGCAGCCGCGAAGGAGGCTCGCAGTACGACACGACGACGCCGCGCGTTTGTCCCGCCAGCCGCCTCGGCCTCCGCCCCGCCGTGTCCGCTCGACCCTGTTGACAGCCCGGTGGCTACACCAACCGTAAATATTTATAATTATTTATTTAAGTTCATGTTGTGCTGCAGAGAAAATGCTGATTAGTTTACTGGTTTAGAATCAATTCAAAGTTAAAATTCTTTATTCATTTGGTATCATACAATTTACATAACATCACTTTGAAGCGTCTTAAAAATTGAGGTAGCCTTAATTTTTAACGCACCCACCAATGACAAGAAACACAATTAATTTTTTTGTGATCATGCTCACAAAGGTCAAGATAACAAATATTTTTGAAGATAAATTTGAAATGGAGCAATTAAAGTCATATCCATGGGTGACTTTAATAAGTGGGTGACCTTATAGTTAAGGTACGACGAAGTATCATAGTACGCCTTGCTGCACGAATTCAAGTAATTATTCCAACTCAATAAAATTCTTTGTACCGCAGGCGCCCCCAGTGATATCAGGCGGTCTATGGACAGACGACGACCTGATCGAGCTGGTCCGGCTGGTGAAGAAGTACCCTGGAGGTACGGCCGAGCGCTGGGAACGTATAGCGGAGGCCATGTGCCGGCCCGTGCCGGAGGTGACGCATATGGCGCACAAGATGAAGGAGAACTGCTACCGGGTGCCCGGACAGGAGCAAGAGGAACATAAACCTGTTGAGGTTCCTAAGAAAGTGAGCTCGTTACTTTATGCTGTTGTTGCTTATGGCGATAAATTTAAAACTGTACCCTGTAAGGCTTTAGTGCATAAGAGTGTATTCTGCTTAGCCCCAAAGATATATTTAATAAAAAAGAAAAGTATATAAGAATATATCCGTTGTCTAGTACTCATAAAACAAGTCTAGTTACTCAGCTTGGGGCTAGATGGCGATGTGTGGAATGTCCTGCAATATTTATTTATTTATTTCATTCTGCTTTTATTTATACTTGTCCATTTTTATTCGGTTTTTCCACACAGACAATACTTATCGATACATTCATAAATATACAGTATACATATTAGTATATCTAATAGGTAAATGTGATGTGTTCCAGGTGAAGACCCGCGCGGCGGAGGAGACCTCCGGCGGGGTGTGGTCGCAGAGCCAGCAGGCGGCGCTGGAGGCCGCGCTCGCGAAGCATCCCAAGGCAGGAGGCGGCGATCGGTGGCAGAAGATTGCCAATAACGTGCCGGGGAAGACCAAAGTAACGCATCTACTACTTACTTAGTGTAGGCTTAGTGACTAACACCCGTACACACAACCAACCCAGATTACACAGTGCGCAAAACGTATAGAACCGTAATAAGACGCTAATTCGCTAAAGTAAAGAGAGAAGCACAAAACTGACCAACATTAGGACCGCATTTAGCGCAGTGCGTTCACTTATCCAAGAGCAACTTAAGTACTGTTTGTGAACACTGGCGTATGTTCGCTCGCTGGGCGAGCTGAGAAAAAAGAGACAGTAGTGATGTGACAAATGAATAATAGTCTATGGCAAATTAAGGGCAGAGATTTACTGATTTTTTTTACCCATTTATTACAACGCCATCTATTGGAGAAAAGCTCACAGTTACCTTACCATCATATTGATTTCGACTTACCTCTATCCATTAGATGGCGCTGGGTAACACTTAGCACTCTAACTTCTTCCTATTTTGCGTTTCGCTTCTAAAAGTACATTTCATTAGTTAGTCGTCCATAATTTTAGTCTACTTAGCCTTGAAAGGAAATCTTTTAAATTCATTATACATACTACTATATACAAAAACAATCATGCAGCTGGATGCAATCATTTATCTGGTAGAGGGACACTTTTGATTTTTATCAGGTACTTAAAAAATTGCATAAATTGTGCAGAAAATATTTAGTTCACTTGCAAAATTCAAATGACGGCTGTAACGACATGTAACGATCAATTTGTAACGTATGTTGCTAATCCAACCACTTTTGGGTTATTAAGTTTTTGTGTTTTGTTTGTTTGTAGGAAGAATGCATGCATCGATGTAAATATCTATCGGAACTTGTGAGGAAACAGAAGCAGAAAGAAGAAGAAGAGAAGCAGAACGAAATAGAAGATAATACAGAGAACGTGGAAAGCGAATCATAACTAATTTGTTAACTAGCAACGCCCCGCGGTTTCACCCGATCCCCTAAGAATGTCGGAATATAAAGTAGCTTTTATTACTCCCAATCAATCAATGTATTTACCGAGTTTCAACAAAATCAGTCCAGTAAGTTTCTGAGACTACTTGTTACATACAAAAATATCTTTCTTCTTTATAATATTAGGTGTAGACATCATTAAAGTTATTAAAAACAGTATATTTATCATGTCTATTATTTTGAGCGTGTTTAATCCAGTTTCGTGAACATGAAGCTTGGAACTGCCGAAATATAGATATCTTTAGTGAATCTTTTTGAAAATGTCTTCTTTTTATGGTAAATATTCTGTTATCAATAACTTTATAGGTCAAACTGCGAATGATGGCCCCTGACGGAAAGTGGAAATGGGTATGCGCAGAACTAATTTTTAGGTCCGTTTGACCAGGAGTGAAGGGAGGGTCAGTTGCTCACATCATCGCTCTCTGTTCCGCACACACGTCTCTAGCCGCGCTCTGTCTCGCTCCCGCACGTATTTAGTTCGTCTTAGTACTGTCGCGCACATAAAACCCACACACACCTAACTTTGCTTAAGTCTAAATTGTAAAATTGGATAACCTAATGCATTAAAATTCAAAGTTATTTTAGTTCCGGTGGAGTACATTGCCTAATTTTTTAATTTAAAGGGCGAGGATAAAGTATGACGATTAGGCTGTAGTAATGCGCGATTGTACACTCGCAAACCATCCCCACCAATTTCAGCTGGGGGCCATCATTCTTTGGCCGATCTATACATAATTTGAAATTGTAAATAATAATATTTATATATTTATCATAATTATTTATATTTTCGCAACCTGCAAGGTCAGTCTGCGCTCCGTTCACTTTATCTTATTTCAAATTTTATCGTGTGCTTTGTTTCTAAATTACATTTTCAATGCCTTTGATAGTTGCGCGTAGTGTGAGATCTGTAGATTTTTTTAAAAGTTTGTTCAAAATCGGTTCAGTCAAAGTTGCATTCAGCGATGTACATAAATACGTATTTATTTTGTCTCTCTTATTAGTGTTGTGTTTTAGCTTTTTAAGATAGTATGTATTTATTCATAGTACTTAATTATTTTTCTGGGTCTTTAATGGCGTGTTTTTTCCATCTGAACACAGCGCAATTTTCAATTAAATAATTCTCTAAAATTAAATTCTATCTGTTACTATCTAACTAATACATCGTCTATCAAATTAATATTATCGACTTCTTTATTAATATTTTTTTAATATCAAAACTTGTTCAGTTAAGGGACTTTTGTCTTTAAAAACGGTACGTTTCTAATTTGTAAGACAGGTTGGCAGACAAAAGCCTCTCGACTGCAAGGCGTTAAGGGTAC
Source organism: Idaea straminata (assembly GCA_951213275.1). Lineage (NCBI taxonomy): Eukaryota > Metazoa > Arthropoda > Insecta > Lepidoptera > Geometridae > Idaea > Idaea straminata. Next base: position 13,715,376 of record OX577849.1, read on the forward strand.
GGCTATGACAAAGATGTACCACATATCGACATCGCACAAATGTCTTTGACCAATCACGAGCCAGAGCACATTGATAAACTTTATGTGTCGCAGTCATCTTTTGACATGAAATCAAGACGTTTATTACGAAGTTAGGAACACGAGGATCTTAAATGTAGGCCTAATTTCGTAACAATAGCTTGCCTATGATCAGGTGACATAAGTGCAGACCCACGGTAGAGCCCAAAAACTGCTATTATTTCAATATTTGCAACTCAAGCAAGATTCTAAGGTCCTGCTTGAGTTGAAGGTAAAAATATTTCAACCCATTAATTTATTAGACAAACAATATTAGTATGAAAACATTACAATAATAGTAATTTTAGAACTCTACAGTGACTCTGCAATTCTGTTGCCGACTGTACGTGCGCCTCTATTTCTATACATTTGTTTCATTGATGTGCGACGTACTATGTATGATGTGCAATACATCTTCGGCATAGTCGTACCCTTAAATTTTTTATATTTATTTTATACGTACTTAGAAAGACATAAATTAATATTTTATTTATAAAACTTATGCATTATACTATTTGTACTTCTTCATCACACAGTTAAAATTCAAAATGAAAAACCAAATTCATGTAAAAACCATGTATTTTTAATCATTATGTATATAACATATCTACAAGATAAAAAAAATACGTTGCAAATGCATTTTGTTTTATTTCTAAACCAGAAACAAACAAAAAGAAAATGTTGATTATTTCCTTCAAAATTTACTACTTTTGGGAGTCGTATAAAGCAGTTTTATGCATTTTAAGGAAAAAGTTTTATTAGTTACTCCTAAAATAGTTTTAATACAGTTTTAAGTTGGCTGATCGGAAATTGCAGCAAAATGTGCCGCATTATCTAATCAATACTAATCACAGATAAAATTAATTTGTTTAATAAGTTATATGCTGAAAAGCAAACAGACAAATACTAAATAATTTACTTTGTGTGCATCTGGATTGAGCGCCTTTTTTAACCTACTTCAAAAAAGGAGCATTCTCAATTCGATTGTATGTTTTTCTTTTCCAACCGATTGAGATGATATTTTTTTCTTGCAGAAGCAATTGAAACTTTATAGGGAAAAAATACGCGATGAATTGAAAACCTCCTCTTTGAAGTCGGTTTAAAATAGTAAAACTACATTCGCGTTTTAGAACTTTTATGACCAAACTCTCTTGGGCTTTCAATCCAAATGTCCGAAAGTTATGAATCTCAGAAAGTCAGATGCTTTAAGAATTTAATTGCTTGAAGATAATTTAATTATTAATTAATTAATTTGTGATTTTATTTATGTATATTTATCTTTGAAAATACATATTGTACCTACCTTTAAATTATAGTACAATAGCTTTTTCACTAAATAGCGATAAATTTTCTTCAAACTTTTTTTCAGCAGTAAAGAATAAGCATAGTTTTCACTTTTTCCTTATTTACAACATCTGCAACTTCAGATCGGTCAACTTATTTTGTGCGTATTTTACTCGATGTATATTTTGGTGTCTGTCTTTTAGTCGTTAAATTCCCCCATTCTCTGGTATATTTTGGGTACGAATTCATCAAGCTCATCTTGTGTCACCGTTGTTTTTGTAGTCTGTTTCGTTTTAATTCCTGAATAACCTGGAAAACGAGAAAGAAATGGTTTTGTTACATCTGCTTTTAACCCCCTACGCGAAAACGACGGGGTGTTATAAGTTTGACGTGTCTGTCTGTCTCTCTCTGTGTGTGTGTGTATGTGTCTGTCTGTGGCATCGTAGCTGCCGAACGGATGAAAATTTTGGTTTAGTTTTTTTGTTTGATAGGTGAATTATAGACATTATATAATTGTTATTTCAAAAAACCCATAGTGGATACTACTGGATACCTACACTTCACAAAGGACACCCTCCAAACATGTCTCTAGGACCAGCAGTTTAAGCTGTGCGTTGATGTTATCAATCAGTCAAGACTTTGAATATTATCATCTCTTCAATTATAAAATTCTCGTGCGATGTTAGTTGTTAAACGGCTGAACCGATTTGTATGATTTTTTTTGTGTATCGTTAAGTCTGAGAATCGATCAACATCTTTTTTTTCCTTATTTTTTTTGTATATGGCATAAGAACGTATGCCGGGACAGCTAGTATTTATTTAAAAGACTAGCAGCGATTCGCGCGTTTCTCCCGATCCCGTGGGAATATAGGGATAAATATAGCCTATGTTACTGTGAATAAATAAATGTATTCTCATACCAAGTTTCATCTAAATCGGTTCAGTAGTTTTGGAGCCTATTTAATAACAAACAAACAAACAATTTCCTCTTTATAATAATATATAAAACGTACCAGTTTTAGTAAAGATCGGTTTGTCGAGTTGTTCCCCGCAGCGTGCGCAGGCGCACCTCGACGGTACTGCGACGCGGTGTGGCTGGTGAGTGCCGTCTGCGCACTCCAGCTCCACCTCGAGTGGAGAGAACTTTGTCGCCGAACAACATTCGCATATTGATGAGTGGATACCGAGATCTGAGGGGGAGAAAAACACACAGTTTTTAGGGTTCCATCCGGGACCCTATTACTGTGACTCCATTGTCTGTCTGTAACCAGGCTGTATCGTAAGAACCGTGATAGCTAGACAGTTGAAATTTACACAGATTATGTATTTCTGTTGCCGTTATAACAGCAAATATTAAACACCGAAAAAAGTAAATATATTTTTAGTATGTTTTTAAGAATTTTAGTCTATTTTCATATTTACTATTTTTTGTTAATATACAAAAGGGCAGGTAACAGACTTTTAAACTATACAGCCTCGTCCTTTTTGCCCGATATGTAATCGATCGTAATGGTACGGATGGCTCCCTTAGTGTGCAAGTCCGACTCACACTTGGCCGGTTTCAATTGTTTTATACCTTGTATATTGTTTAAACGTAGGAATCTCTAATGGGCTCTCCGTTTTTATTATTTTGTTTATTTTTATGATAAAAGCAGGTGGTTCTTCTACAAAAATATAAATAAACTTACTAGTATCATATAAGGCGCCAGAGTCGCAAGTACCGCGGCACTCCTTGAACCCTTTGATTGCCTTCTTGTTGACGCACAGCCCGTGCGGACCGAGGTGCTTGTGGACGACGCCCACTGTCTCGTTCGCTGACATCGATGTCGGGACGCACGTACCTACACGGAAAACAATACTTTAAATAAATTAACACTTTTTTAACACTTTTTAGTATAATAATACGCGTAAAAATACTAATCGTAATACGCGTAATAATAATACAGTTTATACCAACCTCTTTCTTTGATTCTATTTTTTCTTTTTTATGCAATTTTCGGCTATTTTCAGCCAGTATCATGTTGTACTTCAAGATTAATAAAACCTCATTATTTCACAATACATCGACCTATTCCAACCTCCTTTTTATATATTTATCTTTCTAGACATATTTTTTTAGCTATTTGCAGACAGTATGTTTTACTTCAAGAATAATATAACCTTATATCGACTACCCATATTAACCTCCTTCGTTATATTTTTTCTTTTCTAAACTTGGTATTTTTTTCGGCTAATACCCAGCCAATTTGTTACATTAAAATAAAAACTCTTTACTATTTAATTATTAATCCTCTTGCACTATGTGCTGTGTTTTTTCAAGTCGTTTAGCGCCTGCAGTGGAATAAATGGCGCTAAGAGCTTGTTGGTAAAATAACAAGCACTTAGCGCTAGCGATGGAAAAAATGGTGCTAAGTGCTTATTTATTTTACCTACTGCGGTGGGAAAAATGGTACTGAATGCTTGTTTTTGGACCGAAGTTCATTATGGCGCGTTGCGAAAGGGGGCTAGACGGAAAAAATTAAGACCAAAAGTGGTAACGACACTTTTTGATTTTAATACAATTCCTTCACTAATTAATTTTTTCAACTTACTGAGCGCCTGCGGTGGTTCCTGACAGACTGGACAGCAGGAATCGTTCCTGAGGTACTCGGGTTCACAGCCCGACACGTCGACGCACGCTTCCCGCGCTGACGTCACGAACACCTCGCTACCGGCGCGCGAGCACCAGAACTGAGTGCAGTTGTCATCGGAATGCCAGGTCGTCTCTGATAAATTTACAGGTAATATTTGAAAACTATGAAAATTGATAACAAAATCCAATGAAATTAAAATGGGACAAGAATCTTCAAAACATTACAAAGATTTTATGCCCGAAACATACATCAATGCATTTCCCGTGATTTGCCATACTATTTGTTTCCAGGAATTGAACTCTATTAGCACTATCGATTGATACAAAAATATAGGTGTTTTTTTTACAAAATTAACAGGTTGGGTTCTTGTCTATGGTAATGCCTTTTCCCTTTTGCTATCTCTTATAGTTTAGGAAAAAGTTCTAAAAGTCTATTCCATAAATTCACCCTTTAATGTACTATTTTCTAGGGTTCCGTACCCAAAGGGTAAAAACCCTTTTACTAAGATTCTACTGTCTGTCACTAAGCAGTATCTCTTAAACTCTGATAGCTAGACAGTTGAATTTTTCACAAATGATGTATTCCTGTTGCCGCTATAACAAATAAATACTAAAAACAGAATATAATGGTACGAGTCGTACTCACGCACGAAGGGTCTTGGTCAGACTCGCCCTTGGCCGTTTTTGTAATAGGTTAAATATACCGATAACCAGTGTCATGCAGTTCCCCATTGATAACACAAGCGTGTTGCACACAATACTCAAAGCTGGGGCAAATATAATGGAACGGAACGCTTCGTGCACGAGTCCCCGCCCGGATTTTTAGGATTCCGTTCCTCAAAAGGTAAAAAAAGGAACCCTTATAAGATCAGTTGTTCGTCTGTCTGTCTGTTTTAAAATAGGTTAAACTAGCTGCGATCCACGTAGGAATTTCTAAATTAAAAGTATCAGCCTTTCTTGATAAATGGACTATCCAGCACAAAAGGATTATACAGGGAACTATAGTCTTAAAACTATCCCTATAGATTATATAGGGATACTGTTTAGACTATAGTTCACAAGTAAATCTGTATCCAAATCTAAGGATTATATCCAGATCTCGGACTATCCTTAAACCTCTTTTTGGAATAGATAGATAGATAGATAAACACTTTATTTGTACAACACACAAAACATTGAAAATAACAAAAAGGATGAGAAAGCTTATTGACTACGAAATTGTACAAACAGGCGACCTTATCGCTTAAAGCGATTTCTTCCAGGCAACCTTAGGAATAAGGGGGTTCAGCTTTATGGATATAAACTAACCAGTCTCATGCAGTTCCCCATTGACAACACACGCGTGCTGCACACAATGCCCACAGCATTGTCCAGCTGTGGGCTCCTCGTATCTCCAGCCCGGCTTGCAGTCCCTATTGCAGGTCTCTATGCTGTCCGAGAGGGAGAGACGGTTGGTACTGTCCCGGAGGCAGGTCGTGTTCTTGCAAGGATCTGGAGATGGCCAGGTCTGACCTTCCTGAAAAACGAACGTAAGAAATTAGATGGATAGACTAGCTTTTGCCCGCGACTTCGTCCGCGTAGAAGTCGAAAATGTTTCTTATAAGATTGGACCAAGGAATCACGTTGTACTTGTACTTGTATACAGGCTGTTTTCCGCCATTGAACCCTTTTTAATTGGGTCCTTTTTGCGTGAGGATGGAGTAGGCTTGCCCAGCACCTACCTACCCTCTCAGCTTAGTCGACCATGTCCAGAGTAAAGAACTTGTCGATACTTCTGGAGCCAACTAAGCCGCGGGTTTCATCACGATGTTTTTCTTCACCGTAAGAGCGATGTCAATTAGCGCACATAAATTTTTCTTAAGAAAAATACATTGTTGCACGGCCGGCCGGGATTCGAACCCACGACCTTCAGAATGAAAGTCGAGGTATCTACCACTAAGCCAACACCGCTCTTAAGGAATCACGTTGTTCCATACAAACTTTGCCTTGCTTTTTCACCCCCTAAGGGGTTGAATTTCGGAAGTCTCTACGATCAGCGGTTTAGGCTGTGCGTTGACCCGTCAATCAGTCAGGACAATGGATTTTTTATGTATATATTCATTTATTGCACCACAAGAAGCACACAACATATAACATACAAACAGATATAAATTGCAAGATTAGTTGTGTGCTGAAGTGGTGCAAATGGGATAATGCTCATGTATTTGCATAATTAATGCAAAACACTGATTTTCAGCAGCACCTACACCACGTGCGTGGACGCCGCATTGTGCACAACAGCATTAAGTAAAATAACAAAATAAAACAAAACAATTAAATAAATGTAAAATCGATTCAATCAGTAGACAAATAAAGGTAATAGGTAAATAAAAAACAACCAAATGTACTGAGATATATATATAAACATTTATGTAAAATAGATAAAAATTTTAGAATTACTATAGTAAAATAAGGACTATCCTAAAGAAAGAAAGAGAACCATATATTGAGTACAAACACAGGAAGGAAGAAATGAACAAAATATATGAATGTTATCCTAATCATAACTAATGTTATAAATTCCAAAGGTTTATTTATTTGATTCTTCCTTTTTTACGATTAAACGACTGTGGTCCGATTTGGATGCAAAAAGTGGTATCCCGAAGTAAAAAAAATTAAAAGTTTGTAGTCTGTACTGTGAGTTTGTACTGTTTTTAGTCTGAATAACCTTTGTTTTAAAAAAATCAGCTCTTTTCCGAATTTACATAACTTCAAAATTTTCATTTTTTTTTCGAATTTCCAAAAGTTGTAGAACAAAAGTTGTTCATTACGGTGCACAGAAGTAACCCTCAACGGCTTGCTAGTATAATTACCAAACCTGTATAAAACAAAAATACCGCGCGTACGAAGTCGCGGGCGACAGCTAGTTAAATAAATAAATAAATATTGCAGGACATTCCACACATCGCCATCTAGCCCCAAGCTAAGTAACTAGACTTGTGTTATGGGTGCTAGACAACGGATATACTACTTATATACTTTTCTTTTGTAAATATATACTTATAATACATAGAAACAACCAGACCACAGACAAATATCTAAGTATAAATACTTGTCTGTGGCGGGAATCGAACCCGCAACCCTGTGTTTGGCAGTCCGGCATGGTGACCATTGTGCCAACTGGGTCGTCAAAAAAACAAATCTCCTTACCTAGTTCTAAGCTATCTCTTTAACACATACAATTATTATTATAAAATATGTATGTTGTCTATAAGGTCTATGACCTTTGTAGTCTGAAATAAATTATTTATTTATTATTTATATTTATTTACCTGATAGATTTTATTCCCGACCCTGCAAGCCACAGGTTCCCGATTATGACAGCACTTCCCGGGAACAGCCTCGTCGTTCAACACGAACTGTTTCCGAACTGCTTCGGGTATTTCTGGACATGATTCGTTCATACTTTGAACTTGGAGCTGGAAGACATCATTGACATGTGTTAATTAAATACGAACTGAAAAGGGTGCGAGATTGAGTATTTTTGGAGATGGATTTTAGACGCATGTGGGAACCAAAAGCAAAGAGCAGAGCTAAGATGTTGGTATTAATTGAAATTCCTTGTCGTTTTCATAAAAACTTTGTGAAAAAAAAAGATGGCCTAAGTGTCTTTTGACCTCTCTTTGATACAAATGTCAAAAAACATAGGGTATGCTGTATCATGGATGAATCCGCAGCATCTTACGTCAAGACGACACGGTTCTAACGGATTTAGATAACAAAAAAACTTTTGGTTTAAAGGTTCTAATAAAAAAAGTATGTAAGTTTGTTTACTTCCAGGACATTCCACACATCGCCATCCAGCCTCAAGCTAAGTAACTAGACTTGTGTTATGGGTGCTAGACAACGGATAGAAGCGGGAATCGAACCCGCAACCCTGTGTTTGGCAGTCCGGCATGGTGACTATTGTGCCAACTGTAGTGTTTAAGGTTCTATTAAAGATATTAGATTAGCTACATCCTCTTCCTTCACAACCGTTAGACGTTATAACGCACATTTACGACGTTGTAACGCACATTTATGACCGTATAGTGCACATTAATGACGCTATAACGCACATTTATGGCGCTATAAGGGACATTTATTTCTGAGATTTACCAAGCGGTTAGTATGATAAATTGATAATACTCACAGTTCCGTCGACATTGACACAAGTGTAGTTGACGCAGTGGTCGGGTGAGATCCAGCGCGCGCCAATCTCGCGCACTTCACCCTCCACTATACACGCGTAAGGTTCACATTTGCCGCAACATTCAGTTGGTGAAGTCGCTGGTTTATAGCGCCAACCCTGACAATTGGAGACATTCATTAAAACTTTTTATTGGGACAAAAAAAATAAAGAAAAATATCCATGTAAATAGCTGAACCGATTTTATTGATTTTTTAAATGTTAAAAGCTTGTTTGAGAAAATAGGTTTATTTATTTTAATCTTTTGAGTGTTATTTGTCAAAAAACTAGTTTTTTAATTATTAAAAAGAAACTTCAAAGAATAATAAATAAAAACTAGGTGACGGTACTTTTATTCAAAACAAGCGACCTGCTCCGGCTTCGCACGGCTATACTATGCATGTATTATACATATAAACCTTCCTCTTGAATCACTCTATCTATATAAAAAAACCGCATCAAAATCCGTTGCGTAGTTTTAAAGATCTTAGCATACATAGGGACAGACTGCGGAAAGTGTTCTTTTTGTGTATATGCACAAGTATTGCCATGCCATCATTCTTTTTGGATGTATTTGATTGTAAAATTTTACTATACAGATTTGCGGCATACTTTGCAAATCTTTTATACATATAATTTGTCCTGACTGACTGACGGATCAACGCACAGTCTAAACCGCTGATCGTAGACACCTGAAACTTGGACGGTGTGTTCTTTGTATGACGTAGCCATCCGATAAGAAAGGATTCTCAGAAATTCTAACCCTTAGGGGGTAAAAAGGGGGGGGGGCAAAGTTTGTAATGGGACAACGTGATTCCTTGGTCCATTTTCGAATTCTACGCGGACGAAGTCGCGGGCAAAAGCTGGTCTTCATATAAATATTGTAGTAACTAACCGGTTGACAATCCTTGTCACAGTGCTGCACATTGGTGACCTTCTCCAGTTGTCCATCTGATAGTTCCACGCATTGATACCTCTTGCATACATCCTCGTCCGAAGTCCAGTTTTGTCCAGGCTGGGAAATAACGCAAGAAAGAATAGAATAATAGGATATAATAAAAATAATTAGACAAGTCTATATTATAAAAGAAAAGAATGAACAGTAGAAAAAAACACAGTATAGACAGGGATAATCACCGCCCCGTTTGGTATCCACCTACTATTAATATATAGGTACTTATTATATAAAAAAAAAAATTGCAGGACATTCTACACATCGCCATCAGCTAAGTAACTAGACTTTTGTTATGGGTGCTAGACAATGGATATATGTACTACTTATATAGTTTTCTTTTGTAAATATATACTTATAATACATAGAAACAACCAGACCACAGACAAATATCTAAGCATAAATACTTGTCTGAGGCGGGAATTGAACCTGCAGCCTTGTGTTTAGCAGTCCGGCATGGTGACCATTGTGCCAACTGGGTCGTCATACTTACATATATTAAACTGTATATGATAAAGGGCCTTTACGTTTCTATTTTTTTTGACAAAATAGGGTTGCTTTTGGCCTCATATCACCTGATGGAAGAATATAGCATGCACGCCTAGAAAGAGAACGGTATGCCTGGACAACTTGATGGAACGTGACGAGTCGATGCAAATGACATTTACTATTTTTATATTATAAATGTTACATAACTTCTCTGCTGGCAGAATTTTTCTCGCCCTATAGGTACTCTGGACTGGGTAATTCGCAAAAAAAATATTTAAAAATGGCTGACTAAAGGCTAAAGGCAGGCTCTTTAATCCCATGTATCTTAATTTTGGTTTAACTAATTCATAACATTGATACCTTTTTAAATTTTATAAGAAATTTCAAATTTCGGTGATATAATTTAAATGTTAGTACCTGAACAATAAATGATGTGAGTAATTGCTGAGTGAACTCAAAATGTATTTATTTACTTTTATTTCTCAAATTGAAAAAAAAACTTCTATACTTTTATTGTAAAACTTTTTAGCTAAACAATGTTTTTATTTGAAACCTTACCTAAACCCAAACCTTATTACATTTACAAAACAATAGCCTTTTGATACAACTAATCATATAACAAAAGAATCATGTTACATTTTCTTCAAAAAACTATATTTGTATTCATGTGATAATATAGTGAAACGTGGACAAACTTATAATTATCATATATCATCATTATACCCATGTTTATGAATGAATAAATAAATGAATTATGAATTATTATGAATTACCTTATGAACAGTATCACCGTCTCTACAAGCGACTTGTACGTAGTTAGGGCAGCAGGCGTAGGGCACCTGCCTCGGTTCCAGGACGTGGTGGGTGGAGTGTGGGGCGGGACATGACGTCACACGGCACCGTGCCGCCGGCGGGGAGCCCGACGTGCCGGGCGCGCACGTACACGACCGGCACGGACCGTCCGACCATTCCACGTCTATCTATATATAACAACATAATAATATTAGAATATAATCACGTCAAACAAACCCGACATAGTATAAAGGGTTATTGGTAATTATAGTAGCAAGCCGTTGAGGGCTACTTCTGTGCACCTTAACAAACAACTTTTGGAAATTCGAACATTTTTTTTGAAACATTTGAGGTTGGGTTTACGTATAAATCAGCTGTTCCTAACACGGAGAGGTCATTAACCTTAAAATTTTACTTATTTTTTAAGTTTTATCTACTGTTCTTAATCTGAATGACCTTTGTTTTATAAATCTGCTGTTTTTCGAATTTACATAACCTCAAAATTTTCATTTTTTTTTTTTCGAATTTCTAAAAGTCGTAGAACAAAAGTTGTTTGTTTAGGTGCATAGAAGTAGTCCTTAACGGCTTGTTAGTATAATTACCAATAAACCTATATAATCAAGTCAAACAAACACGACATAGTATATAGGTACACACAAATAAGAACAATAGGAGGTAGTTACAGAGAAAAGTAAAAAAAAATAGTAATAAGTATATTTTTTTAAATAAAATAATACATATTGGCCTTTACACATCTAATCTAGATGATTTTTTTTCTATTAATTATGGCTTCGCACGGCTTGTGCATTTAGCCAGTGTCAACCCATTTTTCATAAATCGGGTCTAAAGTGTTTCAAAACAGTCAAAGTCGACATAGTCCGTCAAGTCAGGGGCTAGCGGTGGCAAGTTTACCATAACTTTATAGGAGATTTGGAGGCAACGAGAAAACTTCATGTTTGACACTGATTTCTACTTTCACTACACTTGTGCACTTTCACAGAACTAAATTGAATAACATTTCACCAGAATTATACAGTTCAACTCGGGTTACAACTAAGTTTTATGAAAATAAAACTGCAGCACGACATGTTGTTGACTCGTTCCCGCCAAAAACTCTAGATGATTTAAATAGCGCGAGCAACTTTAATCCTTGCTGGCTGTGCGTTGATCCGTCAGTCAGCCAGTCAGTCTGTCAGTCAATCAGGCAGGACAAAGGACTTTATATGTATAAAGATTTATACCTCTTTGAACAGTACTTCAGGTATATCTTTCTGTTGTTCGCCGCCTTTGGCCGCAGCTTCCCACTCCAATCTTACTAGGCATTTGTCTGTTGGTAATACTGAAAAAAATACATTAAAATATTAAATCGCACATAATGGTGAAAAGAAACGGTGGGAAAGCCCACCATTGTGGGCACGATGGGCATGCCCACAACCACAACCCTATCAGGCTATCAGGTAGATATCAGTCAGTTGGGATTTTTATTAATATTTATAAACTGGCAGCGCTCTCACCCGCGTAACTCCCGATCCCGTAGGAATATCGGGATAAAAAATGTATCCTTATACCAAGTTTCATATAAATCGATTTAGTAGTTTCGGAGTGAATAGGCTCCGAAACGTACAAACAAACAATGAAATGTTTGATGTTTATAATTTTATTTGTTCATTTTAAGTCAAAGTAGGTACATCAAAATTTGTCAAATAAACCGCCCTTTACGTTCCCGGCGTTAAAGTTTTCATAACGCTAGTAGTATTGCCACGCTGAATGGCGATGGCTTACCTCTGCTTCAAAATATTATAATAGATAGATGATTCAACTAACCACACTCGTATTCCGGACAGCACTGTCCCGTCACGTTCTTGGTGACCAAGTCGTGGAACTGCGGACAGGTCCGGTCCTTCGGGCATCTCTCTCGCTCACACACGAGCGAGACGCGCGGACAGCACCCGTCCTTGTCTATCACACGGCGCATGCCTGGCTCTAGGGGGGACGTCGTGTCTATGGCCTCGCATTCACTTGCTGGCTTACATTCTAGAAAGCAAAAAAAAACACCTTATTTTATTATGAAATTTATCACTACTATATTTTTTTATGTCATGTCACCTATCCAAGAACGCTTGAACTAATATTGCAGGACAATCCACACAGCGCCATCTAGCCCCAAGTAAAGTAACTAGACTTGTGTTATGGGTGCTAGACAAAAGATATACTACTTATATACTTTTCTTTTGTAAATATATACTTATAATACATAGAAACAACCAGACCACAGACAAATATCTAAGCATAAATACTTGTCTGAGGCGGGAATCCAACCCGCAACCCTGTGTTTGGCAGCCCGGCATGGTGACCATGCATTGTGCCAACTGGGTCGTCAAATGTGTCAAAAATAATGAGACGAATGTAACGATAACTTAATTAAAGAGATACATAGAGTAGTTTGAAAGATATGAGGGAATAAAGAATATTACAAACATACAAGAAGGCGCAAAAAACATAACCCTTTCCTTGCAGTCGGGTAAAAATAAAAACAAAATCGCACGTGGGAAAATTACTGGGTTAAGAATCTAGGGTAAGATTCTCACAAAAGCCAACTCTATGGACACTAATGAACTATTACGCGAAATATTTTCAAGGAACAATGCATCTCTAAAATTTAAAACCGCGGCGAGATTTGAATTCGCGACCTTCCGTACGGTCCTGATAACCACAACGCTACGTCAACCAAGTAATTATTTCACTAATAACTTTTATACGTAAGAGACTACATTTAAAACGAGATATCTGCCATGGTTTTTTTCTGTGGACCTCGATATTTCGATGTTTCAAGCAACATTTTCACGAGACTAGAGTTATGGCAGGGATAGTTCCAACCGTATCCGATTACCAAAACGTGGAAAATATCCCATTTATTTAATATTAGTTAAAATAACTGTGTTACTTTTAAATCTTGCAAGATAAATTACTTCTCAAATGGATTATTGACATCTTAATTAATAAATTTAAATTATAACCTAACTTTTAAACGACTCGGCGTAATCAATTTTTGCTAATAATACCTAAAATCAGATACACAGGCATATGGGCAATACCTACACCCTTTTTTTTTTAATTAGCTGATAATAATTTATCGGTTTAAATGGCTAAAACGACTGGTAATAAAAGAACAGGGCCGAAAATACTACGTATTTAAGTTTAACAAAAACATAACTAGATGGCGCTACTGTGCCGGCCGCTAGATCGCGCTATCGTTGTCGCGCGCCGAGCCATGGGGTCGGCCGCTCGCGATGGCTTGCGTTAACTCTGGTTTCCCTTCAAAACGCATAAATCTTTCGCCTTTTACTAAAGATTTCCGTGGAGGGGGACACTCAAATGAGTCTATACAAGTTTTTGGAGCCTTGCATCACTGCAAGGTTTAAAATACTAGAGAAAGTTCACATTGGGTCAATTCACACGTACCACAACCACACCACGTCGCACTGACAAAATGTGGTTACGTGTGAATAGTGTCGCAGCGGCTATTTGCAGTTGCGTTGTGGTAATTACGTGGTCATGTGCAGTATTCTTTTTCAATACAAAATATACGCCCGGCCACATGGCGTCGTTGTGGCTGTGGTGTGGTTGTGGTACGTGTGAATTGACCTTTATAGTTATTCGTCATGGAATGCCACGACTGATTAGAATAATTCTGTTGCGTACATGTTTTGAGATCAATTTAGAGCTTACAATCACGAAGTTTAACTTGGAATCTAGTAGAAATTCTTGAAAGTTCAACATTTTTATAGAAATTGACCTTTCTTGACCTGAACACGGTATCGCTAAAAAAATGCCTAAAAATATTTTTCGAATAGAAACGTAACTTTACAAATATTTTATACTGAGGAATAAATTTAGTGCTTCTTTGACACGAAGTATAATATAAAGGTCCAAGATATATTTCATTTGATAATTTTACCATTGTTTTTAATTGGTTATTATTTACAATAATTAAACTTAACAAGAATTTATACGAATATTTGTAATAAATAAATAAATATTATGGGACACTTCACACAGCGTCATCTAGCCCCCAAGCTAAGCACCTAGGCTTATGTTATGGGTGTCAGATACCGGATATAATACTTATATACCTGCATATTAGGTTATGTTTTATTGTGTAAATATACAATATGTAAATTTCCTTTGATTTGCCATACTATGTTTGTTTCTAGGAATTGATCTCTGTCGGCAACACTATCGATTGGGATAAAAATATAGGATGATTATTTTTTTACAAAATCAACAGGTTCTTCAAAAATCGAATGACTCAGTTTTAGTTTCATCGAACAAGCAACTCATTTCATCTTTTTTCGGTATCTGCTAAAGTTAAGGATATAGCACACGTAAAAATTCACCCATACCTACGTATAAACAATGTAAGTACTTAAGGCCCTGTGCTAATAAAGCTACCAAAATCGACCTTTGTTTTAAGCAATTCTAAGTAATCAAATACTCTTTTTTTGTTATTTGGATTTAAATGGATATTGTAGTTTAATAACCATATTTTTGTTTATTGTGGTTGAAAACATGATATGAACAATTTCGTTCGATAAAAAAAAATGTTAGAAAACAGAGAATTATTAGATCGTTTATCGGGTTTTATTCAAAATAGTTAACGTTTGTTTCTAAAAATTAATCAAATGATAGGTTTTGACCTCTAGGAACTATATTTGTGGATAATAATGCTAAAATGTTTTGCATATCGATCAAATATAACAGTTAGCACGCAGCACGCTACGTTTTTGAGAGCGGGGGCACACGGTACTGGAAGAGCGCCTCAATTAATTGATTATACATATAATTTACCGCAAGTGAATTCCAAACAGCCATCATGTGTTGTCTTATGTTTGAGTACTTGACCGAAACCGCAATCCATTTTCTTCGGTTCGACGCATTCCTCCTTCGTCTTAGGTACTGAAACGCGACAACATTTTTTTATTTAAATATCCGTTCCTGAAAAAATCGGCGGTGACACACGAACAGACGGACAAGAGGTCTTATAAAGGTTCCTTTTTTTAACTTTTGAAGTACGGAACTACTGAACCTGATTGCAATGAAACTCGATATGTAGATAGCTAGAGACCTGGATTAACATATAAGCTACTTTGTATCCCGATATTCCCACGGGACTAAAGCGAGTGAAACCGCGGGGCGCAGCTAGTATACACTAATACAAAAATTTGTTTATTTATTTGTTTGTCGTCCTTCACGGCCGTCCTTCCCTCTTCACGGCCAAACGACTGGACCGATTAAAATGAAATTCGGCATAATAATTAGGGGATGGAGAAAGATACTTTCAATTTCGAAATTCGCAGCTACTAGGTCTCAGCTAGTACTACTAAGACAATTATTTAACATTGATTGTTTTTGGAACGAAGTTTTGGAACGAAGTTCCTTATCGCGCGTTGTGACGGGGCTAGACGGAAAAAATTCTTACGAAAAGTTGTCACGACACTTTTTGCTATAGTAAGGTATTGTCAGCTGTGCGGCGTCGCATGTTTCTCTGTCTGTCTCTCTCTCTCTCTTATTTTTTATTAAGAAAGAAAAGCCCTGAAACAACTAGTAGTTTAATATTCGGTCTAGCTAAACTTATTTTGATGAAACTCGGTATGAGGATACAATTTTATCCAAAAATTCCCAAGGTACGCAAGTGGTTTTATATACTTAATAACCAGCTTTTGTCGTCGACTTCGTCTGCGTAGAAGTAAATGGTTTCAACCTTACCCTCCTTTTTCACCCCCTAAGGGGTAGAATTTCGGAAAAACCTTTCTTATCGGATGCCTACGTCATACAAAGAACACACCCTCCAAGTTTCAGGTCTCTACAATCAGCGGTTTAGGCTGATCAGCCAGTCAGTTTATATGTATAGAAGATATTTAACTAACCACATCGATAATTGGGGCAGCAATCCAAAGGTCCAGCTTTTTCCGTGTGTAACTCCTCATGCGTGCTGCACACGGGCTCAGTGCACGCGCGCGTCGTGCACGACACGTGCGCCGCCCCGCTTCCGGTCTTCGTGCACGTGCAACTCGTGCACGCGTCTTCCTGCCATTCGTCGCCAGCGTAATGTTCTTTCTTCGCATCACAGGGGAAGCACTTGCTCGGTTCTATGCAAGTATTGTTTACTCGAACCTGGAAAAATATCATAGGGGTAACTCTCGGAATATTCATAGAGGTCACTCTCGGAATATTAATAGGGGCCACTCTCGGAATAGTCATAGGGTCACTCTCGTCACACCTTTTCGAATGACAGTTTCAATTAGGCATCAAATATGACATAAATTGTCAGAAAAGCAAAATAACCGGTCAGCAGAGAGTCATACAAATAGCAAAACGTCCTGAGCTATTCCAGAGTTATTTAGACTCTATTGACACAGTGTGTGTGTCAGACAAAAAGCTAAAATCGAGTTTCAAATTGTATCAAATATATATAAGTCTGGGTTAAATAAAATTGAGATTTTGCAATTTAGCTGCAAGTGGCCCAAGTGTGTCATTAAACTTACTTTCCCATTAGGACAGAAGCATCCTTCAGAAGGTTTCTTGTCACATATATCAGGGTTGGCAGCCAGCTCGGCATGGTTGTCGCACGTACGCTCGCAGTCGACGCAGGAGTGGTATACCAGAGGTGATTCACTGGGGAAATAAGAGAATAATTAAAATACTTTTTTTCAGTATAGGTTAGTAAGTTCCCAAAATATCGAGACGAGATGGTTGACAAAAATTGTCCAAAATATTGATATTGACATTGCTCTAAAATGTTAAATATTTTATATCTGCAAAATTTTGCGCTTATCTGTCGGTTGATTACAAGAAACGAATAAAGTGGCCACGCCATCAAAAAATACAAAATCTTCATGGAGCGAAGCTTTCGAAGCATGAACTATTGTGGTATTGTATGGTATATATAACTAACCATTGATAAGGACACAGTTCTCCCCTCCAGTTGTGTAGACAGACGCCCTGGTGTGCGCAGTCGGCAGCGTACCGTTCCAACGCGGCACATACTGTACTGCTGTTGGTGCAGAGGTCACCCTCGCAGGACTCTATGTATGTGTGGGGGTCTAGTAGCGCGTGGCACTGGAAAATTCACACACAATCAGAATTTCTTAGGAAAAATAGTTAAAAAAAAATACTAAATATCTTATGTTGAGATTTTGATATTGTTGACGGTTTTTTTAGCACGATTTCCTAGTAGATACCTTTATGCGCATGTGAAGGTAGGAAAACGGCAGTGGAAAAAATACTTCTTAGGCCCGTCCTCCTTTTGTGGCTGTACCGGGCTACGTGTCGGAACACGGACAAGTCCGCTTGGCGATACGACTTAGGCCAGTGAGTGGTTACAAGCCGTGGCCGAAACTGGAGCTAATCTAGCCAATCTACTGGTGGGAACCAGTAGATTAGCTATAAAGGCCAATATTATAATACTAGCTGAGCCCCGCGGTTTCACCCGCGTAAGTCCCAATCCCGTGGGAATATCGGGTTAAAAAGCCTATGTGTTCATCCAGGCAGATACCCAGTTTTATCGCAATCGGTCCAGTAGTTTTTGCCTGAAGACACAAACTTTCACTTCACTACATAGAAAAAAAAGTCGCTTCCCGCTGTCTGTCCCTATGTAAGCTTAGATCTTTAAAACTACGCAACAGATTAGTATTGACAAGTTCTCTCCTCTGGACATGGTCGACTAGGCTGAGAGGGTAGTAGGTGCTGGGCAAGCCTACTCCATCCTCACGCAAAAAGGATCCAATTAAAAAGGGTCTAATCGCGGAAAACAGTCCGTTCAAGTACAAGTACGTTTGAATGACAGACAAGAACTACGCAACAGATTTTGATGCGGTTTCTTTTAATAGATGTAGTGACTCAAGAGGCAGAGTTCACAACATAGTATAGGACAAAGTCGATTCCTACTGTCTGTCCCTATGTATGCTTTGATCTTTAAAACTAAGCAAGGGATTTTGATGCGGTTTCTTCTAATAGATAGAGTGATTCAAGAGGAAGGTTTTAGTTTATATAAAACAAAACTACCACGCGACCGAAGTCGCAGGCAATAGCTAGTTTATAATATTAGTAGGATTCGTAATGAAAGACTTACCGCTCCAAACTTATCTGGGTTAAGCATCATATTGCAAGGATTGTCTTCGGACAATGGCGTAATACACTTGTCAATCGGCGGTGGCTGATCGCATTGCTGGTCTGACTGAATACCTAGCGAGGTCAGAGCTGTCGGTGTTGCTTGCCAGCTCGAGCCATACTGTTGGAGATTATTTAATTAAGAATGGGTTTCTTTTAATGTTTGGGTGATTTGTTGCTTGGCGACTACAAGGTCATTTGGAACTTTAGACTATAAATAAGTTATCCCATAATTATTATGGGTTTAGATTATTCATAGCAAAACTTTGGTTAAGGGTTTTTGCCGCCAAATAACTATCACTACATAGTATAAACCAGTCGCTTCCCGCTTTCTGTCCCTATGTCTGCTTAGATCTTTAAAACTACGCAACGGATTTTGATGAGGTTTTTTTATATAGATAGAGTGATTCTAGAGGAAGGTTTGTATGGATAATACATGCATAATATAGCCGTGCGTGCCAGGGCGGGTCGCTAGTAAAGAAAACAAAGAAATAAATAATCTTACATAAGAAATACACCATGGAAAAAATTGTAGGTCCTATAGTTCTTTAATAAATAATTTCTGATTCTAATTCTGTCAATAAGAGTGGCATTTTTTTATGTTTGGACATTGTGTTGCTAGGCGATCACAAGGGCAAGGCTATTCGAAGAATAACTTTAATTATTTATTACCTAGGAGAAAATGCCTGATTGCGTGCTTTGAATGAAACACTGAAATATTCATAAAACTAGCGTAAATACCAAATATTTTGGTTTTTATGCTAGTTTATAAAACTGTACTGTGTGTACGTATGTAGTATCGCTCAGGATTAAAACATGGCATTGCTTTCACGGACTCAATAAATGCGCCGCAAAGTAGTACTTTGTTCGTACTTATTGAAGAACAAACCATCGGTTTTCGAATACATCGGATAAAATAGTAGACTAAGCACCAAGGGAGTAAACCAAAGCCTAAGGGCCTTACCGCGCGTAACGCAGTTTAGGCACTTACATCATGAGTGTCAAAATACTTTAATCCTTCGGGAGCTTCATACAACATTACATACATCCCTTGGGATTCAACGACTTGCTTTACGTTGAGATTCTGTAATCCGAGATCCAAAAGCTGAAAGTGTTACAATATATTTACCTCATCAACGTCATCAGTTAATGTCCCGTTACTAGTAACGAGCGCCTCCTGCGTGCCCGCACACACCCCGCACAGACCCTCGGTCACCTTAGCGTACAATGACGACGGCACACGTACGTTGAACTCTAACTTAGACTGTAGAACTGTCACCTAAACAATACAAATAGTTTAAGGCTACGTAACGTTCATGTTTTTCTCTGAAGACTTCTCTAAGAAAACCCTTAAACGCAGTCTATACATATAAAATACTTTGTCCTGAATGACTGACTGGCTGACGGATCAACGCACAGCCTAAACGCGCGAACTTCAAGACATGAATTGGCAAAAAATAGCGCAGAACAGGGAGCGATGGAAGGTTCTCGTTGCGGACGCCAAGATCCACCTTGGGTCGCTGAAATTTAAAGTAAAATTCAAGAACTTTCTCGTTCTTGAATAAAGACTCGACTGTAGTCTATCCAGTTGCTAATCTGTACATCTGCTATTATGTCCAGTTGCTAATCTGTACATCTGCTATTATGTCCAGTTGCTAATCTGTACATCTGCTATTATGTCCAGTTGCTAATCTGTACATCTGCTATTATGTCCAGTTGCTAATCTGTTCAATTGCTAATCTGTACAGTTGCTAATTTGTCCAGTTGCAGATCCTCTTGTTACTCATACATTACCGACTTACATTTCTTTTCAACTCAAATTTACAAGGAAAAAATATTCTTCCAATTGGCACTGAGCCATAGTTTCACGATGCTAGCTGTAATTACCTCTACGTGAATATCCGGTATGCTAACAATGACATCTTGTCCGTTAATCAAGTCGATGGTACCCCAATCTTTGTTCAAAGGATACTTGAATATTGGCGTCTCTCCCAACAATGTTGTCAACTGAAAAATAAAAGAAATTGAAGAGAATCTAGATCACAGGATTGTCTTTAACAGTAGTTAAGGCACGAGTTGTTAATGCACTGGATCAAATGTGCTATAAGTTTTGTCAAATTATTTAAAGTACTGTCTCTTTGAACTTAGGCATTCGATTTAATTTCATTATTTTGCAAAGTCATTCTGCGAACTAGATTTCGCGAGCACGACCTTTTTTACCCGACCACAACGAAGCCAAAAGGGTTATATTTTTGACCCGTATGTATGTATTTGCTACAATGAATATAGAATAGCTGAATAGCCAAAAAAGTTTAGTCGGAGTCATAAGCAGAATTGCTTATCCAATTTCAAATTTAATGAGACCTGCTTGAAATATCACCTTTCAAATAAAAAATAATCATCGAAATTGATTTATTAAGTAGCCCCAACTTTTTGTTCTTTTAAGGAAGAAGTCCTCATCCAATCAAATATCCCCGAATACAAGTAGTATAAGAAATACTAACCAACATAGATAAAATTACTCGTAGTTTTAGGCCTTACCTTCTTAGTGGTCTGGTCTTTAGAGATATGTATAACGTTTTTATCGTATATAATATGCACAGTTTTAGTACAAGTTGATGCTAGATTATCTTCACATGGACCGTTCGTAGCGTAAACCTGTTGGAAGACAAAAAAGGAAACATATAAAACACTATAAAATGACCTACTAATAAAACTAGGGTGCTCAACTCCTTTCAACATTTTTCGCTATCTCTTGTAGTTTAGGATATAGCCCTAAAGGCCCACGTAAAACATCACCCTGTTTATTACTGGATATATTATTGGATCCTTATGAAGTTACCTAGGTTTTTATGATTTTTATGCCATAGTCAGGACGCGGATTGCAACCTTCTGGCATCGGATAAGATGCTCCAACAATGAAATACTGAGGGCTGTCTCTGACAACGTTCAGAGTCCTTTATTTAAACACTGGACTGCTGTTCATCTTAAAGAAAACAGTACTAAAGCGACGAAATGACGAAATGTAAATGATTATTATTGCTAAGCTAACTAAACTGATTTTTAATTTAATTTTAGTTTAATTTGACTATAAGTATGTAATATTTCTCCAATATGGGACATTGTATGCCTGAAATAAATGACTATTTATTTATTTATTACTCTACGTCTGTTATCTTAAAGGTGTTCTAACCTCATACTTATGTGTTCCAGTATCGTTCTTATCTCTAGAAGCGAGATATGTGCAGTTCCCGAGGAAGGGTAGTTCGTCACCTTCGAATGTGACGTACTTCGCTGGAGCACCCACACCAGTACACATACCTTTAAACAAGTAATAATTACATCATTATATTTTTATCACAGTTGCTCATAAAGTGGATCTTATAAAACGGGTTTTATGCTCATAATCCAACGTATTATGCACGCGTGCGTTTTACATTACCAACTAGTGCTATAAAGTTATCCCGATAAGTTAAATACGTATCTTACTGCTAATTACATGTTAGGTAGGTGAAACATTCTTAATTTAACTGGGTTATACTGTTTAGATGTATAAAATAGAGGTAGGTACCAAGAAAGGGGTTTTAAGCCAGCAAAAACAGTTCGAATTTTAAAGACTTGAAGCAAATGGCATTTTATTAACTAGACCTAGACCATTCAAATAAATAGATTGCCGCCTTAAACACAAATATTTTGTAATTTTTTTATTATTTTAACTTGTCTTTTCTTTTACTCGCAACTGTGATAAAAAAACGTCGTACGATATGCGTGTGGATTATTGATCATTGCATCTCGGCTTTTTTCTACGCTCGCGTTCCACTCGAGCATCATAAACCGCGTCTATGCAATTATCAATTTACCACACTTGTATCGAATTTCCTATATTTTAACGAATACAATCTCGTTTTTTAGTCAATTTGTTTAAACCTGACGTTTCGGGAACTTTGCAGATCCCATGGTCACAGGCAAATTGAGTTGACAAATTCGTTTACAAAAAAAAAAGTGGAATGCTCT
The DNA here is from genome assembly GCA_951213275.1 of Idaea straminata. Classification (NCBI taxonomy): domain Eukaryota; kingdom Metazoa; phylum Arthropoda; class Insecta; order Lepidoptera; family Geometridae; genus Idaea; species Idaea straminata. The sequence continues at coordinate 13,737,972 of OX577849.1, forward strand.
CAAACTACCGTCTACTTAAAATTAATCAAAAACTTTAATCTAACGCAGAATTGACTAACGTTGTGCCGTTCAAAATCATCTATATTTTAAAATAACAGATCATTAGGACTTGGAACGGTCGATACAATCAGTAAACTTTAAAGTCTTGACCTTTTCGTGTAAGTAACAGCTGATTTTCAGATGCATATAATCTTAAAGATTTTGAATTACAAAAACTAATTTCCTTAAGTTGTACAACAAAAAGTAGTATGTTAGGATGTACAGCTCTTTGTCTAGCTAATTATCAATAATTCTGAAGAGATATTTACTAGTATTATATGTATCAAGAAATGTTTTCTTGGGAGTTCATCTGATCTTGGACGAAATTTGGTATAAGGATACATTGAATCCTTAAGAGTAACATACTCTTTTTGTCTCGATGATCCTATGGGATCGCGACTTACACGAGTGAAACCATGAGGCGCAACTATACTTACAATCATTGCACTCGTTAGGTGTAACACAATCGCTGCCCTTTCTAAGCGTGCCAGCAGGACAGTAACAACCCGGGAAGCATGCACCCCCTTCGCCTCCCGGTCCCGCACCCGTACCGCAGCCTCCGCCCCCCTGTCGTACCCCACCTTCGATGCATGATGGCTCACAGCGGCGCCGGTAGCAGTCGTAGTGGACCAACGGTGATGGACATTCGGCCGCTAGAAAATATAATAATTTATTTAGATGAACACACGACACAATGTTGCAGATATTGACAATCCTATATCAACGTATAGATCAAAGCAATAGATGGATCGGGATACAATTTGGCATACATATAGCCTCAGACAACTATTTATGCTTAGATATTTGTCCGTGATCTGGTTGTTTCTATGTATTATAAGTATACAGAAGCTGCGCCCCTGCGGTTTCACCGGTGGAGTAATTATCAGTGCCACTTTTTAAAAAATCTCTCAAAAGAAACTTCTCCGGACAATAACAAACACAACAAAAAAGAATTAACGAAATCGGTCCAGCCGTTCACGCGTGATGCCGTGACCAAGGAAAAATAGGGATTCATTTATATATATATATACTAGCTGCGCCCCGCGGTTTCACCCGCGTAAGTCCCGATCCCGTGAGAATATCGGGATAAAAAGTAGTCTATGTGTTGATCTAGGTCTCCAGCTATCTAGATACCGAGTTTTATCGCAATCGGTTCGGTAGTTTAGGAGTCCATCGCGGACAAACACGTGACACGAAATTTTTATATATATAAAGATAGATAACAAAACAGACATAGGTTTCATTCATCAAAACTAAAATATCACATTATAAAAAAAAAACTTGAGAGGTGTCAACAAGGGACACCCGGATGGAACGAAGTTTCATTCGAATAATTAGTAAAGGAATTGTAATATGTAATTTATATTTAAGTTATATATTTTTTTTATTATTAAAAAATATAATGTAATATACACTTATTCAGTAGGCTCAATTTTAGTAATTGCTTTCTATGAGAGAAAGAAAGAGAGAGACAGACAGAGAAACACGTGCACGCCGCACGGCTTACAACTATAGCAAAAAGTGTCGTTAAAACTTTTGGTCTTAATTTATTCCGTCTAGCCCCCTTTCGCAATGCGCCATAAGGAACTTTGTTCCAAAAACAAGTGCAGGACTCGAACCTACTATAATAACTGATACGGTGGCAATACCTTCGTGATCGATACACAAATAAAACTAAAAATAAATTCAAAAGCTTAAGACATAGCGACTAGTCGGGACCCGTTAACATATAGACAGGCTTAAACCGTCACAATGATGGGCCCCACTTGTGATATTTCTCCCCCTTTGCGAGGGACAGCTCCATATTATACACAATTTTATTCTTTCGCATAAATCGTCATCTATAACGAAAAATGCGAAGCTTGTATTTCTTTTAAAATATGTGGGCCGATCCCGGCGGCACTGCAATGCCGGGCCGACCCGTGACGTATAATTGTGAAAACAATAGCTTTTATAATAGTGACTAGCTTTTGCCCGCGACTTCGTCCGCGTAAATGTCGTAAATGGACCAAGGAATCACGTGGTCCCATACAAACTTTGTACCCCTTTTTCACACCCTTAGGGGTAGAATTTCGGAAAATCCTTTCTTATCCGATGCCTACGTCACACAAAAAACACACCCTCCAAGTTTCAGGTCTCTACGATCAGCGGTTTAGGCTGCGTATTAGGTGCGTTGACCTAGCACCCATAACACAAGTCTAGTTACTTTGCTTGGGGCTAGATGGCGATGTGTGGAATGTCCTGCAATATTTATTTATTTATGTCAACGCATAGCTCAAAGCAATAGACGGGCTAAAATTAGCATACATAGAGCAATTATAATGTAGACTGACATCGGCTGAAAATGATTTTGGAAAATTCAACAACAAAGTCGCGTTTAGAAGCTAGTTATAGTTATAATAAAATATTACAAAACGAAACATTAAAATCAAACTCAAAACTTATTTACTGGATAATTTATAAAAAATTAATTACATTTTTAAGATTGTTCCTATCTACCTGGTTCCTATTATTATTATGTAATAGTGTTGTACTCGTTAAATACCTACTTACCTATAGACTGGCGTTAACTTATTTGTTACTTAGCATCACGTCAAACTTCCGTGGTTTTTATATGTTAAGTTGACCTATGTTTGTGTATGATTGTTAATATGATAAATAAATAAAAAATAAAAAACTCACGGCAATGCGCCTGTATCCTCCAGTCCTGTAGATCCAGGTCCGAAGCAGCGAGACACTCCGCCACCAGCTGCTCCAGCAACAAACACCTGCATTGCTCCAGGCTCCGTTTACTGCCGTTTATTGTTAGCTCGTTGCATGCACACACTTTCTCGAGACAGATGCTACGCCATTTGTGAAGGTTTAACACCGAGCCGCAGCGGGAGAATGGTTCCTCTCTGTTAAAAACATAATTAGATCCTTAGAAAGCATTCAATATTGTATTCTTCGTCAAATCCAAGGTGTTTTAAATCTTTTATGTTTTGTTTAAATATAATAAGTTATATTTGAAATTAGTTAAAGGAAATCCTATCCTACTAATATTATAAATGTGAAAGTTTGTGTGTGCGTGTGTGTGTGTTTGTTACTCCTTCACGCAAAATCTACTGGACCGATTGCGATGAAACTCGGTATCTAGATAGCTGGAGACATGGATTAACACATAGGCTACTTTTTATCCCGATATTCCCACGGGATCGGAACTTACGCGGGTGAAACCGCGGAGCGCAGCTAGTAATTAATAAAAAATCAAACAAGTACAAACACAATTTTGAAAACATTACTTTTGAAGTACCTCAAGGGACTATGCGTATGTTATTTCATACTTATATAGTATAAAACATTATTGTAACTGTTACGACTATAAACTTTTTTGTTACTACGGTTAGGGAGCTATAGCAAAGGGGGATCCCTTAAGCTGAACGTTAACGATTCATAATTCATGATTTTCAAAAGTTTCAGACATCTATTTTAGAGGAATATGGCTATTTTCTAGGTATACAAACTTACGTGATAATATTACAAAGTTCCCAAGCTCTCTCCTGCGTATGCTCCGGTATGGCCCGTGGATGGCAGGCTTCCTGTCCTGGTCGGGCCCAGCCGCGGCCGAACTGCTCGATGGAGGTGGCCAACACACCTCCCGGTAGCCGTCGCTCATTGCGTGCATCTCCGTCGTACGTACCACATAGACCGTCTACGCTGCCTAGGTGCATTTTCATTACCTGGAAACCAGATAGGAATTTTATAATTAATAGAGCTTATGGCATATTACTTTTCAGCTATTTAGCGTCCAATTTACGTGACTTTAACTATAGCTCATGTTTTATTTGCGACTGTGTACAAATCCGAGACTGTTTTTTAAACACAAAATTAATAGATAGATACACTCTCTATTGTACCACATTAAACATTAATTCTAACATAAATTCCTGCTCAAAAAAACAGTATAAACCAAAAAATATGACACAATGTGACACAAACCTTATCGCAAAAAGCGATTTCTTCCGAGCAACCTTTGGATGCACAAGAAAGATTATGAAAATAATGCATAAGCACTTATTCCTTGACTTGGATTTTGGAACATACTCTCAAGGTAATAACCTCAATCAACTAATAAATACCTGTGATAATAGCCAGAAATGTTACCCTAAACATATAAGTATATACCTAAACATAATATACATGTACCTCGAAGAGCGACATGATGGCTACAAAATAATTGCATTAAGGAGGGTGAATGAGGGGCATGTGAAGGCAAAATCCATGGGAAATAGAATGAGGTGGAGAAATATGACATGTTGTACCGATCCCATATAGTAGGACTAGCTTTTACCCGCGACTTCGTTTATTTCGATTACTTCGAGCATTTTATATGTATAGTAGACAATAATAAGAGTATGTGGCGACACTTCACATCGCCACCAACAGATGGCGCCACAAACAGATGGCGCCACTAAGCCGATCGGAGATCCTAGATCGCGCAAGCGAAGTTTTTCTGAAGATAAGCTCATATACAAGTTTCAACGAAACATCGTTAGGCCGCGGCCTACCGGGCATAACACCTGCCCGGTGGAAGATCTTCCCTTTGGAGGTACATACCACCTCAAAAAGTACCTCCAAAACTATAACAAGGTCTAACTAACTAAGGAGATGATATAACAAGTTCTAACTTACCCCAATCTTAACATCTCCTTCACTATTATAGAAGACAGTGAAGTTATATCTTCTACTCTTAATAACGACTCCATTCCCAAGCCTGGCAACATCGAAGCTGTTCTTTTGGAAGCATATCTTGCTGGTCTGTTCCACTGTGTATTGGTAGTTGTTGTATTCGATCATGAGGTTCGGTTTCACAACGATTAGCTGGTCGTCTTGGTGGATTAGGAGCTCGTTCCAGCAGCCTTCGTCGCGGCATTTCTTGCGGACTGTATTCATTAGTTAGAGATTGGCATATGTAATTATGAAGGCTATACTCAATTCATTATATTTTAATACATTGATACCAAACAATTATAGAAAGGCTAAGGTTCAGCATATGCTGTGAGATGGACATTTTGGAAAAGTCGGATTCTAACGATTCATATTTTTTTATAAATGATCAAATAATTAATATGGATGGTGAATATCATTGAAATATTTTACATTTCAGTCAACCAGTTCAGTCAGGAATTATGTGAGTAGGAATGAGTCTGCTAAAGCGTACACTAAATTTGTGTCAATAATTTTCCTTCGTCGAAACGTATTTTTATGTTATCATTGAATGCATTACTTTACGATCAATTTAATGTGAATCTCAACCAAAACTTACATTTATTTAGCCAATATGAAGCCTCGATTCTTCTAATGTCTTTCGAATGAACACATTAGAGATCCTTGGTCTGAGTTAATGAAATCATTAGCATCCATCTTACCTAGTACAGTCCAGGAGTCGAACCGGTTCTCCCTAGCCAGTATGTGGAAGCATACGTCGTATTTGTATTCAACGCCGTCGAAGGTGTTGAACGTGCGACCTGTCATATTGCAGAACGTTGGCAGTTCCGGTGGTGGGACGCATTCGTATCTGTTTAAGAAAAAAAACTGTTCTAGTGCGAATTGGACTTGGGCGCAAAAAGATAGACATTTTATTGCACTATAAAATCAACAACAAATAAAAAAAAATTACATATCCTCCAATAATTTTTATGGTAAGGTCCAGGGACCTTCATGTACCTATCACCCATTACTGGGTTTTCTTTACACATTGTACACAAACTTTTATAAAGCATAAATTGTGCAGTAAGGCGTACTATGATACTTCGTCTTACCTAAATGATAACAACCCATGGACGTGACTTTAGTTGCTCCATTTTAAATAATACTTTCAAATATTTGTAATATTGACCTTTGTGAGCGTGATCACATAAAAAAACCCCCCATGAGTTTCTTGTGCCTTCTTCTCATTGGTGGGCGCATTCCGAAGGCACACATCCTAACTTAGTTTTTAAGACGTTTTCAAGTGGTCTATGTAAAATTGTATTAAGCATCCAAAAAAAATAAAAAATTTTGACTTTTGACTTTTGTAATGTAAATAATCTGTAACTATGTGTCGAGCAGCGGTAAATAACAGATAGTTTTCTAAGTTCCTTACGATTTAATTTTCTTACAAAAATTAACCTTACTTGTAACATGGTCATTAAATTCTTTCTGATATGACGACATTTTATTTTCGTAAAATCTGCAGTAAGTAGGTACATATATTTTATTCTAGGAGTCGCAGAAATCATTATGCAGTTCTAACTTATTCGATCATCTTTTGTTTATGTTCAGATCGTCTTTGACCAATGCTAAGGGAAAAAAAATATCCTTTCCAGAACTTTAAAGAACTAGTGAAGAAATCCCACTAGTTGCATAGAACTAATGATAACATGCCACGAAATGTATTTACTTACTGTGGACACTTAGTGAAGCCAATCTTAACTGTGTCCAGCGTCAATGTGTACCCCTGTGGGCAGGAGACGACGGAGCAAACGACCGGGGCTGCCGTGGCATCGTTAGGGAACTTCGGTATACGTGGCATACATTTGAACTGGGGACATTCTTCCTCTTTTGTAGGTGCAGGAGTTGGGGTGATGGCTGGCTTGTCCAGTGTGAAAGATTGGCTTGGGAACGATGGAATTCCTGAAATATTAATATACTTTGCTATTTATAACTAACTAGCGACCCACTACGGCTTCGCATGGCTATATTATACATATAAACCTTCCTCTTGAATCACTCTATCTATTAAAAAAACCGCATCCAAATCCGTTGCGTAGTTTTAAAGATCTACATACATAGGGACAGACAGCGGAAAGTGGCTTTGTTTTATACTATGTAATGATGTCAAAAATGCAACAGTAAGTCAAATCATCTTTTGTTTTGTTCATATTGTCTTTTGTTTGATTGCGAGTCAAATTACATTTTGTTAAAGTAAATTGCACTCGGACCTCTTGCTAGGGGTCGTGCTCCAATTTTTTTAGTTTTTTGTTTGGCCACGGGCCTTTCCAAAATGTTGTGATCAAATTAGTTAAACCATCTTGTACTCAATTAATGTATGTTATTCCTCCACGCAAAAACTACTGAACCGATTGGAAGGTTTGTAAATAAATGGCTGTATTTACACATAGGGTAATTTTTATCCTGATTTTTATCCTTATCCTATGGGATCGGCACTTAGGCGGGTAAAACACCGTTGCGTTAATCTCAAAGATCCAATGTATCCTCATACCAGGTTTTATCAAATTATGTCAATAAGTAGCTTCAGAGGATCAAAATGAACTTACCTCCACCTCCGTAGCCTCCTTTAGAAAAGCCTCCTTTCGAAAAGCCTCCCTTCGAATAGCCTCCTTTATATCCCGAATACCCAGTCTTCGTAGGTCCTCCTTTATAGTATCTCTGGTAAGAGTACCGAGGTCTTGGTGGTGGCAAGTCGGAAGAGTACCACGTGGTACGGGGCTTCGGTGTGGTGTAGATCACTTGGTACCCGGGTGGACATTCTACCACGGGGCAGGATACAGCTAGAAAATAAATAAGCCATAAGAACATGGACTTATTATGGAGAAAAAGCTTTAATAGACCGCACAAAAAGTTTCTTGCACATAAAAATAAAATTAACGTTCTTGTTTTTTGACATTACTCAAAAAGTGTCTAGTCAAATTCCTTTTCAAAAAAAAAACCATTCCAAAAAAAAAGAAACGCAAAAAAAAGAAACGCAACAGAATACTTTTAGGTAGGTACTGCGCTGCACAATAGATCTAGAACTCACGGTTAGCAGTAGTCAGCGTAACTCCTTGCGTGACAGCAGTCTGTGTCACGACTGCTGACTCCGTAGTGGTCGTGGTGACAGTCGTGGTCGTACAGTCGAGCTCGTCGTCGGAGCAGTCGGCGCGACCATCGCACCACATCGTCTCGTTGATGCATATACCGCTGGAGCAGGCACGCGTGTTTGGAGGGCAAGGTTCGCAGATACATTCGCACGTTGTCTTTAGGAGTTTCGGTGCGTGGTTCGGTTTCGCCTAGTTTGAGATAGCAATATACAATAGTTACATCTCACAGTTGCAAGATTTGACCCAAAACAAGACTAAGGCTGCCTGTTGACAGGAGCGGAGCGAGGTAGAGGACTGGCGTTTCCACCAATATAATTCTTAGAAAACTCCGCGTGCTCAGTTTTTATGCAATTTTATAGCTGGAAACGCCGCTCTCCTGTGAATAGGCAGCCTTAAACATGGGCTTGATATTATTGGTGAAGGTTGTCTGTTTTAACTGGACATGCTGCTGCAACTTGACTGTTTTAACTTTTTTATGTACGTGGGTGCATAGAGCGGGATAATGCTTTGAATTAAGAACTTACTTTAAGATCGCACTTGCATTCCTTGACAGGGTTGCAGTCAGTAATACCACCAAGCTTGCACATACACTCGTCGCAGTTTTCCCCGCGGAATGACGATCCCACGGGATATCTGGCAAAGAGGGGAAAGGTAAATATTTGTGATTTAGTTAAAATTCATCAATACAGGGTATTTTTTACATGGGCCTTCAGGCCTTCAAGACTTGACGACCCAGTTGGCACAATGGTCACCATGCCGGACTGCCAAACACAGGATTGCGGGTTCGATTCCCGCCTCAGACAAGTATTTATGCTTAGATTTTTGTCTGTGGTCTGGTTGTTTCTATGTATTATAAGTATATATTTACAAAATAAAAGTAAATAAGTAGTATATCCATTATCTAGCACCCATAACACAAGTCTAGTTACTTAGCTTGGGGCAGAATGGCGATGTGTAGAATGCCCTTCAATATTTATTTATTTACTAGCTGCGCCCCACGGTTTCACCCGCGTAAGTCCCGATCCCGTAGGAATTGACTCTAGAAAACGTTTGTATGGGAAATAGAAAAGGACTGTTTTTAGGGTTTTCCCGGAAATTATTCGATTTTTTTCTCGCCTTTTAAACCTTCCCTAGACCTCCACGAACATTTCAAGACTAAGATAAGATAAATCCGTTCAGCCGTTCTCGAGTTTTAGTGAGACTAACGAACAGCAATTGATTTTTATATATAAGATATATAGCTGCTCCCCGCGGTTTCACCCGCGTAAGTCCCGATCCCGTAGGAATATCGGTTATTCGATTTTTTTCGCCTTTTAAACCTTCCCTAGACCTCCACGAACATTTCAAGACTAAGATAAAATAAATCCGTTCAGCCGTTCTCGAGTTTTAGTGAGACTAACGAACAGCAATTCATTTTTATATATATAGACTAGCTGCGCCCCGCGGTTTCACCCGCGTAAGTCCCGATCCCGTAGGAATTGATAGGGTTTTCCCGGAAATTATTCGATTTTTTTCTCGCCTTTTAAACCTTCCCTAGACCTCTACGAACATTTCAAGACTAAGATAAGATAAATCCGTTCAGCCGTTCTCGAGTTTTAGTGAGACTAACGAACAGCAATTCATTTTTATATATAAGACTAGCTGCGCCCCGCGGTTTCACCCGCGTAAGTCCCGATCCCGTGGGAACGATTTTTTCTCACCTTTTAAACCTTCCCTGGACCTCCACGAATAATTCAAGACCAAGATAAGATAAATCCGTTCAGCCGTTCTCGAGTTTTAGCGAGACTAACGAACAGCAATTGATTTTTATATATAAGATATAGATATAGATATAGATTTTATATCCTAAACTACGCAAATGGTAAATAGCGTTGCGTGCCCGATTTTAGACAAAATCTAAAACTGTATCATTAGATTTGCAAAGCAGAATTATTGCATGTATATTAGTACGGTTCTTACTAATGAAATCAGTCTGGTTTTCAATATTGGTTAGCTCTATTTTCTATAAAGGTCCTGGCATACTTTATGATATCCATCAAGTAGGTGCGGCTTAAGCGACGCCTGGCGCGGTCATTACTTCGATGGGTGGCCAATTAGTAGTGTGGCAAAATGTGTTTTCGTGAGCTCCACCGTGCTTCGGAAGGCACGTTAAGCCGTTGGAGGCTTTACTAAGGGTCCCGGTTGCTACCTCTAGTAGTCGTTAGGTCAAGTAAGAGGCATTAGGGCTAAAACTCTAACAATAGATGAGCCACACCACTATATAAGAAGAAGAAGAAGATGATCAAGTAGGTACGAGTAGAATTTGAATAAGGTATATCAATTAAATACTAACGCGCATAAAAACGCAGGGCGCAGCTAGTCTTAATATATATAAATCTCGTGTCACAATGTTTGTCCTCAATGGACTCCTAAACCACTTAACCGATTATAATAAAATTCACACACCATGTGCAGTTCGATCCAACTTGAGAGATAGGATAGTTTAAATCTCAAATTATAGTCGCAAAATCTACTATTTCTACGCGGACGAAGTCGCGGGCAATAGCTAGTGAAATATATATTTTTGTAATTTGCATCACAATGAAGTATGTACCTAGTGTTGGTAGGTATAGGTAAATTGAATGTTTTGTGACCTTTGCACGCGAACATTTTGTAAAAAGACAAAAAATGGTGTTCAGAAAACATGAAATTACGGAAGATTTTTGGTGTTTATAAATTTTCTGATTTAGTCACTACTTATCTAGTCCTTGCGATCAGTCGCCCGTGTGAATATAATTCCTTATTTAGACCATATGTAATAAAAACACACCTACCAAGTTTAATTGAAAAATATGCGCTAATCACAAAAACCTTTATGTAATCAAAATGTTACCTTGATGTCTGGATCTCATGAGTTACTACGGTGCATTTAGAAAGGACTGCTTATTGTGCTAAAAGCTCAAGCAATGATCTTTGTTTTGTCGAGTTTTGTAACCTGTGTGCTGTGGTATCGGTATATAACGAGAAATTATGACTACTGGGAGAAGAGGAATGTCAAATTCGAAAAACCAGTTCCATTTTTCGGTAACTACCTCCGTGTTCTGAAGCTAGAATGTACTGTCCCTGAACTCTGCACCGAAATGTATCAAAAATACAAGAAGGAAAAGGTAGTGGGATTCTTCAAGGGTTCCACTCCAGCCCTTGTTATCAGAGACCCTGCGTTGATCAATAAAATCTTCTCGGATACGAAACATTTTCCCGGGCGGGGGATCAGGTATGATCCAAGAAAAGATCCTCTGTTGCACAACATGGTGACCATGGCAGGCGATGAATGGAAAGAAACACGGCAGCACATGTCGCCTGCATTCAGCGTGGCCAAACTACGAGGAATGTTCTCGTTACTGTTGCAGTGTACGGACAAACTTCAGAAATACGTCACTAAACTCGCGGAGGAAGGTCAAGAAGTGAAGGTTTACGACATAACGTCTCAGTACACGCAAGATGTACTCGGCACTTGCGGTTTCGGTATAGAACTCAACGTCAAAAACTTTGAACAATCAGAATTCGCGCAACTCTCCCACGACTTCTTTACAAGATCAAAATTCCAGATATTCTGTTTATATTTGTCTGAAATAATTCCGCACCTGTGTACATTTTATTTACCTAAAGCAGTCGATAAAGTTCTGGAAGATACAATAATCGATTTGACTCGAAGAATTCAAGAGGAACGAGGCTTTAAGCCATGTGGACGAAACGATTTTATGGACATACTTCTAGCGATACAAGTTGAGAATGGTTCGGATACCAATAAGCAGAGAGACGAGGATATCATGTCAGCCGCTTCTCAAATGTTCAACATGCTAATCGGAGGATATGAGACAACAGCGACGTCTATAAGCGCAACGTTGCATTATTTAGCATATCACCCCGATATTCAACTTGATATCCAAAAGGAAATCGACTCAGTCTTATCCGATCAGAAAGAATTATCCTATGATAGCTTAAAGGACTTCACCAAACTGAACAATGCATATAAAGAGGCTTTAAGGTTAATACCTCCTTTTCCGGCTATGAAAAGAATTTGTGGACAACGATATACCATCCCCGGTACTGATATCACAATAGACTCAGGGGTCCAAGTGTATGAGCCAATAGAAGGGTTGCATTATGACCCTGAATACTTTGAAGATCCTAAAGAATTTCGTCCAGAACGGTTTACCTCAGATGTAGCGAAGGAACAGTATAATTACAAGTATATTCCTTTTGGAGAAGGTCCTAGAAAATGCATTGGTAAGTTAACTCTACATCTTTTTATTAGACTTCCAAATTATTAACCTTTATACGAATAAAATCAATCATTTTTTATGAGTCTTATCAATATTTGCATGCTTAGTCAAGTGTGAGACATTTCTTTAGTACTAGTTTTTATAAATAGATAGCTTGGAAAGCTGATGCTTAACAAACTAAGCCTCATGGCTAAAGATAAATTGAAAGCTACGAATTATTATTTATTTACGAGAACTTCGTCGTACATTTTGGACTTGTATTAAAACTTGTGTTTATGTTCTAAGTCAATATATTTAACAGCAATCGAAAAACAAGAGAACTAAGAGAGTGAGAGTGAACTATGTAAGTAACTGAGAAGTGTTCTAAAGGAGAATGGTCTTTCTGGGCCTGGAGGCCTCATGAAACGAGTCATATATCAAATGAAAGGTGGTTTCAAGAGGAACATTTTATTGTAGGACCACTTTTTCAAATTAGTTGTGAGATCGGAGTTATAGGTCATTAATGATAGGTGATCGATTCACTCTCCGTACACCAGTAGGGAGTATTAACGCCTTAATAGAATCAAATGTAGCCATCGTATAGCAATGAGTCATATATCAAATGATAGGTCATTTCAAAAGGAATAATTTAATGTATGATGATTTTTAAAATTATTTTTATTTTTAGTGTTATAGGCCATTTTTGCTAAGTAGTAGGTATAGGTGTCTGAGGTCTTCTCTTGTGCAATGCAAAAGCTTGATTAGAACCAGATGTTGGTCTCCTCATGAAACGAGGCATATATCAAATGAAAGGTGGTTTCAAGAAAAACATTTTATTTTAAGACCACTTTTTCAAAATAGTTGTGGGTTCGAAGATATAGGTCTTTAATGATAGGTGGTCGTTTCACTTGCCAGTTTTCTCCGTATACCGCTAGGGAGTATTAACGCCTGAATAGAACCAGATGTACCCATCATATAGCAACGAGTCATATATCAAACTAGCACCGCTCCGCGGTTTCACCCGCGTAACTACGTGCGTAATATCGAAATATAAAATAGTCTAAACCCTTATTCAACAATGGACTATGCAACATAAAAATATTTTTTTTCTATCCGAACCAGTAGTTTCTGAGATCAGAGCGTTCAAACAAACAAACAAACACTTTGTATGCTAAGTAGTAGGTATAGGTGACTGAGGTCTTCATTTGTGCAATACAGATGCTTGGTTAGAAGCAGATGTTGCCCTCCTCATGAAACGAGTCATTTATAAAATTAAAGGTGGTTTTAAGGGGAACCATTTTATTGTAAGACTATATTTTCGAAATAGTAGTGGTTTCGTAGTTAGAGATCGATAAATGTACTTAAGTAAGTATTCAGTTGTATCAGAAATAGTTGTTGTGATTTAGTCATCACTACCTAATACTATTTAGTGGCATAGCAGGCTGATAAAAAGCATGATGCTTATCGTAACCGAGATATAGGTTATGATACCTAAGTAGGATTATAAATAGGTTCAATGTCCTGCAAACCACACAAGAAAAGAATGCTCACGTCTCGTGACGGGTCTTGTACAATAGGTATAATAATGATACCACATACTTTTCTACGAGTACCTATCGTGCGTTTCTTTTGTTACTGCAATAATATCTATTCAGATTTTCCTGTTTGGGGACTAGGTATTTTTCGAATCGACTAAATCGATTGTGATGAAACTCGGTATGGAAATTGTTGGAAATATTATTTTTAACTCGATATTCTCACTAAATAGAGACTAACGCTGATGCAACTATGAATCTTCGTTATCAATGTAATAAATATCTTTATATAATAATAAATAAATATCTTTATTGAGTTCTCCACAATAAAACAAGTATACATAAGTTGTAATCAAAGTAACGTTATCGTTATATTGATGCGTAACCAATTAATTATTGTGGAGACTGGAGCCTGCACTAAAGTTTTATATAAAAACTTGTTTTACAAGTCTCCAGGCTTCCACCTTACAGATCTAGTGACACGGTAATAACATTGTTACAAAAAATGCGAGTAATGAATATATAGATACATGTATATAAACATGCACAAAAATACATATACATACATAAATACATACATGCATAGGCCAGTAGACATAATTATATATATATTGATGTAAAAGAAGAATTTTTGAAGCCGTAACAGTAAATATATCATTGGTAGGTACATATCGTTTATAGTTTAGCATGGAAATAGGTGCATAGTATTAGAAATAAACGGGTTTAGGTAATAGCATAAGATAACTTATAAATACGATTAGATGTCTATACTCATATTATGGAGAGGTAAGATAGATATAAGATAGTTTTAGTGCTTTGCTCGAGAAGAGTAAATGTGAATTGGTTTCCCAGATCATCATAGTCTTAAGAATCTGAGTTGGGCAACTAACTGTTTGGTTAGGTAGTGTAGTTTGTAAGTGTATAAAGGAAAAAGGAAGATTTAGGACAAAGTTAGTAATAATTTTTCAGTATCATCGTAGCTTAATTGTTGGAGCCATTCACCAACTTTACGTTTACATTCGTAACGTGTTAGTGAAAATATAGATAGATCTTTATTAATTTTGTTATATAGGTAGCTTCCGAGGAAAAAGAAGAATCTATGGGAAAAGGCGGTATGTGTGCGATCTGACGAGCATACAGAGTAATTTCTTCTAGCATTACTAAGATCCCGAGGTTTATACTCCAATCGTGAGTGTTTCTGTATGACAGTATATAGGACAAAGAGCTGACGAACAGTCATTACATTTGTTAGTTTATATAATTCAACTGTTGGATATAGGAAGGGTAAGCGTCGACTAACTTTCAGGACAGCTCTCTGTGCCCTTTCAACCTTGATTAGTGCCGTTTTATGTGCACCACCCCATGACGTAATACAATATGTTATAATGCTTTGTACTAAGGCAAAATAAACAGTTGTTAGAGTTTTTATGTCTGCAATGTCGCGTAGGTTTTTAATGTCTTTGAGAGGAATAATTTTCAAGGGTTATTCCTTTCGACTCCCGCTTATAGGGGCCATAAGGAAAAAATCTTACTCCACTCAATAATAAAAGTGCGGGGTGGTGGTGCAACCATGGGGCCCAGTAAGCGGGAGTCGAAAGAAATAATCCTCTATTTCATTAATTCTGTATTCACAATCCGCGTTGAACCACCGCACACTTGGGCCTCCAACTATAGGTCGTGGTTCAACTTTTTAAATAGTTGGACCACGGGACTGTTCAGAGTCCCGTTGGACATTCATGACGCGAAGTCTGAAGATTTAAATTATTTCGTTAAATAACAGAACACGGTTTGTCGAGAAAATATTATTTACACAAAATACGCAATAATAAATGAAAAACCACATTAAACTTAACACAAAAACATAATAAAATACCAAAAGATATTACTAACTAAAACGTTTAAAATAATTAAAAATGCATTTGCTGCATATGTAAGCTGCATCTGTATAAGCTATTGCATAGCTTTTATCGCGGGCTTTGAGCGCAGCGCCCGAATCAAGAATAAAACCTAACACCCCCGACTCCACCCACCATGTAGCTCGGCCGAGCGTTCGCTTAAGTGTATGTATATGGTACGAAGCTCGCACGATGCAATAGCTTTACCGCGGCAGTCCCCGGGTGCCACACATTTTTTTTTAAATAAAGGAACAACACTGACCGTACGGTCGTATAAAGCCACATCAGCAGCATCACGACAGGGCGCTGGCGGCGGCGCAGCATGGTCATACGACGCTTTGGCCATTTTCTTCTTTACATTTATTTTGTTAAATAAGATAATAATATCTGGAACTAAATATATATCAACTTGAATTCGATTACTGAGAAAAAACCTACTAAGTAATAAACTCTGGCAATATACACAAGCCGTGCGAAGCTATGATTTGACATGAAAGTTGTCAGTGAAAGCGATTTTCCCTGTGGCTGAAAGTTTTACTTTCAACACGCTCGTTAGGCACCTTCGGAGTATGAATAATGAAGAGTATCTTTTGTTTTTTGAAGATACCTAGTCCAAAAAAGATGGTTTTGCTTTGTCGGAACCTATTGCAATCAATAAGTAAAACCATCAACATCAAAATGGCTTGCGTATGACTCTACATCTGAGCTCACGACTCGTGATGGTACCTATACCTCGGTTACGATAAGCATCATGCTTTTTATCAGCCTTTTGTGTCACTAAATAATGCTAAATAGTGATGTCTATATCACGACAGACATTGTCAACAATTTCTGATACTACCGAATACTTACTTAAGTACATTTAACGATCTTTTACTTCGAAACCACTAATATTTCGAAAAAGTAGTCATA
The DNA here is from genome assembly GCA_951213275.1 of Idaea straminata. NCBI lineage: Eukaryota > Metazoa > Arthropoda > Insecta > Lepidoptera > Geometridae > Idaea > Idaea straminata. The sequence goes on from OX577849.1 coordinate 13,754,438, forward strand.
CAATAAAATGTTTCCCTTAAAACCACCTTTCATTTGATATACGACTTGTTTCATGAGGAGGGCAACATATTCTGTTTATAGCCAAGCTTCTGCAATGCATAAGGAAAGACCTTAGTCACCGATATCTACTAATTAACAGAAATGACCTATAACCCCTAAAATAGAAATAATTTTTAAAAGTCATGATACACTAAATTATTTCTTATGAAATAAACTATTATTTGATATAATATGACTCAATACTATACGATGGCTACATCTGATTCTATTCTGGTGTTAATACTCCCTAGTGGTGTACGGAGAAAGTTCGCAAGTGTACCGACCACCTACCATTATTAACCTAAAACTTCGAATCCACAACTATTTTGAAAAAGTGGTCATATAAAAAAATGTTTTTCTTGAAACCACCTTTCATTTGATATATGCCTCGTTTTATGAGGAGTGCAACATCTGGTTCTAACCAAGCGTTTGTATTGCACAAGGGAAAACCTCAATCACCTATACCTACTGCTACTTAGCCTATAACGGCCTATAACTCTAAAAATAAAAGTTTTTTTTTTAAAGTCATGATACACTGAATTATTCCTCTTGAAATAAACTATTATTTGGTGTATGACTCATTACTGTACGATGGCTACATCTGATTCTATTCTGGTCTTAACACTCCCTAGTGGTGTACGGAGAGTGAATCGACCACCTATCATTAATGACCTATAACTCCGATCTCACAACTAATTTGAAAAAGTGGTCATACAATAAAATGTTCCTCTTGAAACCACCTTTCATTTGATATATGACTCGTTTCATGAGGCCTCCAGGCCCAAGCTCTGTACATTTTTTCCCATTCTCCTTTGTTCTGTTCGTATGCTTTCAGGTCAACGTCTAGCTGAAATGAAGGCTATAGCTGCACTTGTAGTGATACTGCAGCGTTGCAGCGTAACACCCTCACAGTCTTCGAAGAAAGAACTTTCGATAAAGAAAACCTCATTCTTGGTGCATGTTGTAGAAGGCGGATTCCCATTGAAGTGTATGCTTAGATTAAAACAAGATTAGTTATTTATAGTCTAAGACCCTTTTAAGAACGACCTTTACTGAGCCGATTAATGTATGAAAAGTATTTTATATCAAATTAAATATGTCAACAAATATATTGCAAATGGGTTGACTAAAAAAATGACAGTCCAGCATATAATTAATTAAGAATTTTTTTCTTACTATAAACCTTTCACTGGTTTGGTTAATAGACAAATTCCATACCAATCGAAAGTATGTAGGTAGCTTCTAGAATATGAAAACATTAAGTTGACTTTATTTTTCCCAACGATAGGCAGGTAAATCGATACTAGTAATTTGCACTGATCTGGTTAATAAAGTTAAGTAAGAATAAAGATTATACATTTCATTGGTAAGGAATTCGAATATAAACCAAACCAGTGCAATGTGTAAAAATAATCATTTTACAATTAATTAATGATTCTGGACAATTTTTTTTTTGCGTAGGTACCCATTTGCAATATATTTATTAACCCATTTATAGTTTACTTTAAAATGCTTTTCATCCATTAACCAGCTCGGTGAAAGACGTTCTTAAAGGGATCCCATACTATGAAACAAAGTTAATTTTGACATTAAAATGATTTCAAATGAATGTGAATGATTGACAGAACAGTCATCGATTTTAACGTGCAGACCCAAAATATGTTCCTGAACCAGTTAGATGGTCTAATACCTAAACCACATGTGTAAAGTTACTCATATGCCTAAACTTCTTACTTGTTTAGATAGTAGAGTAGGTGTAAAACGTAAATATTAAAAAAAATACAATAAATTAAATTAATTGTACATTTTTAGGCCTGCCCAGTGCCCACCTATCTATTGTATTCTTATCTGATATGCATTTTAAAATCTTTTCTGAATTTTAATTTCATTAATATTTTACTTTTATGATTTTGTTTATTTAAGTGTAATAAACAGTGGCGTCGTATGGGGGAGGCCTATGTCCAGCAGTGGACGTGCATGGGCTGACATGATGATGATGATGATAAAGTTTAATAAAAAGCAACCTAATTGCACGTATTCAGATACAAATGTTTTAATACCTATAAGTCTACAAGATGCTCGCGGTATTCGTCGTTGTGTTTTCTAATCGTGCTCTATTTATAATCGACAAAGAACGTGAGGATCCTGATCCCGGTGCAAGGCTTACACATGGACCCGTTGTCTTCGACAACCCTACAGAATATCGCCCAGAGAGATTTGCACCGGGTGCTGACATAAGACTTAAATATGCATTTGGCGAAAGACCTAGAACATGTCGAGATTGTTCAGGTAATAAGTTAAACAGTTCTCAATATGGCAACGTTATATTTTATTATTGAGTAACTCGTATTGAAATATAAACAAATATTTGTGACCAACAAACAAATGACCATGTTTTTTTAAATAGTATCAAAGAGAAACATGTATAACAAACGAAAACATATTTTTAATAGTATCTTACTCGTCTTGTGGTAACTAAGCAGATCCTAAACTGCTGGATCCGGAAATATTACATTTTTGCACTTTTTGATCTGGCATTTATCACCTTGCTTTCGGCTTTCGCATTGTCTCTAACATAGCCCGGTATAAATTGTAAAAGGAAGAACTTTAGAAGGTCGTATTGTTTTACAGCTAGTCGCCTAGCCTACATCCAGACGTTAGCTGGCTTAGCAACGATTCTGCAGTTCTCTGTAATTCCCGCACCTACTTCGAAACCAGAACTCACAATGAAGAAAACGTCGTATTTAACACAAGTTGCTGACGGCGGTGTGCCTCTACTTTTGAATCTAAGAATTATGTAGTGTTTGTAATTGGAAACAACTTTATTTGAATATATGAAATGAGTGTCACCTGATAAAAGATAGAATAATAAAAGATAGATAGAATGATAAATTTGGTGATAATCCATATATAAAATATATGATTAGTCAAATATTGAATAAGTATTGGTCGAGTTTTATTGCACCACCTTTTGAATGAATGAATGATACAAATTTGTTGTTGGTTGTGCTGTTGTTGTTGTTGTGAGGCCTTTTGACGTGACAACGTCTAATGAATTGATGGAACACCTACATTCACAAAGAAGTGTCACGGTAATATTGTGTCACGTCATGCGTCATGGTAATATGACCAGACGCGTTATGGTAACTTAGGAAAATGAGTATTTAATAATATTATCGTTCATCTGGGCTTGTGTTATGGTGTGACGAGTAACGAATAGAAGACTTATATAAAGGAAAAAATATATAAAGAAATAACAAAAAAAACACAATTTATCATCGTTTTCTTATGACGTCATCACGTCGAATTATCGTCTATTTGTTATTTTTTTTTAATTAAATTACATTTGTTGTAAGTTTATGCATTTTAATTAGAGATAGAAGTTTTTTTTATCGTGTCCGTATGAAACTGTTTGTATAAGAAGAACAAATCGTTAAACGCAGTGTACCGCTCATTTTAAAACCGTGAATTTAACAGTTTTTTTATCACAGTTGCTCATAAAGTGGATTTTATTCAACGGCTTTTAGGCCCATAATCCAACATTTTATGCACGCGTGCGTTTTAGATTTGTTAACTAGTGCTGTAAAGTTATCCCGATAAGTTAAATACGTATCTTACTGCTAATTACATGTTAGGTAGGTGAAACATTCTTAATTTATCTGGGTTATACTGTTTTGATGTATAAAAAAGGTAGATACCAAAGGCTTTTTTAGCTGGCAAAAATGGTTGTCTCTAAAGTCGGTTTACGAACGAAAATTTTACGTGACAATGACTTAGAAAACGATTAAAAATTGAGTTGTTTATTTTTTGTTTTTTCTTTACTTAAACATATTGTTTTTCCGTATGGCTTTCCGTATGGTTTTCCATCTTGGCTTCTTATGACACGCTCGCTACCGCTCGCGCTTCATAAACCGCCTCTATGCAAAGATCAATTTACCACACTTATATCGTAATGTACTATTGGTGTCTCCCAACGGTTACATAATTAGGAAATAATTTATTGTATTGATGAAATAAGCTGTTATTTAAAGTTTATTAGTAGATATACCCTATGTTTATACACTATCACTATACATATTATTGCTATTTTACTACCATTTTATTACTATTTTATTAAGTACTTGGGATCTGTGCTTCACGCGTCCGGCGACATCGATTGCGACGTCAAGTCACGCATTTCAGCGGCTTGGGCCAAGTGGCGTGAGGTGACTGGTGTCATTTGTGACCCCAAAATGCCGGTTAAACTAAAGGGACAGGTCTATAAAACCATCATTAGACCTGTCCTTTTGTATGGTAGTGAGGCGTGGCCGGTGCTTGAGCGACATAAGCAGGAGCTGCGTGTCACGGAAATGAAGATGTTGCGCTGGATGTGTGGAGTGACGCGAAAGGATCGCGTCAGGAACTCTCGCATCCGGGGCAGCCTTCATGTCCGAGACATTGCAGATAAATTGCAAGAATGCCGCCTACGCTGGTACGGTCACGTCTTGCGAAAACCGGCTAGTTACGTGGGGAACAAATGTCTTGCCATGGCACCTCCGCCGGGTCGTGGCAGACTGGGTAGACCCAAGAAGTGCTGGCTTGACGTCGTAAAGGGTGATATGCGTGCAAATGGCCTTACAAACCAGGATGCTGAAGATCGTGCGAAGTGGAGGCGTAAAAGCAGGAAAGCGGACCCCGGGCTCCCGAGAGGGATGCAACCGGGAACATCGCTCGGATGATGATGACTACTATTTTATTACTATTTTTAATTAATTGACTATTTATAGAGTCGAAATGTCATGGCAAAGGTTATAATGGATCCGTAGGTTATGATAATTAATTTAGCTACATTGTGAGAACAAAAACGCTTACTGAGCCACAACATATTTCACGTGTTGTGGCTCTTGAATTCGTGTTAGGGCTCTTAAATAGGATTGGCTTTAGAGTTTTGTTAATGCATTTTAGTTAAGTCTGCGCAGAGCACAATTTGGTGGGATAAAAATAAAAGCTAGATATTTAAAGAAAATAGTCAATTAAGTAGTGTAATGTAATTTTTATCACAGTTGCTCATAAAGTGGATCTTATTCAACGGTTTTTAGGCTCATAATCCAACATATTATGCACGCGTGCGTTTTACATTGCCAACCCAGTGCTATAAAGTTATCCCGATAAGTTAAATACGTATCTTACTGCTAATTACATGTTAGGTAGGTGAAACATTCTTAATTTATCTGGGTTATACTGTTTTGATGTATAAAAAAGGTAGGTACCAAAGAGTTTTTTAGCTAGCAAAAATGGTTGTCTCTAAAGTCGGTTTACGAATGAAAATTTTACGTGATAATGACTTAGAAAACGATTAAAAATTGAGTTGTTTATTTTTTGTTTTTTCTTTACTTAAACATATTGTTTTTCCGTACCATTGTATTTTATTCTTAACCCCCGACGCAAAAACAAATAGAAAAAACCCTAAAAAATATTGTATGTCAGACGAGGCTGTATAGGTTAAAAATCTTTAGCCTGGCCTTTCCGGAGCATAATTAACAAAAAAATATTGCCTTAAAAGTATGTAAACATAGACTTATCACAAATATTTTGTTATTATTATTTTGTTTTCTTTTCAAGTCTTTTCTTTTATTCGCAACTGTGATAAAAAAACGTCGTACGATATACGTGTGGAATTGATCTTTGCATCTTGGCTTCTTTAACACGCTCGCTGCCGCTCGCGCGTCATAAACCGCCTCTATGCACAGATCAATTTACCACACTTATATCGTAATGCACTATTTTATTATAGACTATTTGTAAATAGCATCATTGGCAACATCATAATAGCATAAAATAATAATATTATTTATTTTCTGGAAAAATTACGATCGGCGGCGCCACCTTAAGTAAAACATGCTGTGTGCCCTCTAATCCCTGTTAGATAATCACTCGCGACTTGAACATGAACACCCCCAAATTGTACACGTCAGGAAAGACAGACGCAGGCAACTGATTCCATTCCCTTGCGGTACGAATAAGAAATGACGAAAAACGCTTAGTGCGGACGTCTGGTATTTCCACAATGAATCGGTTCCGCATATTAGTTTGCCTGGTTATATGACGAAATAATGAAAATGGCAAAATTTGCTCATGTAATTCTGTTGCACACTCCCCGAAATGCATCCGATAAAAGACTGACAATCTCGCCACCTTGAGACGATGTTTAAGACTCTGAAGCCCTTTGCCCTGGGTAGGAAAGAGGGTGACGATACCTGTGCATCATCGACATGATCACAACTACTCTGTCAAGAGTGCACGACTAAGAAGGTATAGAAAACAACGGGACCATGGAGATAAACTAGGTTCTATTTATACTGATTTTGGACTTACGAGGGTGAGACTGTGAGGCGCAGCTAGTTATATGTAGGCTAATTTGCTATGAGAAATGTCTAAACTTCTTTAATACTTTGTTTTTTTTCACAAGACAACAAAGAACAATAAATCTATCGTAAACAAAAAATAAACCCGACGCAGTCATGCGGTTAACACAATATAATAATCTGATAAGAGCTCTATTCTTGCATTGTATTAAATATTAACCAAAGTGCATACACGCATACTCGAAATTTGTTTTATCTACAAGATGTTCGCGGTGTTCGTAATTAGTTTTTTAATTCTGCTCTACTTGTATTCGACAAAGAACCACGACTACTGGGCGAAGAGAGGTGTTAAGCACGATAGACCTTTACCATTCTTCGGGAACCACCTCCCCAATGTTATCGTCAAACGAATCATGGTCGGAGTTGGAGAAGAAATTTATAACAAGTACCCCACGGAGAAAATTGTCGGCTACTACAGAGGCAGGACGCCAGAACTGATCATCAGAGATCCGGAAATCATCAGGCATATACTCACCACAGACTTCTCTTACTTCTACGCTCGAGGAGGCTTCGAAAATCCGGACAATGAACCACTTATACATAACTTATTCTTTATGAGCGGGGGACAATGGAAAATACTGCGACAACACGTGACTGCAACTTTCTCGACTGGCAGAATGAAAGCTATGTTCCCCCTGATACAAAAATGCGCAGAAGAACTACAAAACACAGCAGCGACGACAGTGCAAACAAATAATGAAATTGATGGGTACAATCTGATGGCGCGTTACACCATGGCATGTATAGCTTCCTGTTGTTTAGGGCTAGATATCGACACTATTAGCACTGAATATTCAGAATTTCTGGTGGCGGCTAAACAATTTTTCAACAAAAGCAAATGGAAAACGTTTCATGTCGCTCTGCAGGAGTGTTTTCCAGAATGGAAGATGCTCCACACCGCAAAGGTGGTCGAGACGAACATTACGAGCACCATTGTTGAGATGACTAAGCGTGTGCGAGAGGAAAGAGGTTTGAAACCGAGCGGTCGGAATGACTACATGGACATCTTGTTGGAGTTGGGAATGAAAGGACAGGTTACAATGGAGTCCCCCTACGAGCATAACAAAGACGGAACACCGATGGAGGTAAAGTTAGAGATGGATCTCAACTGCACAGCAGCACAAGTGTTCATTTTCCTACTGGCAGGATTCGAGTCCTCTGCGACCTCGACGAGCTTTACCTTGCACCAGCTCGCGTTTAAACCAGATCTACAAGTCAAGATCCAAAAGGAAATAGACACAGTCCTAGCAAATCACAATGGAAAGCTGACCTACGACACAATCGGAGACCTGAAATTACTAGATATGGCTTTTAAGGAATCTCTAAGGATGTTGCCACCAGCTGGTACGCTTAGACGACTTTGTATGAAGAAGTATACTATTCCCGGCACTGACGTGACTATTGATCGTGGGGTAAAGATTCTGATCCCGCTGCAAGGGCTGCATATGGACCTGGAAGTCTTCGAAAACCCTACAGAGTACCGCCCAGAGAGATTTGCAGCGGATGCGGAAACAAGACATAAATATGCATATTTGCCATTTGGTGAAGGACCTAGAACATGTCCAGCTAAGAGATTGGCTTACATGCAATCGCTAACTGGTTTAGCAACTATTTTGCACAAATTTTCAGTAAGTCCAGCTCCGAGTTCGAAGCGACAACACGTTGTCAAGACCACGTCGTATTTAATACAAATCGTTGAAGGCGGTGTACCGCTTATTTTGAAACCGAGAACTCAGTAGTTTAAGGGATCCCATCTATACCATCTACGTATAACTAACTAAAGAGCCACAGCTTCACATCCAAAGAGCCGCATATGGCTCGCGAGCCGCAGGTTGCCGACAATCTGGACTAGGCTACTATCCCAGCGGCCGGCAGTTTGCACACCAGAACAAAGCTGTTTAAATTTTCCTATATTTTCTAGATGTATTTTGCAATTCTTGAAACAATAAATTAATCTATCAATCAATCATATTATGTTATAGCTAGCATAGAAGGTTTTGTATAGAAAACAGTAGTGTCGCAGCTTTACGACGCCAACTACGGTATCACTTTGAAATAAGTACCTACATCACAATTATTGTTCCGTTACTAGACTTGGATTCATTGTTATCAATGTACATATACTTGTTTGGTAATTAAGGATTGTATTGTGCTATTAACTTGGTTTTGTTTACTTCTATAATGAGGAAATAAATAAACACAAGACCTCAGAACATACAATTAACTAGAAATACAGTGAAGGGTTCGAATGCCAAGGATGCGTGCGAACGCGATTTCTACGTCTAATTTGTTAATCTATGACGGATATAAAGCAGCGACCGTAACATGACAGTGAATGTATTGTTTTGTTGTTATGCATTGCGCCCAAACCATCAGTCAACGGGTGATACCGCGGGGCGCAGCTATAATGTAAGTAGGCCAGTTTGCTAAGAAAAATATTTAAACTTCTCCGATACTTAGGTTTGTTTTACAAGACAACAAAGAATAATTAATTTATCGTAAATAAATATACCTATCGTCTTCGACCTATCGTGAATTATAATAAACCCGCAGTCATACGTCGGCAAATTCACAGAACGGAGTGAAAATTCTGTGATGATCGTTGCTTGTTTCTTACATTGTATTAAATATCAAACGGAGTACATATACGCAGCTTCAACACTAGTGTTATCTACAAGATGTTCGCGGTGCTCGTTATAGTTTTTTTAATTCTTCTCTACTTGTATTCGACAAAGAACCACGACTACTGGACGAAGAGAGGTGTTAAGCACGATAGACCTTTGCCATTCTTCGGGAACCATCTCCCCAATGTTATCGTGAAACGGACCATAGTCGGAATTGGCGAAGAATACTATAACAAGTTCCTTACGGAGAAAATTGTCGGCTACTACAGAGGCATTACACCAGAACTGATCATCAGGCACATACTCAACACAGATTTCTCTTACTTCTACGCTCGGGGAGGCTTAGAAAACCCGGACAAGGAACCACTTTTACATAACTTATTATTTATGAGCGGGGGACAATGGAAAATACTGCGACAACACGTGACTGCCACTTTCTCGACTGGTAGGATGAAAGCCATGTTCCCTCTGATACAGAAATGCGCAGAGGAACTACAAAAGGCCCTAACGACGACAGTGCAAAAAAGACTAGAAATTGATGGATACAATCTGATGGCGCGGTACACCATGGCATGTATAGCTTCCTCTGGTTTTGGACTAGATTTCGACATTATTAGCACAGAACATTCAGAATTTCTAGAGGCAGCTAAAAATTTCTTTCATAAAAGCAAATGGAAAGTGTTTCATATCGCACTGCAGGAGTGTTACCCAGAATGGAAGATGTTCCACACCGCAAAGGTGGTCGACGATAATTTTGCAAGCATCATAATTGAGATTACCAAGCGAGTCCGGGAAAAGAGAGGTTTGAAACCAAGCGGGCGGAATGACTACATGGACATCTTGTTGGATTTAGTAATGAAAGGACAGGTTACAATGGAGTCACCCTACGAGCAGAACAAAGATGGAACGCCGATGGAGGTAAAGTTAGAGATGGATCTCAACTGCACAGCAGCACAAGTGTTCATTTTTATAACCGCAGGATTCGAGTCCTCTGCGACGGCGACGAGCTTCACCCTGCACCAGCTCGCGTTTAAACCAGATCTACAAGTCAAGATCCAAAAGGAAATAGACACAGTCCTAGCAAATCACAATGGAAAGCTGACCTACGACACAATCGTGTACCTGAAGTTACTAGATATGGCTTTTAAGGAATCTCTAAGGATGTTGCCACCGGCTGGTACGATCAGACGACTATGTATGAAGCAGTATAAGATCCCTGGCACCGACGTGACTATAGATCCAGGGGTGAGGATCCTGATCCCGCTGCAAGGGCTGCACATGGACCCGGAAGTCTTTGACAACCCTGCAGAGTATCGCCCAGAGAGATTTGCATCGGATGCGGAAACAAGACATAAATATGCATATTTGCCATTTGGTGAAGGACCTAGAACATGTCCAGCTAAAAGATTGGCTTACATGCAGTCGCTAGCTGGTTTAGCAATGATTTTGCAAAAGTTTTCAGTAAGTCCAGCTCCGAGTTCGAAGCGACAACACGTTGTCAAGACGTCGTCGCATTTTATACAAATCTTAGAAGGCGGTGTACCGCTTATTTTAAAACCGAGAATCCAATAGTCATTATTTAATGATTTGAAATGGTATACTTTATTGAAATTCCAAGATAATTATAATTTATAATGTTTCAGTAATGATTTTGATGATAAATAATTGAATAATAATCGAATAAATAATTATGTTATTGTATTGTCATAATTGATGGAACACCTACATTCACAAAAAAGTGTCACGGTAATATTGTGTCACGTAATGCGTCATGGTAATATGACCAGACGCGTTACGGTAACTTAGGAAAATGAGTATTTAATAATATTATCGTTCATCTGAGCCTGTGTTATGGTGTGACGAGTGACGAATAGAAGACTTAATAAAGGAAAAAAAGGAAAAAAAATATAAAGGAATAACAAAAAAAAAAAACTCAATTTATCATCGTTTTCTTACGACGTCACCACATAGACTTTACTGACAAATATTTGTTTTTTTAAATTAAATTATATTTGTTGTAAGTTTATGCATTTTAATTAAAGATAGAAGTTTTTTATCGTGTCCGTACGAAACTGTTTGTATAAAAAGCTGTGTAGTGGGTAGTGGGATAGACAGGGTAGTGTTCGAAGTTCCTCAAATTCGAAGCGACAATAAATAAATAAATAAATAAATAAATAAATAAATAAATATTTCAGGACATTCCACACATCGCATTCTAGCCCCAAGCTAAGTAACTAGACTTGTGTTATGGGTGCTAGATAACGGATATACTACTTATATACTTTTTTTTTGTAAATATATACTTATAATACATAGAAACAACCAGACCACAGACAAATATCTAAGCATAAATACTTGTCTGAGGCGGGAATCGAACCCGCAACCCTGTGTTTGGCAGTCCGGCATGGTGACCATTGTGCCAACTGGGTCGTCAAACAACGATTTGTATTGACAATACATTGTCAATACAAATCGTTGAACGCAGTGTACCGCTCATTTTAAAACCGTGAATTTAACAGTTTTTGGTGTCTCCCAACGGTTACATAATTAGGAAATAATTTATTGTATTGATGAAATAAGCTGTTATTTAAAGTTTATTAGTAGATATACCCTATGTTTATACACTATTACTATACATATTATTGCTATTTTACTATTACTATTTTTATTTATTTGACTATTTATAGAGGCGAAATGTCATGGTAATGGTTCTGATGGATCCGTAGGTTATGATAATTAATTTAGCTACATTGTGAGAACAAAAAGGCTTACTGAGCCACAATATATTTCACAACGTGTTGTGGGTCTTGAATTCGTGTTATGGCTCTTAAATAGGATTGGTTTAAGAGTTTTATTAATGCATTTTAGTTAAGTCTGCGCAGAGCACAATTTGGTGGGATAAAAATAAAAGCTAGATATTTAAAGAAAATAGTCAATTAAGTAGTGTAATGTATTTTTTATCACAGTTGCTCATAAAGTGGATCTTATTCAACGGCTTTTAGGCTCATAATCCAACATATCCCCTCGTCTGTCGGACGACCTTTTAAAGGTCGATTTTAAACATGGCGCATCTGTCGCGCCACCTTCTAAAGGTCGATCGTTTACCGCGTATTTCAACGTCGAAGTGAAGCGTGTACACTATATCTAGCCTGTTCGAACGTATACAATGTGAAAGAGAAAACTCAGGATGTTGTTTAAAGTCTCTAAAACTATCAATAAAACACCCGGGAACGTTATTTTTTCGTTTTTATTGAGAGTCTATGGGCAAATGTCAGTTGTCAACCGGCAGTTGTATTTTCTTGTTGTTATTTACAAGTTTTTTTACCAAAAAAATACATTAGTGGTAGATAATCTCGTTATTAACATCATTTAGATACATATCTTGATAAATAGTAATCATTTAACTAGGGAAAAATTGATTAGTTTTGCGTAAATATTCCAATTAGATTCTAACTAGAAATTGACGTTTCGACCTTAAAAAGGTCGTTCGACAGACATGGACGACCGACTGGCAGTGTTTTGTTTTTGTTCAATACTTGTAAACAAAGCACTTGTAACAACTAAAACTCTGTCTGTCTACTCGTAACTGAACCAAACTATAATTAAAGTGTCGAATGTATACCAATTAGAACAACTTTGTTTACGAAATTGAAATGTAAACATAACATTTTTTTTTTGCTGTGTTTTTTTTGTGTCATGGTGTCAAGTGTCGAGTCAAGTGGGGTTTTAGTGTTGATTAATTGCTTTTAGTGTGATGAAGTTGGTAAGTTGTTTTGTATTATGCTTGTGGGTTAGGGATACTACAAGTAGATAAAACATTTTGTTATGGAAATAATTCTTCCATTTTTAAATTACACGATCGTTGTACAACAAATTGGAGAAAGTTCGGAGAAAGTACTTTCCAATTAGAATTAACAATACATCACAAGATAAACTGCATTTATATGCCTTAATGTATTTATATGCCTAGGTAGTGTAATTCATACTCATTCTTTATTACCCAAGGTTTATGTAGCTCCCATTCATAACTTCGCTGTTATCGCTATTTTACTCACTCTCCTCGATGTGCCGGGCCATCCCGCGGGGTTCCCGCGGGATGGCCAAACAGATACCGGGAATTTGCAAAAAAATGGCCGACACACGAAAGGATATTATGCACGCGTGCGTTTTACATTGCCAACCCAGTGCTATAAAGTTATCCCGATAAGTTAAATACGTATCTTACTGCTAATTACATGTTAGGTAGGTGAAACATTCTTAATTTATCTGGGTTATACTGTTTTGATGTATAAAAAAGGTAGATACCAAAGAGTTTTTTAGCTAGCAAAAATGGTTGTCTCTAAAGTCGGTTTACGAATGAAAATTTTACGTGATAATGACTTAGAAAACGATTAAAAATTGAGTTGTTTATTTTTTGTTTTTTCTTTACTTAAACATATTGTTTTTCCGTACCATTGTATTTTACTCTTAACCCCCGACGCAAAAACAAATAGAAAAAACCCTAAAAAATATTGTATGTCAGACGAGGCTGTATAGGTTAAAAATCTTTAGCCTGGCCTTTCCGGAGCATAATTAACAAAAAAATATTGCCTTAAAAGTATGTAAACATAGACTTATCACAAATATTTTGTTATTATTATTTTGTTTTCTTTTCAAGTCTTTTCTTTTATTCGCAACTGTGATAAAAAAAACGTCGTACGATATACGTGTGGAATTGATCTTTGCATCTTGGCTTCTTTAACACGCTCGCTGCCGCTCGCGCGTCATATACCGCCTCTATGCAAAGATCAATTTACCACACTTATATCGTAATGTACTATTTTATTATAGACTATTTGTAAAGAGCATCATTGGCAACATCATAATAGCATAAAATAATAATATTATTTATTTTCTGGAAAAATTACGATCGGCGGCGCCACCTTAAGTAAAACATGCTGTGTGCCCTCTAATCCCTGTTAGATAATCACTCGCGACTTGAACATGAACACCCCCAAATCGTACACGTCAGGAAAGACAAACGCAGGCAACTGATTCCATTCCCTTGCGGTACGAATAAGGAATGACGAAAAACGCTTAGTGCGGACGTCTGGTATTTCCACAATGAATCGGCTCCGCATATCAGTTTGCCTGGTTATATGACGAAAGAATGAAAATGGTAAAATTTGGTCATGTAATTCTGTTGCACACTCCCCGAAATGCATCCGATAAAAGACTGACAAGCTCGCCACCTTGTGACGATGTTTAAGACTCTGAAGCCCTTTGCCCTGGGTAGGAAAGAGGGTGACGATACCTGTGCGTCATCGACATGATCACAACCACTCTGTCAAGAGTGCCTGACTAAGAAGGTATAGAAAACAACGGGACCATGGAGATAAACTAGGTTCTATTTATACTGATTTTGAACTTACGAGGGTGAGACTGTGAGGCGCAGCTAGTTATAAGTAGGCTAATTTACTATGAGAAATGTCTAAACTTCTTTAATACTTTGTTTTTTTTCACAAGACAACAAAGAACAATAAATCTATCGTAAACAAAAAAATAAACCCGACGCAGTCATGCGGTTAACACAATATAATAATTTGATAAAAGCTCTATTCTTGCATTGTATTCAATATTAACCACAGTGCATACACGCATACTCGAAATTTGTTTTATATACAAGATGTTCGCGGTGTTCGTAATTGTTTTTTTAATTCTGCTCTACTTGTATTCGACAAAAAATCACGACTACTGGGCGAAGAGAGGTGTTAAGCACGATAGACCTTTGCCATTCTTCGGGAACCACCTCCCCAATGTTATCGTCAAACGAATCATGGTCGAAGTTGGCGAAGAAATTTATAACAAGTACCCCACGGAGAAAATTGTCGGTTACTACAGAGGCCTTACACCGGAACTGATCATCAGAGACCCGGATATCATCAGGCTCATACTCACCACAGACTTCTCTTACTTCTACGCTCGAGGAGGCTTCGAAAATCCGGACAATGAACCACTTATGCATAACTTATTCTTTATGAGCGGGGGACAGTGGAAAATACTGCGACAACACGTGACTGCAACTTTCTCGACTGGCAGAATGAAAGCTATGTTCCCCCTGATACAGAAATGCGCAGAAGAACTACAAAACTCCGCAGCGACGACAGTGCAAACAAATAATGAAATTGATGGGTACAATCTGATGGCGCGTTACACCATGGCATGTATAGCGTCCTGTTGTTTAGGGCTAGATATCGACACTATTAGCACTGAATATTCCGAATTTCTGGTGGCTGCTAAACAATTTTTTAACAAGAGCAAATGGAAAATGTTTCATGTCGCTCTGCAGGAGTGTTTTCCAGAATGGAAGATGCTCCACACCGCAAAGGTGGTCGAGAAGAACATTACGAGCACCATTGTTGAGATTACTAAGCGTGTGCGGGAGGAAAGAGGTTTAAAACCGAGCGGTCGGAATGACTACATGGACATCTTGTTGGAGTTGGGAATGAAAGGACAGGTTACAATGGAGTCACCCTACGAGCAGAACAAAGACGGAACACCGATAGAGGTAAAGTTAGAGATGGATCTCAACTGCACAGCAGCACAAGTGTTCCTTTTCCTACTGGCAGGATTCGAGACCTCTGCGACCTCGACGAGCTTTACCTTGCACCAGCTCGCGTTTAAACCAGATCTACAAGTCAAGATCCAAAAGGAAATAGACACAGTCCTAGCAAATCACAATGGAAAGCTGACCTACGACACAATCGGAGACCTGAAATTACTAGAGATGGCTTTTAAGGAATCTTTAAGGATCTTGCCACCGGCTGGTACGATCAGACGACTATGTATGAAGAAGTATAAGATCCCTGGTACCGACGTGACTATAGATCCAGGGGTGAGGATCCTGATCCCGCTGCAAGGGCTGCACATGGACCCGGAAGTCTTTGACAACCCTACAGAGTATCGCCCAGAGAGATTTGCACCTGATGCGGAAACAAGACATAAATATGCATATTTGCCATTTGGTGAAGGACCTAGAACATGTCCAGCTAAAAGATTGGCTTACATGCAGTCGCTTGCTGGTTTAGCAATGATTTTGCACAAGTTTTCAGTGAGTCCAGCTCCGAGTTCGAAGCGACAACACGTTGTCAAGACCACGTCGTATTTAATACAAATCGTTGAAGGCGGTGTACCGCTTATTTTGAAACCGAGAACTCAGTAGTTTAGTTTAGCCTACTAGCCTACTACTAGGCTTTAGCTTACGTATGATTTAGACAAGTAAGGTAAATAATTAAGTTATTGTAACGATTCCGATGATCAGTGGGTAATGATAATTTGTTTAGCTACTTATTGTGTTATTTGTTTATTAAACAATATTAAACTCTACGGCTCAAAAAACCAAAGCGCGTGTTGAGCCACAAAACATTTCACAACGCGTTGTGGCTCTTGAAATCGTGTTGTGGCTCTCAAATAGGGTTGGCTTCAAAGTTTTATAATTTAATTTTAGTAAAGACTGCGCGGAGCATAATTTGGGGGAACATAGTAAAAGTTTAATTAATGAAAAAAAAATGGAACCCTATTATAATTGAGATGTAAAATTGATTTTTATCACAGTTGCTCATAAAGTGGATCTTATTCAACGGCTTTTAGGCTCATAATCCAACATATTATGCACGCGTGCGTTTTACATTGCCAACTTAGTGCTATAAAGTTATCCCGATAAGTTAAATACGTATCTTACTGCTAATTACATGTTAGGTAGGTGAAACATTCTTAATTTATCTGGGTTATACTGTTTTGATGTAATAAAAAAGGTAGGTACCAAAGAGTTTTTTAGCTAGCAAAAATGGTTGTCTCTAAAGTCGGTTTACGAACGAAAATTTTACGTATTAATGACTTAGAAAACTATTAAAAATTGAGTTGTTTATTTTTTGTTTTTTCTTTACTTAAATATATTGTTTTTCCGTACCATTGTATTTTGTTCTTAACCCTCGACGCAAAAACAAATAGAATATTTTGTTAGTTATTATTTTGTTTTCTTTTCAAGTCTTTTCTTTTATTCGCAACTGTGATAAAAAACGTCGTACGATATACGTGTGGAATTGATCTTTGCATTTTGGCTTCTTTATCACGCTCGCTACCGCTCGCGCGTCATAAACCTCTATGCAAAGATCAATTTACCACACTTATATCGTAATGTACTATTACAGACTATTTGTTATTTTCAACCTCATAATAGCCTAATGTATATTTTTTCAGAAACCATGGTTTTTTTATTTCGTTGCCGCATACATTACTTTCGGTGACACCACTAAAACGTAATGGTTTTTGTATCTACAAGTATAATGCACAAGGCATGATTAATGTAACCAACCTATCCCTACTTTCCTATTAATATCGTAAATGCAAAAATAACTGTCTGTCTGCCTGTCTGTTTGTTTCGTTTCATATGCTACCCCTTTTGATAATTTTAGATACAGAAATAAAAGGGATCTTGGACACGAACATAGGCTACTTTTTATAGTGATCCCAAACGAGTGAAACCGCGGGGCGCAGTTAATTATCATATAAATAGGCTAGTTTGCTAAGCAAAATATTCAAACTTCACTTATACTTTGGTTTGTTTTTGACAACAATACACAATTTTACCGTAATTCTATCTATAATATAAAAATGAATCGCTGAATCCTAAGCGCAAATCTCGAGAACGGCTGAACCGATTTCGGTAATTCTTTATTTTTGGAATATTCCTTAAAGTTCTTAATGGTTCTTAATGGCTTAATGGTTCTTGCGGAGACAAAATTTAAAAAAATTGCCTGAAAAGGTCTAAAAACAACACTTTTCCATACTCCCAATTCCCATGCAAACAATTCGTAATAATACTTGAAAGTCAATTTGAACTTTAATACCATAGCATAACTTTGAGTTCTAATGGGGAGGTTCCGGAAAGGCAAAACAATTGAGTGACGTTAGCTGTATCGTATAAATATTGATGTCAATCGTGTCGCGGTGTTAGTTGCGAAACTCCACCTAAACGGCTGCACCGATTTGTATGAATTATTTTGTCTTTTTTTATATGGCAAAAGAACGTTTGCCGGGACAGCTAGGAAATAACTAATATAGTTTATCTTAAAATTACCTAACCCGCAGTTCATGTGACGGCTGGTTGGTACAAATGGTTACAAATGTTAAGGTAAATGATGACGCCATATTTTTCAATCCAGCTGATTTTGGTCAGTGATCATTTCTGGATAAACGACTTCCTATAACGAAAAAGCTGACCATTTTTGCATTCATCTTCTATGGTAATAAAACTGAAGATGAATAGGTAATAATAATTCGTTAAGCTAGGTATTTTTTGTGTTATTAATTTTATTCAGAGTATTAAGTACCTACATTCCACCTTTTAGATTAAAAAAATACTTATTTTATTACGTACGCATATAACGATTTAAAAAATTACAATACAATGCACAATTAATTTAATAAATTAACACATTAATTGGTGGATGGGAGCAATCTGCCCCAATACGTAGGTACTAAACGGTATTTAATTACATTTAAAAATCTTTCAGATGCAAAGTCGTTTACGGTATAATAAATAAGTACCTGGATAACCGAGCTTTGCTCGGTATTTTTTTTTTACTTAGTCTAACCTCAAAGCAAACACTCATTGACTTCGTGTTACTTAACAACGCCATTTGCTGGAATAACTTTATTGCTCACAAAAATAGTATTAGTAGTTCGCCAATAGAGAGATAGTCAGGAAGAGTCATATTTTTCAAATAAAAAAAATGTAAGTTTTGATAAAACACGAATAAAATGACATTTTCTAAAAATGATTCCTAGCTAGATCGATCCCTCCCCCCCGAAACCGCCTATATACCAAATTTTAAGAAATTCGTTGGAGCCGATTCCGAGATTCCAATTATAAATATATATACAAGAATTGCTCATTTAAAGATATAAGATTAGTAGGTGCCTAAAAAAATGAATACTGTGAAGGAACTTTCTATACCTATCGAAATATAGGATGAATTTTTAACATGGGCCTTCAGGACTATATCCTAAACTATAAGAGATGGCGAAAAATGCTGAAAGGAGTTGCGCGCCCGATTTTGACAAAAACAAAAACGGCATCATTACATTTTCGAAAAATTTATTAGGAATCTAACTTGTTTATTTTCAAAAATAAATGCCATATTTTTGTATCATCGATAGTGTTGCTGATAAAGATCGATTCCCAGAAACAAACAGTATGGCAAAAAAAAGGAATACTTTTATTTGTAGTATTCTGCAACTTTACCATTCTGTCTCTGGCAAAACAATAGTGTATGAAGCATGGACTAGGGCAAGTGATATTTTTTAAAATATGTTCTGAATTCTCTACTTTAAATAAATTTTGTAAAAACAGTAACACTTTTTGTACCGTCTTAGGCAGGTATCGCTAATGACGTAAAAAACTGACCCTCACTGAAGAATGTAAACTTGTTTGGCAATCATTTGGCAATAAATTATTACTTTTTACAACTTACAACAGATAAATAAAAGACAATGACGTAAATAAATGATGATATAAACTAAGTACAAGTAGCACAAAAAAATACCTAGGCGTGTTTGCTAATATAATAGGTTAAAACTTCTTTGATTGTTCGGTTTGTTTTCACAAGACTACAAAACACAAAAATGATTCGTAAAAATTTTAACTCGCAGTCATGAGTCGTTCATGCATTTTATAAGACGGATTAATGCTATAAAATCTGAGATAAATTTGTTTCTCACCACAGGCTTAGAGAGTGTCCCTGTGTTTAAATATTAACCAGAGTGGATACACACACCTTCAAAACTCGTGTTATCTACAAGATGTTTGCGGTGTTCGTAATTGTTTTTTTAATTGTGCTCTACTTGTATTCGACAAAGAACAACGACTACTGGGCGAAGAGAGGTGTTAAGCACGATAGACCTTTGCCATTCTTCGGGAACCATCTCCCCAATGTTATCGTCAAACGAATCATGGTCGGAGTTGGCGAAGAATTTTATAACAAGTACCCCACGGAGAAAATTGTCGGTTACTACAGAGGCACGACGCCAGAACTGATCATCAGAGACCCGGAAATCATCAGGCACATACTCACCACAGACTTCTCTTATTTCTACGCTCGAGGAGGCATAGAAAACCCGGACAAGGAACCACTTTTACATAACTTATTCTTCATGAGCGGGGGACAATGGAAAATACTGCGACAACACGTGATTGCCACTTTCTCGACAAGTAGGATGAAAGCCATGTTCCCCTTGATACAGAAATGCGCAGAGGAACTACAAAACACCGCAGCGACGACGGTACTGAAAAATTATGAAATTGATGGGTATCATATGATGGCGCGTTACACCATGGCATGTATAGCGTCCTGTTGTTTAGGGCTAGATATCGACACTATTAGCACTGAATACTCTGAATTTCTGGTGGCGGCTAAAAAAATATTTAACAAAAGCAAATGGAAAACGTTTCATGTCGCTCTGCAGGAGTGTTTTCCAGAATGGAAGATGCTCCACACCGCAAAGGTGGTCGAGAAGAACATTACGAGCACCATTGTTGAGATTACTAAGCGTGTGCGGGAGGAAAGGGGTTTGAAACCGAGCGGTCGGAATGACTACATGGATATCCTATTGGAGTTAGGATTGAAAGGACAGGTTACAATGGAGTCACCCTACGAGCAGAACGAAGACGGAACACCGATGGTGGTAAAGTTAGAGATGGATCTCAACTGCACAGCAGCACAAGTGAGCATTTTCCTAATGGCAGGATTCGAGTCCTCTGCGACCTCGACGAGCTTTACCCTGCACCAGCTCGCGTTCAAACCAGATATACAAGTCAAGATCCAAAAGGAAATAGACACAGTCCTAGCAAATTACAATGGAAAGCTGACCTACGACACAATCGGAGACCTGAAATTACTAGAGATGGCTTTTAAGGAATCTTTAAGGATCTTGCCACCGGCTGGTACGATCAGACGACTATGTATGAAGAAGTATAAGATCCCTGGTACCGACGTGACTATAGATCCAGGGGTGAGGATCCTGATTCCGCTGCAAGGGCTGCACATGGACCCGGAAGTCTTTGACAACCCTACAGAGTATCGCCCAGAGAGATTTGCATCGGATGCGGAAACAAGACATAAATATGCATATTTGCCATTTGGTGAAGGACCTAGAACATGTCCAGCTAAAAGATTGGCTTACATGCAGTCGCTTGCTGGTTTAGCAATGATTTTGCACAAGTTTTCAGTGAGTCCAGCTCCGAGTTCGAAGCGACAACACGTTGTCAAGACGACGTCGCACTTTATACAAGTCGTTGAAGGCGGTGTACCGCTTATTTTGAAACCGAGAATCAAGTAGTAATTTTTTAAAGGTTTGATTTTGTATGTTTTATTGACATTATAAGATAATTAATATAATGTTTCAGTAATTATCCTGATGATAATTCGAAAGGGTGAATGTTATTTTATTGTCATGATAATATCATTCAAGCCTATTTAGTGAGGCCTATTTCAATCACATTTTAAATATTTAAATATATATGGCTATGCATGTTAATGAAAGATAGAAGTGTTTTTATTGTGTCCATAACAAACTATATATATCAAAAGAATAGTTGGGTAGTGGGTTACGGGGCAGAGAGGGTAGTGTAGGCTAGCACAAAAATACTGCCCAAAGAATGGCTAAGTAAACAAGTAAATACTCAGAAGCTGACACGAAAAACGTTGAATGTTTTTAGAAACTCTTTATGAACACTAAACTTTACAAGCTTTCTTACCGGGGCCTTTAAATGATCGATGCTTAAGTAAAATAAAAACAATAACATCTGCGGTACTCACGTCATGAAGCCTAGCATACAAGGACATTGTTGTCGCGGCACGCAGCTCTCTCCATCGTAGTACAAGGGCGGAGCGCAGTCGCACGCCTCCACTATAGTCCCCGGACACATCTCGCAAGGCGGCGGGGTCGTTGGGGTAGTGGATGGGGTAGAAACTGGGGTAGCTGGGGAAGATGACATATATTCTATGTTTTGATACTACTTAGAGAAAGGCTAATATCTAGAGAGATTGTAACGGAGTATTAGTAGGTAAGCTGGTAGGTAGGTAGACTGGTATGTCGGTATGTTTAACTAGGCGACTAGGTTGGTAACCTGGTAGGTAGGAAAACTGGTAAGTAGGTAGGTAGGCTGGTAGACGTAAGGTAAGCTAGGCGATTGGTAGGTATGCGTAAAGTAGGTATTTCTAGTTGACTAGGTAGGTAGTTAGACTGGTAAGTATTACAGGAGAGGACATTCCACACATCGCCATTTGCCCCAAGTTAAGTAAATAGACTTGTGTTATGGGTGCTAGACAACGGATATACTACATAAATACTTTTCTTTTGTAAATATATACTTATAATAAGAAACGACCAGACCACAGACAAATATCTAAGCATAAATACCTACTTGTCTGAGGCGGGAATCGAACCCGCAACCCTGTGTTTGGCAGTCCGGTGTGGTAACCATTGTGCCAACTGGTTCGTCAAGTAGGTAATGATCGTAAGGAGGCGTAATGTACGTAGTATTAGGTAACTAGGTAGGTAAACCTAATCCGTTAGGAAAGTAGGCATAAGATAGATAGATAGATAGATAAACACTTTATTTGTACAACACACAAAACATTGAAAATGACAAAAAAGACGAGAAAGCTTATTAACTACGAAATTGTACAAACAGGCGACCTTATCGCTTAAAGCGATTTCTTCCAGGCAACCTTAAGATAGGTTAAGGGCAGGTGCTAATGAAGCTACCAAAATCGACCTTTGTTTTAAGCAACTCTAAGTAATCAAATACTCTTTTTTTGTTATTTGGATATAAACGGATATTGTAGTTTAACCATATTTTTGTTTATTGTGGTTGAAAACATGATATGAACAACTTCGTTCTATAAAAAAAATGTTAGAAAACAGAGAATTATTAGATCGTTTATCCGGTTTTATTCAAAAATAGTTAACGTTTGTTTCTAAAAATGAATCAAATGATAGGTTTTGACCTCTAGGAACTATATTTGTGGATAATAATGCTAAAATGTTTTGCATATCGATCAAATATAACAGTAAGCACGCAGCACGCTGCACGCTACGCTAGCACGTTTTGAGAGCGGGGGCTGAGGTAATGTGAATACCTACACACGGTACTGGAAGAGCGCCTTAAGCTAGTAGTAATATTACTTACGATAAGGCTCGAAACATCCAATGGGCTCGATTCTCATCTCAACGTCATTATTCCATGTAATAGGTAAGATCTTTAGATACTGCGCGCGTAGAGGAGGTCTGAATTCCGACGTAACAATAGAGTCGTGGTCGAAATTCGCTGGGAAGATCCTGAATTAATAGAATTCAGTAAATTCATTTGATAGGAAAGTTATAAAGAACTAAATACATTACATTAAAAAGTAATGATATTGAAATTATGTACATTTAAATTATAATATAATCGATATTAAATTTCACTCCGAAGATGCTCATCAAATCTATACCAATTTTTTTATGAATACAACTTTACTTTATCTATCATCAACTTTTTTTTCGTTCGGCAAAATAATTACTAAAATAGTTTACAATGTAAAGTAGGTATAAGTATAGAAGAATAACTAAATAAAAAAAAACTAAAAATTAAAATTAAAAATAATCGAACAAACCCCTCCCCAGCGTTACCGTTGCAAAGCTGGACAATATGAAAGCAGCGTTACCCCGCCAGCGACAGCCTTTGCACCAGGAATACCCTGGAACGCGGATCAAACCCCCTGTCCCAGAGGCGACGGCCAATCTCCCTCACAAATGCCAATGTAAAGTATAATATTAATTTTTCATGTAATTTTTGTCAAAATTTGTTTACCTTTCTTCTCCATTGGCCAGAATCTGGTTGAAGGCACCCAGGTCGCAGGTGTAGAGCACCTTGTATGACGTCACCCATCCCTTTTTACCTCCCTTTGTCTTAATACCGGTTATATTCCTGGGTGACGTGAAGTTAAACTGAAATAAAAAAGTTTTTTAACCAGAAACAGAATCTATAATTGTTAAACACATAACAGGTATACATATTAGACGTTCATTAAAAAAAAAAAGTCACACATACCTTGCAAAGGCATGCGATTGTGTATAAAATCTAAATATTTATTTATTCAATATCAAAATATATTTCAAACTCGGCTAGAACCCCTCGCCAAACCGCGATACGGAACTTCGTTTCATAAAAGCTAATCTGAGTGAAAGCCATTAGAAACAAGTGTTGCCTATTCACTTTTCTGAAGTTTATAAAACTCTCTTACCATAATCCATTCTCCGGGAGTGCTATAGAGTGGTCTCCAGCCGCGATCTCCATCTAATTGGAAGTACTTCCTATCTTCAGGGTTGGAACTGGTGGTGATGCTGTCCAGGGGCAGATCGGCAGCGATTCCGAGAGGTTCAGTACATTGAAGTGGAGGTAACTGGTGGTCACAAGTGTTGGTTATAAATACACATGGCGCGACTGTGCTGTGAGTTTTAATTCAAAATATGGTTTACTAAAAATTAAAATAAAGTTTTATCAAAAAACGTCTCAATTCGGTCTTAAATAGAATTATTGGAAAATAAAAATCAGTGATGACACACGGACAGACGGACGAGAGAGTGATCTTATAGCTTCCTTTTTTAACCTTTTGAGATTCGGAACCCTAAAAAATTAAAAAAGATCTGTGTTCATTTGGGAAAACTGATATTTAGAATCTGTAATATATTTTTTAAGCTAACTTGCTTATTTTCACTGCCTACTAAAGTTATTTAAAACTGTATAATAACTATGTTTTGTATTTTTATTTTGGGCATCTGTTTATGATAAGAAAAACGGTAAAAATATTGACATGGAAATAAAAAAAAAACAAACAAAAAGAGCGGTAATCAAACTAATCATCTACAATAAGACAACTCTTTCCTCCAATACTCACAATAGTAACCGGCGCTGTAGTCGGTACAACCGTAGAAGACGGCAGCAAACAGCCAATCAGCTCCATTCTGACGGCAACTTCATCGTGCCACGTGAGTGGTCGAATGCGGACTATCTTCGCTTCTATTGGTGGAGAGATCATCTGTGTGTGAGCTGTCACGTGATCTATTGGCCCGCGGAATACCTGTAGTATTAGAGAAAGATAATTTGGCCGTCATATCAAAAAAGGCATTTTAACTTTAACGTGTCGGTCAGAGGAGTGGCACTTGCACAAACTAAACTAACAAGTCTAACGTTACAAATGATGGAGTAGGCTTGCTCGGCACCTATACTACTCTCTCAGCTTAGTCGACCGTGTCCAGAGGAAATAAATAGTCAGTAGATACGTCTGGAATCAAATAAGCCACGGATTTCATGACGATGTTCTCCTTCACCGTTCAATGTCAATTAGCTAACATACATTTTATCTAAGAAAAATCCATTGGTGTATGGCGGACCGGGATTCGGAGCCACGACCTTCGGGATGAGAGTCGATGTATCAGAGTCGAATACCTGGAATAGTACTCTAGTAACCGAATATGTCAAAAAGCGTTCCTGCGATGCTTTGCGTAAAACGTTACTTAGTACTGTGTGAATGCGACGTCTAAGCAGCGAAGCGTATGAGCCTCCTTGGGAATACTTATCCCAAACCGGAGGAATATAGGTTTCTTCCTCTTGGTGGGATCAGCGCGTTAATCGAGCACTTCTTCAAAGTAAGAAACATTAAGGTAGGGGTAAACACAAAAGATCCCACTGGGTCGAAGTGTTGCTAGCTATGTTAATCCCCGATATAAGATAAAATACCTACTAAGTAACACTTACCTTCGGTTTCCCATCATCTCCTTCAACAGGATGGAACACGACTCCATCGTCTCCGTACATCACTTCGTAACTCGTGACGTACTGATCGAACAGTGGTGACCCTTGCATTATAACACCATAGATAGGGGTGCGTTCGGGGAACTCTACTTGTATGTACGGTTTCTTGTCCCCATGGGATGGGTTCCAGCTGCCAGCTAAAACAAATAAGATGTAACACTTGCTTACTTAAACATGAACTACAGTTGAAGATGTAGCTAAACCTGACCCAGCGCAGCGCCGGGGTTTAGCCGTGACGAAAGAATAATAGCAAAACTTCGAACATAAATTACTTGTTTGCAGAGAGGTTAGGTTCTTGAAGTTCCTTTAAGTGTAATGACGTCAGATGCTGATGATGAAAATGAAAAACACGCATATATACACATATTTTTTCACATCTAGTTCACGAAATACTAATTTAATTGTAATCTAGAAAAACGGAGAATTTTATCATATTTTTTTCCTATTTGTATACCTATTTACTCAAGTAGTCCATGCCATCATTCTTTACTACCGACTGCCACCTAAAGCAACCCACAATATGAACTTCATTGTACCGGAGGAAGACCTATTATGCTGACAGGTTTTCTACTTGTCAACATTCAAATGCAATGGATTTGCAGAATGTCTTTGTGATGTTGTAATTTAATTCGTTATTGTGTAATCGGTTAGCCAGTCCCCCGATCGGCTAATCCACAAACCACCGTGCAGCCGCAAGGACGTATTATTATAATTTTTATCACAGTTGCTCATAAAGTGGATCTTATTCAACGGCTTTTAGGCTCATAATCCAACATATTATGCACGCGTGCGTTTTACATTACCAACCTAGTGCTATAAAGTTATCCCGATAAGTTAAATACGTATCTTACTGCTAATTAGGTACTAAAGAGTTTTTTAGCTAGCAAAAATGGTTGTCTCTAAAGTCGGTTTACGAACGAAAATTTTACGTGATAATGACTTAGAAAACGATTAAAAATTGAGTTATGTTTATTTTTGGTTTTTTTCTTTACTTAAATATATTGTTTTCCGTACCATTGTATTTTGTTCTTAACCCCCGACGCAAAAACAAATAGAAAAAACCCTAAAAAATATTGTATGTCAGACGAGGCTGTATAGGTTAAAAGCCTTTAGCCTGGCCTTTCCTGAGCATAATTAACAAAAAAATATTGCCTAAAAAAAATGTAAACATAGACTTATCACAGATATTTTGTTAATTATTATATTGTTTTCTTTTCAAGTCTTTTCTTTTATTCGCAACTGTGATAAAAATGTCGTACGATATACGTGTGGAATTGATCTTTGCATCTTGGCTTCTTAACACACTCGCTGCCGCTCGCGCGTCATAAACCGCCTCTATGCAAAGATCAATTTACCACACTTATATAGTAATGTACTATTATTGTGAACAACCCTACATTTCAAAAATTAAATTGATGCTGAAAACGGTGTTTAAATCTTATTTGCCCCTGGATGTAACAAGGAATATTTTTTTACACAACATGGCTTGCATTTGGCCTCATCTCACCTGATGGGAAGCGAAGATGAGGTCGAGGATGTAGCATGCTCGCCTAGAAGGTCATTCTAGACTTTGAACCTTTCGGAACATACTATCCGTTGCCTAAAACATCCGTTGGCTCCAAGGTTGTAGTTTTGGGAGAACTGATAAGACAATTGGGTTACTTAGGATTTGACTTGCAGTTCTCCAATCTCGCCATGACCACGATCGATGTAACTTGATCGAAACGTCGGTAAATTTTAATCCTAATCTATAGACAAGCATATCTTGACCCTTACCACTAATGTCCAAGGGACCAGCATTGAGCTCAGCATGCTCTGGTACATACATGTCGTTGAGGGAGGAACTAGCTGTGACAGTCGCGAGGTCGTGGGTCCACACCAGGTTCACATATCTGAAAGTTGACAAAATCACCATATTAAACGCCATTTTTGAAGCGCTCGTTCGAATAAATCCTTATGAATAAAACACTTGTTAAGGTTCCGTAGGATAAAAACGTGATCCTTTTACTGAGCGTCTGTCCACTATCTATCACCAGGTTGTATCTCATGAACCGTGGTAGCTAGACAGTTGAAATTTTCACTGATGATGTATTTATTTTGTAGAACAGAATGGTGCGGGAACCCTTCATGCACGAGTCCGACTCGCACTTGGCTGGTTTTTTCTAAAAAAAAGCTCCAACTCACTCATCCGGATGACACAGCGGCGGTGGAGTTGAGGTACTCTTGGCAATAATAACAGTAACTCCAGTCGTCTTCGTAACTTCTGTCTCAATCAATCTAGGTTCCTTCTCAGTCGGGACAGTAAGCGTGATTTCAGTCCACTTTGGCGTAGCCGTAGTAAATATAGGCGTAAAAACAGGCGATCGAGTAGTAACAACAGGTGTTCCAGTAGTAGAAACACGTGTAGTAGTCACAGGTGTTCTAGTAGTACTGTAGGTAGTTCTGTAGGTAGGTTCTGAGGAAGCTTTAACTTGTGGTTGTATGTAGGGCTGGTGCGTGGCGCCTTGGTCGGGAATCACAACGGAAATACATGAGCTGGAGTCGCAGTGTAATTCGTTGTCTAAACATTGGCAGTGGATGCAGCCTTCTACTGTGAAGACTCCACCCGGCTGGAATAAAGAAAAGGCTTGAAAATATTTTTAGAAAATATGAGATTGAATCGTCTTGGAAATGGTCCATCAATTTTTTTAATGTTTTCTGTCGATTCGGGTAAAAAAATCTAAATTTTTAAAATCGTGTAAAATGATGAGAATCACAGATATTTATGGGACATCCATGGGGTATATTTACCTGGATGTGAGGATACTATTTTTTTCCTTTTGACGTCACTGTTTGGACCCATTTGTGTTTTATTTTTCAGAAAGTATTGTGTGTCAGTAGTTCAGTTAACGGATTGTTGCAACTTTTTAGTGTCAGTAGTCTAGTTACCGGATTATTGCAACTTTTTAGTGTCAGTAGTTCAGTTATCGAATTGTTGCAACTTTTTAGTATCATTAGTTCGGTTGGCAGCCCGGTTACCGAACTACTGCAATTGGTTAGTGTAAATGGTTTGGTTGGAATAAAAGAGTGAGTGTTTGTTACCTTTATAATCTTTCCTTCAGAGAAACAAGTGCAATCCTTTTTGGGTACGCAAGTTCGTTCGTCGCGCCAATACGATCCGTACTCGCATTTTATATTTGCCACGTCCAGGTCCATACAACCATCTACACATTTCTGAAATAATAAATAAATATTGTAGTACAATCCACACAGCGCCATCTAGCCCCAAGCTAAGTAAGACTTGTGTTGTGGTGCTCAATAACGGATAGAATACATATATTCTTTTTATTATAAATATCACCATATAGCTACACACAGACACCCGGACTAGAAACAAATATTTATAGCATAAATACTTGCTTGAGGCGGGAGTCGAACCCGCAACCTTCTGCTTCGCAAGCGGGTGTTCGCCCGACGCGCCACAGAGGGCGTCCGAAATACAGACAAAATAACTTAAAAACATAAATATAAAACGTTAAACGTGCAAGAGAGTTCAAAATAGGCTGTGTGATGTCATTATCTAGCACATATTCAATGGTGGTGACTTTTAAGGTACTTACTTCTAAACCACATCGTCCTTCATCCAAAAGCGTTTTCTTGAAATGATCGCAGAGTTTGTCGCAATGGTACGCACAGTCGCGGTACACCTGCCCGGGCGGACAGCGTGGGGGTGTTGTGGCGGGCTGAGTGGCTTCCGTTACGGGCTGGGTAACGTTCCTGATGAATTTCGTTTCCTCGGTCACTGTTTGTGTCGTTGTTTCTAAGAAAAAATATGTTTTGATAAGGTTTTTGTGTTCATACACAAGACAAATATTTTTCTAACAAATATCTCTTACAGTTTCTAATGCAGCGCGCCAGATCTACCCGTAAATAGATCTTTGAATTGAATGGATCAGTTTAAGTTGTGGCGTCTATGAATATGTACACTCAATTTGTGCAAGTGGAAGAGGAAAGCGTGTTCACTGGCGCAGTCTTATTTTTCACAAATCAGACACATCGTTGCAACTTCGGACGTCAGTTGTCCAGTTAAAAAGATTATTCAGTGCTGTTTGATTACGAGCATGACGCCAAGTAGTATGCGACAGTAGAAGTTTAAGCACCTCGCTCACCATCCAGCTTTTTTATTAAATTACCTGTTGCAATATGAGTGGTGGATCCACACTCAGGCCTTACAGCATAGACGGCAAGTGGCCAATCACAGACATCTGTGGTCGGATTGAACAGAGTTCCAGGACCGCAGGTCTTCACAACAGGGCCGCCGGCACCGCATTCTATGAACTTAGCGCAGTCCTCTGGATGTGGTATCGGTGATTTTGTCATATTTATGCAAGGATTCGGTGGTTCTAAGGCAAAGTCACAGATTTTTTTAATGAGTCTATTTTAAATTTCTTCATGCATACAAGCTAAAGATGGCCGACTGAGTAAGTCGGTATCGGGATAAAAAGTAGCCTATGTGTTACTTCAGAGCTCCAGCTATTTACATAATAATATGTTTTATTCCAATTGGTTCAGTAGTTTTTGCGTGAAGAGGTAAAAAAACTAAGACATTTGTATTTCAAATGAAATTTAAGACGTACAGCCAGTATATAACTCACCATCTCCGCACTGACAGAAGACTCTAATCTCAAAGTCAGGACACTTGGAATTCTCCTCTTTACACACTAGTCCACGCTCCAGGCTGCACTCGACATTCAGTCCGGTTTCCTTCGCCGTCTTGTGACCGTCGACAGTTCGACATTCAATGTTCGTCATTTTATCGAATTTGCACATTGGTGAGCCGATTATCTACGAAAAATATATAAATTAATAGCTGCACCTCACTATGTGTTATTCCAGAACTCAAGCTATCTTTTTACCAAGTTTCATACCAATCGGTTAAGTTTTCGCGAAGGACTAACAATATACATACAATCCTAAGTTTCGATTTTAAGGACAATTTTTACACATGATAATAAACTTTGAAAAAGCCTTGATTTCATTATGATAAAGAAGTAATTCCTCACCAATTCCTTAGATTTGGGCAGTGGTTCATGTTCAATATTAGTTCCAGCTTCGGTTTCCGGTTCAAATCTATTTATCCAAGGCGTCCATCCTGTAACGCACTTCATGGGCTCGTCGTGAGGCTTGGGACTGAACCCTGGTGGAACCTGGAGGTGATACATCAATTTAAAAATATTGATAAGCCGCACTAAAATGCCACTTTAGGCAAACAGCTGGTAAATAGGCTAAGTTGGTAAATTCATTACTGCCTTAGTACAAAGACGTTATTTTTAGTTTCAGGGGGTATAAGCAAGTAAAAAGATATACTGACCTATCTATGTGATAAGTTATTTATTATTATCATAAGCCTGTATTATTCGACTTCTGGACATACGCCTCCCCTAATGAGCACCAAAGTGCCCTTAAGTATGCCGCATCCAGCTGCAGTTTGCAGTCATTCGCAGATCCCACCAACCCAGAGGCCGTTTATATTACGTTTGCTAGTTGCGGTTTGCCCTCAAGGACACGTTTACCCCAGCTGTTGTCAGTTCTCTGGCAGATAACTTACCGGTGTCGAACAAGGCTGTCCCGTACAAACTCTAGTATGCTTCGAGCAACGACAGATGTGACATTCGTCCTCCTCTAACACACCGCCCTCGTGTATCTCCGTCCCGTTCTCTAGCCTCATACAAATCGGCTTGCATTTAGCGCGAGGAACGCATTCCGTGGTCGTAACGTTCTTGTAGACTGTGCCTTCTGGGCATGACTTCTTGGGTTTACAACCTGGGGACAAATATTACAGTTATATAAACGTACTAGTAACGCCCCGCGAATCCTGCTGCTGTAATAATATAGCTAATTTGCAACTGGACAGAATACAAATAAAAGCGCGAAACTTTGCAATACACGTAGCAGCTGAGTAATCGGCCGGCAGTTGGCAATCATCAACATACCTTCCACACAAGTTTCCTTGGAGCAAGTAGTCTTTACGTCTTCGTAATAAAGTGTGTTTTCGCATGATTCCGGTGGACACGGTGATATACAAGCGTCGTAGTTTGAACATTCTTCGTCGCATTGCATTGCTGGGGAGGAAAAATTAGGACTTTAGTTTAGATTTTTTATAAGTAGTTGGGGAACCCTTTACTGAGTAGTGGAACGTTATTGATATTAGTTAGGAAGTAGGATGTATTCATTGGGATGTATTTTGTAGAATTAGAGTATTTCAAACTAACGGCACAGATCCTGCGTCCTCCATTTAAACGCCACGCCCCTCTCGAGACACTGGTGCGCGTAGTGCGCGATGGCGGCGCACGCGCACGCACAGTCCCCGCCCGCGTCGCACGCGCACGCGTCGCGCGTGCACCTCTCCACATATGACGTCACAGGCACCTCGCCATGGCAGAGCGTGAACGGGTACTCCTTTAGGATGCTACAGGTCGATTCGGCCCAGTCTTTGCGTTCGGACCTTTGGGCGCAGTGCTCCTGTTTGAAACAAATAATAAATATTTTACCATAGTTGCGCGGTTTAAACCGTAAAAGAAGAAAGCTGCGTTCTCGTATCATGAGATTTATATCGGTCCCTTACTCTCTCCCGCAGCAAACGCTGCGAAAGAAGATAGTCCGTTGGGGTCGCTTCTAAATATAAAGATCAACCCGTGAACTCCAGTCTTGTGAAAATGGGCTCATGGGTAAAACATGTTAAACATCCCGTTTTAAATAACTTTAGTGAAAGAGTGTAAATTAACCATGGTTGTTTAAAATCATAGTTTCGAGCTACTTACTAAATAGTTTTCAATTTCAAATATATTGGGGGACCGGTCTGAGGATCCGTTGAAAGTCAACCAAATAAAGAAACTCAGAAAATAAAAATAAAATAGCCAATTAGAGACAATCACAAATAGAAACAAACTAAGAATTAAAGAAAGGATATACTGAATTTTTACATGAGGTTTCAGGGCTATATCCTAAACTATAGGAGATAGCAAAAAAATGTTGAAAGTAGTCGCGTGCCTAACTTTGAGAAAACTAAAACTGCATGATTAGATTTTTAAAGTCATAACCCTAGCAAAGAATCGAATCTGTATATTTTTATATCAATGGATAGTGTTGCTGATAGAGATAAATTCCTGGAAAGAAACATAGTATGGCAAAATTAAATTTTGAACGCACATAAAACTACAAAAATAGAATAAGACTATAAACGCAGTAGACTATAAATAAAAAAATGAATTAATTAATAAGTTTGTATGTTACCGTAACTGGTTGTGCCTTGGGACAGGTCGGTTTCAACTTCCACGAGTCAGCGAAGATGAGAGGAGACGCCTCAGCCAGTCCGCCACCGGTCGGAGTTTGGAAGTCATCACGTGAATCATCGTTAAAGTTACCGCATAGACCTTTCACCTAGTTATTTTACATGATGATTAATTGGTATACAATGTGTTTTGAAGAAGGGTTTATAATATTAAAGGGAGTTGTTCTAAATTACGACATTAAAAGAATCCATCTTTGTAAATTCGAACTTGTATTTAATATCAGAGTCCCAAACTTGTGGTAAGTACCACACGTTTGGGACTCTGATCAGTACTACATTAAGTCAAGTATCAACACCGATAAACGACGGCTGCAATATCTCAGGACACCTCAATTCTGCGTATAAATGAATAATATTTTTAATATTTTTGTAAGACTAATGACCATGATTTCTGCAAAGTTTTCTAAACGTCAGGTTTTATAAAAAAAAAAACAAAATAAGGGCGATGGTATCCGTTAAATTAATTTCACTGAGTTTAAATCGCGAAAACCTTAGAAAGTACATTATAAGTTGTTGTTTTTTTGTAATTTGGTTTATTTCAGATTAAGTGTACTTTTAGTTAGTAAACTATGGTTTTACGACAAATTTTATTTTTTATTACTTACCCGTCCCCTCCACATAGGATCAACTTTGACATACAATCTCAAGCCACGATCCCACTGTAAGCTCATACCAAGTGAAGGTACGTCTAGGAACACGTACGCTCCGGCTACGCGAAGCTTTATCCTGGAATATAAACAATATTTACTTACGATATACAGTGTATAAAAAACCTGTAAGTCACCTGCAGGTACCTTCTGGACATTACTAAAAAATATATAAAAAAATATTTTTTACCTAAAAACAACATGTTTTTTAATTGTTTACGGGCAAAATATTAATAATAAGGTACGGTCGGAGTCAGAATTGCAGACAAATATAAGAGCTCCAAAACTGCGATTATTAGAATGTATCAACTCAGGCAAGATTCAAAGGTCTTGTTCGCATACAAGTTTGAAGTCTTTCAACTTATTAATTTATTATATAAATATTATTGGAATGTTATAACAATAAAAATATTCTAATAATAGTAATTTTAGACTCTATGGTGGGTCTACAATTTTGACTCCGACCGTACCTTATAACGTACACGCGTATTTTTTTTAAATGACGGGGACATGCTGTTCCTTGATATAATTTACAATTAGAAGACAGTTATAATTGGTAGCAAAGTACCTAAATCAAGATATGTTACCTCTTAAGTTTAGAGATGTCAGGTAGTGGTACATCCCTAGTGAGAGAGACGATCTCCTCGTCTCCGTTGCCGCCGACCTTCAGTGTCACAGACTTGGAACAGGTGGCGCCTGTTGTACCACACGGGACATTCTAGTAAATATAAAAATAAAACAATTTAATGGACAATTCGTTGGACGAAAGGTTACAAAAAATTTAATAGCGTGTTCTAGACGAAAGACATTTGATTTACAACTTTCGTAAATACGGACTATTTTTCGGAAATACTGAAGCCATGTAATCTCTAGTATTATTCTTTTAATACAAACTACCGTAATTAGAACTGTGTAAATTAACAACATATTAAGGGTTCTTTTTGAGAAATAATCTTTATTTCTCAAAAAGAACTTACAAAACAGTTCGCTTATATGAGTTATAATGAAAATTATAATGGTTACCTAATTAACTTAAAATTTAGGTCTCAAACCTTTTCCACCGGTTTGAAACCTAGATTTTAAGTTAATTAAGTAACCATTATAATTTTCTCATATAAGCGAACTGTTTTGTAAGTTCTTTTTGAGAAATAAAGATTATTTAAACCTAAACCTATGTTTACTCAAGAACCGGGTACGGGTCGGGCTCCTGCACGAATTATATTCTGTTTTTAGTACCTATTTGATGTTATAGCGGCAAAAGAAATACATCATCTGTGATAATTTTAACTGTTTAGCTATGATGGTAGATACAGCTTGGTAGCGGACAGACTGACAGACAGTGAAGTCTTAGTTGTTTTTTTACGAAACTCTATAAATCAACTGAAACACAAAAGCCTATCAAAAACCAGAATACTGTCGCACAGTATTCAGGATCCGGTAAAAAATAACGACCCGGTTTATAGGTCCGATTTACCTACGACTTATCGGTTTTATTCGATGATAGCGTATGTAACAATATGATCGTGTTCACACAGTACCCATGCTGGATCCGGTAAGTATACAAGCCATTATTTAAGCGGCAGATATGTTATAACCGGTCCTGCTAATATGGAATCATATTGAATTTTTACATCCAATCCAGATGATTGCTCCAGCAACTTTAATCCTTGTTATTCCGGAGTAGGCTTGTCCAGCACCTATACTATCTTTTAGCTTAGTCGACCTTGTCCAAAAAAACATATACCACCCAAGCGACCGTGTCCAGAGAAAAGAACTCGTCAATCCGTCGTCATAAGCCACGGGTTTCATTACGATGTTTTCCTTCAAGAGCTATTTAGTGCACATAAATTGTTAACCGACTTAAAAAGAGGAGGAGGTTCTCAATTCGGTTGTATGAATTTTTTTGGTAAGAAAAATTCATTGGTACGCAGCCGGTCTTCGATATGAAAGTCGAGGTATCCACCACTAGGCCAACACCGCGCATATAGTGTGAATATTCCTGTAAATATGGATCCTTTGTTGCCCTTAAACAGCGAGGCGCAAACACAAACTTCAAACAGAAACTAGATGGCGCTGACGTTGAAGTGAGGCTGAATCGCGCAAGCGTTGCGTTTTACATTTTACTAGGCTACAGGCGACAACTTGGTTATGTTGGAAGTTTCATAAGCTTTGTTGTATGAATTTTTGAGAGTAGCATTTTGCTACTAGTTAAATGTATCTACTTTAGACGATAATGTGCGTGTCAGCTTGGACGTGCGACTGGGGTTTACTCGGGTTAGTGCCGGAGCAACCCGATTTCCGTGCGACCCGTACTTGAGAACCCCAATTTCTAAATCGAAAAATGACGATTTTGAATAAAAATACCGTCAGCAAGAAAGTGCTTAATTAAATTACTTCGGAGTTGACATAACACGAAAAATGTTGAACAATTTTAAATAAAATTGACTCCAAAAACATTTACTTTTTTATCTATAAAAACCTTTTCATCCATTAGCGCCGATTTCTAGGCAGCAGCCTAGAAATCGGCAGTAATAAATGACGATAACTAGCCCATAATACCTGTATTTCAACATCGAATCCATCCCTCCCGTCCATGTTCCCTTTAGCCAGCAAGTATGTGCAGACGCCTTCAAAGTCGTATTGTTTATCGTCAAAGGACACGATGTGAGAGTCACCCCATGCAGAGCAAATACCGTCGCATTGCTTCGTGGTACACGACCAGTTGCCGCTTTTGCATTCACTGTGGAATTCATCAAATTGTTTTTTTATTTTTATTTAATAGGTGTCATGCAGTGCTTTACATTACTTTGAAACGTCTTAAAAAAACATCAGTAGTCTATACTTCTATCTATACATGTAAAATGCTTTGTCCTGACTGATTGATGGATCAACGCTTAGCCTCAACCGCAGATCGTAGAGCCCTGAAACTTAGAGGATGTTTTCCTAGCTTTCGCCGCGAAGCTATAGGAAAAGTATAATAAAACAAGGTTGAAGCTAATTTATATAGGTATCCTAACTTAAACATTATAAATTTGAAAGTTTGTTTATTTAGTTGTTCCCTGTTCACGGTTAAACGACTGGACCGATTTTGATGAAAATCGGCATAGTGGTAGCTTAGGGGATAAAAAAGGATATAGGATACTTTTGATCCCGAAATGCTGGGGGCTCGGGACTTACACGGGTGAAACCGCGAGTCGTTGCAAATACGTGATAAATTAATAAATTTTTTGGCGGAATGCCAAGGGCACGGAACTAGTTCAACTGATCAACGTAAAAGTGAAAGGTTGGCACGATCGGAACTGTATCGTTTATTTGTGCAATCAGACATCGGGGGCGTAGCTCAGATGGTAGAGCGCTCGCTTAGCATGCGAGAGGTACCGGGATCGATACCCGGCGCCTCCAAACTAATGGTCATCATTTCCTTTTTGAAGTTAAATTATTGCTTGCACATTATTTTTAATTAAACTGACATAAGCCAACAAAAGGTCACGTGGTCTTGCAATAGAGAAAAACAAATGTTAGCCAAGTTGCATCGGGTGTATTCCATTATCTCCATGGAAATACAAAGTGGTAAAAGTGGAACAAGCATTTTATCCAAATATTGTCCCATTTTTTCATAGTGACATAAAATGCAGTCGTGTTATTTGATAATCTGTTTCCACTTTGATATTTATGACGGTCTGATATATTACTGATAAATGAAATTCTAAAGAGATATTGAGAACAGCCAGAAGAACACAGGAAAACAAGCGGTTTTTTGTCGCCACCGCTAGCAATAGAAATAGTGGGAGAACCTGTCCCAGAATTTTCATCAATGGAAATTCATGATGGAAATAGTGGGATACACCCGTTTCATCTCATTTCAATTTCATACAATGTTTATGTCAATTTCATACAAATAAATCTTTCCATTGGCGATATCGCTAATGGAAAAAATAATGCGGGGCTGAATTCTGACCAGGTATTGCATGCTTCTTGCATAACATGTCCATCAGGATAGCTGGCACCTCCGTGGTGACATGGACACGCGGTAGGCGACACACACTTGCCGCTGGCCTTCTCTAGGACCAGGCCCTTGCGGCAACGGCAGCCGGGACGACATTCGCCTAACACTTGTTGTGGCGGCAGGTGCATATTCTGTTTGAAAAAAAAATTATGAATCTTATATCTTTAAATGAGCAATTCTTGTATATATATATAATTGGAATCTCGAAATCGGCTCCAACGATTTTCATGAAATTTGGTATATAAGGGGTTTCGGGGCGATAAATCGATCTAGCTAGGAATCATTTTTAGAAAATGTCATTTTATTCGTGTTTTATCGAAACTTACTTTTTTTTATCTGACAAAAAATATGACTCTTCCTGACATCTATTGGCGAACTACTAATACTATTTTTTGTGATAAATGTTATTCCAGCAGATGGCGTTGTTAAGTAACACGAAGTCAATGAGTGTTTGCTTTGAGGTTAGACTAAGTAAAAAAAATAAAATACCGAGCAAAGCTCGGTCATCCAGGTACTATAACTAATGTATTATTATTAAAGAGGAAAGATTTTTTGTTTGTAACGAGTAGGCTCCAAAAATATTGGACCGAATTAGATGAAGGTTGGTATGAGGATACATTGCTTCACTGGGAATAATATTATCCCAATTTTCCGATGGGATCGGGAGTTACGCGGGTGAAACCGTGGAGCGTTGAAAATATTAATAAATGTATATTTATTTATTCCTCATTTATATACTTACACTGTAAAAATGACATTGTCTCTGGTCATTTAGTCAAGACCCGCATAAGTCCCGATCGCATTGGGAATATCAAAATAAAAAGTATCCTTCCTCGATAAATGAACTATCTTAAACAAAAATAATTTTTCAATTCGATCCAGTAGTTCTTGAGATTTGCACGTTCAAACAAACAAACTCTTCAGCTTTATAATATATTTTTGTTTTACAATGTAAAAAAAATATAAAAAATTAAAACTAAACCTAATCGAACAAACCCCTCCCCAGCGTTCCCGGTTCAAAGCTGGAATATGCAAGCAGCGTTACCCCGCTATCGACAGCCTTTGCACCAGGAATGCCCCGGAACGTGGATCAAACCCCCTGATAATATTAGTATAGATATTATTATGCTGCTGAATAAGGTACATACAGCCTCGTCTATACAAACTTCATCGATTTTACTGATCATAGACATTTTTAAACTCCTTGATGTAAAGGTACTGCTCCTGCTCATAATAAGGCATAATATGTAACTAGTCCCATTTTAACCGACTTCAAAAAAGGTCGAGGTTCTCAATTCGGTTGAATGTATTTTTTTCTAGGGCTTTAACCCTTATAAATTCAGTATCTTGTCCACTACATAACCGCGATAGTATAGAAAATGTGATCAAAGTAAACCCACCTTGCATGTAAGCGGTTCGCTCATAGCACAAGTGGTGAACTCCATGCCGGCCGCAGCACTACAGTTGGTGCGCAAGTCCTCAGCTGGTGGGTAGTTCTGCACGTCTTCGGGGGTAGCGGGTTCACAACCCCACCGAGCACCCACGCATGTACTGTAACATCGTATAATTACTAATAAATCTTCTCTATATCAGTTTCTACACTAATATTTTAAGGAGGAAAGATTTTGTTTGTGTTTGTAACGAATAGACTCCGAAACTACTGAACCGATTTAGGTGAAACTTGATATGATGATACATTGATTCATGAGGAGTAAGTAGCATAGTCTTTTTATCCCGATATTCACACGGGATCTGGAGTTAGGCGGGTGAAACCGCGGAGAGTATTTCATAACCTTAAACAAATATAATATTTATGTACCGATATTTGTTACAGGTCTTGGTGTTTCTGTTTATGTATACAGGATGTCATAAATGGAGCAGGCATCTACGGATAGAGGACACTGTGCCGATTCAGAAAAATGAAAGTTATGCTCCATGAATGTCTCTCGGTTTCCGAGATATCCGGCATTTTCGAAATTTAATAAATTATACTCTTTACTCCATTCATTTTGGTGCCAAGACTGCCAATGAAGAAATTATTCCAATCTGTTTTTGAATAGTATTCCAGGATAAATATTATAGTATAGCATAGTATAGTTCTTTTGAAACTAAGATTTAACTCAAACTTCATGTTTTTTATTAAATAACACACATACATACACTACACACATTTACATACATTGTTTACACCGCGAAAATATTAAAATCTTGGTTTAAAAAATAGAAAAAAAATTACAAAAAATATCTATGCAATTAAAACTACTGAACCGATTTTCATGATTGGATAGCTTTATTTTCTGAAAAGGCTGTGGTATTAACATTAAAATCTACTAGGTAAACAGTGAATCATCAACTAAAACTTGCAAAAATAAGCTTTGCGGCTATTATTTATCATGAGTTTCCCACAAGATAGGGACCAACACGGGATCCAGTTGAATCTCAATAACTGATAAATTTTTAGCACAAGAAACCGTGTGCCACTTTAATATTTCAACTTCACCTATTTTGGTAATTTCGTTTAATCGTCCTACTAATCCTATCCTACTAATATTATAAATGTGACAATTTGTGTGTGTGTGTGTATGTTTGTTACTTCTTCACGCAAAAACCACAGAACCGATTGCGATGGAACTCGGTATGTAGATAGCTGGAGACCTGGATTAACACATAGGCTACTTTTTATCCCGATATTCCCACGGGATTGGAACTTACGCGGGTGAAACCGCGGGGCACAGCTTGTAATAAATAGCTACTTATACCTCACGTCCAATGTATTGATATACGAAAAAAGTCACGCTTTCGCGATTCAGAACGGCTGCACACTAGCGCCATCTAGTTTTTAATGGGTGAACTTTACCAAAGTTGGTGCATGCAAGGCAACTTCCGTAATTTTTCGACAAAAACAAACAGACACACAACCTAATGATCACATAAATGTCCTGTTTTTCCTCTAGAAGTAAGGAACCCTAAAAATAGATCAGTGACGAAATGTTTAAAGAATACCACTGCGGAAATCAAATAATTAATTTAATTATGATTTAATTTACTTTTTTATGCTTTAATAATTAGCTAAAATAATATTCATTTTCATAAATGATAACAAGTAAAATTTATGATTGACTAGCACCATTTTTGTAAACAATGACAAAGGTTGCCTGGAAGAAAACGCTAAGGCCGCCCATTGGAGCAACGTGTACTTTCTAGCTATAACATTGCTTTGTGTATAACGGTGTTCTATGTTCCTTAGTGTACACATAAAGTTATCTATGTATCTATGTCACATGATCTTAAAGGAAACATACCAAAGTTCCTTCTCTCGCCTTCCCGCTCTGACCTCCCGATATCCTGCCGGGAACTGGAGCCCCTTGTGGTAGCATGGACACAACGCCACTGGGACGCACACGTGCTTATCATCTAGTAACTGTAATATAAATATACATAGTTAATTATATAATAGGCCATCAGAACTTTTCCCTAAACTATACAAGATAGCAAATGAAATGAAGATAATAAAAATTTGCTAGTATTTTCTAAGAATTTCGCGACTTGAACTCATAATTATTAATTATAATTACATATATTTGAACGGATATATTCGCGTTTTTTATTTTTGTTTAAACCTGACGTTTAGAGAACTTTGCAGATCCCAAAATAAAAAACGCGAATATATCCGTTCAAATATAATTATAATTAAAAATTAGCTATTTCTTTGATTTCGCTTTCTATATTTGTTTTCAGGAATTGATATCTGTGAACAACACTATTGATACAAGAATATATGGTGACTCTTTTATTTAATTTGTAGGTAGCTTCTTATGTTAATTTTTTTAATTAGGTTTATTTTTTGTAAAATATTCTGTATAAAAATAAAAATATGACTCCTTTTACCTGCGATCGGACAATTCTAGCCATATTTAAATTTGTTTTTCATGGGTTCTGAATAAAATTGTAAACATCAAAGTCAAGATGTTCTTCTTAATGTTTAAAAAAACTTATTTATCTGTAACTAACAGCGCTCCGTGGTTTCACCCGCGTAATTCTCGATCCCGAGGGAAAATCGGGATAAAAAGTAGCCTATGACACTCCCAATGAAACAATGTATTCTCATACTAAGTTTCATCAAAATCGGTTCAATGGTACGGAGCCTCTTCAATTTAAAAAACCGAATCTTTCCTCTTTATAATAGCTATACTAATATTATAAAGCTGAAGAGTTTGTTTGTTTGTTTGTTTGAACGCGTAAATCTTAGGAACTACTGGTTCGAATTGTTTTGAAAATTCGTTTTGTGTTGGATAGGCCATTTATCGAGGAAGGCTATAGGCTACTTTTTATCCCGATATTCCCACGGGATCGGGAGTTACGCGGGTAAAACCGCGGAGCGCTGCTAAGTAAGTATAGAAGTATAGACAAAGTGTAATGTCGATACTGACCTGGCCCGGAGGACACGCGCAACCTTCAACACAGTTCGGCTTGCACGACGTCAACGCCATGTCGGTGCAGCTCCGAGCGCAGCTGTCCGCGCACACCGTGTACTGCTGTCCACCGGTACATGATACCTCTGTACACATTATATATCTATGGGTGATTTACGATAAACACAATAACAAGCATGTCACATTCGGACAGAGAAAACTCCGCCCCCTATTCGGTCAAGAGCAGAAAGAACTTCGTCGTGCCTGTAAAGAAAAACTCCAGGATTAAATGAAAAAACCTTTATAGTTTATCTTTTCACGTTTCGCGTAACGCGTAACCCGAGATAAGGAACTTCGTTCCAAAAACTATCGTCGAGCCTAGAGTTTTCTAAGCGGCGTTGAGAAGATTCAACGCCAAAACCAAGAGCCATCTGTATCCCAGTTTGAACCATAACGCTAGATTGATGTAACCGACGACGGCGCAATTTCTCCGCATGAATGATTTCGAGTGCAGGTGTTTAAAACAATGTGGAAGCTCCACAGTTGCAGATGCGAATATTCGCAACATCTATCGGTAGTCAGTTATATGTCAACCAAAGGTCCTTGCGAAATAAACTTGACCACACGAAATTACGGCAATTGACTCACAATCCCTCGGGTGTTTTCGCATATTGTATGAAGACACGTCAAATTATTGTCACAATAAAGAAATGCGAAGTTCGGAGATAACCACTCCTGTTACATCTCACTAGTTGAAATCAGGGAAAGTGAGAAGACAGTCTCTACGTGTAGACACACTAACCGCACTCCTTAACGTTGTACCGCCACTGTATCTCGACGCCTTGCTTGGCGCATGCCATGGCGTAGTCGCCCAGCAGCGGGCACAGACACCGCGACACGTCCCCTCCCGCTCCACACGCGCACATGTCATACACGCACCATTCGTAGAACGATTCTACGTCCACATGCCAGTGGCAAGCTGCGAAAGAAGAGTAAAAAAAAAGTAAAACTCGACTGTGGCTAAAAAGCAATAAAAGAAGTCAATGAGTTATCGTCACCAAGTACAGAAATTGGTAACATTTCATGTAATTTGATTAATTATACAAGTACGTAAAAATGAAATAAGTACAGAACTTCACGATAAAGAAACTAAAAAAAAGGATTAGCCAAAGAGACCAAATTCTCTGGATTAGACATGTTAACTGAATAGCGGCGGTGAGGGTGGCGTCCTCTAGCGTCAAAATAAATGACTCACATTCAAAGACCTTCCCCTTCAATATGCTGCAGTATTTTTCAGCTGCCTCTTTGTTTTCAACATTAGCCTGACACGGGTGCTGCGGCTCTTCTGTCGCCTCGTCACTGCAGAACTCCCTGCAAACATACATTATTGTCTTTAGAAGATAAGAAAGATATCTCTTGATATCTCTCTCTCTCTCTCTCTCACTCTGAGTGATTTGAATCATTGGCCTTATTTAAGTAGTCCAACGTTGGCGCACAGTGGATATTTGAGGTGATGATCCTTCAAATATGTTGGGTATAGGCCCCAACACAATTGATGGATCACACGGTGGGATTACACAGCGCTCCGCTGAAGTGAAACCCCACTGTTTCATATTTTGTCTGCAGCGGCCAACTTGGATCCAAAGTCGGTTAAGCGACTTCCACATAGGGCACTGCAGGTCGTGGCCTGCGGAAAGTTTCTCGTTAGGGTAATAATGATCAATTTTTAAACAGTACCTGGTTTTCCACTTGTTGGCGAAGGCATGGGTCGATTGTTCGACGTCACCTTCAGGTGTTAAGAAATCATCATTTTGATTCAAATTGAATGTTCCGCATAAACCCTGGACAAAGTCAAATGATTATTAGATCATGTTCTATTTTGCTCGGTAAATTCATCTAGCCCCAAGATCAACTAGGTGTCAACTTTTCAGAGTCAGAAAATAATCTCAATAAATACCTTAGTTTTTCCTTGAAACTCGGCTGGCACGTCAACAAAGACCCTGGTGTTGCCATCCCACCATATGTCAACCTTATTCGGTAATTGCACTGAAAACAAACAGTCGTTCTTTGTAATAGCTGGTAGTGTTAGTCCTGTTCAGATAAATAGGGTCTTTCCAATTTAAGGATCTGGGTGATATCATTAGTAGAATGTTACCTATAAGGAAGAGTGATGATGCAGCCCTGATCATGACGTCACCAGCAGTGACTGGCAGGTCAGTAACCTCCCTCCCGTTGACCGTGATAATCCCTCCTTGAGATAAGTGTGCGGTCACTCCTCCGTACTCGATTGTAACCGCTTTTGTGCAGGATGGCTTGCCTTTGCCTTTGTATGGGGTTAGGTTCATTGCCTAGAGAGATAAAACA
This sequence comes from Idaea straminata, assembly GCA_951213275.1. NCBI lineage: Eukaryota > Metazoa > Arthropoda > Insecta > Lepidoptera > Geometridae > Idaea > Idaea straminata. The sequence goes on from OX577849.1 coordinate 13,799,164, forward strand.
ATAATACTTAAGTTTATTTTATAATTATTAGCCTGCAGTATCCCAATGCTAGGCAAAGGTTCTTTCTAATATATCCCTATGCCTGCTATTTTTGCTCACCGTGTTCAGATTGTAGCGGCATTATTGGGTCTACGCCTAAAACTTTAGCCTTTTTGAGGAAACCAGTCGGTCACTCAGTAGCTACTGCTAGCCCATTCCCACTTGACCCGCGCATAAGTCTCAGTGCCATATTCTGGCAACAGCCGACTGCAATCTGCTTAAATCGTGACTTACGCGCGTATAACGGTGTGCTTCTAGTAATTAAATAAAAAAAAATAAAAAATAAAAAAAAGAACTAAGTACTCGTAGTTACCTCAGTAATAGCGCCGCTGCAAGCAACATTCTCAACTTCGAGGCGAGTGTCTGGCGCCTGTAGCATGATATAAGAGCATCGGCCCATGAAGTCGAATCTGCGACCGTCGAAGGAGGTGTAGTGAGGGTCGCCGACCGCGCGGCATCTCGCGCCGCACGCTTGCGTTGTACACACCCATGTACCAGAGGCACATGTGCTGGAAACATGGACGAAAAAATAACAAATAATAGAGTAGTTGGGTGCGAACATAATACATGGTTTTGTTTTTATTTGAAGCCCACAGCAGTTTCCCGGTTGAAAACCCTCATTTCTGAGTTTACAGGGACACTGTTCCTTGGTGATACACTTGGGACAGACCCTCGGGGCAAAAGCATTCCTCCATAGAATAACCGTTGTTAGATTGCCAACTTACCAAGTGTTACAATCCTTTTTAATGACCTTCCCCGGTTGGAAGCTCTTGTTCCTGAGTCTACATGGGCATTGTTCCTTGGTGACACACTTCCCTGCCTCCAGCAACAGACCCTCAGGGCAGAAGCATCCTTCCACACAGGAACCGTTCTCGGATTTAGTCGTGAGAGGGAATGAACAGCTCGGTTGAACGTCGGGACCGCACGCTCGATAGAGTTTGCCGTCCGGACATTTCAATGCTAAAAAATCAACAAATTAACACCACAACTCTGAAGCGTCTAGAAACGGGATTTATGAAGAATCGTGATGAATGGTCTTTGCTTTTTTTTCCAAAAGTCAACGCTACACGTTGAGATGTATATAAATCGATAGCATCTATGGGAACAAATAAATAAAATCAACGAATTCTAGTCACGTTAGAGGATAAGTTGATTAAAATTATAGAAAAATGTGTAAGTAGGTACTCACGACAAGTATCTTCATCTCTCCAGTTCTTCATATCATCAACTCCATGTCGGAGACACTCCTTAGCATAAACGGAGATTGCGCGACATGCACACTCCTCGCCATCTTTAATGCATAACACAAGCATTACTAACTTGACCATTGGCTGTTGAGGGTCCTATGACAGGACTATTTAAGGGGAGCGTTATGTAGAGGCGATTCCAGAGCTGACAGCTTCTTGTCCCAGCTTGTCAGTTTCGCAATTCAGCGAGGAAATACCTTCAGCATCTTGGGAACAACGCTTCGAGAAAAACAGTTTATGTTTTTTGTGTTACATTATCAGCCATTCCTCCTGACTGCATTTTTTCAGGGACAGTAGTATGAAAATTTAATTTATTCTATTTCCTTTGATTTGCCATACTATGTTTGTTTACAAGGATTGATCTCTATCAGCAACTCAGCAACACTATCGATTGGTATAAAAATATAGGAAGATACTCGATTTTGCAAAATCAACAGGTTCGATTTCTGGATAGGGTAGTGACTTTTTCAAAAATCTAATGATACAGTTTTAGTTTTTGTCATAATTGGGCACACAACTCCTTTCAGCATTTTTCGATATCTCTTTTAGTTTAGGACATAGCTCTGAAGGCCCACCTAAAAAAATCACCCCGTATACTTACTGAGTGTCTTAGTACAGGCACAGTAATCCCATTTGCAAGCTTCCAAGAACTGCACCACATCCATGACCTTCGAGCATTTTCTAAACTTCTTGGAGCTGATCATTTCGTTGCAGAACTTAGCAGCGCGCGTTACGTCGGCCGCTGAATCTGTCGCACATGCTGCTGTTTCGGTGGGGCTTGTCTCACATATGTCTGGTAATAAGAATAATTAAGTTTACTGTTAGTTTATTTAAAGGAGAATGTAAGATTTTTAGCGACATAGGTTTAAAATGCAGCAGCCACATGGATATTGCCAACATCTGTCTTAACATCGATGGGTAACCAATGAAAAGTATGTGGAAATTATTATTGAGAAATCTGACATACCCAAAGACAAATCTATCATGTCCAAGAGAGAAATATATCATGTCCTAACGTGTTAATCAGAGAAATCTGATACGTAAATGATAGAAATCGAACGTGTCCATAGACCGCTAAATGTTTTGCAGGAGACCATAAAGTATTGACTCTAGTAAGGTTAAATTAGTGGCCTGCGAGACGACCTGAAAACTTTCCAGGTAAATTTTTCACAACAAAAAAATTCTGACGATCTTGATGCAGACTGGCTAAACCTAGCCTAGGACCGAGATGCTTGGAAAGATGTTAGGGAGGCCTATGTCCAGCAGTGGGACAATATAGGCTCACAAAAAATATATATCACCTCCAATGATATTCATCTGCCAAGAGGAAGCGAGCAATGTATTCGTATGAGCGACTTGTCCGTCTTTAGTGGTCAGGTCGTTGGCCGGGTTGCCGTCCAGAATACCGCACAGACCCTCGGTCTTGTTCCACAGCAGGATTGATCCTTCGATCTGGATTAGATTCTGTAAAAAAAAGGTCAGATGGTGAAATAATGGAGTTTTGAGGGAAATGTTAAACACATTATTTATTACACATTGTGATAAATTGAGTGAAGTTGCAGGAATATAGGAAGTAAAACACAAGGTGCAACACAAGGTTTTTTACGGCCCCAGGACTCATTTGCCTGGATATGACTAATGGTTGGATAACAAACCAACATTACTTAACTCTTAAGATACTAATTGTAAGAATATAGTATTTATTTTACAACTTTTGTAATATTTCTTCGAAACTTGCAATATGCCAATTCTGGAATTATATTAAGACTTACATTAGTATCCCATTTAATATTAACACCGTGAGCGTCAAGGTTAACAACGACGTAGTCTCCAGGCATCGAGACTCGGAGTCCTGGTAACGAAGCCGGAATCGGGATCAAACGCTTCGTGTTCCTGAATATTACGGAACCGTCCTCTAAAATAATAAAATAGATTAATTATTAATAAGATATGCTAAAAAGCTGCAAGATAAATCTGTCATGTCCTTCAAAATAGATAGATAAATTCTTTATTATAAACACCTGTTTTAGGGCTCCATAGCCGAAGAGTAAAAACGGGACCCTTTTACTAAGACACCACTGTCCGTCTGTCTGTCACCAGGCTGTATGTCATGAACCGTGACAGCTAGACAGTTAAAATTTTCACAGATGATGGATTTCTGTTGTCGCTATAACAACAAATACTAAAAATGGTACGGACCGTTCAACCGCGAGTCCAACTGGCACTTGGCCGGTTTTTAAAATTACATAAAAAATAAAAACTAAGTCTTACAAGTGGCACATTTAGAATTTTTATGTCTGTCTGTAAGTCAATAACAGTAGATATAAAATAATAACATAACATACCACCAATAGCAAGTATGTATGGTTTCTCTTCCAAATAAACAGTAATTTCACTGGGACAGTACGCAAGATGACTGCATTCCTTCTGCTTCACTGCGATTGTGTATTTATGCTCTTTTGGTTCGCGCAGCAAAATGTGCTGGCAAGGTGATTGGAAACTGCAAGTAAATAAATACTAGAAAATCGCTTTGATCTCAGACTCGACCTATATAACACAATACGTAACACTAACTATCAAAGTTGATGTCTCTTTAAAAGCGCATGGCGCTGATAGTTTCTTAAAACACGGTTTTCCAAATGCCTATATCTTGGGAACCAAGCTTTTCTCGGACCTGGAACCTTGATAAATCGATTCCTTGAGCCGCATACTAAATTTCATGAAAATCGTTGGAATAGTTTCCGAGATCCTGATTATATATATTATACATATATATATATACAAGACTTGCTCGTTTAAAAATATTAGATTTTAACCACAAACTTTATTAGACGTAGAATTTTCACAAAATTTTCTTATTGCTCGCCTATATCCAAAAAGAAACCCAATGCGTAGTTTAAAACTCGTAGCTCTTGAATTTTCAGAACTTTCGTGATGAGTATTTTCCTCTTTAATTTAAATATCAAAATAAAACAAAACTTACGTATAAACAGCTCCATCAAAGGTCTTATAATGAGCACCCGCCCAAGTGAGACACACGCCTCCCTTGGGCGTCAAGTCCTGCACCACTACAGAGTATGATCCACCTCCGTAGTGCCCGTGTCCTTGTCCTTGCCCATGCGCGTATCCGTGGAACGAGTAGCCACCGCCAAAACTACTGTTATGCCCCCCAGTCGTGTGTACTTCGTAATATGACTACAAAATGAAATAAATGATAAAACATTTTTTATTTTTTTATTGCGTGGCCTGCACTGGGCTATCTGAAAATACTTTTAAAGAAAAATTGTTCAAAAATTGCAACTGAGACGAGACTCGAACTCGCACCCCCTGAATACCAACCAGGTGCGCTTATCAATTACGCCACTTTCGAAGATTCTGGTTTGTACGTAATGAAAATTCGTATACGTAAGTAGCGACATCTGTAAATATTCTTTAAAATTCAAAGTTACATCCAACACCGTTGAATGCCATATTACTAGCTCAGGCTTAGTTCGGCAACATAGGCTTCTTAATTGGTTTGTACAAAGATACCAAAAATGTGTGTATTAAAGTTACAACAAAATGTTCTCAGTTGCTACTAAGACGGTCCCTTGGTTGGTTCATTTCTAACCAGTCAACATGTAGGAACAATCGATACTTTTTCTTACAGAATATTGACTGTTGTTATCTCAACACAATTTTATAATGATTATAGCTAGTGTAGTGTTTTGATAATTTGTTGAAAAAATCGCTAAAAACTTACCGTATTGATTTGATGATTGGTTGGAGAGATAACGACCACTTCAGCTGAAATAAAATGTCAGTAAAGTTAGTAAAAAATTAACTTAAAAATTTAAAAAACCCACGACACAAAATAATAAAAATACTATGACCGTAAAAAGCTTAAAACAAGCAAAAAAACTATGATAAAAAAACTACAAAAAGAATAAAAATAACCCCGAAATTATGACCCTACGTAAGTACATCTGAATTTTTTTGATTAAATATTGTCGCGTCGGGGGACCGCTCTAAACTAAATCAAAATCGGTTCATCCGCAAACTAAATCAAAATCGGTTCATCCGTTCGGGAGCTACGATGCCACAGACAGACACACACACACAGACATGTCAAACTTATAACACCCAGTCGTTTTTGCGTCGGGGGTTAAAAAGGTTTTAGAGACTCGAATATCGTAAAGGTGGCAAACTTGTCAGTCTGTTATCGGATATATTTCGGGGAGTGTGCAACAGAAATCCTCAACCTCATTGTCGCTTCCCATCAGGCACATGTATGAGGTAGACCTCTATTTTTCATTAAAAAAAACTTCACAATATATTTTCCCATCTCACTTCATAAGTCGAACAATCAAGCAAAGTCGGCAACAGTAGAAATCCCAGACACCATCCCGAACCTCCTTCCCTCACTTCGGTATTCATGGAATCAGTTGCCCCAGTCTGTCTTTTCTGATTTGTACAATTTGGATGTCAACAAGTGACGAGTGAACAGGTACTTTATAGACCTGCATATTACGTCACTTCCCATCAGGTGAGATAATAGTCAACTTTGACCTATGAAATATGAAAAAGCTAGGATATGTTATAGTTATAGTCACAGAAGGCTTGCGTAATATATGTCAGACTCCGACTGTTGGCGGAACACCGATGCGTTTTTAGTAGGTCCAGCCCCCAGTCACCCTAGGCCAAAAGAAACCCCACATACCTACGTCACCCCTCCCTCGATGGAGGTATAAAAAAACTCGTCGTCACCAGCTACTATTTCCATGCTTTTTAGGGATGGAAAAGTCTTGTCAGCACCTATACTATACTACCATCTTAACCTAGTCGACCGTGTCCAGAGGATAGATCTCGTCAATACGTCTAGAGCCAACAAAGCCGCGGATTTCATCACGATGTTTTCCTTCATCGTAAGAGCAATGTTAATAGTACACAATTTTCGTAAGAAAATTCGAACGAAAATACCTTCGGTAGTCAAAAGTAATTCATGTAATACTAACGGTATTCGCAGCGTGGTATCGGCTGCGGTTCAAATACGCCAGTACTGTATAGACAGGTGTACGTGTCCGCTGCGCGTGCGCTGAACTTAGCACCCGCGGCGCAGGACAGCTTACACGTGAACTTCTCACCGTCGCCCGCGCATTTATAAGCACCGTTGAAACCGAGGTTTTGCACGTTACACGCACTTATTGCTGGGCAAAACAAAGAAAAAACAATAATATATTTAATTATTTTCATTTAAGCCACCCATGGGGATGATCACTTGTCCTACAACATCTACGGGATATGGTTTAAGCTATACTCACAATATTGGCACTGTGGTCCTCTGTAATCCGTGGGACAGCTGCACGTGTTGATCCCGAGACAGACTCCTCCGTTCAAACAAGGCGGGTTACACTCCGGCTCGCAGTCCGGTATGGTGGTCAGGTCAGCCCTGGATGGTGTCCATTGTCCGTCTACGCACAGCATATTGGCCACTGACGAGCCGTCTATGAACTTGTGCCCTTCCATGCAGGTTATTGTGCAATGTCTGAAAAGGTCACGTCAGGATTGAAAAAAAAAATAAAGCAGAATCTTGTGAAGCAGGAACTAACCAGGCATATTTTAAGCAACGTCTAGCGTCTGTGGCTTTAATTATAGCGGGAAAACAGCTCACTCTGAGATTCGCAGTAGGAATAAATTTAATAACTTTTCAAACTAACGTGTTTTTTTTACTTGGTAAGTAAAGTAGTACTTATGCGGGTAAACCGCGGTGTGCTGCTAGTGAGTCTATATCTATACTAATAGCTTTGTTTGTTTGAATTGAAAAGGCTCCGAAACTACTGGACCGATTTTGATGAAACTTGGTGTATGGATAATGGATACATTGATTCATTGAGTGTGACATAGGCTACTTTTTATCAAGATATTCTTACGGGATCGGGAGTTATGCGGGTGAAAACGCGGAGCGCTGCTAAAATAAAAAAACTTACTCAGAGGAGCACTGCCTCTTAGAGTTCATGGGCAGCGGGGGGTAGTTGAGGCACGGCTTCTTCTCGAACTCGCAGAACTTCCCGTGGAAGTTGGAGGGACACTCGCAGGTGTTCGTGTCCACGCAGATGCCTGAGTTCTTGCATTCTGGCTCGCATTTCGCTAAGTAAGTACGACAAATTGTTGTTACAAACAAAATAAAATAAAACAAAAAGTTATTAAGAGCGTATGCCTGCACTCGGTGGCATATCAATCTTAAAAATATTTTCCGATGGCGGTACTGTTTCTGGATATGCAGTTTTATTAGAAAAAAATCTCGGAAAAAGTTTAGGTACCTACTAAACTTAAATTTAAGTTCACCTTCTTAGACAAAAGAGAGATTAGATTAAATAGAAGAGTTCTTCAGAAGTTGCTTCTAAACGTACAGATAAAAAAAACTTCTGAACCTATTTTCATACAGTTTTCACCTATGGACTCATTGATTCAAGAAGATATTTAAGAATAAACTGAAAAACGACCCTTGCAAAGCCAAGGCCGATCGCTAGTTTTAAATAATATAGTAAAACTGAAAGTTAAGGGCATTTAATTAAACCTTGACACAATAATTTGTATATTCATAATGCATTTTATCAATGGCATTGACTATAAAATGGGTCGAATAAAATGCTCGTTTTTAGCAAATCTGCCAACGACGGGATCACACTTCCGCCGTTTGTGATAGCGCCTACGCGATACGATAAAAATATTACTTCTACTTACTTTTGTTAGAATATATATTTAGGATTTTGGATCTTATCGCCTAAATTGTTGGTTTAGGTACCTAAGTGTTTTTGTCAAAATATACTGCCTCGTATTTTGATATTTTTATTACTTTAGTACCTACTTACCATGACATCTACTTAATATTTTTAAAAGAAAATATTATTTATTTGCAATAGCATAGTCTCAGAAACGACAGGTTTGATTTTGATGAGACTCGGCAACAGGATATATTTAGTTCTTGGGAATACCATAGGCTACCGTTGATCGTGATATTCCTACAGGATTGGTAGTATCTGGTGATTCCGGTGGTATCTAATTTTAGATATTAAGTATTAGAGAGGATAATGAGACTTGTCAATGACTCGGGAAAAATCTCCCAGTCGCTTATAGTGGGTACAAATGGCACTGAACATTTTCAATAGTCGACTATTCCATTCGTAATATAGTGTACTAACTGAAGCTTTTGGAAATATTAAAATTGACGACCCAGTTGGCACAATGGTCACCATGCCGGACTGCCAAACACAGGGTTGCGGGTTCGATTCCCGCCTCAGACAAGTATTAATGCTTAGATATTTGTCTGTGGTCTGGTTGTTTCTATGTATTATAAGTATATATTTACAAAAGAAAAGTATATAAGTAGTATATCCGTTGATAAACCCGTAACACAAGTCTAGTTTAGCTTGGGGCTAGATGGCGATGTGTGAAATTTCCTGCAATATTTATATTTAATACCAAACGTCAACAAAACTAAAACTAACCTACCTATAGCTAACGGATTAATACGTAACGTAACTGACGTGACGTAACTTTAACGTTTTGAACAGAGTTTGATGTCAGAAAGGATAAGTGTGCACAAGGAATCTCAAGTACCGATCAAAACCTAATACCGTTCACTCTCATTGCTGTAGTTTTTTTTTCTCTACTCACTTGACATTGGCAGAATTGCGCCCTTATGTCAGCAATCAGCCATATAAAAAAGTTGAATTGAATTGATAAGTGAAGCCGGATTATATTATAATTAAATCATTCACTACTTACGTTGGAAAACTTGGTTGGCGTTGCTGAAAAACTCCTTGTATGTGGGCCTGTAACAATAAAATGTTTGTTTCTTTACGTGTTTTTTCTCCTCTTGTTTGGCCCCACTAACGTTATGCCATTTTCAAGTAATAATTTGTATCAAATTATGGCCCGATTTTCATAAATCGGGCTCATTGTGTCTTCAAAGTGTCTCATAATAGTCAAAGTCGTCGTAGTCCATTAAGTCGGGGGCTATAGGAAAGTGTGGCTACCAAACCAAAGCCTTGAAGCAGAAGAGTTGGGGCAGCGTCAAAGTACATGTTCGACACCGATTTTCATTTACACTTGCACACTATCACTAAATTAAATAACTTACCACCGGAACTATGTAATTTAACTCGATTTTTCAAAGAAATTGCGAAAATAAAATCAAAGTGCTATATTGCTATAGCGTTCCCGCCTAAACTAAAAACTTCTAAAGAAAGAATGCTCGAAACTAAAACTAAAAGTATTATCTCTGTGCTATTCGTTCTAGTTTTAAAAAAGGAACTCTTACTTGGCTGTATTTTAATTTGGCGGGAACGTCTATTATAGTAGTTATCAAAAAAACTGAGTATTTCTTTAATTTTTTCGGCACAGCACGAATTGAGTATGACGAGAGACACGCATAAATTGGATATTATAATTATTATTTTAATAAAAAAATATAAAAAAAATACAGAAGAATAATATCCCAATTACAATATATCTATCTTCTATCTGTACATATAGAATGCATTGTCTTGAATGACTGACGGATCAACGCACAGCCTAAACCGTTAATCGTAGAGACTTGAAACTTAGAGGGTGTGTTTTTTGTATGACGTAGGCATCAAATAAGAAAGGATTTTCCGCAAAAGCTAGTATAATATTATAAATGTAAAGGTTTGTGTTAGTATAGTTGATACTTCTTCACGCAAAAACTACTAAACACAATACATAGGCTACTTTTAATCCCAATATCAATTCCGATCCCAGACTAAAGCGCGGGTGTGAGCGCGAGGCACAGAGTAAGTATTAAATAATTGTACTTACGCCTCTCCAGAACTAGAATACCATTGCTTCGAGGAACTGTATCCACCACTGCCACTCTTCGTGCCGTGGTACGTCTTAATTCCTCCAGTCTTGGTTCCGGAGTAGCTGTGGTAGGTTTTAGTAAACTGCTGGTTCTTCAAATAGGATGGCATGTAAGCTGGCGCTTCCACGTCCGATTGTCTGGAATTAACTTTTTAGTTTTATGAAAATAGTTTGTTAAACATGATAATCATGATCTATAGGTAAATATAAAAATTAAAGTCCTGACTGATTAACTGACTGCTACATCAACGCACAGCTCCAACTAATAGACGAATCTAGCTAAAATTTGCCATACTGATAGCAATTATGAACTAGGCATCCACTAAGAATGGCTCCAAGACCCTCCGCCAAGTCTCCAACGCGGTCGAAGTCGCGAGTAGAAGTCAGTTTTTTAATAAATATCTGAGTTTAAATCTGTGTGGCTAATTTCAATAATTATAAGCACTCAGTATAAAATACTAAATTATGATGGAACTTTGATTGAACCCTAAGTTATTTGAATGTCTTGATAAAATTATGGGATAATACAAGGATTATACGTATCAGACTTTAGACTTGGCTGTATGAGGTTTAGTAACATTCGCCTGTCCTGGGACAACTAACAAAAATATCTACAGGAAAATCAAGGAACTTTAATAATACAACTTAGGAAGTTCTTTGAGTTAAATATTTAATTTTAAGTTCAAAAATACTTACGCTTCCGGTGTAGAATACACGAATCCTGAATAACCCGAAGGACTAACGTAACTGGCGCTTCCATATCCAGATCCTCCAGATCCAGAATGTGAACTTGGGTAACTTTGGTAACTAAAATGGCCACCGGTACCGGACGAACTGCCTCCATAACTCAAAGACCCGCTTCCGTAACTTAACGAACCCCTGGTTCCTGAAGAATCGCCGCTATAACTTGCGAATCCTCCGCCGGCCGCAGAACCGCCGTATCCACCTCCATAGCCAGCATCAATTGCACAAACCCCTAACACTAACAATAAAGTTCTTAATAAAATCATTTTGTATCACTATTTTAATTTATTTTACTCCATTAAAAATATAAGTCGTTGTCTCCAGGAAAGGCAGAGACAAACTGAACGAATTAAAACGATATAATGTCGCATTATGTTATCTCATTTAATATTAAAGACGGACAGGATATAGATAGGTCTTTAGCTAAATAATAATTTTCATCCTGATACCTAAAAAATTATCTGCGAATGCAGGATTTGTTTGAAAACTGCAAGTACTTGTATAATAAACAGGCAGTTGCGATTATTGTATTTTGTTAAATTAAATAATTCAATACTTTTTTACATAAAGTAAGTATTAGATATCACTAAAACATTACATGGTCCACCTACATTTATAATTTTAATTTTTCAGAATTTTTATTGACATAATAAGCAGCAGTTCTTTGCCGCTGTTTATTTTTTTTAAATGTTGGCTGTATTTTTTACCACTAGGTACTCATAAAGTAACGAAAAACTTTTATCTTAGAAGACATTTAATTTAGTTTCTTAGCAAATTTTACATTTATTAGGTCGCTAAAACTCCACTTACCTTGGTCTACTTTATAATTTTAATTTTTCATAATTTTAATGGCATAATAAGCAGCAGCTCTTTGCCACTTTTAATTTTATTAACAAAATTGGCGGGATTTTTTTACCACTAGGTACTCAGTAACGAAAAACTTAACATTTTATCTTAGAAGACATTTAATTTAGTTTCTTAGTAAGTATTTACGTCAAAATATTTGCATAAAGAAGCCAAAATGCCGCCACGGAAGAAAAATTGTGAAAGTGTAATCGCAATGAAAAAGGTTAGTACCACTTAGTATAAATATACCACTTACCACTTAGTATAAACTTGAACATTGCCTCGTGTACAGCAAACCTCGGTTTTATGATTAAAAACCGGCCAAATGCGAGTCGGACTCACACACGAAGGGTTCCGTACCATTTTATAACTTACACCCAGTTGGCACACCGCACAATGGTCACCAAGCCGGACTGCCAAACACACGGTTGCGGGTTCGATTCCCGCCTCAGACATGTATTTATGCTTAGATATTTGTCTGTGGTCTGGTTGTTTCTATGTGTTATAAGTATATATTTACAAAAGAAAAGTATATTATAAGTAGTATATCCGTTGTCTAGAACCCGTAACACAAGTCTAGTTACTTAGCTTGGGGCTAGATGGCGATGTGTGGAATGTCCTGCAATATTTATTTATTATTATTATGTTGTATGGGCGTCCCACTTCATTTTCTTTTCTGTTTTTTATTATTTGTAGAGCGCAAAGCGGCAACAGTAATACATAAATTGCTATCACGGTTCATGAGAACCCGGTGATAGACGGACAGTGAAGTCTTAGTTATAGGGTCTCGTTTTTGCCCTTTGGGTACGGAGCTCTAAAAAAATATTGCTCTAGCTAGGGGCAATATTCAGGAAGTAAATAGGGAAATACATTTCTAAATCGCTGCTATACCTTCTTAACTTCAAGCCCATAATTTCATTTATTTCATTACAGCAGAAAAAGCTAATAGACAACCGTCTATTAGAAATAAGTATATTAGTAGAAGATTACATTTACGAAGATAAGCCTATAAAGAGACATGAAGCAGAAATGTACGCTAAAGAAGTAGCTTCTTATGTGGACAAGTGTTTGGGCGATAAACGATCACTACAAGTTAGTAGAATATGTATGGTTAGAGTCAGAATTACAGACCCACCGTAGAGATCCAAAACTGCTATTAAAAGAATGTTTTTAATTCAAGCATGATTCTAAAGTCTTGCTCGAGTTTAAGTCTTTCAAGTCATGAATTTATTAGATAAATATTATTAGAATAAAAGCATTCCAATAATTGTTATTTTAGAATGCTACGGTGGGTCTGCAATTCTGACTCCGCCGTACCTATAGTTATAAGTAAGTATCTATCTATGCAAGTCAGAGATATTTAAAGACTGTGGCGTAGTTTGGCCTACGATAGAGAAGATTCGATTCCCGCCGTATAACAAATAGTTTCTAGTCTGTGTTTTTTCTACGTAATGTTTATATTTACAAAGGAAAATATCTATCTTGGCTATCGACATACAACGGGGTAAGGCCGCTTGTATTCTCTCGTCTTTTAGGCCAAGAGCGATGCGGGTAATCTTTTAGACTAGAGTAAAAAATGGAATTTGTAATTTTTTAGTTAAGTATTTTAATTGAATTTTGTAACTTTTGGCCTTTGTATTGTGATTTACATTGATTGAATAGATATTACAAGCCTAGTTGCTTAATTAGATCCTAGATGGCGCTGTTGCTTACCGACCCAACCAAAGTTTTACTTAGGAACGTTTCTAAACGCGGCCGTAATTAAAATAAAATCCTAATACATTTTCCAGAACACCCTTGTAAGTTAGTACCTACTAATATGTGGAAATAACCTAATAACATAGATTCACAATTCCTTCCTATGACCTAGAGATCTAGTGCTGACAAGCGGACATCCTATGATACTGCAACTATGCAGCGTGGTTTTAAATAGATCAGTAAGGCCAAGTCCTTTTTAGAGTTCCGTACCCAAAGGGTAAAAATGGGACCCTTTTACAAAGTCTGTACTTCACTGTCTATGTGTATGTCTGTATCTTATGAACCCTGATAGCTAGACAGTTGAAATATTCACAGGTTATGTATTTCTGTTGCCGCTGTAACAACAAATACTTCTTCTCTTCTCAGGGTACCTCTCCAACTAGTGAAGGTTGGCAGTCAGCTTAGAATATTTGACTCGATCCCTCGCGAGGCTAAAAAGTCGTGCGGCACTCGCTATCCCTGTCCACTCTCTAATATTCCGCAACCAGGATTTTTTCCTACGACCGACTTTCCGTTTTCCAGCAACTTTTCCCATCATTATCAATTGCAGGAGTTCATATAATAATAAATAAATATTACAATTTCCACACATCGCCATATAGCCCCAAGCTAAGTAACTAGACTTGTGTTATGGGTGCTAGACAACGGATATACTACGTATATACTTTTCTTTTTGGTAATATAAACTTCCCTGTGTTTGGCAGTCCGGCATGGTGACCATTGTGCCAACTAGGTCGTCTATATCTCGGATTCCTCAAAAGGTGTCCTAAATAAGCAACTTTCCTTTTTTTGATGGTTTCCAAAAGCTAAAAACAGAAAAAACACATACACAAACAAATACTAAATACAGAAAAAAATATAAGCGAGTCTCACATATAATATGGTACGAAACCCTTCGTGCGCGAGTCCCACTCGCACTTGGCCAGGTTGTTTAATGCCACTTTTCTTAGTTACTAAAAAAAGTAAAATGCAGATGTGAAATGCATTTCAAAAATAAAGTTTAGATCTCCTAAGAACGTATTCTCGTAGCAGCGGTTCTAGGGCTTCTCCTCACTGACCCACTCAAATTAACCACCCTGTATATTCCCCCCGCGAATTTTATATTTATAGTTAGACCAAAGTGGGGTTTACACCCACAAGTCAACCCAGACTCTTTTCGTAACTTACGTCTGAGCGCACTTGGACGTGAGAACTGTTTGGTTTAAAAACAAGACGTTTTACAAGCCTACTGCGGCTGCCTCCCTAATAAACATAAAGGGAATGGGATACCTAAAGGTTAACCCCAATAAAAATAATTACTTTGTTGAAATCAGTTTTCAAATTATTAAAAGTTTTACTTGTTAATTTCAGGTGATTGAAAAGCTAATTCGTCACATGAGAGGTATAATCGCTGAACTAGGTGAGCCTGTCAACGAAGATATATTTGCTCAACCTCTACCAGGTACTATTCCAGTACTAAATGATAATTTGGCACAATGCACACAAGATTTAGATGTCAAAGACCTTACTCAAGGATTCAATAGTCCAAATTGTGTTGAAGAACCTGTTAAAAATGGTAGAGACAAAAGAAAGGCTACTGTTAAGCGTAACAGACAAGTCAGTTCTGAAGTAGACGATGATTTAACACAATGTACGCAGGATATAGAATCTGAAGAATTTACTCAAGAATTGAATAGTCCAAATAGTGTTAAAACTGGTAGAAACAAGAGAAAGGTTAAGCGTAATAGACAAGTCAGTTCTGAACTAGACGATGATTTAACACAATGCACACAGGATATAGAATTCGAAGACTTAAATGCAGAATTAAGTAGTCTTAATTCTACTCAAGTTAGTAACAAAATAAACGCTGTTAAACGTAACATGAGAAAAATGTATTCAATAGACGACGATATGACCCAATGTACACAAGGAGACATAGATATTCAGGAAATAAATAGCCTAAACTCTGTCAAGAAACCAAATACTAGAGCAAGAAACAAAAGAAATGCTATAGTTCAAAGTAATATACGAAAACCGAAAATTAAAAGGAATGTTTCAAAAAATTATAATTCGAATTTAGATGTAATAGATCTCTGTGATGACAATGATGATAAAGTAACAGTTAATAACAGTCCACAAAACTCAATATCAAGTCTTTACATTCCAAATACTCCAGCTCTCTTTTCTGTATGTTCTCCAAGCATACTTAATAGCTTTGATGCAGTGCCACAGATACCAAAATCTAAAGAAGATTTCAAGAAGCCAAACCTTTTTAGAAATGTTATAGATACAGCTGAAAATGTAGATCAATCTATACGAATTAATGATAACAATGGAGTGATAAAGGAATTTACTAACAGAAATATACCAGAAGAGAAAAATATAACATTCCCTATTAAAGATACTGATATTGAAAAGATGAAAATAAACCAAATGAACACTCAAGTTAATAACAATAGAATTCAAAAACACAAC
Source organism: Idaea straminata (assembly GCA_951213275.1). Lineage (NCBI taxonomy): Eukaryota > Metazoa > Arthropoda > Insecta > Lepidoptera > Geometridae > Idaea > Idaea straminata. The sequence continues at coordinate 13,815,114 of OX577849.1, forward strand.
GTTTTCAACGCTCAAATAACATCGGTAAATCCGATTGAAATATCTAAAAATAAAGTAAATAAAGCACTAAATACATATTCAAAAGTAAATGCATTAAAAAAAGGCTCTATATATAGTGAAAAAGTAATTAATGACTTATCTTGGATAGAAAATATAGGATATGTTAGAGAAATAGCTAAAGAAGAATATGAAAAGGTTTTAGTTCCGGATAATTTTTGGGATAATTATATGTTGCCCGAAAAATGGAATGATGATGACTTTTTGTACACATAATTTAGGATAAAGAAAAAGAAAAATTAAGAAATAGAGAGTTACACTCGAGGCTTAGTTTTTTTTTAGAATAAACGAAGATTAACCATTCATGCGTTTTATTTCATTAGTGATTGTTTTATAGTCGACTAGCTTCAGCCCGCAGGTTCACTCACGATTTCACCGTCTTAGGGGTGCTCCCTCAACGTCCTGAAAATAATCTCCATGCAAAGTTCCAGACTCGGACTTCTTGCAGTATCAAAGTTTTTTTTTTGAGAATTTCTCTTTTAGATATATAGAAATAGAATAGAAAATAGAAATAAGTTTATTCATGCCACAAAAAAGATACATACACACAAAATAACTTAAAATACTTAACTATACATACAATCAAATCAAAGACCTGTGCATATGTATACAATTCTGCCACGAAAAGGCTCGAGCTCAGCTAATATGCTACAGATGACTGTAGAGCTGATTTTCAGCAGGAGCCTCAAGTGACACACGGACGAAGATAAGTTTAATTTTGGAATATTCAATACTAACAATAATTAATTTAAATATAAATATAATACATATATATAAACAAAACCATACTATACTATAACAGAAATAATAGACGCGAGTACTTTCAACAAAAAATGACTAACCAATTAAAATAAAACAGTAATAATATTTTTGGAAACTTAATGGTATTAACAATTACTATAATACGAACACTACCCATTGAAAACGATCACCCATTATGGAAGCCATGAAATACTGCACCACTAATCAAAATATCCTTGCTTTTCAATATCTTTTTGTTTGGATAAAAGAATAGATTTATATTTAATAGAAAAGTTTCGGACAGTGAGTAGGTCGCGAAGTGGTGGTGGAATATTGTTCCAACATTTCGTGGCACAGTATCTAAAGCTTCCCCTGAACGCTCTCGTACTATGTCTCTGATAGACCAGCAATAGTGTGCTTGTCCTACGAACCTGTTTTGACCACTCCAACTTCTCGTACAGGTATGGCGGCTGTTGTGTTTGTATAATACCAAACAGGAGTTTAGCAAAATGCAAGTCCCGCCTGTGCTCCATGTTCAAGATTTTGTGACTATTCAGATACGGGGTTTTGTGACTACGTGGTGGTACTTTGAAGCAAAAGCGGGAGCATGCATTCTGCACTCTCTGAACAAGTTTAGCAGTCTTTGCGAAAAGCCTAAGTCCATAAACACAGTCAACATAATTAAATCTTGACAAAATGAGCGAATCCACCAGTCTAATGCGCAACTCAACACTCAGACAGTCTCGTATTTTATACAAAATTTTAAGTTTATAAAAACATACCCGTGCTATTTCCTTAACATGATTCTCAAAACGAAGCTGTTCGTCCATAATTAAACCTAAATTACGGGCTTCAGCAACTCGTTCTATGTCATCTGAATTTTCACTGAATCTAATATTAAAATTGTTATCCGATACCTTCGTTATTTGATGAGGTGTACCAAGAATCATATATTTAGTCTTGTTAGAATTCAATAGCAAACAGTTACGCTACGCAGTTAAGTTATAGATGAATTTCAAGTGATTAAAAAAACTTCTTTCAAGTCAATAATTTAATAAATATTAGATAAATCGAAGTAATTAGACAGACATAGAACAATAATTACAAAACAAGTTTTACACATAAAGCAATAACAATAAAATTATTTGATAAGGGTACAATTTTTTATTACTTCCTATGAGTTAATTGATAAATGATGTTTTTCCAAACAGATATAGGAAAAAACAGATTTCGTATTAAGAGTTTTACATACCGCGTATTTCTCTAAAAGAGTTGGCTCTCTTTTCCCATTATTTTCTTGTGTAATTAATTAATTTTAGTAACTATTAACTTATAATCTTCTTTTTTAATTGTTTAATCACTTATTAGTTATACTATAAATTGAAATAATAAAACATGTAAGTCTAAAATTATAAAACAAACTATTCAAGCGATTGTCAATAACATAACATTTTTTGCAATTCAATGTAAGCCCCGATTCTATCAAAAATTATCATTGGTATATGATGTGATCCTCTCAAAGTGCAACTTTACAGTTTGGATTCTAGAGTATGAAAACACACACTAATTATTTAACTTACAACGTCCTTGGAAAAAAATGATGAATTGATTTTCACATTAATTTGTGACTATAATTTAAGAATAACTTTCTAAAAAGGTTTCTAAAACGAAAGGGGTCTTAAAGTCCAGGCAAACTACTTTTGTTCTGCGACTTAAGGAATTTAGAACCTTTTTTTAAATTATGAAGTTTGTATACTGGAAAAATCGGCTGTATACAGCAATAAATACCATTAATGTTTAAAATAGTAGTCGGACCAAATAAACAAATAAAAGTCAAAGGTCAATGACATCTAACTCTAAGAAACAGCTGATTTTTAAGTAAACATAACGTCAATATTTTCGAAACAACGTACTTAGGAATCTTCTAAAGTTGCAGAGCAAAAGCTGTTCGCGTAGACGTCTACAACAATCCCCTTTCGCATTAGGACCCCTTCACGGCATCACGTGGTATACCGCATTATAATTATTTAAGAATAATTATATATTTTTAATTAATAAACAAGTAGGCCTATAAATTACATACTAGCGACCCGCCCGGCTTCGCACGGGTATATTATGCATGTATTATACCATATAAACCTTCCTCTTGAATCACTCTATCTATTAAAAAAACCGCATCAAAATCCGTTGCGTAGTTTCAAAGATTTAAGCATACAAAGGGACATAGGGACAGAGAAAGCGACTTTGTTTTATACTATGTAGTGATAAGATAATCAAATATATCCAGGAACACTATAAGTAATTTTATTTAGATTTTGTTAAGTGATTAATTTAATTTATATTTCAAACCAATAATTACACGGAAACTCTGTACCTGGTTCACGTTGGGGAACTAACGATACGCTCGCGCTCTACGGCTTTTAATCGTGTAAATTAAACCTCATTGTAATATTTAATCAATGCTAGAAAGTCTTTACTAGGGATACCAAATCACCCAGAAAAAAAGAGCTGACAAAAAAACCCGTATGATTCGTAAATGGATTCATGTAAAAGCTACACTAGCTAATCATTAATAATCTCATTCAACTAGCAATTTTTAACAATAACTTTTATCATTGACTAACAATTACATACACAGTTACTTAGGAACAAAAAACGTCACACAAAAAGCTCATGGATTTTGAGCATGGTCTCAATTTCCAGATGGCGTTACTGCTTTTATACTGGTTTAGACTGGTTTTGTTGATAGACAGTGAATTTTCAAATTTTGTTTTACCAGTATATTTGATGATGTGTTTAAATCTTTTTCACATTTTAGTATTGTGATGCATCTGTTTTTATAGTGTTTCGAATACTTCATTGCGACCTCCCATACAAGTACCAAGTGTGTTTGCTTTTTGTAATACTTTGTGTTTTTGTGTTTAGCCAGGCAGTAAAAAAAAAAAAATTGTAAGTACCTTTTTATCTAGCCCTTTCAGTTAGGTACCTACTATAGGATGGATACATAGGTATATCTACTTTTAGTCGATACCGTCATAAAATAGTCACATAACTTATACATAATGATTTTGCCTTTTATATATATAGATATAGTTACTAGAAATAAAGTTGTAGCACTTGTAAGAGGATTTATAATAAGTTATCAGTACATATTACTGTAGTATATTTATTTCTAGGTATGAGTGGGTACAGAACATGTTTAATTTGTTTTAGTAAATAGTACGATTTTTGTTTTGGATGAAGAGCGCTGTTGTCTGAGATACAAGCTTACCGCTTAGTTCAGACACAGATGGATTTATATATTTTGTAAACCTTTTACTAGAATAAATGATTTATTATTATTATTATTTGTTTGTTATATGTCCTATATCACGGGACTATGGAGTCCCGGACCTTTGGAAGGCATGCGTGGGGCCGAAGCCAACACGTAGAGGCCCTTTACAATAACAAGTTTAATGGCAAAGTATGATGTAGACATCAAACCGGCGATTATCCCTGTCTGCACTATAAAATGCAGCCAAGGACAATCTCCGGTTTGAATAGAACTATTGATAAACTACAGGAGAAAACTACTACTTGGGTTATTGTGATGGGATGGTAGTGGACTGGATACTGGGGAACTATGGGTACTATGGCACCTGCCGTAACAATGTTCAACAAACATGTAAAAGTGGCAGGTGGAGACTCGCCAACTCTCAAACTGGGCCACCCTAATCAGCTGAGTAAATTACAGCAAGGGGGCAACAGGGACGAGAGTGGCTTAAAGATAGTGATGCCGCACTGGGTTTTATTATTATTATTATTATACAGTTTACTAGCTTTTGCCCGCGACTTGGTTCGCGTAGAAGTCGAAAATGGACCAAGGAATCACGTTGTCCCATACAAACTTTGCCCCCCTTTTTCACCCCCTTAAAATAAGAAAATTGAAAATCCCTGAAACACGTTATCATTTATTTACGATAAGAAGATATAATTCTAATTTTCAAGTTTCTACCTTTAAAAAAGTCAGACCTTCATACAAACTTACACCCCCCCCCCCCATTGGCCCCCCTTAGGGGTTTAATTTCGCAAATTCCCGTCTTAGTGAGCACCTACGTCATAAAAGGAACCCCAATGCAAAATTTGAGACTCCTAGCACTTCGTGATGAGATGAGATTTCGTGATGAGTGAGTGAGTGAGTCAGTGATTTTCCCTTTTATATGTATAGATTTATACACGTAATGGCGCCACCGCTATTTTTTACATTATGCTTTACGAGTTTCATTTAATATTTGTGGTGCGGTGTTTGTCTATATCTAGTAATTGTTAGTCAATGCTTTAATTAAATACATTAATTATATTAGTTAATCTTATTATAACCATTCACTTTTATCTAGATCAACCGGTAGATTTAACCTAACGGTCGGTCCAAATATTGGTAATTATTAGTACTGACCGGTGCATGGACTAATAGATGACGCAAAGCGTAAGTGACAAACGCATATGCCTGTCGACATATGCGTTTGTCACTTAAATTAATAACTAAAATTAATAATTATTTTTACCAAGTTTTTATGGAAATAAATTATTAATCGGCAAGAGTTATTGATACGTACCTATTTTTTTTGGAATTTTCACCATTTTTTATTTATTTATTGAAACACCCCTTTACTGGTTGTTAAACTTCGGTTATCAACAGCCCTGTAAATCTAATATTGATAATTATTTTTAATTAAATTTTTCCTAACTACAATTTCACAATCTTATTTCAATAGGCAACTTAAATTAATGTACAATCAGGCATCAAAAGTACAGATCCATTGCGCTCAACACTGAATACATCCTAATAACATAAACCTTTACATCTTCTAGATTATTTATACAGCAACGGCAACTTTAACCCAAGCTATATATAGGTACTAAATATTAATTTTCTTTTAGCATATAAGTAGTTATAAGTTAGAATTTATTTTTGTTTTTGTTGTATGTAATCATTTTGCGTTCTGTTTTTATGGTGCAATAAAGTGTTTATCTATCTATCTATCTATCTATTCAGGACGCTGCAGGGACCTGAATAGCTTGGATTAATATAATACGTATATGGTGCGAGTGGCGAGTGAGTTCGATTTACTCTGTGAGGAAAGTTCAGTGGATCCTTTCTTCACTAGCGTTAACTCTGCGAGAAGGCAGCTTAGTCTTATCTTCTTTCAAGGCTCCTAATTTTTATTGTTTTGTTGTTATTTCATATTTAAGTATTTGTTTATCAGTTTTAGTACATATTGTCTCTATATTTATATTGAATGTACCTACCTATATTTTAATTCTTGCTGGATTGTGATTTGTGTTTTTGCTTGCTTGTTTTGTATCTATACCTATTCTATCTTCTACTCGTGAGAACCTATAATTGGCTTTCTGTTTCTTGTTTTGTTTCTTATTATTTTTGTAAAGCTGTTGGTTTTCCAAATAAATAAAAAAAAAAAAAAAAAAATTTAAAGTTGCAGTCTAGTTAGTCACAGTATACTGCCTGGGTCATGAATTAGATGGAGTAGGCTTGCCAAGCACCTCAGCTTAGTTTCAATACGCCAACTAGCAACTTTACGTATCCCCGGTAGAACTGCACTTTTGTTACAGACTGTACAATGCATATACAATTATTATAGACTTTAAAAATCTAGCTTTTAGCGGCTTTTCAATACTATAATGTTATGGGCAAATGCATTTGGTCATTCCTAGGTTTGACCCGGTCAATTTAGTTAAACCAAGATTCAACCAGGCAGATTTGCACTCCGGTTTTGCCCATAACATAATAAGGTTACCTGGGTAATAAGGGCCATTAACTTTTTTTTTTAAAACCTTGATTTTAGTTACAAAATAACAATAAAATAAACAAATGAATTGTTTTTCAGACAATAAACCCTAATCTTATAATATAAAATGAATCGCAAAATGTGTTGGTAAGCGCATAACTCAACAACGCCTGGACCAATTTGGCCAATTCTTTTTTTGTTGTTTTTGGTATTGTCAAGAGAAGGTTTTTATGAAAGAAAAAATTAAGAAAGTTGCGCAGAAAATTATTACGCGGGTGAAACCGCGGGGCGCAGCTAGTATATAATATATTTAAATAAGTAAGTAAGTGTGTAAGTAGTATATCCGTTGTCTAGCACCCATAACACAAGTGTAGTTACTTGGGGCTAGATGGCGATGTGTGGAATGTCCTGCAATATTTAATATTTATTTATTTATATTTATCGACCCGATTTTATGTAGTTTTACTTACTTTCACGAAATATTTAGTTTTTAATTATGGTGGCCCTTATTACCCGCAAGTACCTTATACATAAATACTTAAACTCGTATAGTTATGATATACAAAATGAGCAAATAAGAGATCCAATAACAATTATTTTCACCAACACCGAAATGCGTTTCACAAAAACAGTTATTTTTAGTTATTATCATAAATATTTCCCCTTCTCATTTTATACGGTGTGTAACAAAAACTTTGTAACAACCTTCTTGCAGGTACCCTCAGGACATAACTAAAAAATCTAAAAATATATTATTTTAATTTAAAGTCTGGATAAATTACCCTAACTAACTGGAAATTTGAAGAATATTCTTAAAGTGGCCACACTAATATTGGCATTGGTGTTGTCACAAATTGTCAAAATCTCCCCAAACTCTGAGTAAATAAGTGTAAGTTTCCCAAACTTTTTTTTTTTCATTTCTTCCAATTTTTGTACCTACATGTACAATCAGGCAACAAAATTGCAGATCCACCGAAGAGCTCTAAAACTGCTATTATCCGAATGTTGTAAACTAAAGCAAGATTCTAAAGTCTAGCTTGAGTTGAAGAAAGTAGTGAAATTAAATTTCTAAAGAAACAATATTCGAATCAAACATTTCATTAATAGTAATTTTTGAACCGGGTCTGGAACTCTGTTGTCGACTGTACATGGAGTGATTTAGAATAGGTATTACATCTCTTTACACACCGCATAAAATGTTCAACCTCTTTTGACTCCAAATCCCGCTTAGTCAATAACTAGTTAACAATATCTTACAGATTTTAATATAGTTACCGGCAAACATTAAAAAAAATAAAGTTATTTACCATGTTGGCAACATAAAAATGTTACATATTGTCAAGTGCCTAGTAGCAACACCGAGTCTTAATTATTATGTTTTTTGTCATTGGCAATACTCGCTCTCTACTCGGCGACATTGCCGCAGCTAATAGTTTTCTCTGAATTGTGCAAAGGTTTAAAGTTATTTTTTGACATTAAATGGCCACTTCTAACTGTCAAGATCTACCCGTAAATCCATTGGTGCACGGTCGGCCGGGTTTCGAACCCACGAACTTTAGGACAAATTCAAGATTTCAGAATTCAAGATTTTTTTGTAATCGAAATGATTTTGCAATGTAATTTAAACAATGTTATTTACGAAAATTGGCCTTCTGGTTAACATCATTGTGTGTGAAGAAGTGTGAAAAGATCTGACCATACTAAACTTATTCCATCGACACGAAGTAGAAGCGAAACAAGATGTCTGCCAATAGCTATACCTATTAGTCAACCGTTAACCGTACGAACTTCACACGTCTCTCTCCCTAAAAGCTAAACTTCCCTCTGACCTTAAAGAATCCCATACTAGTCTTGTTATGCAACATGGAAGTAACTCCAACGTAACTCTGTATGACTATTGAGTCGTGGTGTATGCAGCAACCTGAAGTTGGCATCGCTTCGATCGTTCGCTGCAACTTCACTGCGAACGTTTCCATGTCGTATATTGAACGTTCTTCTGGGCCGCCATCTGAAATATAATTGACTGGATCATAGAATTTATCTATACTTATATCACTACATATAGTATAAAACAAGTTACTTCCCGCTGTATGTCTGTCCCTATGTATGCTTAGATTTTAAATATTACGCAACGATTCAAGAGGAAGGTTTTAGTATATAAAACAAAATTACCACGTGTACGAAGTCGCGGACAACAGCTAGTAATATTATAAAGAGGCAAGCATTAAATAGGCTCCGAAACTGCTGGACCAATTTTGATGAAACTTGGTATGAGGATACATTGATTCAATGACAGTAACAAAGGCTACTTTTAATCCCGATATTCCCACGGGATCAGGAATTACGCGTGTAAAACCGCGGAGCGCTGCTTTTGCGGGGGAACTGTAATCCCACATGTCACGTGGCATGGAAAAATAAGTAGAATCGAAAGTGAGGAAAAATTTACTATGTTCCGTCTATTTTGCAAGCATTGAATCTCTTTGTTTAGAAAAATGAAAGTTCGTAATTAGACTAAACTAAGGAGCTATATCTTTTGACTTGCCATGCTATGTTTGTTTTCAGGAATTTGATATCTAGCAACTTTATCGATTGACACAAAACTATAGGATGATTATTTTGTTTCCAAATCAACAATTTCGATTTGGCTAAGGGTAATGACTTTTCCAAACATCTAAGGATGCAATTTTATTTTTAGACGGCTGGACCGATTGCGATGAAACTAAGCTGAAAGCTGAAGTCCTAGGATACAGCATAGGCTTTACGATATTCTTAGGCGGAACTTAATGAAACCGCGGCGCTCAGCTAATTTTGCAGGTGTAAATATAAAACAAATAAAGGCAGAAACACAAAAGCAAATACTTAACTTACCATAATAATAAGCAATCATAATAATATACTCTTTTTTTTTAATGCGTAAAGCTTGCAGTTGGCCGATCCCTCAAAAATATTTTCTGAATAAAATGCATAGGTATCTAAAAATTTGTGGTAACATATAAAAGCAACAAGAAGAAAAAAATCGCTTTTTTTTTTGTCTTTTTTTTTCGCTCGAAAAATTTTTTTTTATAAAGTCTGGGTGGCCCTACAAGTTTCTAAAAGGTTTTTCTTCACACTGTATAAGTTAAAATAATACCCTTATGATCGTGTTACTTAAAAACCGGGTTGTTAATGAAGGTATTAGCACCAAATGGAAGGTTTGCCTAAAAAGCTTATTGCCCTAAGCGAGAGATGCCACTAAAGCAGAATACCTGAAATGCGATATGACTAAATATCCCTTACCTTTATACCAGTAAATGGGATGTGAAGCGAACGTGACGTAAGGTACGTCTTGACTGAACGGGTTCCATACTGTCTTCAACGGTACAGGCTCGCCTTTGTTCCACATAAGACGTACACCGCGGAGGTTCCGTTCTCTGAAATATTATAGTTTTATATTAGATACTAGCATTAGCCCGCGACTTCGTCCACGTAGAATTAGTAGATTGGAATAAGGAATCACGGTGTCCCATACAAACTTTGCCACATTTTTTCACCCCCTCAGGAGTCAAATTTCCGAAAACCCTTTCTTATCGGATGCCTACGTCACACAAAGAACACACCCTCCAAGTTTCAGGTCTCTACGATCAGCGGTTTAGGCTGTACGTTGATCCGTCAGTCAGTCATTTAGGACAAAGCATTTTATATGTAGAGATTTGGACCTGGAAGAGACTGCTTTTAACGAAAGAGCCGCCCATTAGGGATGATTCTCATTAGACCAGGCCCAGCTAGGAGCGGTGCCCATCCATGTTGCACGTTTATATTACGCCGGGTTATCAAGGGGACGGGGCGGATCCGTGGAGTGGACGGGCGTCGTCTTCCGTACACGGACGGGACACGGATGTGTTATATAAATTTGTAATTAAAAAAAGGAGCAACCTGTATAGTACACAGCAAACGCACCAGATTGTAAACAAGTTACCGACCTAGCATTGTCATAATATTACTTGGAAAACAGTGTTACCCTCACTTCTAATGTGTCAATCAGCTGTCGCACGGTATGCACTGACGCGTTATATTTATCTTACCTAGTCTTGTCCCTATCTAAAACCTGCAACCGAGCGACTTGTAATACGAGAAGGCGCAATACGAGTGAGGAGAAATGTTTAATTTTAATTTTAGCTTTGTTGATGGTAGTTTTATAATTTAATACCTAGCTATGGAGTACCTATTTATGTGACGAATGAAAGTGTTATGACAAACCTATGTAGGTTTTTTGGCACTCGTATAAATAAGCAATACTTTATGACAAATAAATAAACTATAATTAGCTTCATACAAAATTGTATGTAACGTTTCAAATCTGTGCCCCGTCCGGGCCACGTACACGGCACGCCCCGGTCTAATGAGAATCATCCATTAAGCCATAATGTTATTTTTCTTCTAAATATTTATATTAGCATTAGGTTTCTATAGTACAATAAAGCATTTATCTATCTTCATCTATACATGTAAGGGGTCACCACCTAAAGGTGATTAGTGGTTTGTGACCTCCAAAGGTAAGATCTTCCACCGGGCAGGTGTTATGTCGTTGGAACTTGGAGTCCTCAGAAAAACATCGTTTGCGCGATGTAGAACGACTCATCGCCATCTGTTGGTGAAGCGTCGCTACAAACCCACTCAACTATTATAGACTTAGCTCGTGAGCTGTTGGCCGAAAAAATAGATTCCTTGCGTCAGTGATAGTATTTAACTTTAAGTATAGAGATATTATATTCCTCAACGTTTTCTAATATCGAAAGGATCTTAGACTGCTTAGATACCTACCATAAATAAAAATATAGGATAGTTCGGTGTATCGAAAGCGTGCAGGAGGATATTAAAAATTGCATTTTAAACAACTATGGCTATTTTCACTACATTTATTTAAAACGACATATTTACCATGGTTTTTGTTATTATTTTGTAGAACTTCTTATTTCGAAACGAATCAAAACAAAAAAGCATGGTAAATATTCCGTTTCAAGTAGCTTAGTAGAAAAATTGCATTAATACAACTAAAAATTTACTCTACATATAGTTTAACATTGAAGCAAATAATTTCACTAAGATTTACACACTTCAAAATTATCTATGGCACACTATGACACAGCAACAGAATACTGGAGGGCTGAAGCCTCTTGCGTTGGGTACGAACCACAGAGTAATAATACGTTTTATTTATAAATGCTAACTTGGCCAAAAGCAATTAGATATCCCACAAATAACTATTAATTTTTTACAAGCTTTTTTTTATAGTTATTTTGAGTTACTAATAGTTAAGTTTTATATGTTTGCGGCACTCGGGTCATTAATAATTAGGCACCATAACCCAGATCACCATATAATATGTGATCTCGATATTACCACGGGATTAGCCACGACCCAATTGGTATAATGGTCACCATGCCGGACTGCCACACACAGGGTTGCGGGTTCGATTCCCGTCTCAGACAAGTATTTATGCTCAGATATTTGTCTGTGGTCTGGTTGTTTCTATGTATTATAAGTATATATTTACAAAAAAAAATAAGTATATAAGTAGTATATAGGTTGTCTAGCACCCATAACACAAGTCTAGTTACTTAGCTTGGGGCTAGATGGCGATGTGTGGAATGTCCTGCAATATTTATTTATTTATTTATGAGGACTTATATGGGATACTAGCTTATACCCGCTACTTCGACCTCTAAGAAAGGATTTTGGAACTATCCAAAATAGTTTCTTAACGTCCATTAGTTTGATCTGTGCATTAATATATCAGCAAGTCAACCTTGACTAACTGCTAAAACTACATAAACAGAACAACAATAAGAAGCGTCTGACACAAGCATATTGTAATAACAGCATACTACAGCAACAGAAGAGGGTACCTAGGCTGGAAATACTTGGGATCGAACAATGTAGGCCGGTCCGGTGGTTCCTCCGCGTTCGGCCGGCGACAGAGGCGGTCGAGGACGACGTCTTTCATTACTGTGCTCACCCCGGTTGCGATGCCGTTTAGCCGGCTGCATTATTACAATATAACCTTTATACTGTTCAATCCGATAATATTTATTAACTTATTTATACAAAATTGCTTTTCTTACTTTAATATTGTCAGATTTCGGTGTTTCTTTTTTTGTGTAATTAAGTAAAGATAAACTAGGCTTGTATTCCTGTTCTTTTTAATGTTTAAAAAAAAATTGAGACTTTATAACTTTAAGAAAACTTGTATCAAGAAATCAACTTTTACTACCGGAGCTATATAAGGTTAGGGAACTCTAGATTGCTAAGATCATTATGGACGTAAAACGCTCACTTCCAAAATTTCAAATTTATTATATGTATAGACTAGCTATTGCCCGCAACTTCGTCCGCGTAGAGGTCAAAAATGGTGCAAATATTTTTTTTATTGACTTGAAATCGGATTGAGTTTTCAAACATGTGTCAAAATAAAATAAGGAGTTAGTATTGATATCGTCTTCGAAGCAAATGACCCCGAAAAGAAATTTCGAAACCCTTTTAACCCCGTTAAAGGATGGAAAGAATGTTTGAATAAAATACGATCACGTCGTCCCACAAAAACTTTGCCCCCCTTTTTCAAACCTATAAGGGGTAGAATTTGAGAAAATCTTTTCTTATAGGATGCCTACATCACACAAAGAACACACCCTCCAAATTTCAGGTCTCTAATAGCGGTTTAGGCTGAGCGTTAATCCGTCAGTCAGTCAGTCATTCGGGACAAAGCATTTTATGTATATAGATTAATAAATATTTGTTTATTTTTTTAGCAGAGTAATTAGTAGTGCTGTTTATATCCACAAACGTGATAATTAATTACCCACACACCACATTGATAACAATACAAATCTGACAAGTACATTGTGTTAAATTTCACACACAAACATATAAATATTTTTAATTTATGTGAATTTTACCTGATAAAATCAAGTTTTATTTTGTAAAAATGACACAGTGAAAAATCGAACTATATCATTATTTTGTAATCTGCGGAGCCATGCCATAATTTTCTAAATACTACAAGGTCAACCAGACCTTAAAACTGTCCTAAAAATGTCTTTACTCAGATTTGCTCTTTTTTCTGAGCTGTTCCTGAATCAAACACTTTTTTTCTTTCTATTGTCTTTTCAGAGGCATAGGTTTATTTATTAGCCATTTAATAGCCTTATTCACACTTTCAATTTTTACTGGCCATAGACATCTTTCAGTTTTTTAATCCCGTAGGAATCTGGGTTTGCCATCTAACTAGGCATTTGAAATGTCTTTATTGCAATACAATAATTAATGCTCCTAAATAATACTATATTTTATTTTGGAATAGTTGCAAAGCCTAAATAAGGTTTAAGTAGTTGAGAAATTATGTTATAGATCCGCGGGTTTCAGTGACATTCGATTTCTAACTTGGTCATTTTTATAAAAAAAAACACATTTTTTTAAGGTTCCGTACCCAAAAGGTAACTCTTTTAATAAGACTCCACTATCCGTCTGTCACCAGCCGTGATAATTAGATAGTTGAAATTTTCACAGATTATAATTTCTGTTGCCGCTATTACAACAAACACTAAAAACATAATATAAAAGTATGTATATCAAATTTGGCAGACTGTATCATTCAAAATAATAAATAATAATACTTACGGTACTAAAGACGATGGTGGATAAACCAGTTCCCCAATAACAATGGTGTCCAGATCATCAAGGTATGTCTTCTTAAACTCCAACTGCTTCATGGCTATGAAGTCATATTTTATGGTCATAACGAGACGGGATGTTAGGATCACTATCCTTTCCTTTTCATTATCCCAGAGTGTTATCCTGTAATATTATACATAATTTTCACTGATTTACTGACTTATGACAAAATACATATTAATTGAGAATTGAAGTCTTTAGTTATTGGACATTTCACATAGCGCTATCTAGCCCAAAGCTAAGCAGCTAGGCTTGTGTTATGGTGACCAGACAATGAATAAGGTTAATTAATACTGATAAAATTTTCTTTTGTAAATATATTATCCTAACTAATATTATAAATCTGAAAATTTGTTTATTGATTTGTTTGTTCTTCACGGTCAAACGATTTGGATGGAGAAGGACATTGGATTTTAATCTCGCAATACCCGCGGGATCGGGACTTACACACGTAAAACCGTAGGGCACAGCTAGTATTTAATATACATAAAGAAACAGCCAGACCAGAAATAAATATCAATTTGTTTCTATGTATGTTATGTATATATTTACAAAAGAAAAGTATTTATGTAGTATATCCATTGTCTAGCACCCATAACACAAGTCTAGTTACTAAGCTTGGGGCTAGATGGTGATGTATGGAATGTCCTGCAATATTTATTTATTTAAACTCACTCAGTAAGCAGCCAGCAGCCCAAATACTCCCCGTCTTCAGGGAACAGCAACGCCGTGATGCAATCCTGCATTGCATTCTCGACCACACCCTTGCGGAAAGTGAAGAAGTCTTTGATGTTCTCACGGTGGAACGGCACATCGTATCGAGGGTATACTGTCCTTGCTTCATCTTTAGGGCCTTCAGGTTGTTCTCCCGGTGCTCTGGCATCTGGAAGAACAGTGCTACATTAACTTACAAGTGTTTTTTTAAGGAAATCCTACTTAAATACTTACTTACTTATCTTAATTACTTTATCTTATCTTTTATCTTATCTATCTATACTTGTTATAAAACAAAGTCCCCTTCGATGCGTCTGTATGCCTGATTGTGATAAAGTTAAAAATTGATGAATAGTTTTTCTTACGGTTTTCACCAATGGACGGAGTGATTCATAAGGAAGGGTTTGGTGTATAATTCATTAATGTTTTGTATAAATTCGTAAAAAGAAACCAATGACATTGTTTCTCGATTTCAGAAGAAGAAGATTTAAGGAATTTTGTTGAGGAATTTTCATCTTAAAATTGTACCTAACTAATACAAAAAGAAGTTTCACCTACAAACATTTCACACAGCAATATTTGGCAACGATTTTAATTGCAACTAACAATTTATAAAAGTTAAGGCAATTAATTATTAGGTAAGTAAATTTTGGTTCCCATTTGCTCCATAAGTGCAAAATAATTTAACACGGTAACACTTACCAAGTAATAAATGAGTGTGATTATGGTTGATACTCATTCATGTCAAAACTACTGAACCTATTGCATTGAAACTTGGCATGTAGATAGCTGGAATCCTAAAATACCATATAGACTACTTTTCCAATATTCCCACAGGATTGGGACCTAAGCACTGAACACACCGAGACGGTCCTGGAGCAGATAATGTCAGACATTCTATACACAGAGCCACAAAGTGTGCATAGAAACTTGAATATTACAAAAAATCCCACCCCAGTATGTCCCCAACACCACCTCAGTACTTTGTGCTTTACATGGGTAAAACTGCAGAGAGCAGAGCAGTTTGTAATAGTAACAAGGTCAACAAGTAGCATAAGTGTGAATAACTAATTAATACTTCCAAGGATAACTGCTGATAAGTACAACAAACTACAAACTTTAAATTAAGTACCTATATTATTGTTTATTAAGTATTTTTACCATACTTCAAGGGAAGGGTAATGTTTGTCACACATGCCTTTGTAATATTCTTTTTTACCTCATATCGTCCAAATTACTAGACGAATTTTTTTAAATAAAGTATAGCTAGATTCGTCTTATTAGTCTAAATATTCTTAGATAGTGATGTTTAAAAAGTTTACTTGGCAGCTGCGAGATACTATTTTTAAGTGTTAAAAAATTGTTTTCTACTAATACCTATCCCTCATGATAATATGAAGCTACACTGTGTTGAATATATTCTCCAGTGGTTGTTGTAGAATATGACTAAGGAATATGGGAACCTTGAGCTGACCATCGCATCTTGGCATCAAGGGTGAACCATCCTTAACAACAGCATTCCTAATGAGGGTTGACCATAAAATCTTACTGAATACTAGACAAATTGCGGTAACCTTGAATAAATTGGGATAAGGAAATAGGTAGGTAATGGTTAAAAATAGGTTTGCTCATGCAAATAGTACCTACCCAACTAAATAACCCGTTTATTTAACGTATACCTACCACCTACCTACAAGGTAGGTAAATATCGGAAACTAATACCTATTCGAGGATCAGGAGCTATACGGCGCAGATTTTAACAGTTTATTTCGGAGTAATATTTTTGGTTTGACACACAACTAGATTCCAATAAGAATAAACATCATATCATCAAGTATTTACTTACAGCTATCATTTAGAACTAATCAATTTTCTAAATAGGTAGCAACGGGTCTAGCACTTTTTATTCGTTACTAGCTGCGCCCCGCGGTTTCACCCGCTTAAGTCCCGATCCCGCAGGAATTGGCTCTAGAAAACGTTTGTATGGGAAATAGAAAAGGGCTGTTTTTAGGGTTTTCCCGGAAATTATTCGATTTTCTCTCGCCTTTTAAACCTTCCCTAGACCTCCACGAACATTTCAAGACTAAGATAAGATAATTCTGTTCAGCCGTTCTCGAGTTTTAGTGAGACTAACGAACAGCAATTCATTTTTATATAGGTATATAGATTCAATATTTCGAGGCCACTGCAGAAAATGTTATCGAATTGCCATCGTATGCGCGGCATGCACGAACTGAATATACAATACGTTTTATTCGTGGGTTTTATTATGTCTAACTTACCGGCAAATGACGAAGACGATGATGTCAATGAATCAGCACCAGATAAAACCGAAGGGTTTGCGTTTCTTTGTGGAGTTCTCCCGTCTGCCGCATCATGCCTTTCCGCAGTATCCACACCCTCGGTGGACAGCTGCAAGGTCCCGCCGCGGAACTCCAGCTCCTCGTCTAGTAAATCACTCATTCTAGCCCGTTGTTTGTTTTCGCTATTGGGGTCTTTGTTTTTGCGTAAATAATAAAACGCTGCTCTATTTTTTTTTTTTTTTCTTTTATTATGGCTTCGCATGTGTGCATTTAGCCAGTGTCAAGTTATATTTTGCATCAAATTATGACCCGATTTTTCATAAATCGGGCCTAAAGTGTTTCAATACAGTCAAAGTCGTCATAGTCCGTCAAGTCAGGGGTTATAGTAAAGCGGTGGCAAGTTTACCATAACCTTAATAGGAGATTTGGAGGCAACGTGAAAACTGCATGTTTGACACTGATTTTTACTTTCACTACACTTGTGCACTTTCACAGAACTAAATTGAATAACATTCCACCAGAATTATACAATTCAACTCGGGTTACATCTAAGTTTCATGAAAATAAAACTGCAGCACGACATGTTGTTAACTCGTTCCCGCCAAAACTCAACGCTGCTCTATCTCGCTGTGTTATCAAAACGAATAGTGCTGCCAGAAGTAAAGCTACAACACAAGTCAAAAGTTGCAAAAATAAAAACTCCTCATATTTTTTATTAGGAGAATTGAAAATAAAATTCCTGATGTTTGAATTTATTAAAATGTGAACAAAAAGAGGAAAAGAAGAGAACAAAATTAACGAGGAATTCAAATGATACTTGGGTATTTTACATTCCATGTTTAAATCCATTATACTTCCATTATTTAATAACGATCTAATATTTCTTACATGTAACCCCATAGACTTTCAATAACAGTGACGTTCAAAAATTGCTGTCATTAATTTGAAGCGGGAATTTTTTAATTTTTGATTTTGAATTCTTATGAATTTCATGCAGGATTTAATTTCTTTTAATTTTATGATAGGCCTATGTGGGTTATGGATATTTAGAATCAATAAGGTATCAATGGAAACCACCTTTGATATTTCTGTCAGAACTTTATTTTCTTCGAATTTGTTTAGAATATGTAGTACAAAAAATAAAATCACAGAACTTTATGGAAGCTCGAAAGGTTTTTGTGTACTAAATCTTAAAATATTGATCATACATTTAAATTGGGTTTATTTAAAGATAAATATTTACCACTGTTTTAACTTCCTTCATCCTACTTGAGAAGCATATTAAACTCTAAACAAACCGACTCAAGTGGTTACGCGACAGCGTTTTTCGTTATGCAATCACGCGAAAAAAATATATGAGATATATTTACTTGTACCTGTTTGCTGTTGCTTTAAACAGCTACATAGAACATACCGCAATAGGATATTAAACGCATTTATGGCAAAAAAATTAATTAAAAGCTTTTAACTTACAGCTACTTAGAAATAAATTGCTTATTTTGTACAAAAATTTACATAATTTCGAGATATTTCAATATTTAGTAGGTATTTTAATGGTGCAGCTCCATAACAACAATGAATTCTTATGCAGAATTGCAAAATGCGAAAATCATTTGAACTGGCAGGTATATAAATTAGATTAGGTGTGTTTATATTAAGTTTCTGAGTCAATGCATAGATGAATTATTTCCTCTTATTGACCATTTTCGGCTTAATTTTACCTGAATGTCTTCTGGGGGCTACACTAACTAAATTCTAAATAATCTTGTAAATATACTTACAATAAGTACCTATCTATTTACGAAAATAGACAATTTTTTTATACATAAGTATAATTAAAAAATGTACAAAATTATTCTATTTAAAAATACACCTAAATACAATTCCCACTATAATTCGCGCATATTTCTGAGCGTGCGACTCATGTTACTAGTTTGTACATAGCTTAAAAGGTGCATTCACACGCTTAGGGTGACTGGCCTAGCAAACATGGCAAGCGAGTGAACGAACTATATGTTTAGTGAAAATTGGTACAATTCTTTATTTGCAATTAAAATTATAGATGGCGCTATAGGTAACTAAACATTTATGCGATTCATAAAAAAAAAGTGAAAGTTGAAAACGCACAGTTGAAATTGCTATTAACAAAAAAAGGTTTCTTGGGGCAAGAAATAATCCTTTACGCAGTCCTTTCCCTACAGACGCTAGAGAATAATTTCTTGGTTTCAGTATTATTAATAAGCAGTATTCATAATTTAGAAACATTAAATTAAGAAAACTGCTTATTATTTTAAGGATTCTTTATCAGATATTCATTACGTACGTAGTACATGGTACGTCCATGGATATTGTTTACTTTCTCAGTATTTTTTTGTTTTTTTTTTCTAATTTTTTTTACCCGACTGCAAGGAAAAGGTTATATTTTACTTAAAATTCTTTACCAAGACATTATTCTGTAGCGTCTATAAGGAGAGGATTATTTGTAAGAAACTTTTATCTCTGGATTCTTTTTTTTTCTTCTTGATTCGCTTAAGTATGCCAATATCACCGAACTTATTCAAAGATAAAACACGAGGACGATCGCCATTTTTGTTTCTTATGTCGTTAGTAGCAGCGACACCTGTCGGCGGGACAACGAGGTGGGTAAACTATACATTGATCCATGCAGTAGATATCCGCGCCTTCGCGGCCCTCCAGCTCGCCTATCGCTTCACATACTTGTCTGGAATAACAGAAAAATTATATTAATTATCGGCTTAATATTTTAGTAATGTTTATTTAAACTATAAGTTTAGTGACTAACGAACCTACTTTGTACAAGTAAATTCAACCAGGGATTGAATTACAGATCAACTAAGTTCAAGGGGTTTGGAAGTCTTCTATGGATGCTTAGGCAAAGTAATTGAGCAAGAGCATTGTTGGTCTAGTTAAAGACACCTCGTCTTTAATTTCGAGGGTCGTAGGTTCGAATTCCGGCTAGCCGTGCACCAATGGATTTTTCTTAAGAATATTTTATTGAGAAAAACATCGTGATGAAACCCGCGACTTAGTGGGCTATTGACAAGTTCTTTCCTTTTGTCACGGTCGACTAAGTTGAGAGGGTGCCTCCTCATCCTCACGGAAAAAGGAAGCAACTAAAGGGTACTGAGTAAAGCCTGATACAAGTAGTAATATTACACAAGTACTGCATTCCGTGTCCTATTGGCCATCTTGCATATTGACGACATTAGTGTAAAAGTCGGAAAACAAAAATTTAAATTTAGGGTTAAAATTTTAACTGGTAAAAAAGGGGTTAAAGTTTTCCACAAGAATCCCCTCCTTTAATTCTTGTCCATCTAAAGGTTGCTTGGAAGAAATCGCTTTTAGCGATAAGGCGCCCATTGTGCCATTTGTTTGGTTTATATTGATTTTTTATTAGGAATTTAAGTTAGAACCTCAGGTTAGGTTTAATATCCTCTCAACTGGCAGAAAAGGTTGACTCTACATTTTCATCATGGCGCCATCTGTGTGCCAGTTGATGAAATATAGTACAATAATTAGTTTATCTATCAAGCCACGTTTACGGAGCGTCTTTTGCCTATTACTTGCTATGTTATATTGTTAAAATAAATATTGCATTTGTGCGAGGTTCGTAAAGTCGTACCATATACATACACGTACCGCGCTCAAAGCCCGCGATAAAAGCTATACAATAGCTTAAATAGAATGTAGTACTCACGGGCAAGAACACAATGCTTCAGGACAGTTCGGTGGATACCGGAGGCAGTTGGTCTGACACCAGTTCTGCATGCCTGGTATCCTCAGGTAGCCACGCGTCGGTACGCACACTTGGTCCCTGCGAAACGTTATAAAGATATTCTTTTAGTACTTGTCTACACTGTCTCTTTTATATGCAGTAGACGTAGGTAGGTAGTGTAACTGTGTAACCGATCAGCAAGCTGATTCACAAACCATCGGAAGGCTACCGAAACGAATAAAACTGAAAAAACAAGGATGGCAACAGGAGAAAAGTCGCGGGAGTGAAAGAGCAGCAAAAATATTTTTCGTTTCGGTTGCTTTCCGACGGTTTGTGAATTAGCCTTCTGCCCAAGTAAAAACTTGGGCAGAAGGCTAATTCTCGTAAATGAAATTGTTTAAATTACATTCATTCCAATTGCATTTCGATTACAAAAATACCCTTTTGGTGTTCTTGAGAACTTGAGGCTGACTTTGTAGGTATTTTAAGCTACTTTGAGGGTATTTTTTGTAGTCGAAACGCGATCGGAATGCTATTGCAATGTTATTCACGAGAATTCACTTTTAGATCAGTGATCAGTTACAGTCAGTCTTACGGTGGACACGGTGTGGGTTGGACGTGCGCCTAAGCTCGAAACTGGGTATCTACATGAGACAGTAATATTGGGGTGAACTTGGCAATATAATACCCCCTCCAGTCACATTGGCGACTGAGATTCACAACCAGTTGCCAAAGAAGAACTAACATACCTTTAGTCAGCACCCCTGAAAACCTATGAAACGACACCCCACTCCCTCCAAATAATTTGTACGAGTATAATTTGACAGCTGTCAATTGTTGTCTTTTGTTGTTTTTCGACCGTCTTTTTTTTGTTAACGATTAACTTTTGTTTTATTTTTTCTTTTCGTTTTTGATTTCTGTTCTAACCGGACCAGTGAGAAAAGACCATGGAAAAGACAACTGAACTAATAGGGTAGAAACCAGGTGTAAAATTAGTTTCATTTTAGGTTCAACAGAACAAACGAGAGAAAAAAACTCACTAGTCAATTAATTAAACTGGCCAACTGAATTAGTGAGAATAAACGTATCAGATCTGACTTTTGTAACCCAAAGGTACTAGAAGAGAACTTTATAAATCAGGTAAAATAAGGAGTAAGTGTCTTAAACAAGCTGAATACGATAAAATTAGGGCACTAATAAAACAGTTTCATGCCGAATTAGAATTTACATTATTAGAAATTTACACAGATAATTAACATTTGTTAGTTACCATAACATTCTCGTACTTATTGTAAAGTGAGTAGGTATATAGGTTTAGGTATATAAGTTATGTTATCTACTTTTATATACACGGTTTATATACAAAATAACTAAGGACGCTTAGGCCGGGCCGAAAAAACTTTTTTTCGATTTTTATATTGTAATAGCGAAATTATTTGGCTATTGGGAGCTAATATGACGTATGCAAAATATTATTACAATCCGTTAAGTGCATCAGCCTCCGGATCGAGGTCAAATTTATATCTTTTTGATGAATTTGAGAACTTATCAAACTGCTATTAGGGTACATTAAATGCACTGTAAGTTTGATTAAAGCTTATTTTTATAATACTATTATATTTATATTACCAACCAACATTGAGTTTTTAGGAAAAACACTTTTAAGTTGATATATTTTATAACTTTGAAGATATATCGAACCGCGAGAGCTTTAATCTTGTTTTCGTAATGCATCTAATTGGATCAAAAGTTGTGTTGTAGTGATTCTTTACTGTGGATCGTACTCGTTCCTCGTATATTTGGTAGCACAAGTGATTTAAGTGAGAACTTATAACCGACGTATGAAGATATTATAAAATGTAACGAAAAAAACGAGACATTCATTATAAGATTCAAAAAATACCAAAAAAGAACCAACTTTTCCGGATGTAGGTTAAATTATTGTTGCAAAAATTGGAAATATATAGAAGAAAGCATTGTTACCGACCATATCTCATGTTAGAGTGCAACAAATTCTTAAGGCTCATCACTTGAAGTTTAAAAATCTATTGAAAACTCATCCTAAAATCCCAAAATCACAACCGGAAGATTTTCGTGGTGCTGGCAAAGTTTTATTTGATATTTCTTTAAAATCCTTTAAATATTCGAATTTTTAAATGTTCTTGCTCATAAGAAAAGAAAGTGCCAGTTGCCGAGCAAGCTTTCCTTGACGATCAAAGAAAAATATTGATTGGAAAAGCAGACTTGGATACAACGAAGACAAATGAACAAAGAGTTCAAGAAAATGAGAAATGTTGTTTAGTTTTCGTGTAGAAGCTCCATCTACTTCTGCTTCTCCTAGTAAAAGCTTTCTTAACTTCAGCTTCAGAGAGTAATTTGTCTGACAGTAGGTGTTAAAGGTTTTGAACAGGTAAAAACGTAGAAAAAAAAAACTTTGAAACTTCTGCTTCCTTGAATTCTTCGGCTTTGGTTCAAACCTGCGACAGATATCGGGTATTAAACGCTAAAGTTACTTCGCGTATCCTGAAAATCTTCTTTTAACAATGCTCGGAAACTTATGCTAAAATTTGAAGATTTTTTCCATATAAAGGATTTTCATGTAGAATAAGATACCTATAATTGAAAAAACTAACGTTTTTTTTCCAAGGTTTCTTGATTAATATAATCAAATAGATCATTAAAATCTATTTTCATTAGTTGTAATCCATATTTAACTTTAATACAAAAAGTAACTAGAGTTTCTAGGAACGTCGATATAAATGATTTTTTCAAAAATTCAAAGTCGATCCGGAGGCAGAAGATATTTTCTAATTGCTATGAAACTTTATTATAGGTTTTTTATTATCACATAGCCAATTTTTAGCGCTATTACGATCGAAAAAAAAGAAAAAAATATTTTTTCATACATGCGTGGCCCGGCCTACGCATTCAAGGGTAGGATTTTTCGCTCTTGCAGTTTAGGAATCACACATTTTTGGCAGGCGTTTAATAACAAACTTGCACAAAACACATAAAAGTAGTATTCACAAAAACATCGGGCCGTTCATAGTAAATATGTTAATGTAGTTAACTCATGTATTTATCAACCACTTACCATGGCTCTACTTCAGGACTAAAATTGTCTAACACAAGCCTTTTCCAAAAATATACGCGACGAATTGAGAACCTCCTCCTTTTTTGTTTGAAGTCGGTTGAAAATACAATGAATGAACCAGATGAATGGTAACAATATTGAATTTGGAAGAACAAACTACGATATCATCGAATCCAAATATTATAGAGAGGTCATATTTAAATGCGACTTTTTAAATGTTTGAAAGAGATAATCTTCGGAACTTCTCGATTGATTTTAATAATCGTTTTACATTTAGAAAGCTACATTATCTAGACATGATATAGGCTTAGGCTACTCTATTTACAACGGAATCCTACGGGATCGGAACTGACGCTCGCTGATGAAACCGCAAGGCATTGCTATGGCTAAAATGTAATTATTTTTTGTGCATTTTGACACTGGAACATTAAGTTCCTGACACATTTTGTATGTCTTGTCTTTTGTACATAATAACACTTGCTCGTTAATAGGTACAAACATAATGACTTTTGTACACTTTAACACTGCAACATTTAGACTCCGTCGCATTTTATCACAGTGGTGTCTTGTCTTTTGTACTTATTAACACTTGCTTATTAATATTTAACATGGACTTTTACATATTGACACTGTAACATTTAGACCCCCGCGCATTTGGTCACAGCGATGCCTTGTCTTTTATACTTATTAACACTCACTCATTCATCAATGACTTTTGTACATTTTAACACTTGAACATTTCGTTCCTGACGCATTTTGTTACAATGATGCCTTGTCTTTTGTGTTTATTGACACATTAAGACCTAAATCGAACGGCCCGACACGAAAAAGAAACACAATCTTTACACAGAGAACGCCGCACAATGTTTTATTTTCCTTCTGTTGCGGACATGCTCATTTTATGTTCAATTATGGTTAATCTGATTATAATAAAGCATTTGGTTAAACACCTATTATGATAAATAATTTATTTTTCAAGATAGAGAGACTTTTTGCTAAGGTCGTTGACCTTTACCAAAAACGTTTTTTGACTGTAGCTCCTGAAAAATGGACCCTACTGAAGTACCATAAACGTATCTGGAGTGTCGAATCACAATGTATTATGTGTGCAAATGTCAAATCTCTAACTGCACTAGAAATCGAGAAATCGACTAATTGGTAACTGTAAAAAAAACGTAAATAAAAAATTAACCACTTACTGGTCGCACTTTCTTTTACCACTAATATATGCTAAAACTATCTACCTTTGGCTGATAAAAAAATTAAATGTTTATCTTGCGAGATCTCGGAGCTACGGCGTTTCTAAGGTTTTTAAAATTTCTATGGAAATAGGGTTGTCACAAAAATAAAAAAAATAAAATTGTATATTATGAATATTATTAAAAGTAGGTAAGTATCTTATGGAAAACCGGGGTATTTATTATTATACTAGCTGCGCCCCGCGGTTTCACCCGCGTAAGGCCGGGACCGGGATCAGTATCGGGATAAAAAGGCTATGTCCTTCTCTGAGGCTCCATCTATCTCTATACCAAAATTCATCAAAATCGGTTCAGCGGTTTAGGCGTGAAAACGTAACAGGCAGACAGAGTTACTTTCGCATTTATAATATTAGTAGGGATTACTAGCGATACTACTAATGAAGAATATTAAAATTACTAAACGCAGTTTGTGGGTAGTGATTTACGACAAATAAAAAATTTATAAATTAGGTTTCCTCGTCGTCGGATTGTATTAATATTTCATCTCTCATTAGCTCTATTTTATCAATTTTTGTGTTACTGGATTCTAATGTGTTAAAATGAACATTTTCTGTTGTCACTCTTAGGAGACGAAGAACTTTTTCAGGAATTGGGAGCGGTTTATTATTATTTTGACGCGTAGCAAGTGTTATCTATCTATATAAATAAAAATGAATTGTTGTTCGTTAGTCTGATTAAAACTCGAGAACGGCTGAACGGATTTATCTTATCTTAGTCTTGAAATGTTCGTGGAGGTCTAGGGAAGGTTTAAAAGGCGAAAAAAATCGAATAACCGATATTCCTACGGGATCGGGACTTACGCGGGTGAAACCGCGGGGAGCAGCTAGTTGATGATAAATAAGGAATTGACGACTCTAATGCACGGTGAAACAAATCTGTTATCGTCGTTTTTCTGTCAATTTTTCATAACGCCAATATTTATTTCTTGACTCACCTGCCTGCTTGGATAAAAAACCGATTGGTAAAGTATTGGACTCCATGATTTGCCGGCCGTGAATTAAAATTTTATGAAGAAAAAAACAATAATTTAGAAGAAAAAAATATAGTATAATAAGCGGCCTTATCGCTAAGAGCGATATTTCTTAACGTTGGATCGACAAGACATAAAAATTAGTTGACAACCAACTTCTGAAAATGTTTGTGTTGGTGTCGGAGTAAATTTTCATGTACCTGGATATGTGACAACCCTTAGTTAAAACTTTAGATGTCAATAATTTCGAGATCTTCTATTTTTCGCGTCTGATTTTTTTGTAATAGTTAGTAATTAGTGTTATGAATACGTAGTATTAAAATTAAGTGCGACCGTGCAGAGATTCCCCTTGTAGGTATTTTTTTCCGAAATCAAATTTTCTTCATTTTTTTGTCTAATAAAGATAATTATTTAATTTTTGTGAATTAATTTGATACTTTAAGTCGAGTTCCATAATATCATGAAACAAATAGTAAAAAAAGGACGCCCGAAAAGGAGATATTGCTTTTCTATGGTTTCTATGGAGATTTCTCGATTTTGTAATTTTCTCCAAAAGTATGGCAAAAAAAACGTGAAAATTTAAATAGATGCTTTGTTTTAAAGTAATCTACCTAAAAAATACATAAAGTTTAGATGTCCGCAACAGAAGGAAAATACAATAGTGTGCGCCGTCACCGCCCACTGTACACAGACAAAAAATACCTAAACTATACCTAATAACTCGATCATTCTTCTCCCTCGTTCCTTCGTCTAAATCGTTGCTGAAATATAATGAACAAGTTACACATAGAATCAATGTTATTGACAGTAACATGTAGGTATTATGAACCAGTTTACCTAACTACGTAACGTTGCATTTCTTGTAGGTTTTGGGAGTCCCCTCTGAAATGTTAATCATGGTGTATAAATAAATATTTTATGTGAAATATATAATTGGTTTAAATAGATATTTTAGATATAATTCAGTAAATCACATGGAAATATATAAGTAAACATGTCGCAGGTGCTACAGCGAGCGCCCTGAATAGGTACCATGGATTAAAAATTACGTGCGCCGTATAAATAATCTACATTTGATTTAAATGCAAATTTTATATTGTTATTGTATTTTTATATTCATTATTGCAACATAATGTATTAATTTTGTCTAATTGATTTATATATTCCATTTAGTTATTGTAGTCTACTTACCTATCATTTCTCTTAATTATCTAGTTAATTATTAATAAATTTTAATTACTTGAGAGACTGGCTAAACCAAGCCCAGGAAGCATTTCGAACCTGGGTTAGGTTTGGCTGGAAAGATGTTTGGGAGATCTTTGCCCAGCGCAGCAGTTGGATAATACACAATATAGGCTAACAAAAAAAACTAGTTAATAATGATTCTGAGTGATAGATAGATATACAAATATATGTAAGTAATAAGACAATTATAGATTCTAGATAAGATGTGTTATGTATAGCGACCATTAATAATGGCGCCCAACATGGTACACAAACACAAAACAACAGAATAACACACACATTTATACAAACACACAACAAAGATACAACACACACATAACAAAAACAAATCGAAATATACACAGACAATAAAATACCTGACAACAAGGGGATAGACGGTCCTGGGCATGTTATAATCCCTGTAGTATAACAGGAAGGGATAGTCCTGCCTGAGGTCACCGGCGAAGGCAGGTGGTAGACCTCCGGTGCTGGTGATGACGCTCACGTCGGCGCAGTTGCGGAAGGTCTCTGACCGACCGCAGCCTACTGCTTCTGTACCGTTAGGGCATATACCCCACATATTCCCTGGAATATGGAGACGAGACAAGAATTTTAATAGTTGTTATACAATGTATATTGTCTCTAAGTCATAAAGCTTGATCATTTCTCACGAAGTGTGAATAAAATACAGGCATTAGGCCTATTTCGGACACCAGCGTCTCACGGTAATTGTGACAAACACAGAAAAAAGGTTTCTTAGAGCAAGAAATGATAATCTCTCTATAAACAATCCTCTATACGCTATACGCTAGAGTTTCTTTGTTTTAGTCAAAAAATTTAAAATTCTTAATTGAAAAGCAATCAAGAATAGTTAATTGATTATTATTTCAAGATAAGAAATTATTTTAGTGTATACCTATAAAGAGAACACCTTTTTTTCTGTGTGGTATATATAATACATAAGAGCACAGTAATTCAAGCTTTCTATTTATTGTATGATAAAATAAACTTTATTTTTTATATTTGCAAGAGGACTCCAATAAAGTAGATAGATATTGATTGATGGACTGTTAAAATCAAGCGTTTTACATAATCAACAACAACTTATTAAAATGCTAATAAGAGAGTAAAACTTGAAAAAAGTATGAGAAATTAATTCCAAAACATTTAGGCACAGGTGGGCTAATTTAATGGCCAGTAATAAATCATAAATAATTTTATAGATTTCCAATATCATGTATCAGATTTAACAGTTTTAGAGTTCGCAACAATGAACTTTAATGCAAATTTTATTACTATTAAGATATAAATATGGAGAATTTCGTTAATTCAGAGATAGATTTGGCAGCTTTATGGAAGGTGGATTTCACTTGCAAACCAATCCATATTAAGTATCAAATTTCTTGTGATGTCATTGATTAATAACAGGTTTATCGGAAGGTTCTACTTTCTATAGGATCTATTGACAAAGTTGAGAGGTCAATCAATTTAAATTAATAAAGATTTGTACTTCAGCGGGTCTTTTAACTCCCAATCTAATGTAATGCATAAAAAGATCTTGGTACATAACAGAGATACACCCTAAACTCCGAATTATGTTCACCTGTATAATAAGTCCACTGCAGCACACATTGCGTGCATGTGACGTAAGCTGGAAGACGGACGCGGTACCGGAAGATCTCCTTCTTTGCCGTGTCCAGGGGAATCAGGAACCTATCTTCTCGCGTCTCCGATATGTATAGAGGATACCTGAAAAACATAACTTATTAGTGCCTACAATTCGAATTACTTGAACTAGATAATCGTTACTGTATATATAAAATAGAATGGGACCTAACCACAGACCTATGTGGACCTTACTATTGAACCTTGGGGGACTCCCTATTAGTAAACATTCAGAACTTTTAATAACGCGTATTCAAAACCAACAGTATATTGTACTAAATAAGTAAAAAACATGTTTGCGAGGGCGATCTTTACTTATTAATAGATTAAATAAAATGAGACCAAAAATAGAGCCTTGAGGTACACCCATAAAGGATATTCTCAATCAACTTTTATCTAACTACGATAATGAAGCTACAAGTGTATCAAAATCGGCGAGCGGGTCCCGGTTGAGACGAATTTTTTTAATGCCGTGTGCTTCAGAAGGTAAGGGTCAAATTAGGGTCAATTTAAGTACCTGTCAAAGCATTCCTGAGTGGCTTCCTGTTTAGGATTATTATTAGGACATAACTTCATGACGAATGTTCCCAAATGATTCGCTGTCAGCTCTACTTCTACTTCTATTTCCTGAAAGTGAAAGCAGGACAGTATTTAAATATAGTTTTAAAGCTCTCCAGCAACTATATCGTATCACAAGAACCGTAACCATATCGACAGCCAAAACGCACTAATTCACAACGTACTCTGTCGAACTTCTTTTGTTTTTGACAGGCGATGACTGAGGTATAAATGCATGTTCTAAACCTTGAAAAGCACCAATATATTGAATTACTGACCTGTCCCACGCTATAATGCCTGGTGACGATTCCCTTCCCATACATTCCACCTGCCTCGTGCGGCCGCGGAATGTTCAAATGATGCGCATCTCCGCAGACACCGCACTTCCCTTCGTTTTGTTCCCACTGAACTGAATAACAGAGATAAAACAATCTAGAATTAGGGATAACTTATTCCACAACCCGAGGGTTGTGCCATCTATCGAGAAAGATGGCGCAATATAATTTGGAATTGTCCCTGGTCAAAAGTTTTCCAAACATGAGTGAGGCCATGAATCAATTGTCAAATTCGAAGAAATCTTCGTTAAATTTTTTGACAAAAATAATAAGGAACCTATGATAGGGAAATCTCTGAATACGAGACAAAGAACAAATTTCTTTGTATCGTATTCAGTAAGTTAAAAAATAGTGAAATTGGCCTCATTTTTCAGTCTTCTTTTAATTTCATTCCTATTCAACATCATTCAAGCCTTGATGAACTTATTTTCTTTATTATCATTGATTGGGAAAGCTTCATCACAAGTTTTTAATACCGACGACACTGGACATAATTTTCGAGAATAAAAATCTAAAAAATAACCCTATACATACCTCGCTTCTTTTGCCTAACAAAACAGTTTTTTGCTTCTCAATAATAAAATTAGATGTCTACAAATCAATTTAGCGATGTTTTTTACAAACACAATAGGATTCATTAGTACTTAGTTCAGTGAACTGCGATGATGAGCATTAAGTTCACGGATCATTATCAAATCAATAGGTTTGTAAAAAAACATTGGTATTTTTGGCTTGGCTATATTTAGTGCGATAATGACTGTAGCATAGAATCAAACGAAGATCTTTTAAAGTCAATAGTAATGAAATAGCTGATGGGCCACGTGATGATTACCGAAAACGAAATACCAACATACATAGACATACTTACTTACAAACGTTAACATTTATAATTATTAATTTATTTGCGTCCTTTGTTTTTTTTTTCAATTGTCTTGTTTTTTTCGATCATCGTATGTTTTTGTTACGATCGTCTTTTGTTTTTGTTTCGAACGTCTTTTGTTTTTGTTTGGACCGTCATTTGTTTGGGTTAGTTTCTTTATTCCCCAATTGCATTTTCACCCGAATTTCAAGTTTTTGTTTCAATCGTCTTTCTACTTCTGTTCACATTCTACTTTTACATTTTTCAATTGTAATTGTTGTGTGTATTGTTTGCACATACTTACACGCTTTTTCTTTCTGTCTTCTCTCTCACTCTTTTTTTTTTCTTTTAGTATGACTTGGTCTCGGATCACATTGTGCTTTCGTCTCGTTATTCTAAGACTTGACTTAAAGAAAATCTGATGTGAATTTTACTGGTTTTAAAATCTACCTCTCAATCAAGTCACTCACCTGCATATCCCCCGCAAAATAGCTCATTATCATTATAGTTGACGGGATTTGGGAAACCGAACCTCCACATGGAGTTCCGAGCTGGTGGGTCCATCAGTCTCCCGTGACCTTCTGCTCCTCGACGGGCACTGCCTAACATCTGGAACAGATGTTCCTACATTACCTTCTGTTTCTTATTGCTAAAAGCTTTCTTTTCTTTGTAGCCTTCTATCTATGAAACAGTAAATTAAAAAATATTTTTCAATAAAGTACACGATGGTAGGTATAATTGAGGTTATTCATAAACTAGGTATCTCTAAGTCAGTTTTATCGTTTTTATTTTTTTACTAACTTGTAGTAAAAATATCCAGAATGTTAGAAACGAGGTTCCACTTGTCTTGAACCTTCTCATCGCCATCTGTGAACAAGAAAGCACTCATTAATTCCAAACTAGCTAAGCCCCGCGGTTTCACCCGAATATTTCCGGGACCTATACCCATTTCAAAGGTCCCATCTATCTCTACAAGTACCAAAAATCATCAAAATTGGTTCAGCGATACTTTCACATTTATTAGGTGTACCTACAGGATTCGAACCTACCTACATGACTGCACCAGTCCGTGTCCTCAAAACTAGAGACTACAAGGCGCCAAGCCACAGCATTCCAAAAGACTACAATATTAAATTTCACTAAAACACTTCAAAATTTATCGTAAGTAGGTTACTGAACAACCTTTTTACGATAGGTACCAACTCAAAAGACATTTGTGTAAAAAAAATCAGGCTCATAAAGTACTTCGAAAGCTAATGATAATACCCGAGCAAGTTTTTTTACAATAAATACAATAAACATGGATGTTATCGGAAGACATAAACGTCACCGTAACGATTCTCGATCTCTTGATATGTTTTATTTATTAGTTATTCAACCGTGCAAATATTGTGAGGATCCATCCATACTGGCAATTAATATGTATTTTATCGTTTATAATGAGTCAGTTAATATCATGTTTTTTTAATTAATTTTTGGAGCTTACTCTATATACGAATTCATCATCGAGAGCTGTGTTGGCTTAGTGGTAGATACCTCGACTTTCATTCTGAAGGTCGTAGGTTCGAATCCAGGCCGGCCGTGCACCAATGTAAGAAAAATTTATGTGCGCTATTTGACATTGCTCTTACGGTGAAGGAAAACATCGTGATGAAACCCGCGGCTTAGTTGGCTCCAGAAGTATTGACGAGTTCTCTCCTTTGGGACATGGTCGACTAAGCTGAGAGGGTAGTAGCTGCTGGGAAAGCCTACTCCATCCTCACGCAAAATGGACCCAATTAACCTGAGTCTAATTGCGGAAAACAGCCCGTATACAAGTACAAGTACAAGCTCGTATCACGAAACACATAAATATTATTCCTAGCGGAGATCCAGTATGATATGATAAATAGTCGAGTTTTATTTATGATCTTTTTTAGGGTAGGTATATTGGTTAAAATTGTGTGTTAACAAAAAGTATTCTTTTAACATTTTCAAATTGAGCTTAACACAAAGAGAAACAAGGGCTTATTGAAAAGTTACAAAAAACATTACTACTTCTTTCGCGTTAGCTCCAGAGTAAACTAGAGCTCCAGTAGCGCTGAAGCTGACACGCACTATTTTATTCATTTTATTTAATGTTACCTACTAATATTTTTATTAAAGTTTTAAGTACTTATAACCCTTACTTTCTCTAACCCAAGTAGGTATCATATTATAGTTATCTAACAAGTAGAGGTACTTATGGCACGACGCACCTACTTGCGCCCGCGCATCTGTCAAGGCCGCGAGGGTCTTGACCTAGACGCCTACAAACAAATTAGTACCTATTTGTTCAGCTGTCAACGGCCGATGTCATGAAATTAAAGCTCGAGCACGCTCGAGTTCCTTTTTTGAATTAGCGTTTGGTGATGGAAGACCACTCAAGTAATGTTTATCATCATTGGCCTGTTTCATCTGTGGAAATGCATTATTTTAGTTGCTAATCCGGTTACCAGAATACTAAAACTTCTTAGTTTCAGTAGTCCGGGGAGAGCACCAAACTATTTGTATCAATACTCTTTATCACGATACCTACCTACTTGTTAGGTACTTACATCCGTATAGGTCAAGAGTCTTAAAAACTATGTCCCAAATTATGGTTCAAAAAGTAAAATATTACTTTACCATTAGATTCGTCATATTTTCTTTTGTATGGTACCGTACCTTAAGAGGAAAACACGGGACTCTTATGGGATCACTCGATCGTGCTTCTGTATAGTATGGACAGCACCTAAAAAGTGCATAGTAGGGGAATACCAGTACAATTCCATTCCATCATTACATTGTATAAAACAAAGTAACTTTCCGCTGTCTGTCCTTATGTATACTTAGATCTTTAAAATTTCAGTACCGATTTTGATGCGGTTTTTTTAATAGATAGATGAATTAAAATGATTCAAGAGGAAAGTTTATATGTATAATACATGCATAATATAGCCGTGCGAAGCCGGGACGAGTCGCTAGTCTTTTATAAAGTGTTGACACATCCCTATTTCTTCGAACCAACAATATTCCTTCTCCCAAATCCCTTATAATTTACACCAAAATAACCAGTTACTGTTTTTTTAATCAATTTACCAATTAAACTAAACCTTATTTTCAACGTATTAGAATCTTAAATAGCAAAGTAACATCCATAATGCTCAATTCTACAGAATTTAATCATCCATTGAATGCAAATGATTCGCGATAGTCGACAAAACGTTCTCATGTATGATTCAATTTTGGTGTTTATCATCGCAAAAAGTGTCTGAATTTATAACTTAATCTTGGATCTACTTAGAGTATTTTTTTCACGCGGGTATAAAAATTGTCTAATTTAAAACAGTTTTTATAAATTGATCTTTCTTTTCTTCTTTTCGCAGGTCTAAAATACTAACTTTCAAAGATAAATCGTATCGGAAAAGTAATACGAATTGGATTTTTATTTAGAGTGGTATTTGTATTTATGTATTGAAAGTCGGTACTTTGGATTAACGTCGTTCAATTCTGCCATTTGACACAATTTTTAAAACACATAGAAACTGCTCGTTCGCGACCATCTGAATATACGAGGGCGGCACTGAAAATTTCGGGAATCAAGGAAGTGACACAACATTACTATTTAAAAATGTATTTATTGCTTTTCGAAGTATTCTCCGCGAAATTTGACACATTTTTCCATACGATGGAACCAATCATTAAAGCAACCATTCCATTCGGAAGTTGGGATCTCTGACCACGCAATTTATTCTTTATTTTAGGGAAAGTATAGAAATCATTAGGGCTTAGGTCGGGGCTGTACGGCGGATGGTCTAATAATTCTATGTTTTCTTGCTCTAAAAACTCCTTTGTTCTGTTCGCGGTGTGAGAACTCGCATTGTCGTGATGGAGGATGATGCGGCGGCTGCAGTTCTCTTTACGGAGTTCAGAAACGACCTGTGGCAAACAAATGCTAGCATACCATTCTGCATTAACCGTTCTTTGTCCCTCAAGAGGAATAGTCACAACATGGCCGGTTTTGGAGACAAACGTGGCCACCATTTTTTTTGCAACACTCCGTGAACGAACAATTTTTGTTGGCTTTAACTCATTTTCGAACACCCAAACTCGTGACTGGTTTTTTGTTTCGGGTTCGTACGCGTATATCCAGGATTCGTCACCTGATACGATGTTGTATACAGCATTTGAGGATCCTGCGTGGAATCTTTCGAGAGTTCTGACGCACCAAGTAACGCGAGCCACTTTTTGCTCTTCACAGAGCGAATGCGGTATCCATCGGGAAAACAACTTTTTTACACCTAATTGTTCATGCAAGATTATTTGTATTTGACTCATGCCAATGTCTAAAGTTGCCTGAATTTCGCGGTATGTTACATGTCGATCTTCCTCAATCAGCTTACGCACAGCATCAACGTTTTCTTGGGTGAGTGCAGTTTTTGGACGACCTTGACGGGGATCATCACTGAGCTTGACACGTCCACGTTGAAATTCAGCAAACCAGCGATAAATTGTGGTTTTGGATGGGGCTTCATCACCAAATGCAGAAATCATCCGGTCAACATACTGTTTTTGTGATAAACCACTTCGAAAGTCATAATAAATCATCGCTCTTGAATTTTCTCGAGTCAATTCCATTTTCTCAACGACTAAACAAGTTTGACAAAACCTTGTGACAAGACCGAGATTCTTTTTTTAAATAAATAAATGGTATTCGATTTTTAAAACCAAGGAGTTTTCAATTAAAAAGATTAAAATATGACAGGAACAGTGGAAATATTCCATTCCCGATACTTTTAGTGCAGCCTATGTATCACCATACAAATCGCGATTGTCGCAGCGATTAGTAACGTCATAAAATGCCTGATTGGTAAAATCTAATTCATATTACGATTCGGCGAAAGTAGTCATTTTAAACTTGCAAGCAAGTAGGGGTAAGACGCAAGTCTGCTCTGGACTCTACGATAGAGCATAACGTTGGAAAAGCCCTTTTATTATTCTTAAAAAAAACTCCTTTCTTTTCCTCAAAATAATGAAGAACTCACTCCACCCCGCAGTGCAATTAACTAGGTAGGTAGGTATTACCATATTTGTTTACGAAACCAATCGGTATTACAATAAAGTTGTAATTTGTCAAGATTACCATCAATACTACACAATTACTTGTAACGTGAACGATGAGCGTGTTGGGGCTGCGTCTGCGCAATTATTATGACAATTTCGATGGTTCGCTCGACGTGTGGCTATTATTCTGTCTTACAGATTATATCGGTAGTGGAAAGCAGGACAGTTAAAATATATAATAATTAAGTAAATTTTATACTTACTTAAATTACTTTGTTGTATTCCATTGTCTTTTTTTTAAACGGTATTAGCTTAGTGGTAGATACCTGGACTTTTATTCCGAAGGTTGTGAGTTTAAATTTGGACCGACCGCGGCCGTGCACCAAAGTTCCTTAAGAAAATTTTGCGCTCATAAAGTTGCTCTTACGATGAAGGAAAACATCATTAAACCCGCTGCTTTGTCGGCTCCAGACGTATTGTTGAGTTCTTTCTTCTAGACACGATTAAGCTCATAGAGTGGTATAGGTACTGGGCAAGCCTACTCCATCTAACATGTCTAATAGATATTTAAGAGTTGCTGGTGCTGTATATATCATCAAATTTAGATCGTTTTTTAAGCTCAAAAATTATCAATAAAAACGAGAAGAAAATTAACTGTCGGCGCGGTTTTATCGTAACAAAGCATTACTCAATGGGGTTTTACCCATTTAAACAATAAGTATCAGGTCACGTATACTTGGAAGTGCACCAAAGGTTATAAGAATATTTACTTTAGAATTTATCCTGCTTTAACCATAAAATGTATCATCACATCACACGCAACTGATTTGAGGTTCGCATTAATTACAGCCGCAGTCAAATTGTACGATCTCCAAACTACATGATTCTATTAATGTTCATACGATTTTACGGTTCATTCATCATTATTTCGGATTTAGGTAGATAGATAGATAGACAGATAAATTCTTTATTGTAAACACCAATTTCAAACAACATTAATAATAAAAATAACAAAGATTAAGTCTAAGTGTTACAAAGGGCGGCCTTATCGCTCAAAGCGATCTCTTCCAGGCAACTTTTGGACGGACAAGAAATTGAGGGTAGGGTGTTAGGTACGTTTCACCAATGGACAGACTTATTTATGAGAAAAGCTTATCCAAAGCTATACCTAGAGTATAAAAAAGAGTCGAAAAAGATTCCTTTTCCATAACTATCATTATGGTATTAAAATAATTTGTAGCTATGCGAAGCTGGCGCGGCTCGGAACACTGGAAATTATTTAAATAATGCGGCACATCATAACTAAATACCCTTATGACATGTCGTTAAAGATAATGTGTTATAATAACTTGAATAAAATGATGATATAAAGAAAATATTATTTTGTAACCTCGCCAACCCCCTGACTTGGCATGGGTAGCAGAACATTATAAGCCTGCATTTTTCCTGTCATATTTCAGTAAATTACACAAACGACCTCTAAATCTATACTAATACTAGCTGCACCCCGCGGTTTCACCCGCGTAAGTCCCGATCCGGTAGGAATTGACTCTAGGAAACGTTTGTATGGGAAATATAAAAGGGCTGTTTTTAGGGTTTTCCCGGAAATTATTCGATTTTTTCTCGCCTTTTAAACCTTCCCTAGACCTCCACGAACATTTCAAGACTAAGATAAGATAAATCCGTTCAGCCGTTCTCGAGTTTTAGTGAGACTAACGAACAGCAATTCATTTTTATATATATAGACTAGCTGCGCCCCGCGGTTTCACCCGCGTAAGTCCCGATCCCGTAGGAATTGACTCTAGAAAAGAAAAGGGCTGTTTTTAGGGTTTTCCCGGAAATTATTCGATTTTTTCTCGACTTTTAAACCTTCCCTAGACCTCCACGAACATTTTAAGACTAAGATCAGGTAGATCCGTTCAGCCGTTCTCGAGTTTTAGTGAGACTAACGAACAGCAATTCATTTTTATATATATAGATTATAAAGCTGAAGAGTTTGTTTGTTTGAACGTGCTAATCTCAGAAACTACTGGTTCGAATAAAAAAAATATTTTTGTGTTGGCTTAGTAGCTTAGAGCCTTCCTCGATAAACGGACTATTATCGAGGAAGGCTCTAAGCTACTTTTTATCCCGAAATTCCCACGGGTTCGGGAGTTACGCGGGTGAAACCGTGGAGCTCTTATAATAGATCTTATTTAAGTAGGTACCTATTTTTTCTTTTTATAATAATGGAACAAATTAGTGATTCGGTTTTTGATACCTCAAGTCGTCCTACTTAGGCCGTGAAAGGTATGTAGGACAAGTATAAGAGTAACGACCACATTACGACTCTTGTCTAGTAGGTAGGAATGTCTCATGTAATAAGGTGAAAAGGTTTTGGTTTTTCAAATTTTCTAATTATCATAGAAGCTAAGATTTAAAAAACAAAAATAAAACAAAACATATGGGGTATGGTCATGGCAGTTATAAGTTTTATGCAACAAAAATATTTGCTCTAGTTTCTAAATATTAGTCTAGTCCAGGGAGAAAACAGTCGACTACGTTTGTATGAAGAGAGCTCTACCCTTTCCTTAATAGTACATTACGATATAAGTGTGGTAAATTGATCTTTGCATAGAGGCGGTTTATGACGCGCGAGCGGCAGCGAGCGTGTTATAGAAGCCAAGATGCAAATATCAATTCCACACGTATATCGTACGACGTTTTTTATCACAGTTGCGAATAAAAGAAAAGACTTGAAAAGAAAACAAAATAATAATTAACAAAATATTTGTGATAACTCTATGTTTACATTTTTTTAAGGCAATATTTTTTGTTAATTATGCTCCGGAAAGGCCAGGCTAAAGACTTTTAACCTATACATCCTCGTGTGACATACATTATTTTTTAGAGTTTTTCTATTTGTTTTTGCGTCGGGGGCTAAGAACAAAATACAATGGTACGGAAAAACAATATATTTAAGTAAAGAAAAAACAAAAAATAAACTTCTCAATTTTTAATCGTTTTCTAAGTCATTATCACGTAAAATTTTCGTTCGTAAACCGACTTTAGAGACAACCATTTTTGCTAGCTAAAAAACTCTTTGGTACCTACCTTTTCGGGATAACTTTACAGCACTAGTTAACAAATCTAAAACGCACGCGTGCATAATATGTTGGATTATGAGCCTAAAAGCCGTTGAATAAGATCCACTTTATGAGCAACTGTGATAAAAAATTATTGTTAGTGAATGTGGTACTCTAGGTACTCTAGCTGTCACAATCGACCGACACCTTCAATTTTAATTAGCCTAAAAACTAGACGAACGACTCGCCTCCGCGATATTCCGCGGTACACATAATGATGACAATATCGCATTACCCTTATTGGCTTATCTCATTACATTCGTACAAAAGTAATTGGGAACTCTTTTCCCGGATATCAGTTGCCTATCAAACGGAATACGATACGAAACGACAGCTAGATTGCATCCAAATGTCACGGTCAACCGTTGCGTAAAACGAGGGCCTGTTGTCGGAAACTGCACAATGTGTCCGCGCAGCTTTTTGTTCACGCTTCACAAAATAAATGAGATCGAATTGTTTGAATGGATCCGAAAAAGGATAGTTATTAAAACGTACAAGGTGTTTCGTTGGGTGTCAAGTTGACAGTCCTTTTTCCTACTCGCTGATCGATCGAATTTGGACTTCTTGCAACTGGCTGGCTTTCTGTGTTTTTTTTATCATATTAAGCGTTTTTGTTCAATCGATTTTGAGAAACAAATGCCGAAGTTCGGAGCTCCTTTAAAACAAAACAAACTTAAGAGGTGTCAAGGGACACCCGGATGGAACCAAGTTTCTTTCGATTAATTAGTGAAAGAATTGTAATAAAATCAAAAAGTGTCGTTACAACTTTTGGTCTTAATTTTTTCCGTCTAGCCCACTTTCGCAACGCGCGATAAGGAACTTCGTTCCAATAAAAATATCTTGGAAGTTAACCCTGCTCGGAAAACAAATCGTATTAAACATTTTTTTATTATTCTGTCCTGATTAGTGTCGAACATGGACTTTTCTCATTGCCTTCAAATCTCCTAGAAGGTTATGATAAAGTTGCCATATAACTTGATACTGATATAACTTTCTGTACCTTACGTTCAGGCCTCATAAAACATTCTATAATGTATTTTTTCAGTCGGTATTTAAGTGCATCTTTAACGGTCAGTTAATTATGTCAATTATATGGATGTTTATGGCTATTTATGACAGATGGGACGTTGAGTATGATTGATTGTACTCCGGAAGGTATGTCGTTCGTTTGCCAAGTTATGAATGGGGTTGCTTTTGAAGTTGTCAATGAAAGTCGAATTATTGACGAGACGATATTAATCATGAGAACAATGGGTGTTATCGGCGTCGCCACTTTCGAGGTTTCTGTCAATCAATTAGGTGTAATCACTGACCTCCATAAATATTATGCTGGACAGCTGATTGAATGCCTGCATTTTATTTTCGCCATTTTGGCGGTAAGAGCAGTAGTGAAGGGTGGTAAGGAACTAAGAGCAGTAGTATCTACTTGGGACTAATACTAGTCATGTACAACAGTTAACTTTTGTTAATAGATGTCAAATTATTTTTTCAGAACACAAAAAATACTTAGTTTAAATTTTCCATGGAATACCAAATTTAGCATAAGTACATACCTACTTTGTTTATTATAATATCTATGGATATAGATAAGTCAATATTATTATTTTACGCGAGAATTATTACCTACTTACCAATCTTTTGAAGCCTGACTATACAGTACTAGGTAGAGATAAAACGCTGTCTTTGATCCAGTATGTAAATTAAACATTCTTAATATTTGCACTCATTTTTCAATAAAGTGTCTCTATTTGCCAGTTTAACCAGTCCACTCAGACATTGATCCAACCGCTGCGACTCAGCAATTTATTAAAACGATCCGAAAACACCTAGTTGCCTAATTGTAGTATAGCTCAAGTTACAGGCGAAAGCAGATGACATTGAAGAGGCGGATTGGGTTGGAGATGCAGTGAGATGGAATTCTGGCTATACGGGTACAGAGTGTTAAAAAATTCATTCACTATTCTCTTTATTTTTAAATGAGTTTATCGTTTGAACACTATCACACCTGATGATTAGTGACGATACGATCTAAGATGTAGCACGATTACCAAGAAGATAACTTATACACTGGTGACTTTAAGATTCCCAAATGAGCGGAGAATTTCGAGGAACGAATGAGTGAAGGTAGGAAGACGACAGTGGATCGATCGAGAACTTTTTTATCCACTTGTAGCTGCACCGACCTTATGTATCGGAACATGGACAAGTCTGCTTGGCGATACGAATAAGGCCGGTGCCTGGAAAATACCTGCAGCTGAAACCTACCACCAAAAAAGTAAAAGTGTAAGGCATTTGGGAAGGTGCTTCACAGAGTGTATTCAGGCATGATTCAGGCCCTACAGTCACATTACTCAGCCGAACTGAAACCCGATTTATATTCTGTCTGCTGGAAACGACTTTCACATGAAACTATTTACTATTTCAGATACTTTTTTTCTATCCCTTGCACCACATTAATCTAGATCTGCTACTGCATATTTGTTGATATAATTATCGCGTGTTTATGTCGTTCCCCCTCCGACCTTGACATTCACACCGAACGACCGGCGCTTGCACAGACGGGAGCCCTACTCGTCTCTCCTTTTACGATTCTTATCGATGTTCTCATTAACCAATGGAATATCAATTAAAACGATACACTTTGTCAAAACGAATAAGTACAAAAAATATCCCGAAATATTAAAATTAAACGTTGAAGAAACGTTTTTTGAGTAACCATGTGTGAATTCAAGGCAGATCGATAATAGTATGTACCTACCTACTTATGTGTACCATCTACTAGATACTAATTTATTAAAAATAGAAAGGATAAAAGTATGTAATAACATGGAAGTAAATCGAGTTAAATGGACTTACAATAAAAAGTAGAAAAACACTTCTCCTTTTTGAAGTCGGTTGAAAACCGCGGCTACTCGCGCACTGGTTTCGACGACAGTGTGCCATAATTTTCAATTGCGACTATTCGGGACTAACACGGGTAATTCCATGAGACGCAGCTTGTCCCATATTTCTTTCTTGGTTCGTTTGTTTTTTGACGGAAAATAATAATCAAAATTATTCCCAGCGTTCTGGAGTATCGACAGGTTATGTCGGAGTCTAACCGACCAAAAACTCTCCGTTGACCGTCGTCGTCCATGCAGATCACTCGAACTCTGCAGGGCCTCGGACAAGGGCTACCATAGGCTTATTTTATCACACTACAGGGTTTTTCTTAGTACCAACTGCTTCGACATTTACTGTTAGAAGAGAGTTTATTATGTAATTAGGCGAAAAACGTCCTTAAAATAATTTATTTTGACACCTCGGTTAGCATAAATAATTAATATAAAATGAGCACTAATAGGTAGACCATAAAAACATTTAGGCTGCTAACTGTTCCGATAATAAAAGTATAAAATGAAATGCATATTCTCAGACACCGTTACGTATAAATAGTTTCTGCATTTGGTCACTGCACGACATTTGAATAAAAAATGGTTGACACTTAACGGCTCCCCTAACGGATCCCCTACTCTCAAACGATCCCCTGTCGAGAACTTTCGAGGTAATTAAGTTTTCCATTTAGAATTAAAAAATAAAATAGTTTTCATTATGAAGCATTCTCGCCCAAAAGCTATACCACCCTCTCAACTTAGTCGCTGTGCCCAGAGGAAAGACCTCGTCAATACGTCTGAATCCAACTAGCCCTCGGGTTTCCTCACAAAACATTATAATCAAACCACAATTAATTATTTGTAGAATATTTGAGTATTTCCATACAAAAGACATCAACGCGCTCAAAAGTTAACAGTTGTAGCCGCTTTAAAACTGACCCATTTGTGTTCTTATATAAACTCTATATAAATATTTCTTATATAAAAGTTCTTATATAAATTTAACCTGAAGTGGTATAGGTTCTAGGCAAGCCTATTTCATATTATACATAGTTCTACGTAATAAAGAGTCCTTAATAGCATTGATTGAAGTTACTAGCGGTGTTTAAATCATCTAGATTGCGACATCTGAAAAGTCGAGAATGAACCAAAAACATACTAATAATTTAAATTAATTTAAACTGTGATAAATTAAACTTTTTCATACCTCTACAGTTTTTTTTATCAACATTTTGTTAATCTTTACTAATTAATCATTATAGATTATTTTTATGTTCACTAAATATTTGATCAGAGAAACACTTTACCTACCTACTCCACAATTAGAATAAAAAAGGTTACAATAATTACGACAAATAAAATATCTTGTTATTTATGTAACATTCGTCTAATTAAATACCAGAATGAGGAAGTCAAACTCAACTTTCCGAACATTTTTTATGAACTTGACATTTCCATCGAGTATAAAAACTGGAGCAGTTGAGACATAGCATTAACTAAACGGGTTCAGTTTGTAATAAATAGCTATATTTATGTCACTCTTCTTGCTTTATTTAGATTCCAAAGTTCCTTGGTGGTCATTTCTTACTTGAAAACGGTAGAGTTTTATCAGTTTATTTTGAAAGGTTTTTATGCGGTTATCCCAGCAACACTTTACCCATACAATTTTCACCGGTTTCCTTCCCAAACAATGGTTTTATAGCTATTATATTTTTTTATAAAGCATAAGTTTGTTGTACACATGCCCATATCATTTTATCTTTTTTCTAAGGTGAAGGAACTAAGGTGAAGGAAAACATGCAAAACCCAAAAAAAGTAAATCACAGTGACTTTATAAAGTACAGCAAACCTTGGTTTTATAATAAAAAATAATGATTACTATCTGAAGGCAATTATTCAGGAAGAAAATAGAACAATACAAAAGAAAAGAAAAAGGAAAAGGTGCTCAAAGAAAGCGCTGCTAAGATACCTACAATTGTGGCATATTGTCTTTGTTTGAAATCAAAAGTTACTTTTCCATTTATTGTCAGGCCATCGATCTCATAAAATAGTCATAAATATTAATAGGTAGGTAACCAGAGACAATAGCACGAACTTATGATTAGATTTTATGATAGTAGAACTCCCACGCCACGAATTTAAAATCGAATCACATCATCAAATTATCATACATAAAACATAATATTATTTTCGAATAAATCTATTGATTTTTCTTAGTGATCATTTTCAAAAGAAACTCACAGAATTTCCCTACTAAACTAAGTATCTACTTAGTAAAAACTAGATAAAGTAGGATACCTAAATTAAGAAGTCTTATAATATATGACAGGAACAGTGGAAATATTCCATTCCCGATACTTTTAGTGCAGCCTATGTATTTTAATATTTACATCTAATCCTATTCAGGGTACTGTAGTGCCTGGAACGTGTGAAAGTTGGAGTAAGTTTTTCCAGGGTCCTGTAGTTATAAAGTCGAAGATTAATTACGGAACATCTTGTATACTTGACTACTTACTAGTTCAATAAATACACTCTTGCTACATAGATATTATGGTTGGTGAGTAATTATTAAGTCTGGTAGGTAACTGCAACATCCGCCCATCTTTAGGTCGACAAGATTACAAACAAAATACAAAAA
Source organism: Idaea straminata (assembly GCA_951213275.1). Taxonomy (NCBI): domain Eukaryota; kingdom Metazoa; phylum Arthropoda; class Insecta; order Lepidoptera; family Geometridae; genus Idaea; species Idaea straminata. The sequence continues at coordinate 13,859,822 of OX577849.1, forward strand.
TCGGATCTTTTCTTATGAAAGTGGAGGGCTCAGTTTGTTATTTATCTACGGGGGTCAAATTAGCCCAACAGCACCTATACAACCTTGTCAGCCTAGTCGACCGTGCCTAAAGGAAAAAACTCGTCAATACGTCTGGGGATAACTAAGCCTCGGATTTCATTACGATGTTTTTCTTCTTATTACGAGCAATAGAAAATATTAGTTAAATATTAAATCAACGAATCAAACCAGAAAAAAATTAATTAAGCGTTTCAATAGAAAAAATCTTACTTTCAAAAGCTTTTATCTACCTACAGTTATTTTTAGAAAAAACCTCCTATTATTTTTTGCTGTTAAACAAATAGTTTTTGCTTTTGTCCATACCGCACGGTTATTAACCTCTATTATTATGGTTTTATCGCCAACTAGCTTAGCCCTTGGTTTTACCCGCGTAAGTCGAAGATCGGGATAAAAAGTAGTAGAAGTAGTTTGTCATTCTGCAACGTCCCATATATCTAATTCTTATGAATTAGTAGGGATTTATCACAGTTTACAAGTTGATGAAACGTAAGCGTCCCAGAAATGCAGTACAAAATGTTGGTGAAGTAAACGCTATAGACTACTTTATACCCAAATTAAATAGTGATAGAGTAGACAATAGAGGAGCAGACGATGATGAGTGCAAATATACCAGGATCTCTTTCATAGAAACTTTAATTATTGACTTTTACCAAGTAAATGTTGATATTTCGAGCGAAGTATGAGCACAATTAGAGTAGAGAAATATTCAGGCAAGTATTTATGCTTAGATATTTGTCTGTGGTCTGGTTGTTTCTATGTGTTATATGTATATATTTACAAAAGAAAAGTATATAAGTACTAATAAGTAGTGTATCCGTTATCTAGCACCCATAACACAAGTCTAGTTACTTAGCTTGGAATGTCCTGCAATATTTATTTATTTATGTTATTTTTATTTATTTTTATTTATAATTTTCTTGAAACTTGATATTTTAATTTTAAAGATGTTTTGTAAAATGTTTCTCTGTATAATATGGATCGGAATTTATTTAATTTCAAAAGGAAAGTAAAAGTTCGTTTGTCGTTAATATGCACGAACGTTAAGAAATAAGAAAATCTACAATATAAAAATAAGTCGGGTTTTCCTTCCTGACGCTATAACTCTAGAACGCACGAACCGATTTCCACGGTTTTGCATTCGTTGGAAAGGACTCGGGCTCCGTGAGGTTTACATAGGCTGCACTAAAAGTATCGGGAATAGAATATTTCCACTGTTCCTGTCATATTTAAATCTTTTTAATTGAAAACTCCTTGGTTTTAAGAATCGAATACCATTTATTTATTTAAAAAAATAATCTCGGTCTTGTCACAAGTTTTTGTCAAACTTGTTTAGTCGTTGAGAAAATGGAATTGACGCGAGAAAATTCAAGAGCGATGATTTATTATGACTTTCGAAGTGGTTTATCACAAAAATAGTGTGTTGACCGGATGATTTCTGCATTTGGTGATGAAGCCCCATCCAAAACCACAATTTATCGCTGGTTTGCTGAATTTCAACGTGGACGTGTCAAGCTCAGTGATGATCCCCGTCAAGGTCGTCCAAAAACTGCACTCACCCAAGAAAACGTTGATGCTGTGCGTAAGCTGATTGAGGAAGATCGACATGTAACATACCGCGAAATTCAGGCAACTTTAGACATTGCCATGAGTCAAATACAAATAATCTTGCATGAACAATTAGGTGTAAAAAAGTTGTTTTCCCGATGGATACCGCATTCGCTCTGTGAAGAGCAAAAAGTGGCTCGCCTTACTTGGTGCGTCAGAACTCTCGAAAGATTCCACGCAGGATCCTCAAATGCTGTATAAAACATCGTATCAGGTGACGAATCCTGGATATACGCGTACGAACCCGAAACAAAAAACCAGTCACGAGTTTGGGTGTTCGAAAATGAGTTAAAGCCAACAAAAAATGTTCGTTCACGGAGTGTTGCAAAAAAATGGTGGCCACGTTTGTCTCCAAAACCGGCCATGTTGTGACTATTCCTCTTGAGGGACAAAGAACGGTTAATGCAGAATGGTATGCTAGCATTTGTTTGCCACAGGTCGTTTCTGAACTCCGTAAAGAGAACTGCAGCCGCCGCATCATCCTCCATCACGACAATGCGAGTTCTCACACCGCGAACAGAACAAAAGAGTTTTTAGAGCAAGAAAACATAGAATTATTAGACCATCCGCCGTACAGCCCCGACCTAAGCCCTAATGATTTCTATACTTTCCCTAAAATAAAGAATAAATTGCGTGGTCAGAGATTTTCATCACCTGAACAAGCTGTGGACGCCTACAAAACGGCCATTTTGGAGACCCCAACTTCCGAATGGAATGGTTGCTTTAATGATTGGTTCCATCGTATGGAAAAATGTGTCAAATTTCGCGGAGAATACTTCGAAAAGCAATAAATACATTTTTAAATAGTAATGTTGTGTCACTTCCTTGATTCCCGAAATTTTCAGTGCCGCCCTCGTATAGCAAAGAAAATTCAGGAAAAATTTCAACAGAAAAGCGGGAAATTTGGATATGGCAAAACAACGTTTGCCGGGACAGCTAGTCGTTACTAAAAATATGAATCGTGGACATCTTGAATAGAGTGACCCATAGACTCGTCCTATATGTATATACGTCCTACGGCCGAAATGGGACAATTCGTGGAGTCCAAAAACTAAATACCACATTGTTTTTGTATGGAGGTAAACAAACAGTCAAGTACAGACATTAAGAAAAACGTTTATTCTAATTTAATTCATGTAATACGTATTTTGACATTTGATAACTGAGAAAATATTCTAAGGGATAAATTATTTAAAAAAGTACAAAAAAGATTTTTTATTTTGTTCCCTGACTAATATTTTTATTCAAAATCAATTTAAAATCCAGTGCATCAAAACATTAAAAATAAATTTTGAATCGCGTTTCCTTTACTTTGTCGCATGTCTCATTTAAATTCTTAAAATATTCGTGTTTAAAAAATTTAAGCGTATTTTTGCACACTAAATACGAGATTGGGGTCAATAACTGTTTTTTAAAATAAATAATCAGCGCCATTTTATTCTTGTCTTTGACATTTTTATGGTAAAAAAATAAATTCTCATATTGCATTGAAAATTACACATTTATTTTATTTATTTATAATGTACAGAGGATTCTTATGGGAATTTGCGATGGAAACATGATACGATCCAAACATATTTTCATCCCAAATTATTTGGTAAATGACGTTCCGATCAGAGCAATTCAATTTAACTTCCCACTTCAGAGAAGGATTATGGCCTCGTAAAAAAAGAATAAACGGGACAATTTCATTGAATCGAAAAAAGTTTATTTTATGTTAATGTTTGCATGGGATATTCGCTAAACCGTGGCGTCTTTAAGTCTCTCCCATCTCTCTAAAAGAATGCTTTTGCAATACAGTGAAACAAAATAAATGGCTAACTTTTATGCCAAAACTAGCTGTTGCCCGCGACTTCGTTCGCGATGTGGTTTTGGGTTATTTAGAATACCTAGCATTTTTCTGCATAGATACAATTTATCATTCGGTGTAAGTTATAAAAACAAAATAGGTAGTTACATTGTTTTTAAACTATATTTTTAATTGATTTGGCAAAGGCAATTCTTATTCTAGGCTTACTCATACTCCGAAAGTAGGTCTAAAGATGCCTGAAGAGCGTGTAGAAAGAAAAACTTTCGGCCCTAGGGAAAATCGCTTTCACTGACAGCTGTCATGTTAAATTATGGCATCGCGCGGCTTGTGCAATGTGTTTGTAGCCAGTATCATTATGCATTAGGGACTTCAAAAACCTAACCTCCTTGATTTAGGTAACACCAAAGAATAACAATTATGGCTTCGCACGGCTCATCCATACTGCAAGAACCTAATAGGTTTTTTCTTAGTAATCGAATTCAGGTAGATATATTTAGTTCAAGATATCTTATTTAATAAAATAAATGTAAAGATGAAAATGGTCAAAGCGACGTATGACCATGCTGCGCCTCTACCGGCGCCATGTCAAGATGTTGCAGATGTGGCTTTATGTGACCGTGCGGTCAGTGTTGTTTCTTGAGTAAAAAATACTGGCGGGAAATGCTTGCATTTTGAATGATTTTAATTAGTATTATCTTTTGTTATTTTATTATGTTTTTGTGTTAAGTTTCATCTGGTTTTTTATTTATGATTGTGTATTTTGTGTAAATAACATTTTCTAGACAAACCGTGTTACAAAAACTGTAATTTAAATCTACGGACTTCGCGTCATCACTCAGTGTTGGATAAACTAATTTATAAAAATCTGTTCGGTTAGTACCGACGTATTTGAGTATTGAAAACATGTTGAAAACAAATAGCAAAAGCAAAAAATCTACATAAGGTCCCAACCTTGTAAGAGGATCAGGTAGTATGGAGTCTCTCATTCACTCTCGTTATTAGGAAGAATTTTATGTTTATTCGTAATGAAAAGCACAGTGTTTACCTCGGGTTTGTTTTGTTTGCCCAAGGTGTGAAAGTCACTCATTTAGTCCCTCGAAGTATTAGCGCCCTCGCTACGCTCGGGCGCCAAACTCCGTCTCGGGACTCAATGAGTGACTTTCAAACCTTGGGTAACAATGTACTATTTTTGTTAATTTTTCACAAATAAAACATAATAAACAACAATATGATAAGCTAAAACTAAGTCCAATTTCTATTAGCACAAAATGTCCTATGAATTCCATTTTCTGAATTCTTGACCAAAATAACCAGTTTTTTTATTAGGTAGCTGGCAGGGCTACGTAATTTTGGAAAAAAAAATGATTTTTACAAATACCTGTATATTTTTTAACCGACATCAAAAAAGGTGGAGGTTCTCAATTCGTCACGTATATATATATTTTTTTATGTATGTTCGCTGATTACTCGTAAACTCTTGGAGCGATTTGGATAATTCTTTTTTGTTTTTACTATCTAAGGTTTCCGCTACTTGAACTCATAATTCAAACTATAGCAAGAGAAAAGCGCGATAGAAGTGTAACATCGGAGGTCTTCGGTAAAGGAGATCGGTAATATTATGTAGTAGTACCTCTTTGTACTAACCTCATTTTCAGTTTCACGTAGGTAGTATAAAATGCAAACTATTTGGTTTTATGACAGCTGCCATCTTGAGCGGAGGCATGTACTGCACCCCTACCATGACTTTTTGAAGAACTCGAAAAAAAGAAACCCTTTTTCGATAACTCTCTTGTCCGTTTGTCTGTCGGTGTGTCACTACCGATATTCTCAGAGACGGGTGGACCTAAGTAAGTTAATTTTTAGGAAGTTTCATAGTAAATACTCAATATAGTATGTTTAATCGAATACGTAAAAAACCCGTGGTAAGGGTACTGTTCCCTTCTGACGTTCGATTACGTTTTACCACGGAAAAATATTCCGATTTCACATTTTTAAATGTTTTTTTATCAAATATCTTAATTATTGTATTAAAGTTAAATTAAAACATACCCTAAATGTTATTCTGATATATTCTGAACATATTCGTGTGGACCTTGTTAAAATCTGTTCTGTAGTTTATGAGATTACCTGGTTCAAACAAACAAACAGACAGACAAACAGACAAACAGACAAAAATTCTAAATCCTACCCTATCGTGTTCAGCTAACGATTTTAAGGCGACCTGTGTATTTTTTTTCTGGATATCTTACAATTACAGATTTTTTGATGTCTACAGATTTATTATATGTATAGATTACCGTAAAAATTATCATAAGTACTTAATCCAAATATCTGCTATAAATAAATATTTTGTATTAAGATATCAATTAACATTTCCTGAACATTGTTTTCACGCGTTAAAGGACCACTTCCACTACCGCGACTTCGTCCGCGTAAAAGTCGAAAAAGGACCAAGGAATCACGGTGTCCCATATAAAATTTGCCCCCCTTTCTACTCCCTAAGGGGTAGAATTTCTTAAAATCCTTTCTTATCGGATGCCTACGTCATACAAGTAACACACCCTCCAAGTTTCAGGTCTCTACGATCAGCGGTTTAGGCTGTGCGTTGATCCGTCAGTCAGTTAGTCAGTCAGTCAGTCATTCAGGATAAAGCATTTTATATATATAGAATAGATGTTATTATTGTCAACACTATTAAAAAATTATAGAAATTAAATACTTATAAAAAAAGCTAAAGTCTTCTTAGTATAAGGTACAAAGTGAGGCCTTGTCGCTCAAAGCGATCTACGATCTTGGAAAAATGTTTGTCAAAAGAATAAAGGTATTAAAAACCGATAGTTTTCTACTAATCAAATTATATCGTCAACATCTATTACAAAATCTTCTATGATTAGTTAATTACTTAGATAGTAATCACACTGAGATATTTAATTTATAAGTTAAAATAAGTTAATACAAATAATTACAAAGAAAAACAAACAACATTATTTTATTAAAACACTGGTCGCGATTGTTTTATTTTGGATAGATATTGTTATGAAAATTAGTTTCCGTATAGGTAGGGAGCCCAAAAGGTTGGCTGCATTGCCTTTTTATTAATTATTATTTATTATTTTAATTATTATTCTTTTTTATGTCCATCCGGTGTGGCCAAAGCAGCAGCCAGCCCTTTGGGACAACGAATATGGGGAGTCTTATTGAAATATTTTACAATTGTATATTCTCAAGTATTTGAAACAAAAATCAATAGATCGATAACGAAATGTCAAATTATTGATATTTAGCGTTTTATGATTATTGTATCGATCATTAATTGTAATTTAGATTAGGTTACATTCTTGATTCGATTTTTATTTTCTTGTTGATTTAAATGTTTAAATTGTTTCAATCACCATTATATGGCAATTAGATTGATAATGTCATCGTTTTTAAAGATTCAAGGTACCTTTACATTTTATTAGCATTATAAATTCACGTAAAAACGACTGAACCGATTGCTATGGAACTTTGTATGTATTTATGAGGAACACTCGATATTATTGACTATTTTTTTATAAACTAGCACTAATTTACATTGCTCTTACGGTGAAAGAAAACATCGTGATGAAACCCGCGGCTTAGTTGGCTTCTTTCCTGTAGTTAACTGGTCGACTGAGCTGATAGGGAGGTATATAAATGAAGGCTAATATTATAATTATACTTAAAACAATACGTGTAGGTACAAGACAAGCTTAAACCACAGGATTTAAGGTAGGTATTCTTAGATTTAGATGACGGAAGTGTTCATAGTAATGTCAGGGACATTGGAATATCACTCAGTTGACATTTCTACATCATGTGGGAGTAATAAGTATATCGTTGTACATGTTGTATTGTTGTTTTTAATGTGTTTAAGCGAAAGGTATAATTTTTACTACCTACCTAAAAAATATTTTCATAAATTATATTCCTTATTTTTTCAGACATACGTAATATGATTATGTCATACTAGCATCGCTCCGCGGTTTCACTCGCGTAACTCCCGAACCGTGGGAATATCGGGTTAAAAAGTAGCCTATGTCACTCCCAATGAATCAATGTATCCTCGTACCACGTTTCATAAAAATCGGTCAAGTAGTTTCGGAGTCTATTCGTGTCAAACAAACCAATAAACAATCAAAACTTTCCTAGAATAGTTGGTTTTGTACATTTTGGGATTCTAACAGTGACGTTGACATTAACATACTCTGAGATTCTGATTCTGAAATAAATCGAACGATTGCAATAAAAGCGATCGAAACCAAAAGATAGAGATGTATTACGTAAACATGATTGCGAACTTCACTGCTCATTGTAATACAAGATGCATGAGGTTGTGGTGATTGTGATCGGTTTACTAATTAGCATGGACCTCTGATTGACTTATGGGTGTTTACCTAAATACAGTACTTATAATAATATTTTGAACGGAAAAATGCTTCTTCGATTACCGTCACAGTTGAATTTAAGAATCGCATTAACCTCTTCGAAGTAAGTTTTCTTTTATAATATTTTCTGATAGCCCAATTTAGGCCACGCACTATACAAATAATATTTTTTATTTGTATAGTGCGTGGCCTAAATTGTCAAATTGTCAGTAATCATACAGTATACCTAATAGTTTTTATACAAAATAAACTCGCATTTGAACTTATCTCACCCTACAGGAAGCGACGATGAGATGAAGCTTAGCGAAGTCTAGAGTAAATAGACTTATCTATTTACTCTAGACTTCCGACTTTTTCCGAATGTCATGCACCAATAGAATGTAGGCACCGGTGCCTAATTGAGTCCCGAGAATTTCAAGACCACCTGATAAAAGAACCGAATTTCCCGCGACTTTCGGAATTTATGAGTTTCTCCGCGGACCTATATCTCTGTGAGTTTCTTACTAGAGTCACACTAGAGTGTTTATTCATGTAGTATTATCAAAGTAGCATTTATATAAAATTTATAATTATTTTTCACACGGGCAATCTGCGAAGTTCCAGTCCCCCTCTTTTTCGATCGGGGCTTTAAAGAATATATGCGTGCTTTTGCTAAATACTAATATGTGAAATACCTACCTATAGATTAATTAGGTAGCAACTTGAATTAAGTTCGGGTCTGAATTGAATGACCAAATTCCAACCTTTTCAAATTGAAATGTCTAACATGACAGCTACAAGTTGATTACATTTAATAATACTTAGCAATAAATATTTCAATTCTATTCCTTTACCTACCTACACTACAACAATAAAATGAATTAAGATAAAAATATTATTTAAAGTTCATGCCATTTTAGCAAAACATTTGAGGTCTTTAAAATATAACTTCAAACCATCTTCAAACATGAGAATAGGTAAACAAAAGTTAGCTCAGATCGTATCGTGTTTTGTTTCCGTCTCGATTGTCTTTCGTTTTTGGTACGATCATAATTTGTTTTAGTTCAGCTCGTCTTTTGAAAGAAGAAGTTAGAAGAAGAAAGAAGAAGTTAGATTGATTGTTTAGATTTCGTTTTCTGTTAGGTACTTTATTGACTTTTGTACGTGTAGTGTAATTACAAAATATTTTTTTTCTTTCTTTTATTTTGGTTTCGATCGTCTTTTAGTTCCATTTAAATCGTTTTCTGTTTTTTTTTTCGTTCGTTTTTTTATTTTCGTCTTTTGTTTCCGATTTGATCTTCTTATGTTTCTGTTTCGAAAATAGTTGACCTACCTTCTATGTCCGAGCTCCAACCTCTTTTAAACAATCTCATTTTTGAATGGACATCATTCGCAAATGTATGGGAGAAATATTTATTTATTACCTATTTTATTTTTAAGGACAACATTTTATACATACCTATTCAAAAATGTCATTTCATTGGATATAATACAGGGTTATTGGTAATTATTAGCTAGCAAGCCTTTTGTGCACTTTTGTTCTACGACTTTTAGAAATTCGACAAAAAAATGAAAATTTTGAGGTTATGTAAATTCGAAAAACAGCTGTCATGTGCAAGAAATTTAACCATTACGTCGTTCCTTCATCTTTCGAAATACATTTAACATTAAAAAAACCTTCAAGTAGCAATATTTTACAAACGACAAAACATTAAAACAATAATGAAGACAATCAATACAACAGCAAAGAATAAGTACGGATCACTGAACACGATTCCTTACAAGCTTTTATAAATTTCAAACAAAATTACATTTATCGTTTCAAAAACCCTTTACGTAAAAATTACGATGAAATAAAGGTGAAAGGAGAATGGGAAAAAATGTACAGAGCTTGGGCCTGGGGGCCTCATGAAACGAGTCATATATCAAATGAAAGGTGGTTTCAAGAGGAACATTTTATTGTATAACCACTTTTTCAAATTAGTTGTGAGATCGGAGTTATAGGTCATTAATGATAGGTGGTCGATTCACTCTCCGTACACCAGTAGGGAGTATTAACGCCTTAATATAATCAAATGTAGCCATCGTATGGCAATGAGTCATATATCAAATGATAGGTTATTTCAAAAGGAATAATTTAATGTATGATGATTTTTAAAATTATTTTTATTTTTAGAGTTATAGGCCATTTATGCTAAGTAGTAGGTATAGGTGTCTGAGGTCTTCTCTTGTGCAATGCAAAAGCTTGATTAGAATCAGATGTTGGTCTCCTCATGAAACGAGGCATATATCAAATGAAAGGTGGTTTCAAGAAAATCATTTTATTTTAAGACCACTTTTTCAAAATAGTTGTGGATTCGAAGTTTTAGGTTAATAATGGTAGGTGGTCGGTACACTTGCGAACTTTCTCCGTACACCACTAGGGAGTATTAACACCAGAATAGAATCAGATGTAGCCATCGTATAGTAATTAGTCATATTATATCAAATAATAGTTTATTTCAAGAGATATAATTTAGTGTATCATGACTTTTAAAAAATATTTCTATTTTAGGGGTTATTGGTCATTTCTGTTAATTAGTAGATATCGGTGACTAAGGTCTTTCCTTGTGCGATGCAGATGCTTGGCTATAAACAGAATATGTTGCCCTCCTCATGAAACAAGTCATATATCAAATGAAAGGTGGTTTCAAGAAAAACATTTTATTTTAAGACCCCTTTTTCAAAATAGTTGTGGATTCAGAGTTATAGGTCAATAATGGTAGGTGATCGGTACACTTGCGAATTTTCTCTGTACACCACTAGAGAGTATTAACACCAGAATAGAATCAGATGTAGCCATCGTATAGTAATGAGTCATATTATATCAAATAATAGTTTATTTCAAGAGAAATAATTTAGTGTATCCTGACTTTTAAAAATTGTTTCTATTTTAGGGAATATAGGTCATTTCTGTTAATTAGTAGATATCGGTGACTAAGTTGCCCTCCTCATGAAACAAGTCATATATCAAATGAAAGGTGGTTTTAAGGGAAACATTTTATTGTAAGACTACTTTTTCGAAATATTAGTGGTTTCGAAGTAAGAGATCGTTAAATGTACTTAAGTAAGTATTCGGTAGTATCAGAAATTGTTGACAATGTCTGTCGTGATATAGACATCACTGTTTAGCATTATTTAGTGACACAACAGGCTGATAAAAAGCATGATGCTTATCGTAACCGAGGTATAGGTACCATCACGAGTCGTGAGCTCAGATGTAGAGTCATACGCAAGCCATTTTGATGTTGATGGTTTGCTTTGTCGGAACCTATTGCAATCAATAAGTTCTGACAAAGCAAAACCATCTTTTTTGGACTAGGTATCTTCAAAAAACAAAAGGTATTCTTCATTATTCATACTCCGAAGGTGCCTAACGAGCGTGTTGAAAGTAAAACTTTCAGCCATATGGAAAATCGCTTTCACTGACAACTTTCATGTCAAATCATAGCTTCGCACGACTTGTGTATATTGCCAGAGTTTAGTACTTAGCAGGTTTTTTCTCAGTAATCGAATTCAAGTAGGTATATATTTAGTTCAAGATATTATTAACTTATTTAACAAAATAAATAAAAAGACGAAAATGGCCAAAGCGTCGTATGACCATGCTGCGCCGCCGCCAGCGCCCTGTCGTGATGTTGCTGATGTGGCTTTATACGACAGTACGGTCAGTGTTGTTCCTTTATTTAAAAAAAATGTGTGGCACCCGGGACTGCCGCGGTAAAGCTATTGCATCGTGCGAGCTTCGTACCATACACATACACTTAAGCGAACGCTCGGCCGAGCTACATGGTGGGTGGAGTCGGGGGTGTTATGTTTTATTCTTGATTCGGGCGCTGCGCTCAAAGCCCGCGATAAAAGCTATGCAATAGCTTATGCAGATGCAGCTTATGCAGCAAATGCATTTTTAATTATTTTAAACGTTTTAGTTAGTAATATCTTTTGTTATTTTATTATGTTTTTGTGTTAAGTTTAATGTGGTTTTTCATTTATTATTGCGTATTTTGTGTAAATAATATTTTTTCGACAAACAGTGTTCTGTTATTTAACGAAATAATTTAAATCTTCAGACTCCGCGTCATGAATGTCCAACGGGACTCTGAACAGTCCCGTGGTCCAACTATTTAAAAAGTTGAACCACGACCTATAGTTGGAGGCCCAAGTGTGCGGTGGTTCAACGCGGATTGTGAATACAGAATTAATGAAATAGAGGATTATTCCTTTCGACTCCCACTTAATGGGCCCCATGGTTGGACCACCACCCCGCACTTTACTATTGAGTGGAGGTCGTAAGATTTTCCTTACGGCCCCTATAAGCGGGAGTCGAAAGGAATAACCCTTGGAAATTATTCCTCTCAATGAAATTGATAACGAAGATTCATAGTTGCATCAGCGTTAGTCTCTATTCAGTGGGAATATCGAGAAAAATAATATTTTTTGTTAATCTAGGTCTCCAACAATTTCCATACCGAGTTTCATCACAATCGATTTAGTCGATTAGAAAAATACCTAGTCCCCAAACAGGAAAATCTGAATAGATATTATTGCAGTTACAAAAGAAACGCACGATAGGTACACGAGTACCTATCGTGCGTTTCTGCTCACGTCTCAACGTACAAGACCCGTCACGAGACGTGAGCATTCTTTTCTTGTGTGGTTTGCAGGACATTGAATCTATTTATAATCCTACTTAGGTATCATAACCTATACCTCGGTTATTTTTATCAGCCTGCTATGCCACTAAATAGTATTAGGTAGTGATGACTAAATCACGACAACTATTTCTGATACAACTGAATACTTACTTAAGTACATTTATCGATCTCTAACTACGAAACCACTACTATTTCGAAAATATAGTCTTACAATAAAATGGTTCCCCTTAAAACCACCTTTCATTTTATAAATGACTCGTTTCAAGAGGAGAGCAACATCTGCTTTTAACCAAGCATCTGTATTGCACAAGTGAAGACCTCAGTCACCTATACCTACTACTTAGCATACAAAGTGTTTGTTTGTTTGTTTGATCGCTCTGATGTCAGAAACTACTGGTTCGGATAGAAAAAATATTTTTGTGTTGCATAGTCCATTGTTGAATAAGGGTTTTGACTATTTTATATTTCGATATTACGCACGTAGTTACGCGGAGCGCTGCTAGTTTGATGTATGACTCGTTGCTATATGATGGGTACATCTGGTTCTATTCAGGCGTTAATACTCCCTAGCGGTGTACGGAGAAAACTCGCAAGTGAAACGACCACCTACCATTAATGACCTATATCTCCGAACCCACAACTATTTGAAAATGTGGTCTTAAAATAAAATGTTTTTTCTTGAAACCACCTTTCATTTGATATATGCCTCGTTTCATGAGGAGACCAACATCTGGTTCTAATCAAGCTTTTGCATTACACAAGAGAAGACCTCAGTCACCTATACCTACTACTTAGCATAAATGGCCTATAAAACTAAAAATAAAAATAATTTTAAAAATCATCATACATTAAATTATTCCTTTTGAAATAACCTATCATTTGATATATGACTCATTGCTATACGATGGCTACATTTGATTCTATTAAGGCGTTAATACTCCCTACTGGTGTACGGAGAGTGAATCGATCACCTATCATTAATGACCTATAACTCCGATCTCACAACTAATTTGAAAAAGTGGTCCTACAATAAAATTTTCCTCTTGAAACCACCTTTCATTTGATATATGACTCGTTTCATGAGGCCTCCAGGCCCAGAAAGACCATTCTCCTTTGATAATGTTCGTAAGGTTTTAAAACTTGTATTGGATAAGCTTCTCGGATAAGTCGAGCGTTATCAAGTGTAATGTATTGGCATACAAGTGCCGCGAATGGACTGTGATATTTTATTGACTACTGAACTTGGCCTTCGATAAAGGTCTTGGGTAAAATGATTTTCGTGTAGCGAGTTGGTTTATCGTGTCAATTTTTGAGGTTAGATTAAAATTGCGGAGAAAAATTACTCATCTTATGAACATCTCTGAAACTATAAGAACTACAAGTCTGAAACTTTGCATTTGAGTCTTTTACGACGTAGTGCTCTCAGAAAGGGTTTTTGAAAATGTAGCCTTTAAGGGGTTAAAAGGAGTGATAAAGTTCATAGTAACTACCTAAGTTCAGTTACACTTTTTGGTAGCTTTTAATCAATACAAAAAAAATCGCATGAGATCACAAAATCATGAGTTTAAAATATAAATTTTCCAAAATTTCTAAAAACTTGTATTAACACAACCTAATTAACATACCAATCTTTAGCAAAACGGTTACACTTAGATATAGGTACCTAAAATACAAGTGATACTTAGATGCAAAAGATCTATTACTTCTATAAATTAAAATATACTTAAGAGAGATAATGGGTAGGTTACGTAACTACAATTTAAAAAATTGGGTTAATATTATAGACAATTAACTTTTAGATAAGCTAACTTATCTCTGACTGCCTTTTAATTCGAAATGAAACTAACTTGCATCAAATCTGTGTTTATTCATCCAATACTTATTTAATGAATTCTCAATTATATTAAACTAGCTGCCCCCCCCCCCCCTTGTTTTACCCGCGTTAGTGTCGATCCGGTGGAAAAATCTGAATAAATAGTAGATGAGGCGCATTCTCGTAGCGCGTATTCGGAAGAACGTTAATTTTAAATTGGTGGGTGTTTTGAGTTCCTACAAACACATAATACATTACTACAAATCATATTACTCCTTTAGGGGTTGAATTTTTCAAAAATCCTTTTCTAGCGCTTGTCTACGTTCTAAGGAACCCTCATGGGCAGTTTTAGACTCGTAGCTCTAGTAGATTTCGTGATGATTCTTTTTCTCTTTTATATTTAAAGATTCCGTTTTAAACTTGATTTAACTTACAAAATATTGAGATGTCTAATAAATTATTCACGATACATACACAAAATTAACGGTACATTGACCTCTGGCAAGTTTTTACAGATGTGTAATACCTAAATTTAGAATTAGGCACGAACCAAATCTAGCAGGCTAAAATGTAGAAAACATATTATACGTATAGAAAAAATACTACGAAAGAAAAAAAAACAGCGAATATCTATAAATGAAACTCCACGACGAGATTTCTTTAAAATACTGTTACTGGCTTTACCGAAACAGCATCATGAATGATAGTTATAAGAAATGATAAGCTATAAGGGTATTTCATACCGAGCGCCCGAAAATTCGAGAAAAGGAAAGTAAAGTCGCAATTTTAATTACCCAACTAAAAACCTTTATTATAGACACTAAAACCATCCTAAAATTACGATTTATTCATAAACGTCAATGGACGAAATTTCGATAATAGGTCGTTTTGCTACTAGGTAATTTTAATACTGTATGATCCAATAATAGAACATTTTACTACTTGGTCATTTTGATCTTGTGTCGTTTTGATATGTATAAGACATTTTTTATCACAGTTGCTCATAAAGTGGATCTTATTCAACGGCTTTTAGGCTCGTAATTCAACATATTATGCACGCGTGCGTTTTACATTGCCAACCTAGTGCTGTAAAGTTATCCCGATAGGTTAAATACGTATCTTACTGCTAATTACATACTGTTTTTATGTATAAAAAAGGTAGGTACTAAAGAGTTTTTAGCTAGCAAAAATGGTTGTCTCTAAAGTCGGTTTACGAACGAAAATTTTACTTGATAATGACTTAGAAAACGATTAAAAATTGAGTTGTTTATTTTTTGTTTTTTCTTTACTTAAATATATTGTTTTTCCGTACCATTGTATTTTGTTCTTAACCCCCGACGCAAAAACAAATAGAAAAAACCCTAAAAAATATTGTATGTCAGACGAGGCTGTATAGGTTAAAAGTCTTTAGCCTGGCCTTTCCGGAGCATAATTAACAAAAAAATATTGCCTTAAAAAATGTAAACATAGACTTATCACAAATATTTTGTTAATTATTATTTTGTTTTCTTTTCAAGTCTTTTCTTTTATTCACAACTGTGATAAAAAACGTCGTACGATATACGTGTGGAATTGATCTTTGCATCTTGGCGTC
This sequence comes from Idaea straminata, assembly GCA_951213275.1. Classification (NCBI taxonomy): domain Eukaryota; kingdom Metazoa; phylum Arthropoda; class Insecta; order Lepidoptera; family Geometridae; genus Idaea; species Idaea straminata. Next base: position 13,875,783 of record OX577849.1, read on the forward strand.
TTTAACACGCTCGCTGCCGCTCGCGCGTCATAAACCGCCTCTATGCAAAGATCAATTTACCACACTTATATCGTAATGTACTATTACTTTTAGGTCGTTCCGTAAGGGCGGAAACATCAAAAAAATAAAAAAATTGCCGGTGAAAACATGGTAAAAACTTAACACCGGATATTTGCTCAAATCGAAAACCAAAATAAATAAAAAACACTACCTCGAAATGAAATCCAGAAGACAGCTCAATCTATTTCAAAACCTCACAATGTTATCTCTACAAAACATTTTGTCGCCATTCACGGAACAATCGAATAATGGATTACAAAGGATAAATAAATAAAATATTAACAAAAACTATGGACAAGATAACACTGACAATCGTTTAGTACAATGTCTCTTCGACATATTAACATCATTTATCATTTTAAATTAAGAACGCTTACTTTTTCTTACAAACAATAACCATGGAGTTTTCATGCGATGCTAATTTTGAAGTTAAAACATTCAGAAAAAGTTTTTAAGTGAAGAGTTAAGAATACTTTGCATTTTAAACACCGTGAAAATGTATTTATTTTTGCTCATTACTATTCTGTATAGCTTAATTTATACCGAAGAAGAACTTCGCATGTAAATATCAAGGCGAACATGCGAATTATATTTGATTGATTTAAGAAAATAAAATATTATTGTTGCGATTATTTTTTATTGTTGTAACTTGATTATTTACATGATAATTTTGTATTTAGTATTACTAAAAATAACAGTTTTAACCGACTGCAAAAAAAGGAGAAAGTTCTCATTCGACGTGTATATTTTAATTGTTAAATTACGTACTTAAAGAAAGTTAGACAATACAAAAATATTCATCTTTTTTTTTCAAACAGCTTACTCAAAGAAAGATCTGTTCCACTATACCTCGATACTCTATAGACCTAGTTTGCTACAGATCCAGAAAAACTGAAAGATATCTGTGACCAGGAATAATTGACGTGTGTAATTAGGCTATATGTATAGTATATGGGGTTAATAGTAAACCCATTGCCTTTCTTGAAAAGGCAATTAAAATTGGTTGATGAACCTGGCATTAGATCTCAGCGCCAAACCACCCGAGTGATTCAAAACTAGTTTAAAAGAAAAAAAAGCGAACTTAAGTAAGTGCAATTTTAATGCTATGCCATATTTTGACAAACAAGTTGGTAAACCCTAAATAAAATCCCTCTACGCATCCATCAACATTATTTTAATAAGGTCAGTGCGCAAGCGCAGCCTCAATGTAAGGAAATTGGATAAAAAAGCAAGTAAAGTGATCGTAGTACCATCGGTAATGGTCGATAGCGGGTTAATTTATGTCTTGTTAACCTTTCTGCTTGTAAATGAGGATTAACCGATACCTAACAGTATGTAGGTAGTAGGTACCTATATTTCTTGCTTAATTTTTCGTAGCTGTATGAGACCAGGAGTTCTAAAATGGATACTTACGACGAATCGTGTTGCGATTTGAATTTGACCTATTTTGTGTGTGATTTTATATTAAAACCGGCTTAGTGTTTCGTTTGCTAGTTCGATTACCGAATTGTGGCAACTTTTTAACTGACAAAAAAGGGCGGAGGGTTTTTAAGTCGACGCGTATATATTTTAAAAGCTTTTATTTAACTTTTAATGTATGGATGTATGTTTGTAAGTATGTTTGTTCGGGTTAAATCTTGTTTTTATGTGTGATCAGCTATTACTAGAAGACGGCTCAACCGAGTGATAAAACGACTGAGGTATCCCTTTTCTAACACAAAAACGTTAGAAAGGAGATGATACCTCAGGGGTGGTCCCATTTTTAAGTGTCAGAGTCCGCTTGGGGAAGAAGTCCGAACTGTTGAATACTATTTAGTTTCAGTAGTTCGTTTTGCAGTCCGTATGGTGTGCGATTTAGTGCGATATATCGTCGACATAGTCATACCCCTATTGTAATACGGAATATTTTGCTTCAAACAGTGCCTTCGAATTTCTACCTAGCTATGTACCTATGATAAAAATCTCACAAAGAATTTCATCAACATAACTTACCAGATAATTATTACTTATTTTTCTTTTTATTATTTTCGAAAAGGTCAACATAAGTTTGTTGATAAAATGGGGCAAGTATTTATGTACCTATACAGTGTGTAACTAGAACTCTGCAATCCCTCGTAGGTACCTGTAGACCCCCAGACCAACAAAAAAATATGAAATATATTTTCATTGAAAATAATATAGAATTATTATAAATTACCCATATTTACCTAAGATTTAAGGAATTTTGAGACGTGGCAACACTATTATTGATGGCAGTGGGGGCTTAGGTGAGGTGCTGTCACATTTTAAAATTCAAACTCTGTGTAAATTAAGGTAATTTTCTCAAACTTGAAAATATTTGGTATGGTCTGGGGATGCAAGAGTGCAGACAAATCTCAAATCAAATCCATAATATAGGATTCCATTATGTTTTCTAGTAAATTAATAAGTTAAAGGACTTTAACGACTGTTATGAATTGGAGTTAAAATATTCTAATAATAGCAATTTTGTAGTTTTGTTGTGGGTCTACAATTATGTGGGCTAGTGTACTAGTCCCTACTAGCGTATCTTCCCTGGTGGGGAAGTATGTTGCCTGATTGCTATGTACCTAACAGGGATTACAGAGTTTTTATAACACACTGTATATAAAGTAAAGTGGACAAAACCTAGACTTAATCCAGTTTCCACCTATCTATATCCAGTTGGACATGTCTTCGAATAACTACCTACCTATTGATTTTTTCATCGTTTTAAAACTATGTAAATGAGACGCGAACTTTACCAATAATATGATTGAAACCTTGTTTTTGTGTTATTGAAGCAACTCACAAAGAAAAATAAGAGATTTGAATTGTGTTGAAAATCGATATGAAGGTAAATATACCTGGAGTCTTGTTTAAACATACTGTCATACTTTTCCTTACAAAATCTCGATTTTACTTAACCTAGATTTAGTCCATACATTTTAAAAGAAAGCTAAAAACTAATTGAAAATGTAAAGCCAAGTCTACATTTAATAAAATCTAAGTTATAATTATTTGTGACTTTGCTGAATGTAGCCTCTAGATAAAATAATATTATGTCTAAAATTAAAATCAATTTTTTTTTCCGATTGTCATTTGTTTTTTCATTAAGCTTATGATAATGATGATGGTCTTACTATATTAGGTTGAAGATATATCAATTTAAAGACAGCTGATAATTTTTAGACTTTTTTATGTTGTGACCGTAGCTAAATTGTTGTTATTTTAAGACTTTGTCTTAAAACTAAAAATTCTAAATGTCTCAACCTCTTTGGTATAATAATTTGCAAATCAATTCATTCTACTTTCAAAAACAAACAAATCAAAGACAGGCTGAAAACAAAACCGCACCATTTTATATTACAACCAGAGAACACACCTGGCAAATTTGAATCTTTATTTGCAAAAATTAGCATTTTCGACCAAATATTTACAATAATTATAACTGTTAAGGTGATGCAAAACCAGCGGACCGCGAAATAAAAAAATATTTTTTATATTCCAGTTTTTTGTAAAAATGACTAAATTCGAAATATAATTTTAACGTTATTTTGTTATCCGTCACAATCGAATATTAATCCATGTTTAGGCCTTGAAACAATCCTAAATTACCAATCTTATATAAAGTATTTACAATTCGTTAGCCAGCACTTGGCATTTCTAGAAAAATGCGTTTCCAAAATTTTGAACCACCCGCCGCGAGATTTGAACTCGCGATCTCCCGCTTACTGTGAGGTACGCTAGCCACTGATAGCTAAAAAACGAATCCTAAAGTATGAATTAACAGTCAGTTTTTGTTAGTAGAACATTTGGATAGTTTCAAAGCCCAATAAAGGTTTAAATAGTTGGGAAATCATGTTGTAGAGTCTTGGATTACAAAATAATATTACATTTCGATTTTTGAGTCGTTTATTTAAAAGAAAACTTTAAAAAAAGTTATTTTCGCGGGCCTCCGGATTACATTCACCTAAATACAGGATTTTAATGTTGGTTCATTCAGAAATGTGTCCCACGAAATCTTACAGTTAAAAAGCTAATAAGATGCAGATTTGAGATACGTTCTCATGCAATTTTGATTTCCTTTAATAATATTACATTTCTTGATATTCGCAGTTATTTTTAAATCATATAAAGGGTGTTATTCTGAGGAAGGAACCCAAATTACTAGTCATCAAAATCATGATTATTTTGAAATAAAAGAATAATCATATTATCTTTATTATAATATTAACGATTTATAAAATAATCAAATAATGTTACTAAACTTTTTAAAACAGTGTAAGTATTTGGAAAAAAAATATATTTATGTTTGGTATTTTTATAATCAATATTTTTGGGCGTTCTGGGTGCGTGTTATAACTTCTATAACAGTTCAAAAAACACTTTTCTATTGTGTTCTGGAGTTAACTCATTTAAAATAGATTCATTGAAAGCCCCCGTATAATGACGAAGAAATTTGCTATCTTAATTTTTTGTAAGACGGTAAAGCCTTTACTCTCCAACAAAATGTTTCGGTCAGGTACTTCTGCTAGAATTTTGTCGACTTGGCGGTAGATGTGGCTCTTCGGTAGATTCATCCTACGAGCACTTATCCGAGGGTCAGTTTACTAAGAACTCCAGGAGTAAAGTAGTATGAGTCTACCAAATAACCAAGATATGACATTCATCTATTCATTAACTCTTAAACCACAATATAGTTGATAATTTTAATTAGTTCAGCCACTTCAAACTTTTATATTTTAAATAAAAAACACGAATGCTATGATAAATAGCAGCTTAGCACCACGTCCCGGAGATATTTCATTTCTAATTTGAATAAGCGATCATTATAAAGGTCAACAGTCAACACCCATTAAATTAAAGCAAAAATACACAGAAATATTCTAAAGAAATAGGTACTTATAGTTCTGCGAGTAGTAGACCTCGCGAGAACAAACTTTGAAGAGTTTTGTGTGAGAAGGTGCCAAGTGTTCCATCCATCCCTACACAGGCAAAAAGTTTTTTTTTACTTGATAACGCCTAATAAATTGATGGAACACTTCACAAAAAAGATGACGTCGTGCGTCATGTTTTGGGAACGCGTCATGTTATTGAAAAGGTAACCATAGCAACGTATTATCGTTGCTGTTGCCACGTGATTAAAGAAGGACCAGATTGAAAGCTTCATACAACGCTCTGAGATAAGTACACTACTACAAGCTTGACGCGCGTGTGTGCGTATTTAGGCTTGTGTTATGGAAATTTGGAAAGATGGAAAAAATAGCATTTTTTTTACCGTTAGTACAGTCAGCAAAAGACTGAGGGTAGCAGGTGCTTAGTGTAAAGTTTTAATTTTTTTAATTACTGTTCAGTAATTGTTAATTATTCTAGATATCACTTAAGCTTTCGAAGTGTTAGTTATTTTACGCAGAATAACAAAAAAATATTGAACCGTCATTACAAGGCTTACAAAATTAAGGCCCACAGAGCTTTTCTCTTAAGTGGATCTGCATTTTTGTTGCCCGTATTAGTGAGCTCTACATTGAGGTGTCAATCTTTTCGAAAAATCCAAAAGACAAGTAATATAATGAAAAAAATATGGACGCGGTAATATGAGGCCGCGTGAAGCGTGAAATGTTAAATGTCAATCTGTTTTCATATGAAATAAATGAGCCATATTTATTGTTAACTTTCAGTTTGTAAATATTCATAATGAGATTTCATGTGCAGTCACTAAAACTTTGTTAAATATTTTATTAAATTAAATTACCTTTCTATTTTATTTTATTCAAAATAGCAAAATTAAAAACACAATAAATATGTTCCTAAGTAAGACTGCGAATCACTAGACCATTCTTGTCGTCGAAAAAACTGACGTAACTTCCGTTACATTTGATTTTAAAATGTTCAAATACATTTGACACGTCAAAATCACACTCGATTTTCAAAACAGACATACTTATTCAAATCTACTGGCTATATGCATAAACCATGCGGAGCTATAAATTATTGCTAAGAGAAAGAAAACAGATAACTTAGGTTTTTTTGTGGGATCGTGAAAAAAAACTATCTCTCTGGACTACAACCTGACGCAAGTATTTTTGGAAACTACCTAATGTTGTGATCCAAAAATTATCACTCAATTTAGTCAGGCTACCAATCTTTGCCAACCCTAATAAGTAATGTAAAGCAAAAAACAACCATCCGAACATAATCTTATTTTAAACCAAATGTCAGCCACTATACAACTTTGTTCCAATATTTCTGGTTTCAGTTTGTCTATACATTTATGTTTGTTTCTTTTGTTGGTACTTTCAATTGTTTTTTTTTTAAATAACCTGTGACATTGGATCGAAGTTGACTTTGTTTACTTTTAATATGCCATTTTATTAGGTGTTAGTTTTAGAAAAAAATATTATTGTATTTGGAAACATTACGACAAAACATGTTTAAATACGATATAATAAAATAAGCTTACTAATAAAAAAAATACACACAACCAAATTGAGAACGTCCTTCTATTTTTGAAGTCGATTAAAAATGAGGAACTTCGTTTCAAAAAGGACTAGACTGCGTTTCGTTACTTATTTAGATTGCTGCCAACAAAACGGCATAGGAACTATGATGAAACGCATTCTAGTTCCAGATGCCTCGATAGATATTATGGCAGACCCACTTTGCTACAATTTGCAATCGCTAAATATTTTCATGTATTATTCTTAATTTTTTAGATGGCCCAGGCTTGTGGAGAGAATGAGCAGCATACCCAAAGGAAACCAAATCCTAGGCTTGTAGAAGAAGTAAAGTCAACAGCATTAATTAATTGTTTACGGAATACTAGCCCAGTAGGTAATGGCTAATGAATTTTAGCATTATAAAGCCTACGCCAAATTAAGACGCAACATCCGGACGCAACGCAACACCAGAGCGGATCACTATACAGTATAATACAATACCTAATTACGCTCTTAACATATATTCGGCTTTATTATATGTCGAAGACAACATGTTAAACCGGTAATGTAGCGATAAATCGGAAAATTATACCTTTCAAGACGTTTTCAATTTAAGAAATCACATAGGCACTGTAATAAGCCTGTCGAGGGCTTTTAAAATTGAAGAAAATTGGTATCATTATTATACTACTGAAGAAGAAATGATCAAATTGAATTAAACGACAGCGCGAATCTGCTGTAATTGGCAAGTAGTGAACTTAATAAGGATCAAATCAACATAAAAGAGGTATAATTTTTAAGATACATAACAAAAAAAAACTTACCTTGCAAAAAAACAGTTCCAAAATGCACGTGGATAAATACTGGCACAAAATAATAAAATCACCGAAACAAAACAAAAAATATTAAAACTATTCTAAATTCAAAACGCGCGAAGTAGCAGAAATGTGTCAGTGGCGCGTCGTCGGACGGCCTAGGCCCCGGTCGTGGTATGAATACCAATATTCGACCGATACCCAATCGAAGAAAAAAAAAGTATTTTTAAGTTTTTTTTGGGAGCGGTTGTCTCACCGCGATGGCAAGGACCCGAATGGCGCGCTCGCACCACAACCGATAGGTATTACCTACTACTGGTCAACGAGACAGGACATCGGCTTATTAACTTACCAATAAGTACCTAACTGTATATTATTTGAATTTTCTTTGATGACTTGATGAAACTCTATTGTACGGGTGTTAATTAATTCTTAAGATGAGTCATCTCATCAGATTTACATTAAGTATAAACAATCGTAAATATTGATGCTCTCGCTATGTTAAGTTTTTTTTTATTATAATTTTAGCAAAATAAAATCTATTATAGATATTTACGGTGTCTACTTTCACAAACATTACACTTCCTAATATCATTTCTTACGGACCCCGAAATTATAGACCGAGAAAAAAAAACTCTCCTTGTCCAGCCCTTTGTCCATCCCTATACAGGTGGTTAATTTGATTTAAATACAAAACTTATGGAGATAATATTTCGCGATTTGCAAAGTTTCTGATACTACTATTTTGGTTTGTAAAAGTGATTTGTTCTACATTCGAAACTACACCCATTTATGTACTTAAAAAAATATTTTCAAAAATATAAAAATACACTTTTCTTAGTAACTGTACTCAATTTAATTTAATCAGAAATTAATTTAAATGCAGTTGTTATTGAAAAATAAGAGAACGTCTTCTAAGAACATTTTCTTGTAGCCACAGCAGTTTTAACACTTGCACTTACTGACCCATTCAATTTTTTTTTTCCCCTCTATAGGTATCAATCATTACATACTCGTAGCATAAAACAAAGTCACTTTCCGCTATCTGTCCCTATATATGCTTAGATCTTTAAAACTACGCAACGGATTTTGATGAAGTTTTTTTAATAGATAGAGTGATTCAAGAGGAATGTTTATATGTATAATACGTGCTTAATAAAGCCGTGCGAAGCCGGAGCGGGTCGCTAGCAGTGTATAAATTTTAAAGACTAAATAACTTGATAAACTCAAGTTTGAAGAAAGTCGAGATGTTCTGTGATTGGTGCATTTACCTATATTTGTTCAACAACGGGACAAAACTCAAATATTAGCTGATGCTAAGACAATAGCCGACCGCGACCGCTTGCGAACTGGACAAATGTTTATCTTCACCACGTCACACATTTTGCAGTTGGATAACCAAGGAATACCTACCTATTCCTTGGTTATTCGAAAAATGTCTATCAGGTGACAAAACACCGTCTTCCAAATTATGTGACGACCCAATTGGCACAATGGTCACCATACCGAACTGCCAAACATAGGGTTGCGGGTTCGATTCCCGCCTCAGACATACATTTATGCTTAAATATTTGTCTGTAGTCTGGTTTTTTCTATGAATTATAAGTATATATTTACAAAGGAAAAGTATATAAGTAGTATATCCGTTGTCTGGCACCCATAACACAAGTCTAGTTACTTAGCTTGGGGCTAGATGGCGATGTGTAGAATTTCCTACAATATTATGACTTGGAAAGCGAAAATAGCTTTTATTTATCTAGCTTTTTTTAAGTGTGCCCTTTTATATCATTTAATTCTTAACTTTTGACTTCTTTCTACAGATAATTGATGATGATTATCTACGTATTTATGACGTTATAAATAAAGGAAATATTTGAATTTACAAAAACAATTTAAAACATCCAATCTATCAAGCTAGTTAAGAAGAAGCCCTAATAAAAATGCCAAAATCAACAAAATATTAGAGAGCCAAAACTAATTAAAAACGAAGAATCTTTCGATTAATTAGTGAAGGAATTGTAATAAAATCAAAAAGTGTCGTTACAACTTTTGGTCTTAATTTTTTCCGTCTAGCCTCCTTTCGCAACGCGCCATAAGGAACTTGGTTCCGAAACTAAAGTCTACATAAATACCTACAGACACCACACTCACGAGTAGGTATATCATAAACGGTGAACGTAAACAGTTAAAGTGTACCAAATATGGTATAATGTTGGTAAAATGGGCCTCGCGTGGAATTACAATACTGCACCCACACTTCCCGCCTTCCCGCCTTCCCGCACCTCCCATACAAACATGATAGGAATGTCACAAGAAAACAAGAGCGTATCGTTTTGTTGGTTCACTTTGTGACACGGTAAAATATTTTCGTATTCTTAAATTATACTAAAATAGCTGTTTCCCGCGACTTCGTACGGGTGGTAGGTTTTTTATATACTTGCAATATTATAAAGCTAGAGTTTGTTTGTTTGACCGCGCTAATCTCAGGAACTACTGGTTCGAATTGAATAAATATTGTTGTGTTGGATAGTCCATTTATCGAGGAAGGCTTTAGGCTACTTTTTATTTTGATATACCCACGGATTTCTTTGTTCTGAATGACTGACTGACGGATCAACGCACAGCCTAAACCGCTGATCGTAGAGATATGAAACTTGGAGGGTGTGTTCTTTGTATGACGTAGGCATCCGATAAGAAAGGGTTTTCCGAAATTCTACTCCTTAGGGGCCGAAAAAAAGTTTGTATGGGACAACGTGATTCCTTGGCCCAATCTACATACTTCAAATCGCGGACGAATTCGCGGGCAAAAGCTAGTTAGATATAATTAGACAGCAAAGTAATAAAATAAAACACTCTAACCTCACAAGAAATCCCAGAAGATTATAGGAATTAATCATCGATCCAGAACCAGTAGGAAATGATTCAGATTCCATCAGCATTTGAACACATTTAAAATTCGGATGCAGATACCTGCCACCTCTCGCAGATGTAGCAAGGGATCTGTAAATAAGAGGAACATCTCAATAAATCCGATGATAAAGATCTATCAGTAAATCTATACGAATACGTCCAATGTAAAAGATTTAGGCGATTTTAAAAAGTATATTGTTTTTTTTATGATGCCTACCTACGCGGTTTAAAGGTTTTCAAATTTTTGCAAAGGAAGTGAAATAGGCATTTACAGGTCGAGAATTAAGTAGGACTTCAATAATACGAGACAGGTAATTGCCATTTCATACATACAGAATACAGGGAAATAAAACATAACTTTTTCTCGTTTTTCCAACTCATAAAATGTTGATATACCTCCCTCAGTTATACCTTCATGTATTTTTCTTTTGACTTCACTGGAAGCAGTATCCATTGTAAATTCGGCTTCTGATCTTAAATCCGGTGAATCTCCATTTCGCTCTCAAAACCGTTGGAACTCATTTTAATCATCAAAATAAATGTAAATAACAAATCAAGACGAATATCTAGCTTTGCCGCAAAATTTTTATTTTTCTTCTTGCCGAAAGGCAAACGTATTTATGGCTATACAGCCACGTAAACGCAATTTGTAATAAGCAAAAAGACTTACTTTGATATACCAATGGACCTAGAAGCTGGAGCGTTGTACGTGTTCTTTTATTGAAAATGATGACAATATTTCCATGCATGTTTGAGAACGCATATTTTTCAGATTCACAAAATAGCAAATATTCGGGACAAACAGAAGAGGCGATGTTCGGGCACATGGTTCGGGTAATAACGAAAATATACTAATATTGCTATAGGTGTTGCTCAAGTTTTGTTTAATTACAGCCGGACAAACAGACCTAACAAAGGCAAACCAAAGACATCTTTTGACTTGTACCATAAACAATTTAATTATGCAAATGGAACTTTATGACTGCCGAATAGAGGTTGAAGACACGCTAAATCAAAGTTTAAAACTTCTCCAAAAAAAAATGTGCTAGGACTTTAGATTGAAAACAAATACGATGAATCGAGAACCTCTTTTTTTGTAGTCGGTTAAGATACATCCCATGCATATATGTAGATATAGTGATTCTTTAAACATACTTAAAATAAGGTTTTCAAATAAGGGTTACTCAAAAGGTAAAAAAGTCTCTTGTCCGTCTGTCTGCCGTGTGTCACCAACGATTTTCTAAGGAACGGGTGGACCTAGCAAGTTGAAATTCATACCAGATACTGAGGTCTATATTCCCTTTTAGGTGTATAAAAATCAGGGCCCTGCTGAGTCAACACGATAAAAAGATATGGGCAAATGACATTGGGACTTTTACTAGGCGGAGTGGCTGCTTGTTCTTTTTTATTTTTTTTTGCGCGGCCAATAACCAAATTAATAAATTCGTTTTAGAATACTAATACAAACAAAAAATGTTCGAGGGTTTCATATCTAGACTCAGTCAGGGCAGAGTTATATCCATTTTAAAAATTGTTATTTTGGTACTTAATCTACCTACAAAGGAACCATTGGATTTTTAATAATTAAACCTCATTATAAGGAACTCATTAATGGAGAGTTGGAGACTTGGCCTATATAGAATCTGTGGTCAAGAGATCTACGAAAGAGGTTTTGATTAAAAAAAAAAAAAAAAAAAAGAATGTTTTTTTTTTCTTTTATTATGGCTTCGCACGTGTGCATTTAGCCAGTGTCAAGTTATATTTTGCATCAAATTATGACCCGATTTTTCATAAATCGGGCCTAAAGTGTTTCAATACAGTCAAAGTCGTCATAGTCCGTCAAGTCAGGGGTTATAGTAAAGCGGTGGCAAGTTTACCATAGCCTTAATAGGAGATTTGGAGGCAACGAGAAAACTGCATGTTTGACACTGATTTTTACTTTCACTACACTTGTGCACTTTCACAGAACTAAATTGAATAACATTCCAACAGAATTATACAATTCAAGTCGGGTTACATCTAAGTTTCATGAAAATAAAACTGCAGCACGACATGTTGTTAACTCGTTCCCGCCAAAACTCCAAAAAGAATGTTATCTGCAAATAGTTCGAACTCAGAGCTGACTGGATAAAAAAATAATGTTTTATTGGTACATGTATGAGTGAAGCCAGACGAACTAACAATCGAACTACCAATCATGCATGTAAACATTATTTTTATCTTTCTAAATATATATATTATAAATTTTTAGGATAATTATTGATTGTGAAGTTGAACAAGAAATTCAACTACCTAGGTAGGTAAGTTACTGGATAGTGAGTACCTGGGGGTAATATGGCTATTTTCGGCGAACCATATCGTAACTCCACGGTATGGTTCTACACTCGCTTTAGTGAAACCAGAATATTAAGGTAAGAAGATGAAAAGTTGAAGAAGTCGAACTTGATATATTAGATTCCCAAAGTAGGTAGGTAGGTACTTATCTACTTACATATTTTTATGGTATGGTATTTTTTTTCATGATAAATAAATAGGGTTACCTTCGTTATTGACTCATAAGATCTACATTACGTAAAAATCAATCATATAAATAGATATTTATCGACAACACAAAAACTATGCTTACAAAAGCAAGAAAGGACTGATTAAATATAATACTACATCTAGTTTATTTGTGCAATAATCACTAACATAAAATATAATATAATCCCTAACATACGGGTGTTGTATCAAAAACTGGTCATCTATCTATATATATAAAAGAAAGTCGTGTTAGTTACACCACTTATAACTCAAGAACGGCAGAAAAGATTTGGGTGAAAATTGGTAGGGAGGTAGCTTAGAGCCAGGAGACGGACATAAGATACTTTTTATCCCAATATGCCCACGGGATCGGGACTTACGCGGGTGAAACCGCGGGGCGCAGCTAGTTTAAAATAAAACGATCTCCTTGTTCTGTTATTACTACGGTTTAAACTACGATTGAAAATTAAGCGTTTTCCATTTTCACTTTTTGCAATGGCGCCATTTTTTTTCTAATGGCTTTGGCTCCGCACCTGACTTTGTGCATTGCATACCGCCCTAATCATAGAGAACTCACAAATCTTTTCGTTTATATGCTCTGTAGGTTGATGAAAATACTAGTTGTAAATAAATTATATTGTAAGCAACTAGGCTTGTGTTATGGTGACCAGACAACGGATAGAATACTTATATTCTTTTGACGTGATAGCGTCTAATAAATTGATGAACACCAGCATTCACAAAAACACATGATGTCATGCGTCATGTTCCGGGAACGCGTCATGCTATTAAAAAGGTAACCATAGCAACATATTATCGTTGCTATGGTTACCATTAATGTTTTCTTATGACGTTATCACGTAAAATTATCGACCGTAAATCGACTTTACAGACAACCATTTGTTTTTTTGTGTGATTATAATCAATGGCGTTTTTCTCTCCAAAAAAAATGATTTAGCACGGTTAGTGCATAGGTACGACCAGGTGGCAAGTAGATATCTAATATTTTTGAGTGAATTCTCGGAAATCAAGATAAAACTTTAATTATCTTAAAAAAATAGCAGATAAAGATATATTGGTCTTATTTATTTATCTTTAAAGTTGTTACAACTCAATCGATGACCCTAAAACAACCACATTCGAGTTTATAACGGGAAAAATATATTTTAATATTCTTGTCAGTATTATGGTTTAATTCATAAAAATTAAAATAGTTAGATACGTACCAACTCAAACGAAATAAAAAAAAGATTAAACAAACTTTTTTTTTTAAATTAAAACCTCTTTCGTCAGATCTCTTGACCACAGATTCTATATAGGCCGTCTCCAAGTATCCAATAATGAGTTCCATAAAATGAGGTTTAATTATAAAAAAATCAATGGTTCCCAATCTACCTATTATTGACCAAAATAACAATTTTTAAAATGGATATAACTCAGTCCCGACTGAGTCTAGAAATAAAACCCTCGAACATTTCTTGTTTGTATTAGTATTCTAAAATTAATTTATTAAGTTTGGTTGCTGGCTGCGCACAAAAAAATATGATGCCAATTTTTCCCAACGGCATTTACATTTTCGCAAAAACTTGTAAATACTTAAATCTTTACACAAATTTTTAGGATAGGTAAAGTAGGATTGAAATAAAAAAATACCATAGTATTCTTATAATACATATAATTAAAGATCTCATCTCAATATCATACAATCGTAAAAACAATTCATATTTACAACTCCCATTTCAAAAAAAAACATCACAAAAAAATATTAAAAAATAAAGTTTGTCTATAGAAAAGTCATTTACAGACATTTGATCACATATTTTTACATACATTTTTACTATTTACATTAAAAAATACTGTTCATGTTAAATATTATAAACGTAAAAGGGGTAGTAACATTTCAGTATGGAAACTGGTATAGTAGTCGCCTTAATCGTTTTTTTAAGGTTCCGTACCTTGAAAGGTAAAAAGGAACCCATATAAGATCACTTTCTTGTCCGTATGTCACCCCAGATTTAATATTTAGTTGCGCAGCCATCCTTCAAACCTATAGCAATTTATAGAAGACAGACAACAAATACAAGTTACAAATTTAAGATTTGTTTTAAGATTAATTTAGTATTATTTAGTTAAAGATTAAATGTAAGAAGATTCACATTGTTAAATTAAAATAAAAAGCATATAAGTATCAGAACAAATACAAATAACACAACACAATCTCGGAAAGTTAGGCCGCAGACCAGTTTTTCTGTGGGCGAGATGAACCCTAACCTTGCCTTGCCTGTTACTTCAATGGTAAAAAAATATTGAAGTTTTTTTTTATTAGCTACATAAAAGACAAACCTGACCCTTTACGATATTTTGTCCCATGACATTTGTTGTATGTATTAATGTCCTCTATACATTGCAATAAGTTAGAAAAGTGTAAGTACAACTAAAATGGCTGACCGTTCACTATGCCAAAATGTTACAATCTCTTTTGTTTGTTAAATCTTCCCGCAGAAACTGCTGAACAAATTGCGATGAAACACTGTATGTAGATAGCTGGAGATCTGGATTAACATATAGGTTACTTTTTATCCCGATATTCCCACGGGATCGGGACTTACGCGGGTGAAACCGCGGGGTACAGTAATAAACTAAACATCAATCCATTTAAAGGTATTCAGATCTAAGAGAGTAAATGTAATAGAAAATTTATATTTTGTTTTGCACAAACCACAGACAAATCAGGCTATTCGTTTCAGAGACTTAAGTTCATTCTTAACGAAAAGCGAAATAAATAAGCCCCATAGATGACTTTCTATTAAATATATCGCCAATCGAAAGTTTTTTTTGTATGAAATTGATATGAAGCATTTTATGAAATAGGGAAAAGATGAAACTCATCTACAATTTTATTTTCTCTAACGTAAGACGACGTGATTCTTCGTTGGGTTGTCAATTTCCTACAAAAAAAATATAAAAAATAAATTCGATTGGTGATGATGATAATCGAAAGCAATCTTGCCTAAGTTAGCACTGCAAGCGTTGCGCTGCTGTTCATCCGATTCGGACCGTAACCTTCGTTGTTAAAATTACAGAAAAGGTATCCGCTACTAATTGGAGCAAGTATGATAGATACTCCAGTCGTGGATTAATTTCAATAAGGCTCATTCAAAAAATTATTTCATTACGATGTTCTTGTCAATTTATTTATATATGATTGATTGTAAAGTATTTTGATTCAATAAATATTTGATTCCAAGCCAACTAGATTTGAGTTATGGTGGTCAGACAACGAATAGAATAATAAAAGAAACACCCAGACCAGAAATATCTGTACATAAATATTTGTTTGAGGCTGGAATTGAACCGGCAACCTTTAGCGTCGTAGGCGGGTTTTCACCCGAAACTACAAAAGTCTAAAACTTCGCATGGTTCCTTAAAGGTCGCAAGCGAGTTCTAGGGAAGGATTTTTGAAAATTCGATCTCTAAATGGGTAAAAAGAGGCTGATAAAATCTGTAGTTTGTAGTAACCATTAGCTATTCTGTATTTGTGGAAAATCAATACTTATCCATTTTAAAGAGACACCGCGGGGCGCAGCTAGTCTGCCTACAAAATAGTTACAAATTCCATCAATATATTGCACCATTAACTTGCCATTCACAAAAATAATACTACAATGACAAGAATGTCTCATAAACCATATAGACACACGATTTTCTCGTTGAATTTCACATCACTAGCTCCCATCTACACACAATATACAACACTATTTACAAGGCATTAAGGTCGAGATTACGATGCTCGTCTCTTTAACGTCACTTTGCCTCGCGCTAACTGAGATACGTATATTCTGATTCGCTCCAGGTTCGTTTTCTTTACCCATATCTGTAAAGAAACGTTATTTGTCAGATTAATTAATAAATAGTACATTACGATATAAGTGTGGTAAATTGATCTTTGCATAGAGGCGGTTTAAGCCAAGATGCAAATATCAATTCCACACGTATATCGTACGACGTTTTTTATCACAGTTGCGAATAAAAGAAAAGACTTGAAAAGAAAACAAAATAATAATTAACAAAATATTTACATTTTTTTAAGGCAATATTTTTTGTTAATTATGCTCCGAAAAGGCCAGGCTAAAGACTTTTAACCTATACAGCCTTGACTGACATACAATATTTTTTAGGGTTTTTTCTATTTGTTTTTGCGTCGGGGGTTAAGAACAAAATACAATGGTACGGAAAAACAATATATTTAAGTAAAGAAAAAACAGAAAATAAACAACTCAATTTTTAATCGTTTTCTAAGTCATTATCACGTAAAATTTTCGTTCGTAAACCGACTTTAAATAAAATAAATAAATTGATTTTTATTTCAGGCAAAACCCATATACAAATTCACTTAAATTTAAAACTAATTATACAGATGTCAGAATTTCATTTTAAAAAGTATGTAAACATAATATGCAATTTAAATTCAAAAGTCAAATTTTATATATAAATGTCCAGTTATTAAATAATAAATCTAAATTAATAAAATCGAAAAGAAATGTCCAAATTAACAAATTATACACTTAATAAATCAAAATAGAATGTCAAGAGATGCAGAACCAAATAAATAAACTAAAATCACTAAACCTAAAACTTATACCTAAGCACACAAGTCAAAGTTTGAGCATACGTGAGCGAACATACAACGCTTCACATACACACAATCAAGACGAGTGGCTACCATAGCCAGTATACTGTTGCGACTGGCCCTCAACCTGCGCAGCAGTGACGCACAGCGCCCGCGGAGTGTAGCATGGAAGCCAGCTATTCGAGCTTCTGCGAACATAGCAGATGCGCTGCAGGAGCGAGGCAGCCGCACCAGCACCCGGTACGCGTCATTATACTGAACACGCAATTTTCTTAACACACCACGAGTATGTACCGCCCAAAGACTACACGTATAAAACGATGTACAATATGCACGAAACAAGGTATTCTTTACCTCGATCGAGCAACGAGCGAATCTACGAGCTACCATGTTTGCCCTCACTGCCAGTGCCCTACGCTCCCTTTCTATATCATGGTCATCCTTCAGATCAAAGGTCACAATATGCCCAAGATATTTAAATTTATATACTCTATTTAGGGGTGAACAATTAAGAGTTATCGATGGTACATCCGTCATATCATTCATACCCGTCTCAAACACCATGTATTCGCTCTTTTTAACGTTATATATGAGACCGTGTCGCGCTGCATATCGCTCACATATACCCAAAAGCGTCCTCAATCCGCAGACTGACGCGCTCAGCAGCACCATGTCGTCCGCGTAACTTATATTATTGACACATACATCGTCTATATGACACCCGACATGAACACTGCTGAGCCCAACAATCAGCTGATTAATGTAGTAGTTGAAAAGTAAGGCGGAGCTTAACCCCCCCTGCCTCACCCCGCACTCCAACGTATATGACTCGGATAAAGTATCGGCCCAACGCACACTATTTGTTTGATTACTATACCAATAATTAAGTATCGCAATGACATTTGGTGATAAATCAGTACTCCGCAGCTTCTCCCACAACATGTCATACCCAACTAAATCGAAGGCCTTAGAGAGGTCAAGGAAGCAAGCATACACGGGCGTACTGCGATCAGTGTAATATCTAACAGTGTGCTTCAACGACAGAATAGCGCTCTCTGTTCCTAACCCCTCTCTGAAACCAAACTGATTTTCATGAATATCAAGATGTTTCTTCAATTCAGTGTTAATGAGACTGTCGAGCACTTTAGCAATGACGGTAGCCAACGAAATCGGTCTATAATTAGCTTTATCTGCCATGTTCCCCGTTTTGTTTTTGACAATCGGAACCACAATCGTTTTCATCAAATCGCCAGGTAAATAAGAATGTGAGGTGCACAAGGAGAATAACAACGCCAGCAGTCGAGGCAGGTGTGGCCCTGCATTTTGTAAATGTTCAATGCTAAGACCATCATGACCCGGCGATTTCCCTCTAGACATACTCTTCACAACTACTCTCACCTGAGACGCGCTAAACCTTACCACCTCACAGCTGTAATTACGATCTACACCTTCAGCGGAAGGCCCTAACGGAGACCTAACGAAAAAATGCTCCTTAAAAACATTAGCAATTCCCTTACCGTCAGACACACCCTCTATACTAACAGGCAGGCTAGACCCAGCCTTCACTTTGTTAGTTGCCTTCCAAAAGTCACGGAAATTGCCCTGAGAGTGATGCGTTGCCAACATATCCATTCTTATCTGTTCCTGATTATTCTGACACCACTTTAAACGAGATTTAAATATTCTTCTACTCTCACACATGTCATCATAAACAGGTCCCGACTTGGGTTTTCCATGCGCAACCCAATCAAGAAACCCGAGCCTAGCCCTCCTATGAGCAGCACTCACGTGCCTATTCCAACCTAAAACAAATCCCCTCTTCTTGCCCTCACTACTCTGACTACAAATCGCAGCCTCTCTAAGCGCAAAAACTATGTCATTATACAACTTATCTATGACTAATTGGTGTTCAGTATCATGACACAAACTATCACAACATGCTGTCAGATCAACTGGAAAATCAATTAGTTTTAATTTGTCATTACAAGCTCGATTAAATAAGTTTATTTGCTCTGGGCTCCTAGAACCCCACATTACTTTACTGTTTTGATTATTAGTTACATTATTATAAATAATTCTTGGCTTGATGTCACTTAATTTACATTCTAGAAATATAGGAAAGTGGTCAGACCAAAACACTTCATGTTTAACATAAACATCAGTTATCAAAACTTTTGCTGCCTCCGTAAGTATACAATGGTCTAACCACCTCCTCGTCCCGCTAGCTTCACATACAAACGTATAGGTATCAGAACGTAATCCTAAAAACTCAACGTCAATACATGACCAACTCCGCTCGCTACAAAATTGATCTAGCTCAGCATAAAAAGGCTTGCCGGGGTGAGCGTTAAAATCGCCGAGCACAAACACAGAGTCAATGTCATAGTTATCAACAATAGCACTCACCCGCCCCAAACAATCCGTGCATTCCGCTAGGTTGACACTCCTATCAGTAGGCATATAAACATTGAGCACTATTGCCGATTTGTTATTCACAGCAACCGTAATACCACATAACCTTTTATTATCACAGCTCACTATAGATACGTCATGAAACACACTCTTTCTCCAAAGTATGGCAGTCCCACCGTGCGGGCGGCCACGTAAAATCCCTGCCGACGTATCGACGGCCGATGTACCTGTCCATCCGAACTCCGTATCGACACAGTTGAGATAACTAAGCTCCTCCGGCAACAGCCATGTTTCCTGTAGGGCTACTATGTCAGCCACCCGACAGAGTCTCCTTATATCATCGATAGAACGCTTTATGTTCTTGCAGTTAAAACTTACAAACTTATGAGTTACTTTATCATTCATAATGAGTTGTAATCAGATTCACTAACTCGCGTGCCCTGGGACAACACCGGGCGCTGTTTGTTCACGAATTTCCTAAATATGACACCCCTAGGCCAGAGGCTATCATTAAGGAAAATAGGTACTTTATATTTCGGCACCAGGAATTTATAGGCATTATAATAGTTGTGCTTAGTAATCGCTATCTTCTGAAGCTTAACAGTTTCCTGTGTTTTTTCTTGAATATAACTAACTATACTGGATTCTGACGTTTCTCTGTGTACATTGGAAATAAATATGGGCACTTTAGCCTCTCCTGCAGACTTGAACCCGCACTCTGATTCACAGGCTGAGCCCGTTTTTCCAATAAAACGATTGACAGAGCGTGATTTTCGCCTCTGCACTTTAGTCCAGTCAACTTCATCTCTCGACTTAATAGTTAAGACCGTTTCCGCGTAGGTCGGCGCAGAACACCGACCAGTTTCATTGTTTACATACAAACTGCTCGCTGGAATGCACTTAGATTGCTCAATACACAGCTGATTGATCGGCCCGGCCGGGGAGATCGATGACGCACCATTCGCCTGCACTCGGCCGTTCTCGGCAGCGGTGCGGGTGGCGACTGGCTGCAGCACAACAGGTAGCGCGGGGACGGGCACGGCCGGCGGAGATCGTGCGCCCCTGTCCGCGGTCAGAGATCGGCCATCATCGGTAGGAGTCGTCGACGCGTCGACGCGCCGCAGCACAACAGATGACCGCGCTCGCGCTGGAGGCGTTAGCACGGGGTCGAGTGCGGGCGGCGGGGATCGCACGGCCGCAGTCTGAGAACGATTGGAATCCAACAAAATATCATAGATACCCTCATTGTTATTTGATAAATCGTTTTGTTCTCGATCTAACAAAAATTCACCGGGTGAATCCAATTGCCTTGCTCTTTTCTCTGATATTGGTGTAGTTAATCCCATGGGCCCGCTGTCCAAAAACGCAGCCCTCTTCGCATTCACATTAAATGGAGAAAAACCAGGCTTGAAGACGTTAATTTGTTTAACATTTTCAATTTCTACTTTGAACTTGTCCAATCTGTCAGTAGTAACGTAGGTATCTTTAATATTGTTTACTTCAGCACGTAGCAAAGTAAGGTCTTTTAACAGCTTGGTTACATCCAGATGATCAAACGTGATAGGAGGCAGTCTTTCCAGATCACGCGCTACAAAAGTCGGGATCTTATCTGGATCAGTCGATTTCATCAGGCTCACTATGTCATTCATATCGCGTCGCTGCTTTCCATGGTTTTTCCTTGTGATTCTGCGCGTACTTGAAGAAATAGACTCAAAAATTAACAACTTTGCCTCCTTTATCTCTTCCGATGAGAAGGACGACGTGCACACTCTTATTAGACTATCATTATCGATGACAGATATCTTATTTTGCACAAAAGCTAGAAGCTCATTAATAACAATATTACAACGACTACATTTTAACAAAGTCGTAGCCATTGTCTCCGCGTCGTCAATCGCGTTCGATTCACTCATGTCGCAAATAGGTACTCGGAGTACGTGCACACACTACAAGCGCCAGCGCAAGACTGACCACTTTAGAGACAACCATTTTTGCTAGCTAAAAAACTCTTTGGTACCTACCTTTTCGGGATAACTTTACAGCACTAGTTAACAAATCTAAAACGCACGCGTGCATAATATGTTGGATTATGAGCCTAAAAGCCGTTGAATAAGATCCACTTTATGAGCAACTGTGATAAAAAACAAGTTTAAAAAACCATCTAAGTGCGAGTTGGACTCGCACACGAAGCGTTGCGTGCCATATTGTATGGGAGCCCCACTTAAATATTTGCTTTTTTCTGTTTTTAGTATTTGTTGTTATAGCGGCAACAGAAACACATAATTTGTGAAAATTTCAACTGTCTAGCTATCACGGTTCATGAGATACAGCCTGGTGACAGACATAAAGACGGATGGACGAAGAGACAGACAGACAGTGGAGTAAGAGTGTCCCTTTTTAAATCTTTGCGTATGGAACCCTGAAAAATATGAACCTAGGTCTGATGGATTGATGGAGCACTTGGAACCTTGTTATCACACAATACTCCTCAACGTTGGTTCTTGCGCAGGGCTATTAGTATGTAATGACTAGCTGTCCCGTAGCTGTAGCTAGGTACTAAAAAAATTAAAAAAAACATACAAATCGGTTCAGACATTTAGGTAGAGTTTGGCAACTAACACCTTGACACGATAATCTTTACTAATATTAAAAAGCTGAAGGGTTTGTTTGAACGCGCTAACCTCAGGAACTGCTGGTTCGAATTGAAAATTTCTTCATGTGTTGGATAGTCCATTTATCGAGGACTATAGGCTACTTTTTTTTTCATATTCCCACGGGATCGGGACTTACGCGGGTAAACCGCGGGGCGTAGCTAGTTTTATATAGATAAGTGAGAATAGAGATTGTAAGTTACCGCGTCATCAGTGATGGCGTGTATGTGCCCTGCGAGCCGCGGCAGGTCTCTGCCCTCGACGGAGACGCTCTGCCCCCGATGGTACCACCGGCGGGAGTACAACAACTTGCCGTCCTCGACGCGGGTCTCGCAGCCGGACGCGGGGGGCGGAGCACCAACACCGCCTGCGACCACGCCACCGCCAGCGCCTGCCACGCCAGCCGGCTCCGGCGGAGACCGGACCGGTGACTCACCTGGAATATACAACGTTACTATAGACTTTATAAGTCGTAAAGCGGTGCCGGCTCATCGTTTGTTTCGTCTCACCTCTGATACACTATAGTCTGAGCACATTTTTACGTTAACCTTAATATCCAAAAGTAGATAAAGACGCACAAAATTCAAACTTTCTTAGTTTAGTTTAAGGTCAACGTGGAGCAAAATTGTAAAATCTCGAGTTTACTAAATATAGACTTTAGTCCATACAGTTTTGACAGAAAGCTGAAATAGAGATTTTGCAATTCTACTGGAAGTAGCCCAAAAATACTGTGCGTTATTTATGTTTTTAGCTAACTTATACTGTCCCACTGCTGGGCTATTATCTCCTTCACATCCTTCAAACATCTCCTATCTCCTTTCATCATTTACAGGACTTCCACTGCTAAACATAGGATTCCCCTAAAGACTTCAAGATTAGTCGCATCCTATCTTCTTTAATAACTAAATCTAATAATAATAAAACCAGCCAAGTGCGAGTTGGACTCGCACACGAAGGGTAACGTACCATGTTGTATGGAAGCCCCACATCTTTTTTTCTGTTTTTAGTATTTTAGTTATAGCACCAACAGAAATACATAATCTGTGAACATTTCAACTGTCTAGCTATCACGGTTCATGAGATACAGCCTGATGACAGACAGACAGAGAAGTCTTAGTAATAGGGTCCCGTTTTAACCCTTTGGGTATGAAACCCTAAAAACAAAAATAAAAAATTATAAATAATAACCGACTTTGCGCATGAACAGATTCTTCAAACAGGAACCTGACAGCTCACTCACTAGCCTAAAACAAATTATATCAGTCAAAAAGACTATCAGACTATCAACTTTTACCCGCCACTTTGTCGGCGCAGGAGTTGATTTTTTCCAAAATCCTTTTTTAACGGATGCTTAAGGTTATAACAGCTACCTTTATGCCAAATTTTACCCTGACCCATTCATTGGTTTGAGCTGTGCGTTAATTAACAATCAATCATATCTCTCTGCAGTTGAAAAAAATCTGCCCAGCTCAATCGCAGCTAGTTCTTAAAACTTCTCATCTTTCGTCAATTTGTCACATGTCTGAAGGATGTAGCTAATCTAACCTTTTTGCTACAATTTTTACACTTCTGACCGATTTAAATGATGTTAACACGTCAGAAATAGGTTACGAATAAGTGTCTTTTATAAGTATTGTACTTTTTAATGTTCTTGAAAATAGTTAAAACTATATAAAATAAATAAATAAATAAGATCAACTGCTGAATCTAGAAACGTAAATGACTAAATAATAAATAAAAATATAAATAATAAAATCATTTATTGCCATGATACTTACTTACATAAAATAATTATAACTAACATAAATTAATAATTTCATTTAAAAATTAATATTATAAAAAGTAATGAAATTAAATTATAAAATTACGTCCAACAAGAAAATGAAACACCTTAAATAAAGTGATAAGTTTTCCAATATCTTTTTTATAATCTAAGTCAAAATTTGTCTCTGGTCATAAAGTTCCTACGGCCAAGAGATTGGAGACAACAAAACAGACTGACAACAGAGTGATCTTAAAGGGGTTCATTTTTTACCTTTTGAGTTACTGAACCCTGAAAAGGATCTTTGGAATTTCCAATGGAATCAGCATCCACATGGTTCAATCCACGTGGCATAACTAGTACTGTATAAAATACGTAGGTCATCTGAAAAGATTCCGACCTAACATTGTTTTTTTTTATCTTGGTGTATTCTTTCATCAACAGTCATTAATTTTTGGAGCCGGAGGAGAAATATTTGGATTTATAGCACCTACATTGTGCTAACAAAGAGTTGAAATTAAATAGAAATGTAGCATACGCTTAACGGCTGCTGAAATTGAAATAAGGACCTTTTAAAAGAGATACACCAGATTCCCTAGCTATTGCTAACGAGTGTTGGCTTCTCTTAGTGAAGGAAGACATTGTGATGATGACCGCGGCTTAATTGGCTCTAAACGTATGAAGAGGTTTTTTCTCAGACTAAGCTGAAGGTGGTATATGTGCTGCACCAGCCTACTCCATTCAATACATGTTCCAGGCACTATTACTATTACCATGTCCAGAGCAAAGAACTCGTCAACACAACCAACTAAGTCACAGGTTTTAGGACTATGTTTTCTTTCACAATTTTTTTTTGTTACCCCATATTGTCCCACTGCTGGGCAAAGGCCTCCCTAACAATCGTCACACCATCGTTACGGGATCTGCCTCGATTCCGACGTCCGTTCTCTGGCACCCAATGCGTGACGGACGACCCTAGACCACCAGTCAGGATGTATTCGACTCACGTGACCAGCCCAATCCCATTTGCGATTGGGAGTTTTTTCACCATAGAGCAAGAAAATCATTGGGAAAAGTCGAAAAGTGGAAATACCGCTGTATGCGTAGTATGGTTGTGTTATAACTCACAGCTACTAGAGTTCAAGTGTTTCCTCGGAGGGGGTGCATGGTGCCTCGGTGAGGAGTGTCGCGAGATGGCGCGTAAGTCGGCCTCGATGTCACGCTCGTCTAGCAGGAAGGTGAGCGTCGTGCCGAGTGGTTTGCGACGCTTCTCTGGCACCGGTGCAGGCTCGTTGGCGCGACGACGGAGTATACGCTTCATAACTGGTTTCACCTGTATAAGGATTATTATTTAATTTTCTTATGATATTTAAACTACTAGGGATAATTCAAAAGTAAATTTATACCAAAAATAATCATGAAGTTTAGTAAGGCTAATGCAGTAAGACAAATTCATTTCGCATTTTTAGTAATCCACAGGTCTAGCCACTAACTTTTACTAGCGTAAGTCACGATCCCGAGTGAATGTCGGGGTAACAATGTAGTTTATCGCAATAAGTTCAGAAGTTTTTTGCTTAGAGCCAACAAACATACAAACTTCCTTGCTTTACAAAAAAACTTTGATTGTTCGTGTTTTAACTAGTTTTCAAAACTACCCACCTCCGTAGAATCTCCATTAAGTTCCATACTGTGCCGTTCACTCTCAATCATCTTCTTCTTATCTTCAAAGTCGTTGAGCAGGTTCTCTTTAAGTTCAACCTTCTTCTCTTCAAACTCCTTGGCTGCTGCTTTCTTCTCGGCTATATATTCCCTTTCGACGACATCGTACATGTGGTCCCTGGGTGAATATGTACTGTTTCATTTTAAAAACATATTCTAAATCAATACTTAATTATCTATACTAATTATAATAAAGGAACATAGGACAAAAATTCTGTAGGTACTTCAAAGCAAATAAAAAAATAGTCTAGGGACTTAGAAAAAGTAGTAGAACAAAAATACAAAAAACATTCAAAGTCCTGACTTAGTGATATATCAACGCACAGTTTAAACCGCTGGTATTAGAAACATGAAAGGAGGGTGTGTTCTTAGTGAAGTGTATTGATATAAAGGATTTTTGAAGTGGTGGACGAACACTTGCCTGCATTATAGAAGGTTACGAGTTCATTAAAGTTAGTCATTATGGTGCATATATTTCCATGCAAAAAAAAATTCAACTATAGGGTACAGGCATTTTGCGTTTGGATAATATAAACAACGTAAATGCAGCGGACTTCATAGTAAACTTACTTATAAATTCTATTGAGTCGTAACCGCTCATGTAGCTGGTGTTCCAGCCTCTTCACTCTCCGTTGGAACTCAGGATGGATTCCGTCTTCCAGCTGTTGGAGCTGTTTCTTTAGATTGGCCATTTTGTCTTGGTACATTCTGTGGATAAACAATATTTAATGTTTTTAGATAGAAGATCGTGGGTTCGACTCTCGGCTGGAAGGATTTTTCTTACGAGAAATTTATGTGCGCTAATTGAGATTGCTCTTACGGTAAAGAAAAACATCGTGGCTCCAGATGTAGTGATGAGTTCTTTCTTTCCTCTGGCCTTTGTCGACTAAGCTGAGAGTGATCCTAACGCTAAAAGGACCCAACTACAGAGGTCTAGTCGCAGAAAACAGCTCATATACAAGAACCTCACTCAGGAGTCATTTCTATCATTATAAATCACTAGCTGCACCCCGCATTTCATCCGCGTAAGTCCCGGTCTCGTGGGAATATCGAGATAAAAAGTAGCCTATGTTTTAATTCAGGTCTCCAGCTACCGAGATACCGAGTTTCATCGCAATCGGTCCAGTGGTTTTTGCGTGAAGGAGTAACAAACATACACACACAAAAACTTTCACATTTATAATATTAGTATGATGACTTCGTTTTTTTAGATGTAACAAAAGGTAATATTATGTTAAAGATTTAACAGAAAGGTAATTTTACGAAATGTTATGTTAGGTATAATTTATGCCTTTATGCCCGAGTGCGGAAAATCGGAGCCCCTAACCTGAACCTAGGTATAATTTATCATAGCAGCAGTCGCCCGCGGTTTTATCCAAAAGTTCAGATCCCGTGGGAATATCGGGATAAAAAGGAGCCTCTGTATTTCCCTACTACCGCCCCGGCTTCGCACGGCTATATAACGCAGTGCTAGTGACAGATAAAAAGAGAAAGACAAAGAAAATGTCAGTTGGGAATTTAGTTAGCTATATAAGCAGAGAATGCCTTACTGTTCTTTCCTCTCCTTCTGTGTTTCCGGGTGATCATCATTGTGCGGTACTTCTGTTTCACTTGCTTCTTCCGTGTCTGGAATTGTAATACATAATGTTCAGTCAATGGCATTGTTTTTGGATAGCTTTTGATGATGATAGATGAGCGGTGTTGGCTTAGTAGTAGAAATAGATACCTCGGCCTATATTCTAATGGTCGTGGGTTCAAATCCCGGCTAACCGTGCACTGATAAATTTTATAGACGTTGCTCTTAAGGTAAAGGATTGTGATGAAACCTGCGGATTAATTGGCTCCTGATGTATTATCAAGTTCTCTCCTCTGGACATGGTTGACTAAGCTGAGAGGATAGTAGGTGCTGGCATACTTCATCCACACGCAAAAAGAACACAATAAAAAAGGGTCTAATTGCTGATAGTTTTTGTATTAGAACAACAACAGCACAAGATAACTAACTGTGAGCATGAGATGATAACGCTTGCCACTGCTCCAGTCTCCTCGCGACCATGACTATTGGAATTTTAACAGTGGAAACGTCAATGTAAGAGAAATAAAAAAAACCGATTAAGACCCAGTAAAATAATTACTATGAATACAAATCGTTTGATTTCAAAAAGTTTATTTGTTTTTAAATTATTTTAAATGCTTATAATAATCTTAAAATAGATAGATAATAATAAATAATAATAATAAGCCCGCAGGGCACCTTGAGGCGAGGTGACGGGGAGTAACGACCCCGCGGTCCCGAGTTCTCCAGGGGGAAGTCACCGTTCCTCACCTCTGGCTTGCCTTAGTTGGTTGGTCGGAGTGAAACCTGGCGAGGAAGCGGTCCCCCGCCTCTGGCTTGCCTTCACCGGCTGTCCAGAGTGGAGTCGCAATAGCAGAAATGCTCGAAGGATGGATGCTGAACGTCAGTGATGAGTTGGCCCGCTCGCTTGGACTACCAGCGATGACTTAAAGTCCAGTGAGGCCTCTCCATCCTTCAGCCACTCACGTTCCTGTTGCCCCCTTGCTGTAATTTGCTCGGCTAATTAGGGTGGCCCAGTCTGAGAGTTGGCGAGTCTCCCCCTGCCATTTTTACGTGTTTATTGAACATTGTTACGGCAGGTAGTATCCATAGTTCCCCATTATCTAGTCCACTACCATCCCATCACAATAGCTCCAGTAGTTTTGTCCTGTAGATTATCAATAGTTTTCATCCAAACCGGAGGTTGTCCTTGGTTGCACTTTATAGTGTAGACAGGGATAATCGCCGGTTTAGAATCCACCCCATTGTTTGCTATTATACTTGTTATTGTAAAGGGCCTCTACGTGTTGGCTTCGGCTCCACGCATGCCTTCCAAAGGTCCGGGGCTCCATAGTCCCGTGATACAGGACGTATAACAGACAATAATAATAATAATAATCATTTATTGGCACAATAAAAACAATAATCTATTACAATGTAGCCCTGCTTTTCTGCTGCTTTTATAGATAAACTCTTTGTTGTACCATATTAAACCCTAACTCTAACATAAATTCTTGCTGAATACATTATTATAGAAAGAAAAATTGGAAAACTTGGGAGAAAATGTTCTACTTGTTTAGATTTTTTTGTATAAACAGAGACAAACTGTTTTTGTTGTTGTTTTTTTTATCAGGCAGGTGTGATAGTGGTCAAATGCTGACCTATCATATGTAAAAAAAAACCAAGACCAAGGTACAATCAGTACACAGTCCAAAGGTACACAGTGTAGAATTCTAAAATTGTTATTTAATAAATAAAACTTTGTAGAATTGAATTGTAATAAATATTAGGTAAGCACTTTATTTACATACTAGCTGCGCCCCGCGGTTTCACCCGCGTAAGTCGCGATCCCGTGGGAATATCGGGATAAAAAGTAGCCTATGTGTTAATCTAAATCTCCAGCTATCTAGATACCAAGTTTCATCGCAATCGGTCCAGTAGTTTTTGTGTGAAGGAGTAACAAACACACAAACTGTTTTCACTGTTTCAAAAATTCACATTTATAATATTAGTAGGATAGAAATACCTAGACCAAAAACAAATATTTGTATATAAATATTTGTTTGAGATGAAAATTGAACCTGCAATGTTCTGCACCACAGGCGGGTGAAGTCCCGACGTGCCAGAGGATGTTATTATTATAGAATGTTTTGAACTTGAGTAGGTATGAATTGAGGGGCATGCTTTACACAAACAATAACTTTACAAGACCTGCTCCTAACATTATAATAATATAAATTTTAGAACTCTACAGTGGGTATGCACTTATGTTGCCAACTGATGTACAGTTGTACCTAGATAAACTACAGGAGAATATAACACTACAGGATCTTGGCCTTTTTTAGTCCCGAACATTTTGGAATTTTAAGGGAGCTAGTCAGCGTATATTTACTCTGACTGTGTGAATGATAAGGGCATCAAAGACAAAACTAGCTTGATGAAAATAGTTAAAATAATATGTTATGGTGAAAGTGACACAAAAACATTGATTACGTCACTTATCAGGTGTAGCGTCAAATACGCGGGAAGATTACTGATAACTGGTTTTATAGCGACTGTAACCTTGTTGTGATTATGGAACAACTGTATACAGTTTACATGATGCGAAAGGTGGATGACGAGCGTCGCAGGACGTCGTGCAGAACGAAATATGCAGAAAATAATAACAAATAATCTAATCTGAGTTAGGACTCACCTTCATCGCTGTCTTCCACCGGGCCCGGCTGCTGCAGCGTGTCGTCCCGCTCCCTGTATTCATCAATATCGTCGTAGCCGTCATCTTCGAAGTCGTACTCATCGCCAGGCCCCGAATAAGGTGATCCCTGATACGACATAGTCGAGACGACGCGTAGCAGTTGCATACAGATTGAATACGATCACCGCCCCAGAAACGAAATATCAACACTGGCAACGGTAACTAAATAAAGGAGCAACAAACTGCAATTGCTAGTTGTGTCAGTCATACAAAAGATTTTTACCAATAATGTTTAAAAACGAATTGTGAAACTAGCACAAGTTGAAGCAAAAGAAGCTGATTTTACGTCAAATCGCGACAAAAGCATCATGTATGCTGATAAAATTGGGGATGTCATTCTCAGTAAGTATCCACAGAAAGAAGGTTCTATCTCTTTTTAGACCGCTTAAAATTGTGTTTGAGAAAAAGAGATAAGATAGCCCGCATTTTTTTCATGAGTGTTTCTTGGGCAATGTAATTTGATAGCATTATTTCCATAGATAATTTTAAATATTTTTAGAGGTGGATACAGAAAGCCAGTTAAAATCGACTTAAATAAAAATTTGGCCTAGTCGATATTTTTACTAAACGTTTTTAAAATCGTTCAGAAGATTATGAGCATATCATTTGCAAAATACAAAAAAAAAATGTAAAAGTTATCAGCGTGTAACGGATGTGACGAAAGAGGAATTTAACCTTCTATAAAGGAGACCATACTTGTTGTTATGTATGATCAATCATACTTAATTCATTTCAGTTAATCAATAAAAATAAAAATCTAGGCACCATGTTTATTCAAACGCAAAAAATCTCACTAGTTCAGCATAGTCGATTTACAGAATCGACTAAGCAGAATCAGAATCGACAAATTTTGCATTGCTTCAATCACTATTAGGTAAGTGGACAGAAGAAAACCTAGTTGTCTATTGTTGTTATTTGACGTGACGTCACGTCACGAAGGAGGACGTCATCTTGAATGAGAATTTTTCTACTTTTCTATTTATTTTGCTATATTATAGCACGTAAAAACTCAGTGATTGTACATGTAAATATAAATTAAACAACTAATGTGATGTACAGAAACTAACTGCGGTTTCATTAATGTTAAAATAGGTAGTGAAGGTGACGCTATTATCCGTTGTGTCGGTGATGTAATTTGTGTGATTGGGTGGCTTCCTACTTCTAGCCATGGAAGAATCCTCATTCACAATCCCCGCAGACGACAATGGTGATTCTGAACTCGACCCTAGGATACAGGTCAGTGAATGACTATATAATGTACTGAGTAACTATAAAATAGAACCTTACAATCGCAAAGATGAGTGTCAACTTTGTAGACTATTTCGCCAACGAGCACAATGGATACGATATTCTATATCAAAACATGAAATACGGACTGATCGCCAGCAAAGAGTTGTCGGAGTATCTTAGGGAGAGATCGAATATTGAGGAGACTAATTCGAAATCGTTAGCGAAATTAGCGAAGCAGGCGAACAGCAACTGCACGCAAGGGACGTTCGCCCCCTTCTGGGGCGTGCTCAAGTGTTCTGCGGAGAAACTATCCAATTTACATCAGCACATGTTTCAAAAAGTTAGCGAGCTTGTCAAAGATGTAGCTAGATATGCAGATGAACTGCACAAGAAACATAAAGCTGTGAAAGATTCAGAATCTAATACATTAGAGGTAGTTCTACTTATACAGAATACTAAGCAGGCCCTGCAAAAGGCCAAGGATGTGTACACTACTAAATCAGCAGAGTTAGAAAAGCTTCGAAAAGACAATGGCTCTGCAAAAGATATTGAAAAAGCTGAAGTTAAAATTAAGAAGCTTCATGAAGATTATCGGCAACTAGCAGAAAAGTACAACTTAGTTAAACAAGATTTTGAAAAGAAAATGACCCAGACGTGTAAGCATTTTCAGGATGTAGAAGAGGCACACTTGAAGCAAATGAAACAATTCGTCAATTCATATGCTGAGATAATACAGAACAATCATGATCTTATGGGACAGGTTCATAGAGATTTTAAGCATCAATGTCTCGAATTAACTGTAGAAAAGCTTTTAGAACAGTTTCTCATTGAAAAATACAATGCTATAGAGAAGGCTGTGTTGGTTGAATTACCACCATCCTTGCCTAAACCAGGGTCAGCAAACAATTCTATATCTGAAGCAGATCAGATATCGACAGTCTCGAATGGATCCCATAAACCCGCCCAGCCAGCTAAGGCACCAAAAAAAGAGCCATCATTTGCAAGTAAGACTTCAAGAAGAACAACTTCATTACTAAACCTCTTTACACCCAATTTCCAAAGTAAAGATGAGCCCAGTAGCAGCATCGAAGGGGCAGCCCCATGTTCTGCACCATCGAGTCCCAGTGGAACTCCAGCTATACCTGTAGCACCAGATAAAGATGAAAATATGGGACGTACAACCCTGAGGGAGTCCAAGTGGTTCTTGAGAAGTAAGAGGACAAAAGCAAAACCAAAAAAATCCAAAAAGAAAAAAGATGAGATTTCAGAGAACTCCAATGTGGGGGAAAAATCAGATTTAGAGGAGAAGGAAGAAGAAGTTCCTGTAAAGGAAGACTTGATGAATTCTCCTGAGGTAGACGAAGAAGGCTACTGCATCAGGCCTAAAGATGAAAAAGGCAGTGTTTACTCTTCCTCTGACTCAGATTCAGAGGAAGAAAGAGAGAGAAAGATTCACGTCGAAATTAAACCTATTAGCAACGGCAGCACTCAAATGTCGGCCAGTGTCGATGAACTCCGTGCCACAGTCGAGAACATCTCTCTATACAAAATAGGTACGACGAGACGCGGTTCCAACGCGAACACTAGCAAAGCTAGCAGTGACTTGCTAGATCTGAACTTCTTTCAGAGTCCTACTGTTAGTAATCCTACTTCGCCCCACGGCAATGTCTCCAATCCTTACGCACCACTGCAAGGCAATCAGTCACATTTCTTAGAGAGTCCCACTCCCGTGTCGAACGCTGATGTCGGCGATCTTTTCTCCGAAGTGGGCGAGATGAGTCAAAATAATATACGTACGTCGACGCCCACGATATCGACTATCTCCCTCCCGAGGCCGCCCTCGCGGAGATCCGAAGGTGACTTCAGAGCAGGCGGCTCGTCGGGCTCACGAGGTCCCTCGCCTCTCACGATTGGAATGGCCGATACCATACCTTTAGCGGTCGCCTTTCACGAAATCATTCATTCCTATTTCCGTGGAACAGAAGAAACTAAATGCCAAGTTAAAATGTCGGGAGATATGATGCTGTCTTTCCCCACTGGTATAGTGGGCGTTCTCGCCAATAACCCGAACCCCGCGAAACTCTGCTTCAGACTGAAAAATATTCATAGATTAGACAACGTCCTTCCGAACAAGCAGCTAATCACTATAAACACGATGATGTCGACTCGGGACAGCACGGTCGTCGACTTCAACATGCCAGCGTTGACGTCGCTCTTGAAGCGGCAGTCGGAGAAGAACCCGACAGCGCAATACTTCAACGTGGACATACTTAAATACCAGATCCGGCCAAAAACGGGTGCGGCGTCGTGTCCGTTCCAGCTGGTCGCGTACTGGAAGTGCGAACGCGAACATACAGACTTGAAGGTCGACTACAAGTATAATCTGCATGCAATGAGTCCGTCCTCGCCGCTGCTGAACGTGTCTGTATGCGTGCCGATGTACGGCACTGTTAAGAATGTGATCGCGATGCCGAAGACGCAGTGGAGCGGCGAGAGCCAGCAGGCGCTCTGGCGGTTCACGGAACTCTCGCAACACTCTGAGGATCGCGGCGTGGGCTCGCTGAAGGCGCGCTTCGAACTCGTCGACGGTCCTTCTTCCAAGGGAACCATCTCGGCGCAGTTCAACTGCGAAGGCGCGACGCTCTCCGGCATAGAGTTCGAGCTGGTCGGCACCGGGTACCGGCTATCGCTCGTCAAACGTCGTTTCGTCTCCGGAAAATATATTTGTGACAGTGAGATGCAGTGATTGTCGCTCATCTCCCACAATATTATGTATATATAAAACGCGCCGTGTTTCGTACCTTATAGGACTGTTTCCTGTCCCGTTACATTATGATATTATATCATTTCGTCAATTTTTTCAATACATAATGTTAGAAATAATTTCTTTGAATGTAATAATTTTAGGTACTAACAATGTTCACTGATTTACTAACTTATTTTCAGAATAGGATTGTGCCATTTACTGTAAATCTATTTGAGGTATTATTTTTGTTTACGCACTGAATATTTGATTTAAATACTGCATTAGAATAGGGTAACCATCACAATGTTTATTTTCTATGTTATATTTTAATTTTCATTTACATAAAAAACCTATTTTAAGTCAAAGACAAAGTAAGATTTTAGATTTGATCTTAATTAATGTCTGTTATAAAAACAAATGCATCACTCATTGTTTGCAGTGATAATAGTATTTTATAATCTAAACGTTTGAAGGTCACATTACTCTTGAATTTACTCATTCTTGTGGGAAACTGTTCTCAAAAACATAATAATAAAATAATATAACAATTATATATTTAAATTATAACATTTTATTCGATGACTTTAAAAATTACTGCATCTTTCATACAAATAATTATATACCTACCTAACATTAATTCTTATTTGTTAACTAAATAATATAAAACACCACAAAATATATTAAGCGGCACTTTAAACTCATTAGGTAACTTTTTTTCTAATAAGATTCACTGAATCTCGTAATTTTTTCATGTTTTTTTATTAGAGTTTTTCATTATTTTAGTAACTTTTTGCATTTATTTAGTCGCAAAAGTATTTTTAGTGGGAAGTATGTCAAAAATTTAAAACAAAATGATCACCTAAAATTGTAATCTCATAATTATTTTATAGGTTTTTTTAAATGTAAATTTGTCTTTAATACAGAGATAAAATAATATTAGAGAGTACATTCAGAACCTTCTATGAGCTTTACTAGATTCTTTAATTACTCCCCTGCGACGCAGAAGGTTGCGGGTTCGATTCCCGCCTCAAACAAACAGATATTTATGTTCAGATATTTGTTTAATTTTCTTCTCCTTCGTTTCCTATATTTATTCTTCTACACGCGATATCTAATATTGTTTTTAAGGAAAATGCTCTGATGTACTCTGTAATAATTTCAGCGGCCTATAATAAAAAAGGGGCAGTAACATTATAAGTATGGCGACTGGCATAGTATTATTTTTTTGCGCGGCCACATTTTAGCAATGTATAGAGGACATTAATACCAACAACAACTGACATGTAACAAAATCTCAAAGGCTAATAAACCTTTGAGATTTTTTTTCTGTTATGTGGCAAATAAAAATACATTTTGTTGTATCACATCAAAAACAGGCAAACTTGACAATTTACGAGAATTTGTTACATAGCATGAGTTCTCTATTCCAATGAATAGAGAACTCATGCCATAGGTTTGAAAGGTGGCTACGAAACTTAAAAAAGAATTATTAATTTATATTGACACTCAGTTTAATCTTAACAGGTAGCTATCTTTACCAATGTGATACCCCAGCTTACTATTTATCCTAACACTTATTACTAATTATGAATACCTAGTCCTATTTTTGTGAATTTCTTCAGAGTACAAGTACCTAAATATATCAGTATCATCAGAAATAGAAAATAGCTGACCGTTTACTATGTCAAAAGTCAAAATTCTTTATTCATTTAAAATCATACAATTTCCATGGGATCACTTTGAATCAGTAGCGTAGTGAAGGGAGGTGGCGGAGGGCGGACCGCCCCGGGCGCCACCATTAGGAGGGCAGCAAACCTGGGAAAAATATTTTGTGCGGTTACTGGTTTAGTTAGCTTAGCTGAAAAATTTACTCTTACCCACTTGTACATATTGAATGTCCCTCCAGCCCAATACAGTTGATGCAAATCACGAGTCGCCCCGCATCCTTACATGGTTTTGAAATAAACATTTTTCGCTCAATTCTTTCATATCGTTACGTTTTTTCTCATAAAGACTAACATTATTATTTTTATGACGTCAATAGGGCGCTAAATTGCCAACTTTATTATTTTTATACGTCAAAAGTGCAGTAAATTGTCAACTTTAATATTTTGATGAAGTAAAAAAGGCGGCAAATTTTGACTCCGCCCCGGGTGACAGTGACCCACGCTACGCCACTGCTTTGAGTCGTCTTAAAAACTAAGTTTGGCTGTGTGCCTTGGGAACCATGCCAAAATGTTACAACCCCTTGCCTATACATTAAGCAACTCTTACCAAATGGAAAGTGTTCAATACCATTTATTTATCTAAATAGATAAACATTTTTAAAGGTCAAACCGATATAGAAATAAAATTAATAACTAACGGAGCGCTTACATTAACAACCAAAATTGTTGATGTAAACGCACCTTAAACTGAACCATTCCATTACAGCTATAAATCTTTAATTTAGTTCCATTTATTATTTAAGGTGCAAATTATATTCTACTAAAGAATTATATAAAAATAAAACTTGTAAATTGGTAATAAAAAGTATTTTTGTATCGGAAAATTACGCATGTAATCTATTATAACTATTATGTTAATTGAAATAAATTGTAATTTAGAATTTATAATGTTTATTTTTTTTATTTGCCTTACGCCGAAAGTAATATGAAGAATTATAAATGTAAGTAAAATTTTGTATACGCTTTTTTCTATGTAGAGACAGGAAACAATCCATTGAGGTACATTACGTAGTTAGATGTAGATAAGATTAAGGTGATTGTTAACCGGATGTACGCGAAAATCGAATTTCAGTTATTTTGTTGTAAAAACCAGGGAAAACATAAAATGTAACGTTATTTTGTGAACCTCGACTTTAGAACAATTTCTCAACTATCAAAACCAAGCTAAGCTATGTTAAGCTTTGAAACTGTGTTCAATTTAAATTTTAATGTGATTCACAATATTTGATGACAATTGATTAAGTATATAGATACTAAATAATATGTAATAAAACTATTACATACAATTTACTTACTTAAATAGTATAAAACAAAGAGTAATATAAAAAATACTAATAAATTTCCCTAGGTAGGGTGCCTAAAAGACATTCATAAACGACATTTTTTGGGATGGTTGCATAATCCTGATAAGGTTAAAGTAGTTGGGAAAATAAATGTGTTCTAAATAAGAAGCAGATGACAAAATAACGTTAAATTTCAATTTTAAACTTGTCATTTTTTAAATTATTTTCTTTAATTTAACGGGCCATCAGTACAACATCACCTTAAAGTAAACGTAGTAATATCTCGGTTTTTTATATAGTCGGAACCGTTCAGTTCGCATACGCGATGTGTGATATGTTTCCGGTCACTACATGTTGCTTGCTACTGCCCCACGTTTGGGAGTTCCGTGTGAGAGTTCCGTGCGATTGTCTCAAGTTCTTTAAAACGTTTCAGGTGGAGTTGGAGAAACTGAACGCGGCCACCGATGAGATAAACAAACTTGAGCTGGAACTTGATGTAAGTTGAAATTGAATATTGAAGGAGTTGCACACGGATTGTGTGGCGAGATGGTCAGGAAGCTAAGCAACTATGATTGGGTTATGGGTGCCAGATAACGGATAGAATACCTACTTTTATATGGTTTTCTATTAACCGACTCAAAAAGGAGGTTTACAATTCGACTGTATACCTACTGCGTTCACGGTAATTATTTAGAAAAGCGATCGATGGTTATTTCTGTGCACCTTTACAATCAACTTTTGATCTGAAAATTTCAATGTAAAATTTTGAGGTTATGTTTACCCGAAAATCAGCTGTTACTTACTGGAAGAGGTCATTAACCCTAAGATTGTAGGTAGGTGCTTATATTTAAAGTTTTATCGACTGTTCTAAAT
The DNA here is from genome assembly GCA_951213275.1 of Idaea straminata. Lineage (NCBI taxonomy): Eukaryota > Metazoa > Arthropoda > Insecta > Lepidoptera > Geometridae > Idaea > Idaea straminata. The sequence continues at coordinate 13,913,871 of OX577849.1, forward strand.
CTGAATGACTACCTACAGAAACACCTAGAACAATTGCCATTAAATGCGGTAACGCTGCTGGCGTTTGAAGCTCCTTCTTTTCTGCAGCGATGTAGAGGAATTGATATTAAAAAGAAACATTAAACTACTTTCCACTCATTAACACTGAGATGGTGGTGCACTGGTGCATTGAATCTCGAACATTACGAAAATTCTCACCCTTGTCGCTTCGCTCGGACAACTCTCAATAAAGCCAGTGCGCTCAGCGCTTAAAGTGTTTCTATTACCTAATATTCTTCTATTCCTACATCGTTATCTAAACCTTGAAAGCGACTCTAATGAACTTGATATGGATATTTGAAGGCATGACGTCGATAAAGGCGAAGCGACTGGCTCAACGCCAAGGCTACTCACTCAACCTTTCGACCTCTTCACTGAAGGCTGAAACTTAAATAATATATGTTAGTTACGTCTGTTGGGGATGATTTAGCTGAAACAACCGAATGATTGATGGGCCTGGTAATTTGTATCGTTAGGTTTGACTTTTAAAATGTCAGACACTGTAGGATGTTGAAAATTTGACTTCCTTCTCCTGATGATTAAACTTGATAGTCTAACTGTTTACTAACTAAACTACTCAAAAACGATTAAAACAATAACAAAAGACGATCGTAACGATAAGAAAATGTGAGATTTCGTACTCTCAAACTACTTGCACCATAGTGAAGCAAGCGTCTAGATTTAGATTTTAATAAGTTTTTTGCGAAAAATTTGGCAGATCCTAGTTAGGATCTGCCTCACTATAAAATGCTAATAGCACACAAACAAATTCACAAAAACAATTGGAAACTATCTAATTTTCTGTATGTCCTTCACATTCCACTAACAATTAAGCTAAATGGATACAATGAAGCGATAAACAGAGCGTCACTCATTTGATAATGCATACAATCTGCCACAACTATGAAATCGAATATGAATTGTACAATAATAACTGATTATATCGCAATTCATTACATGTTTATTAAAATAACTTAATGGATATATCAGTTATCTGAGCATGTAAATATTTCATTCACAGCTATCATGTCTTGTATCTTTTTGCTATATCTTTATCATTGACTAGGCGTGGAGCTTCCAAAAATGTCCACTCTTGTGCAAAATAATGATGGAGAAACTGCAAACAAAAATGATTGTATGAAAATCTCGGGACCCGGCATAACTCAAAGCTTTAAGACTTCCATGTTTATGCTTATACTTTTTTTCCACATCTTGTTCACGAAATACTATCAATATAATCTAGAAGATGGGAAAATTGTACCATATTTTTCCATTTGTGTACATGCTTAAACATTGCCCTGCTATTATTATTTACTGTCAGTGGAAAATTTTACCTTATCAATAAACAGATGCGAGGACTCATGGTCTAGATGCGCTCGGTTATCGTTTATGGTTGTGCGGGTTAAGAAACGCCTGACCCGGTCATTAATAAATGCATGTCCAATTACTCCCCGCTCAATAAAAATGCGCCGCAAAATACTATACACTTTTTGAGAAACGAACCATAGGTTTTCGAATAGATGTTATAAAGGAGTATTTTCCGTGATTTTCTCCGTGCTTCGAATGACACTTTAATCCATAAGACTCCGTTGCTTTCTGTGGTAACAGTCGTTAAATCGAGTTTATACGTCTTAGGGCGATCTGAAAACTCTAACAATAGATGGGACACACCACTGAACAAAAAAAGAAAAACACAGAATCGGTTAAACCCTTACAATCATTCCAATGTCTTAAATAAAAATACAGATAAAACCTAACATATCTCACAGTCATGGCTTCAATATCTAATCTCCATTAACCTACATTGGCTAACAGCTTGTCCATTGGACGCATAGACATATTGGATACGAAGGACGAAGCGACAGGTTCATTTATACTGGAATATTAAAGAGATTGGTTTTCTATAGACGTTATTTCCGTTATGCGGCTTTTATTGATTTTTCTTTGGATAGGTGGGACTTGGGATTGTCTTTATGCGAGACATACATACTGCCAACTTATGTATATCTTGACTAGGTACTAAAAGCTATTTGAGAACCTTGAAAACCGATGGAACATGTAATAAAAAAACATACAAGATAGGTGCGAAAAACATACCCCTTTCCTTGCAGTCTGGTAAAAAGCATTGCAATTGTCTGAACACAAGATAAGTCGACAACGACCTCTGGCTTCGTGGTGGATCTGCTTGACGAAACACTTATTAGATGAAGAAGTGACTGATTCGAAAACTTAGGACAGTTTATCCTGGCGCCATAAAATTAGGAGAACGAGCGAGAAAGAAGTCAAAAAAATATTGAATTATTGATAAACTACCGGCGAAAACTACTTGGGCTATTGTGTTGGGATGGTAAGTGGACAAGATAGTGGGGAATGACTACTATTATTATTTAATCAGTCATTTTTGTCTTACTGTTAGGTAAAGTCCTCCCTTTTGTCTCTCCACACACCCCATTTCATTGCGATATCTGGATCTCTGGCCAGTCTTTTGAATAGACGTCAAATCATCAAAACAACATCTGTGTCCGATGCAAGCTGGTTTAACATGTTGTGGGATCCACAAAGTGATGGTTTTATTTTATCTTTATGTATCGATGTAAGATAAAAGCAGCATGAAACATTTCTCCATTTCCCTCAAAGATTTCATGACGGGTTATATTTTTATCACGCGTCTTGGATGGAAGCGATTGCAATAAACTTGGGTTGGGTCGTAACTTTTACGACATACCCTTTTGGCTCAGGATCTTGGGCTTGGTTATACCTTCTAGACGTAGTTGTATATCAGTATCCCGTGGTTTTACTCGCCTAAGTACCGATTCTTTTAAAATGTTACGATAGAAATATAGTACATTACGATATAAGTGTGGTAAATTGATCTTTGCATAGAGGCGGTTTATGACGCGCGAGCGGCAGCGAGCGTGTTATAGAAGCCAAGATGCAAATATCAATTACACACGTATATCGTACGACGTTTTTTATCACAGTTGCGAATAAAAGAAAAGACTTGAAAAGAAAACAAAATAATAATTAACAAAATATTTGTGATAACTCTATGTTTACATTTTTTTAAGGCAATATTTTTTGTTAATTATGCTCCGGAAAGGCCAGGCTAAAGACTTTTAACCTATACATCCTCGTGTGACATACATTATTTTTTAGGGTTTTTCTATTTGTTTTTGCGTCGGGGGTTAAGAACAAAATACAATGGTACGGAAAAACAATATATTTAAGTAAAGAAAAAACAAAAAATAAACAACTCAATTTTTAATCGTTTTCTAAGTCATCACGTAAAATTTTCGTTCGTAAACCGACTTTAGAGACAACCATTTTTGCTAGCTAAAAAACTCTTTGGTACCTACCTTTTCGGGATAACTTTACAGCACTAGTTAACAAATCTAAAACGCACGCGTGCATAATATGTTGGATTATGAGCCTAAAAGCAGTTGAATAAGATCCACTTTATGAGCAACTGTGATAAAAAATAAATTAATACCAGTGCGACGAAGGTACCTTAATATTCTGTTTTTAGTGTTTGTATCACGGTTCATTAGTTATAGCCTAGTGATAGACAGACAGACGGACAGTGGAGTCTGTTCCCGTTTTTACCTTTTGGGTAAAAAGGAGTTTTCCAATGTTTCTAGGACACTTTTCGTTTTTTCCGCTTCCCTAACTTTGTCCCTGGTTGCATACTGCATAGTTACTATGTAATAAAAAACCTAGTTGTTTATTGAATATAACCCTACACTACACGGTCTGCCACGCTCCGTAACTTGTATAACAAGATGATACAAATCCTGTTAGAGTACATTCGTCCCATTTACAATGCATAATTGTTTGTTGCGTGCGGATTTATATGGAACTAAAGTTGTGGGAGGCCGACAAGCGATGCTAGCGCACCAGCTGACTCAATATTATCGTGGTATTTTATAGTAGACAGGTATTCTATTACATAGGGGAAAATTGAGAGAGTTAGATAACGTACTTACTTATACAAAAAGAAGCTGTTTTCTACCTTTAATATTGCCCGATTTCGGTGATTCTTTTTTTTGTTCAATATAAAACTAGATCACTACCTACGATCGAGTTATTAGTTATGTTTTTTTTAATGAAATAAAACATCAAAGAATAAATGAAAATCGCCTTATGAAATTCAATTTCGATGAAAGTTCTTTTTATTTGATAGGTCCTCTTGTTGTAATTTCATAGGTTAAGCTACATTTCTGACTAATTGCAAGCGATGGCAGCATTATTGGTCTCATAAAGATCTTATATTTGGCAGGGTTTGATGGAGCCGCTTCGGCTGTCTATAGAACCGAAGTTTAGGAACTGCCCCCTTAGACAAGATTGCTTTCTATTAGCGATATCGCCAATCGATAGATTTAATTGTATGAAATTGACATAAACCATTGTATAAAATTAGCATAAGATGGAACTTATCCACCATTTTTTTTCTCTAACGCAAGACTACGTGACTTTTCGTTGGCTTGTGTCAATTTCAAACAAAAAAATAAAAATAAAAGTCTGTCGATCGGCGATATCGCTAATAGAATGCCATCTTGTCTAAAGGGGCTGGTTCCGTTAGAGGATTTTAATTTACTTGTATGGACCTGGTTCCGATCTAGGATTTACAACTTTTTCACAAAAAACTCCTCAAAGTTTGTGCAAGCTATCTTATCAAACGGCATGATTAGATAATCGTAACATAACATCAGAGAGATTGAAAATTAGAGATGACATAATAGTACATTACGATATAAGTGTGGTAAATTGATCTTTGCATAGAGGCGGTTTATGACGCGCGAGCGGTAGCGAGCGTGTTATAGAAGCCAAGATGCAAAGATCAATTCCACACGTATATCGTACGACGTTTTTTATCACAATTGCGAATAAAAGAAAAGACTTGAAAAGAAAACAAAATAATAATTAACAAAATATTTGTGATAAGTCTATGTTTACATTTTTAGGCAATATTTTTTTGTTAATTATGCTCCGGAAAGGCCAGGCTAAAGACTTTTAACCTATACATCCTCGTCTGACATACAATATTTTTTAGGGTTTTTTGTTATTTGTTTTTGCGTCGGGGGTTAAAAACAAAATACAATAGTACGGAAAAACAATATATTTAAGTAAAGAAAAAACAAAAATAAACAACTTAATTTTTAATCGTTTTCTAAGTCATTATCACGTAAAATTTTCGTTCGTAAACCGACTATAGAGACAACCATTTTTGCTAGCTAAAAAACTCTTTGGTACCTACCTTTTTTATACATCAAAACAGTATAATCCAGATAAATTAAGAATGTTTCACCTACCTAACATGTAATTAGCAGTAAGATACGTATTTAACTTATCGGGATAACTTTATAGCACTAGGTTGGCAATTTAAAACGCTCGCGTGCATTATATGTTGGATTATGAGCCTAAAAGCCGTTGAATAAGATCCACTTTATGAGCAACTGTGATAAAAATTAGAGTTATATTCGGTTTCCGAGATATCCGCCATTTAAAAAAAAATTGTCTCCTTTGCTTTTTGAAGCCAAAACTGCAATTGAAGAAATTATTCGAATATGTTTTATGGATAGTATTCCAGGTTAAATGTGCTATCGAATGCAAACAATTATTTTTATGACACATCGAAAGTTTTTTTCAACTAAGGTTTAACTCAATACTTCTTGATTTTTTTAATTTTTAAACCTGAACTTTAACCTTTCCCGGTGTAAAAAAATGTATGGTCACCGTAGTGCCAAAGTGCCAAATATAAAAAATGCCTATTTCATTGAGATTCTGAAAACCTAGGTGCCCGTTTATCCATTCATTACGGGATATTTGAAAGTCTTTGCATAATATGAATGAGTCAAGTTTCACGAATAAATATTTGATTTGTATGTTATGAACGTAGTTTTCAGGTTTATTTAAGAGGCTGTTACCTACTCCTAAGGATTTAATTCATTTCGGAATTTCAATCGGTAAATTAGTTTCAGAGCCTAGTAGGTATAGTCGGCTGCATAATTGCAGCCCCCGATAGAGTTCTAAAATTACTATTATTGGCATGTTTTCATTCTAAAAAAAATTGTTTGATAAATTAATGAGTTAGAAGACTTTAAACTTCAACTAAAGCAGGTGCCTAGAATCTTGCTTGTGTTGAAAACACGCTTATAACAGCCGTTTTGGAGCTCTACGGTGGGTCTGCAATGATGTAGCTGACCGTTCCTAAAAAAGAGACAGTCTAGTGTTTATAGCAAACAAAACCCAAAAAATATTTTAAACAATATCCCACTGAGAGTCGTCTTGCGGGATCCTTAAAAACAACTCACAAGTGTCATACCCTTCTTCGCAGAATGAGTATAAATTGCATGGCACCCATTATTTATAATAAAATTCCATTATCGATCAGGTCCATAGGTGATAATAGAAGGTTTAAAACCGCACTCAAAGGCTTTCTTGCGGAAAGAGCATATTATGACATAAGAGACTTCTTTAATGATAATATTAAGTATTGGACAAAAGAGATACCTATTTGACATAACAATTTATTATAATTTTAATTTCAATCATTTTATTTTTATATTTTAATATTTTTGTTGTATTCTTTTATTTAATTAGCTAATTGATTATATATTTGATAGGTGATTTTAATTGACTGTAATTTTAAAATAATTCATATGCCAATATGGCGGAACATGGATGTATCAAATTTAAATTTAATTATAACTTTGTAATACCCGTGTTTATGAAAGATTAAATGAATATAAATATGAAAAAAATGCCATTAAACTTCTCGACCCAGTTCAGGTAAGCATAGTTCCACAACATTACCTGAACCCAGGACGTATGGACTTAGCACATTTTTAGCTCATCTGGGCTTGTCTGTAAATAAATACTAGATTCTACTGGCTATAACATTGGCAAGCCGTGCAGAGACATTTCTTGCAAAAAAAAACCATCTGCATGATCATGTAAGAGTATTAGAAGGTGATATGGCGAAGGTCGGGTCGGCTGCACAGATTGGGGTCAATTGATAGACGCGCGGTCGCGTTGCATTGCCTTTATCGCTCTTATGAAGGTATTCGTTGTAGGTATTATGTTCGAATTTAAGTTACTGATATGAGAAACTACATTTTGACGTGAAAGAAAAACCCGGTAATAAATTAAATAATTGTGCCGAAATATACCTTTGAGTTTTTAATAGGAGACATCTGGCCCGCTACTCTAAACTGGTTCGGACGAATCTACCCATACACATTTTTAAAAGTGGACGTTTGCCCCGCATACCAGTTTTTTTGTGGGCGAGATGTACCCTAACCCAGTTTTAACCGCGTAAGTCCCAATTCCGTGAGACGATCATGATATTATGAGGTAGCCTATGTTACTCCCAATTCTTTTTTTATAATTATTAGGGTTTAATCACTATCTTACACGATGGCAAGCGACGATATAGTCTAAGATGTAGCACGCTTTCCTAGAAGATACCAATACACTCGTGACTCAACGACCCTCAAATAAACTGGGGCCTTCGAGAGACGTGCGAAGGTAGGAAGACGGCAGTGAAACAAAAACTTTTCCGATCTATAATTAACACTTGTATTCAGGCAGGGGGTTGCGAGTTCTAGTCTCGTCTCGGTTGCAATTTTTGAAGACGCAATTTTCCTTTAAAAATATATTCTACTAGCTGCGCCCCGCGGTTTCACCCGCGTAAGTCTCAATCCCGTAGGAATATCAAAAGCCTTCCTCGATAAATGGACTATCCAACATCTATCTATCTAACGAGTAGTTCCTGAGATTAGCGCGTTGAAATAATCAAAAAAAACTCTTCAGCTTTATAATTCTACTAAAATATAAAAATGTGAAAGTTTGTGTGTGTGTGCGTGTGTGTATGTATGTTTGTAACTCCTTCACGCAAAAACTACTGGACCGATTGTGATGAAACTCGGTATCGAGATAGCTGGAGACCTGGATTAACACAGACTTCTTGTCCGATATTCCCACGGGATTGGGACTTACACATGGGCGCAGCTAGTATTAGTATAGATTAAGATTTATCTGATGGGCATTACACAAAACGGGTTAAATAGCAGGTACAGTTAAATAAGTAATCTACTTTTATTATGTGAAGAAAATAGCTTGTACGAGAGGATGACACCGAGATACGCCGAGAAATTTCCGGTTTCCGGATATTATCGGTTCAGGAAAGGACCGAGTGTTAAGATGGGTTTGGGTTACGGTGGTCGACTTAAAATGGTTACTATGCCGCGTACTTATCAATACCATAAGGTATAGCTCTTTTATCCCCTTAATAATTGTATTTATTTCTGTTTAAAATCACCTAAATGTTATATTAAAGTTATAATTACTAAATAATAAAACATGTAATCCTGGATTACAAACTATTTAAGCGATTGACATCAATGACATTTTGTTGTAATCAAGTGATGAAAACATGTCGGCTGAAAAGTCCGCGAAAGTCGTCGATAAGCGATTAATTGCATAGAAATTTCTTAAAGTCGGCACTGCCCTGTATTGAATTTTGCAAAAGTCGGCAAAGTGAGAAAGTCGTCACTACTCCTATATCGAAAATTCATAGAAAAAAATCATACAACCTCCTCCTTTTTTGAAGTCGGTTAAAAATTTCATTGGTCTTCGTTTTATCATACAAACATACTCCATTCATCCGTCAATTTTATAGGGCCACCCTAAGGTGTCCCCTTTCCAACAAAAAATATTTATCTAAATCATTTTATAAACATAGCAGTTAAGTCCGAACCGCCAAAAACATTACAGTCGATATGTAAACCTCATATTTTTTTGTATTCGGTTAAAAAGAACCATACTTACTTGTTTAAACCAGCCAAATAACAAGGGGGAGAGCGTTCGTTTCTCACTAATCTAACCGAGTTTGAGCTTTAACTATGCAGTACTAGATGGCGCCACACATAAAATTAGATCGCGCTTGCATTGTGTTCTGCGAAAATAGGATGGTCCCAAACCTGTTGTTCAAATAAGTACGATTACACTACTATTGCACACATTGTTTTGAATTTTTGGATAAGGGGATAAACTAATAAAATTAGTCATTTCCCTTAAGAAAACTAAAAGTCGCAGCACAAACCGCATGTTATTGCTTTCTATTTACATAGATCCAGATATTTTTTTTCTAAGAGCGGCTTGCTTTGCTTTAACACAATTAGTTAATACAATTAACGGGTAATCTAAAATTAAAATATAAAAATTATATTAAAATTAAATAATACTTACAAAAATATATATAAATATTTGACGACCCAGTTGGCAACATGGTCACCATGCCGGACTGCCAAACACTGGATTGCGGGTTCGATTCCCGCGTCAGACAAGTATTTATGCTTAGATATTTGTCTGTGGTCTGGTTTTTTCTATGTAGTACCTATATATTTACAAAAGAAGTATATAAGTAGTATATCCGTTGTATAGCATCCATAACACAAGAGTTACTTAGCTTGGGGCTAGATGGCGATGTGTGGAATGTCCTGCAATATTTATTTATTTATATAAAAATTATAATGACACAGGTGTTTGTGTTTGACATATTGATAATTGGTTAGTTAAGAGGAAATTGTACCGGTGGCTCTCCATACAAACGTAGTCGACTTTTTTCTCCCTGTATAATTATACTAGAGCAATTTTTTTTTGTTGCATAAAACTTATATCTGCCATGACCATGCCCCAATGCTTTGCTTTTTAAATTTGAATATATATGAAAATTAAAAAACCAAAACGTAGGGGCATGTCATGCTAGTTACCTATAGGTTTTATGGCACATAAATATTTAAGCTAGTATCATTATCCAGGGAGGAAACAGTCGACTACGTTTGAATGGAGAGAGCGCCGGTACCCTTTCACCTTAATTAAATAGTAAAATAATTCATATCCACCCTTAATAAAATGTTTTTGTTTGAGGCCATACTCAGCTAACTAATTACCTACCTAATTGCTTTAATAAACCCAAAAATAGATGATGACGTAAATATTAACTAATCCCCTGAGCCATGAGCTTATTAAAGCTTAACACGAATTGAGGAAAATTCTGCGGAAAATTTATTCATTAGGAATTTCACAAGTACCTACCTATTTACGTAAAGGCGCAGTAACTGTCTGCAAAATTCAGTCCTTTGCTTTTAGTTTTTCTTAAGTCAATATAGAAATCGAGAGTTGGACGCAAAATGTGCTTTTCGGAAAATGAGCACCGGTCGTAAAAGGTGAACTTTGCAGTATGAGCACTTCCCAAAATTGAACACTGCGCTATGTTATAATTTCCTATACATATCATGTCCTGTAAATGAGTACCAACGTACATACCTACTGACATAGGAAAGCAAATTTTGCCAGACTTAAAAGAAAGAGCTTCACTTGCTCATTAGGATATTAATGGATATGGCGGTGCCGACATCTCACACGGTTTCCCATTCTAAGTCTCCCATTCTCCGCAGCATCAACACGACTAATGCTCTCCTGGATGCAAGTGCTGAAACTGATCTTGTTGCGGACGAATGGAGATTAATATTGTCAGTGAATTTGTATTTATGGCGAGAGAAATGTATGAATGATTTGTCCTAATTAGTCATTTGCTGGAATTGGTTTTTAAAATCGTGTTAATCTTATATCTTTGAATGAGCAATTCTTGTATATATATATAATTGGAATCTCGGAATCGGCTCCAACGATTTTCATGAAATTTGGTATATAGGGGGTTTCGGGGGCGATAAATCGATCTAGCTAGGAATCATTTTTAGAAAATGTCATTTTATTCGTGTTTTATCGAAACTTACTTTTTTTTATCTGAAAAATATGACTCTTCTTGACATCTATTGGCGAACTACTAATACTATTTTTTGTGAGCAATAAAGTTATTCCAGCAGATGGCGTTGTTAAGTAACATTAAGTAACTCGGTCATCCAGGTATTGACTTTAAATAAATAAATGCATTATTTCCAGGAGTCGATGAAGAGGTTTCACCACCAGTTGAACGAGACCTCGCGACGTTTGCAGGCGCTGACCAAGAGACTTGGGACTTGCGTGGATAAGTCGCGACCTTACTATGACGCGTTGGGTTCCGCAGCGGCCGCGAGAGCAGAGTGCCAGAAGGCTGCGGTGCAGTTTCAACGGGCTAGTGGTAGGTTTCAATTATGCAGATGTTTTGGGTCCTTAGATGACTCTGGAAAACTGTGCATAAGATTGCAAATACTTGCAAAACCATATTACGGATAAATACGTCATAATTTTGTTACCTACGGATAATTGAACCTCTTAGGTAGACTCTTTGGTTTTATGGTGATATCGAAAATCCGCCAAAAAAGCTTTTTTATTTTCTTAGTTTTTGGTATGACCCAGTTAGAAATCCAGCTGTCACGTTATTATGTAATCTGCAATACAATAACATGATTTCTCAAATACTAAAAACTAAATTAGACTTCCTACTGAGTCATTTCTCAAACTCATAAAAATGGGTAACATTCACATTACAAAAGACGTTTTCATGTTTCTACTGCAACTGCGTCTCTTATACATTCTACCTTTTTAAATACTAACTAGCTCTTGTCCGCGACTTCGTCTGCCTAGAAGTCAAAAATGGTTCTGTGGTATCAGCTTCGAAGCAAATTACTCCCAAAATAACTTTCTTCCCCGTTTTAACTCCGTTAGAGGGTGCATTTCAATAAAATACGAAACACGTCTTCCATCAATTCTGTTAAAGGATGTTTATTGTTTATGCCAAATTTGAAGTAGATTGGACCAAGGAATCAATCATGTTGCCCCATACAAACTTTGCCCCTCCTTTTTACCCTAAGAGGTAGAATTTTGGGAAAATCCTTTCTTATCGGATGCCTACGTCACACAAAGAACACACCCTCCAAGTTTCAGGTCTCTACGATCAGCGGTTTAGGCTGTGCGTAGATCCATCAGTCAGTCATTCAGGACAAAGCATTTTATTTGTATAGATAATATAGCTCTGTGCAATAATAGGAGTAGGTACGAGGAGCGTATGAAGTAGGTAAGTATACTTTATACGTACGTTAAACATTATTATCAGTTAGATAATACCGTATCCTGCAGGCGCCCCCTCAGGAATCAGGATGTGAGCGGTCAAGGCCTCGCCTCCACTCAATTATTCAAGTTAATTCTAGTTTACTACTATCTACATGGAGATAACCCTGGACTTAATCCCTCTTAGGTTAGTTGGAAACAGTTGTCTGAGTCTGTCTTTCCTGACGTGTACAATTTGGGGGGGTACAACAGGTATCTTCTAGGAAACCGTGCTACATTTCAGACCGCATCGTCATCTACCGTCAGGCCGGAGTGGGCTGGTGTGATGGTGGGCAATTGCTGACCTATCATTTGAATAATGAAAGGAATGAAAATAAAAGAGTCATTTTAAAGTGATTTCGAATTAATATATTATTCAATCACATAAAAAAACTGTTAAAAAATACAAGAGATCGCCCTTAGGCGATAAAGCCACTCTTGGATCTTCTATATTTAAGTTTCCACTTTTAGTTTATTTTTTGTTTGAATGTTGTTTTTATGTTGCAGTATAATAAAATGTTTATCTAATCTATCTATTTTTACAAAATTTACATCGAATTTGGCGGGCAAATAAGGTCTAAATACTCTTAAAACTAGTAGTCAAAGTAACATCTTATTTATGTTTTAAGTTTACAGAACTGGCTTTTGTTTTACTCACAACTTTGTCCGCGTAGGTATTTTAGAATAGTAATCTGTGTGCCAAATTTTATTTCGATCCATCAATTGACTCTAAACTTTATATTCATTAATGTAAATAACATATTATTTCAATGTGTTATACAGAATTACACGCAGCCGCCAAAGAGACAGTAACGCTCGCGGAACAGCGGTTCGTGAGCAAACAGCAAGAGTGGCAGTTCGACAGCAACTGGCAGGAGGTCCTCAACCATGCCATCATCAAGGTACTCACCTCCTTATTCAAATATATACCTCCTACTAAATAAATATAGGTACATATTGCAGGACATCTCGCACAACGCCATCTAGCCATAAACTAAACAACTAGGTTTGTGTATGGCCATAAATCGAATAGAATACCTAAAGTATGATAATTTAATTGTTATTTTACGTTGTTCTAGTCGTGTTTGAATATATATGTTTAAAGATTTACGTGTTTATATTAAACTCGCTGCTGCTCGCGACTTCATTCGTGTAGGCTTTGAATTTTCCAAAATCCTTTCTTATCGAGTCCCTACATCATACAAAGAACACACCCTCCAAGTTTCAAGTCTCTACGATCACCGGTTCAGGCTGTGCGCTGATCCGTCAGTCATTCCGGACAAAGCATTTTAAATATATTAGTAAATTAAGTACTTTGTATAAATAAATGATTTATAAAAAAATTGTATGTGTTTTAGGTAATGGATGCTGAAAAACGCAAAGCTGAAAGCGGACGTGAACACCAAAGGAAGGCCGCTGCGTACATCGCTGCCGAGAGGAAGGTAAATGTTACGGTATTCTTATACCGAAACCGAATTACTCTCTAACCTAGGCATACACTGCTACCAGTACAGAGTTGGTAAATTTAAATTTTATTTTCTTAGATAATATTTCTAGGTATCAAACGCTTACGCATTAAGAAGTTTATTAAACTATTTTTCTTACTAAATTCCAGGTGAACCAACTAGAAGAGAACTTAAAACGCAACATCATAAAGTCTCGCGTCTACTTCGAAGAGAAAAAACACTGCGACGCCGAACTCCAGGCTCAAAACGAAAAAATTGAAAAGCTACAACGACTCATCGCCGACGCTAAATTCAGATATTCAAAATCTCTGAAAGCATTAGAAGAAATATCCGAAGAGATCCATCGAAGACGCGGTGAATTCCCACCGAAAGATACCATACCGTTCGGACCTAGGGAGCCAGGTGTCGGCGCCGAAATGGACCCTATACACGATGAAAATAAAGACGAAGATTCTAGTCTACAAGAACTAAGACTTAGAGTACGAGAATTAGCTCTAAAACCAATCGACAAAGACGTGGAAACAGATGACGCTTGGGCATTAGAACTGAACGAAACAATCAACAAACTAGATCAATTACTGATGATGAAAGAGAGCAATCAACAGAAGAAATCTAAGTTCACAACATCAGAAAGAAACTCGGCACCTTCTACAAGCACTAATATCCCGCATCCTCCCAGTGAAGCGACAAAAGAGACAAATTTAAACAGAATCAAATCCATATCAAGAGAAGGTGTTTACGAACCACCAAACCCACCGATTGCTAAAACTGAGAAATCCAAATCTATGATGTCTCTAGACGTTCTCGCTTTAGCTAGAGATACAATGATAATGGATAGGGAATCGTACCTGAAAGCTGTTATTGAAGATAAATCACCAACGGAAACGTATACAGAGAGCAATTCGGATAGAAATGATAGTCCCGATGAGATATTGATGGTTGAATGCGATTCAAGTGATTCAAATCAGAATCCTGTTATTAGAATGACAAGTTCTACTGTTTCCGATAGCGATAATAGTTAAATTATTTGACGAAGACAGCACGGATGAATTAATCTTTTATAATCGAAATAACGGCCTTTCAAAAATGTAGTTTTTTGTAAAAAAATTACTGAACACAAAAGCACAGTTAGAAATCGTAATATAACAATATTGTTTAACGCGCTTTTTATAATTTATTTTTTCAACTACTTAAATAAGCTATTTTAAATGAATGTAGTAATATACATTTCAGATAGTTTTAAAACCTAATAAAGATTTGTAGTTAGAACATCATGTTTTAAAAGCGCGTTTCGCAAAATAAAGATTGATTTCGATTTCTAATTGGGCTATTTGACAAATAAAATTACTTTGAAATAATTTACAAAATTTAACATGTAAAAACATTCTAAGAAAAGACGATGTAGCTAATCTAACCTCTGTGGTCTGGGGGATGTTAAACATTCCCTAAATTCCGTGCTGTTGTTGTATTTTCTTTCTTATTTTTTTTCTTAATGATGAATATCATATTTATTATCGTTTCCGTGTGATTTAATAATATTAATTAAAATTATTATTAATACTAAGTTAAGATATTTGACTCACTTTTACAATTACTTCTAACAAAATTATGACATTTTTGCTTTTAGGTTATTTTTTGTCTCAATTATAATAAGAAGTTTAACAATCCTTTTTAGAAACTGGTTTCGATAGATGGCGCTCTAATCTAAATCAACGATTTTAATTATCTGATCAATCAAGGGTCCGAAAGTTCCCATGGCCGAGAGATTTTGAATTTGACACATGACATTTAACATGCAATTTATTACGTCACCGTGACATGTCAGACGTCACCGGGACTTGTCGCACTTATTTTTTAAAGAAAAAGATAATGAATGGACTCTTCATATAAAAGTAAGTTTAAAATTGCGATTGTATTTGATCCCTATTGTGGAAAGTAAACAAATTGACTTGCGACGCAGAAGGTCGCATGTTTGATTCTTGCCGTGGAATCAATATTTGTACCATTTTAGATAACTTTTTAATTTAATATGATCGGCTTAGACCGGCAGTTGCCGCACCAACGCACCATTGTGTACAGTGTGTAAAGAAAATTATAAAAAGCCTTAGGTCCGTGATAGGTACCCCAGGGCATGACCTAGTTTGGAAAACATTTTAAGTTTGGGAAAATTACCCTATTTTTCCCAGAGTTTGGGCAACAAGAAAAAATGTAACAACCGCATCATTTGCCTAAAGGCCCGCGCCGCCAATAATAATGTTGCCACATCTTGAAAATTCTTAAAAAAAAAACAAATAATAAATTAGAATAATTTTCAATGCACAAATATTTTTAACACTAGCAGCGCTCCGCGGTTTCACCCCCGTAACTCCTGATCCCGTGGGAATTTCGGGATAAAACACAAAAAGATTTTTTCAATTCGAACCAGTAGTTTCTGAGATTAGCGCGTTCAAACAAACAAACAAACTCTTCAGCTTTATAATATTAGTATAGATTTGGTAAAGTCCATGTGTCCTTCAAGTACCTAAGAGAGCTTACATGGTTTTAGTTACACACTGTATTGCGAGCTATATAATTATAAAATGTGTAACACTAAGCCATATCATTCCACCTTAGTTATTAAAATCCATGAAATTGTAGTAACTTAGCAATAAAATACAATATTTTCACTTTTGGAACGCAAAATGGAAGACTGTTATACGGTTGGTACTTAGATGGTTGTAGAATATATTCCTAACTATACATTGTGTAAAGATAACCCTATACTCCCTCATATGTGCATTCCAGTACCCCCAGATTGCTAGCAAAAATTGCATTATAATAAAGGAAATATGAAATTTCCCCAAAATCTAAGTATGTCTTTTATTAATTTAGGTTAGGATGATTAGTTAATTAATTTATATTAGTTAATTAACTAATTTAACTTACTTAATTAATTTAAATTAGGGTGATATTCCTAATATTTTAAAAAATCCTTATGTTCATTTTTTTACCTAAGAGGAATTACAGGGTTTTCTGTACACATTGTATTTTAAATTTTTAATATAGTATTTTTATATTTCATAGACTGTATTTCGGTTGTAATTATTTATTTGGAAATAAGCTTAGTTATATGTATTTGTAAACAAGAATTCTCCGCAGAATACACAAAGATGCAAAAAAATTGCGACCTCTGTGCCGTGGCGGGCGAGAAGAGGTCGGTGACAGGTTCGAATCCCACCGTCGAACTATTTGTGTATATACAAATCAACACTGAACCTTGTTCGACTATTCAAAGATTTTTTGTCTAGAAATTATACCAAAAGGAAAAGGCACATACAAAAACACTTGACTTTTCAAAATCAAAGACAAAATTCTTAAATAATTTTATCTAAAAATATTTATTTTTGGAATCATACAATTTGCATGAAATCACATTGCAACGTCTTAAAAACTAAATTAGGATGTGTCCCTTCGGAACGCACCCACCAAGGCACAAGAAACTCATGGGGTTTCAATGCAAATATTAGTAATTTCACTTAAGGCGTTGACTACGGCATTTATGTCCCATTTACATTATTCCAGTAACCCAGTAGCGCTGGACTGGAGATGTCGTTTACATGATTCCAGTCATTTAAAAGCTGTCAAATCTTGTTTCCTGTCCAATTGTTGTGTCAGCATTGAAGTGGCACTGGATTGGCCGTCTACATTATTCCAATCGCGCTGGAATGGTCGCTTTGGATCCAAAGGTAATGCCCGGTTTGCATTATTCCAGTCCAGTAACTCAGCGCTGGACTGGAGATATCGTCTACATGATTCCAGTCTTTAAAAGCTGTCGAATCGTGTTTCCTGTAAAATTGTTCTGTTAGCACTAGAATGGCACTGGGTTGACCGTCTACATTATTCCAATCGCGCTGGAATGGTCGTAATGGATTCAAAAGTAGACCGTCAATCCAGCTACTGGACTGCATTGCTCACTAGATCCAGTGTCGGTTTACATCTTTCCAGTTGCAATCCAGCGCTGGATTGGATCGCTGGACTGGAATAATGTAAACCGGGCATAAACGGCCAATTAAGTTTCTAATGTCACTGGATCCATCCAGCACATTCCAGGCTTAGATTTGACCAGTTGCAATCCAGCGCTGGATTGGATTGCTGGACTGGAATAATGTAAACCGGGCATAAACCGCCAATTCAGTTTCTAAAGTCACTGGATCCATCCAGCGCATTCCAGGCTTAGATTTATACAGTTGCAATCCAGCTCTGGAATTGATTGCTGGACTGGAATATTGTAAAACGTGTATTATTTTATGTATTATCGTGAATCTTGAGCACCTTTTAGACTCAAAGTTCCTGTAACATGTCTATCACTATTGTACCTTTATTCTTGCACCTCTAAAATTATGAATGTTGTGACCCTTTTCACTGATATTATTCACAAAGTCTCATGTTTTTGTCAATAAATGTTTTAAATTAAATTTGTTTTTCATTTAATTTCTTGTTTAAATAAACAATATACTCTAATTATAATAATAATTAACACTTTATTGTAGATAAGTTTGAATAAACACAAGTTTTCTTTATCACTGAGGTTTATTTGAGAATTTAAAGTTAATTTCACAAAATGTAATTATTTAATAGTTTACGATGCACCCGATATATTAAGATTATAGTGAAACAAAACAATATGGAGTCAACATAAGCACATGTTTTTCAGAGGAGCGCGAGAAAGAACGTAGGTCCGTCCTTGTTGCTGTCCGGACGCTAATTAGGTTGGCGAGAGCGCGAACCCGTGCCCCCGCGCACCTTGACCTCACCCTCCGGCCTAGGGATGCTAGCTGATCAATTATGCAATCTGATAATCGATTAGCCACGCAGGAGCGCGAGTGGCACGCTTCCCTGGGTGGCCAGTTTGGCCAGAGTTGTTTAGGGTTTGGTCGGACGGGTCACATACAATAGACTCCCCCTCTAGAGCAGGTGAACGACCTCGTACCTGGTCTAGGTCACAGCGAAGCTTGCTCTGTCGCGGACGACCACGACGACGACGCGGGACAACAGGCGGTGGAGCCTCATGGCCATCACTGTTATCAAAGAAAGGCGTTAAGTCTTGAGTGTGGTACTTTCCGACAGTAGTAGCGAGATTATTCGTTGGTGACAAAACATATGTAGTGGGGCTGACCTTCTCGGTGATCACGTAGGGTCCGTCTCTCTTAGGTATAAACTTGGAGGTGATACCTTTATTGGCGTTACTGAGTACATGTGACTTGAGTAGGACCTTATCTCCTTCTTGATAGGATGGTGCAGGTCGCCGGGATCGGTCCGCAGTCTCTTTTGCCTGGTCCTGGTGAGTTTCCACTCTCTCTCTGATGGCAGACAATGAGCTGATGAAAGAGCGTAAGTATGGTGTAATCTGCGGAACGAAATTTTCTTTATCTAAAATAGAACGCATGTCATGATGAGCTTCAGTAGGAGATCTTAACTCTCTTCCAAATGTTAGGTAAGCGGGAGTGACTCCTGTAGTTCTGCAAACATTGCTATTCATGGCATAGCGGATAACTGATAGCTTGTTTGGCCAAGAGGTATGATCATTCTCAACTAAGTGGGCGAGTTGTACCTTCAAATCCCGGTTCTTTCTCTCAGCGGGATTCGCTTCAGGATGGTACAAGGGTACTAAGCATTGCTTGATGCCCAGGATGTACGTGCACTGCTGCATCACAGCGCCTACGAACTGTACACCGTTGTCAGATATTATACGGCGCGGTAGACCGTATCGCAAAAAGTATTCTTCGATTAAAATCCGGGCACAGACTTCGGCGGTCGCCTCACGGACTGCAAACAGTTCGACCCAACGTGTCGCAGTGTCCTCGATAAGGAAAATCCAGCGCTCGCCACCTTCGCCTTCCGGTAGGGGTCCAAATAAATCGATGGCGATCGTTTCGTTGCGCTGATTCATCACTGGTGTCTGAAGTAAGCCAGGTGGTTTCTCATTCGATGCCTTGTAACGTTGGCAGTGTATGCATGCTTTCACGTACTCGGTGATGACTCGTCGCATACCGGGAAAGTAATATAAATGTGCTACCTTTGAATATGTGCGATCGATTCCAGGGTGTCCAGCTAGTGGGGAATCGTGGCACTCCTTCAGGATCTCCGATCTCATGCCGAGCGGTATTACAAGTTGCGGTGCCTCGCTCTCTGAATCGGGATTAAATCTGTATAGGATTCCTTGGTCCATAATGTAACCGCGGCCGGTCCACCGTCGGGCGGCGGTCTCGTCGGTTCCTTCAATATCTTCTACTATCTTTTTCACCTCAGGGTCCTCGAGTTGTTGCTTCCTTAAATCCGCAGGAGACTTTTTAGGTAGATCAACGATTACGGCGCAAATTCCGCACCCTATCTTAGTCTCGTCGTTGCAGATCGGTCGGCTAAGGGTGTCCGCCACCACGTTAGCTTTACCCGGGGTGTATTTAAACTGTATGTCGTAAGATTGGAGCTTGAGCGCCCATCGCACAAGGCGGCCGGTAGGAGACTTGAGTGTGAGCAGCCAACGCAGCGGCTGGTGGTCGCTGGCGACGATCACGGGGTGTCCATCGAGGTAACCACGGAAACGGTCGACGGCCCACACGACAGCGAGAGCCTCGCGTTCAGTCGTCGAGTAGTTCCTCTCGGCGGAAGTGAGCAGACGGCTGGCGTACTCAATCGGTCTCTCGTCCTTCGCCTCCCCCTGGAGTAACACCGCTCCGACCGCGTAGTTACTGGCGTCGGTGCGCAGGATGAAGGGTCTGTTGTAATCGGCTTGAATTAATATTGGTGCGGTGACAAGTAGTCGCTTCAGATCCTGGAAAGCCGCAGCTTGATCTGAGCGCCAAATCCACGCTTGATTCTTGCGCGTCAGTTTGGTGAGTGGCTCGGCCACTTTTGAAAAGTTTGGTATAAATTTCCTGAACCATGAGCAGGTTTGAAGAAATGTTCTCAGATGTTTTATATTGGTGGGTACTTGCATGTCCTGTATTGCCTGAACTTTCTGAGGGTCCGGAGAGATTCCATCTTGGGTAATGATGTGTCCGAGGTACTTCACACTCTCTCGGGCGAAGACACACTTCTCACGGTTCGCTCGAAGCTTGAACTGTCTCAGGCGGATGAATACAGCTTGTAAATCATGCAGGTGTTGTTCATAACCCTCTGAAATAATCAGCAGATCATCTAAATAAGCTAATACAGTCACATTTGCTAACAGATGACAAGAACGGAAGCGATCAATCAATCTTTGGAAAGTTGCCGGAGCATTTTTAAGTCCGAATGGCATTCTCACAAAACGGTAAGTTCCAAATGGGCAAATGAATGCTGTTTTGTCCCTGTCTTGCGGTCTGACGTTAATTTGCCAAAATCCAGATTTTAAATCGATTGTACTCATGAAGCAATTTCTCTTTGTAGACTGTAGCAAGTCATCAATGAGTGGCATCGGATAATTGTCAGTCTTAGTGACGGCGTTTAAGCGTCTATAATCCACACAAAAGCGAATGGACCCATTGGGTTTTGGTACCAGAAGCGCAGGGGAACACCATGCAGATTCACACTCTTCAATCACATGCTCATCCAGCATCTTCTCAACTTCTAAGCGCATAGCCTCCTTTTTAGCGGGCGTCAAACGATACGGGGGCACAGAAATAGGTGCATGCTCACCTGTGTCTATACAATGTTCGGCATAGGGAGTCGCCTCTCCCCCTGGTTCAAAGATATCCGCATTGTCAGACAACAGCTGCTCCAGCCGGTCCCTCTCAGCTGGCTGCAGCCTCGTGCCCTCGTCATCCCGCAGGAGTGCAGCAGAAGCACAGGGTATCCCAGGTGAAGTTCCTTCAAACTTCATTTCAAATAATTCACTGCGACTACTGGAAAAGTACCAACACTTGTTTGAAAAATCTAACACGACTTTGGCTGTCATCAAAAAATCTATCCCTAACAATGTTTCATTATTAGAAGCATCTGGTAAAATAATAAAAGGAATAGGTATAACTGTATGCTTTAAAGTAACATTTAAAGTTGTGATTAAAATATCAAGTTCACGAGTGTGGCCATCTGCAAGCTTAATGAGCCTGCGGGCAGGCTGGAGGGGATGTCCCTTCCAGAGGAGAAGTCTATATAATGTATGCCCTGCTATACAGTGCTTCGCACCAGTGTCTACCAATGCGGTACCTTGAATACCTAAAATTTCTATTTTAAATATAGGTCGTTTAAACTTGTGCTCATGTTTTACAATAGTAGAAGTATCATTAATATTAAGTTGATCAACATTACTAACATTAGAGACATTGTTGATAACAAATGAGTTAAACTTTAGGGAATAATTGTCATTACACTTTGAACATTTGTCGCGCGTGGTGCCGGGCGCACCGCACCCATAGCAAGACACTAATTGATTACTTTGCACTTGATTAAAAGACACTGTATTGCTCTCACCTTTGTCCATTAACTTACGGCATTGGTCCTTATTGTGGCCGTAGCGTTTGCAGTAGGCACAGAAGGGGCGCGCGCGCGGCGTAGTGGTGCCGGTGACTACGGGCGGCACGGCGGCGGCGGCACGCGGCACTGGCACGGCTGGCGTACCGGCGGCGGCGTCGCTGGAGCGCGTGCCGGTCGAAGTGCGTGGCGCGGGCGGCGCGCGTGCGCCGGCCGGATGCTGCAGGAGCGCCGCACGACCCACGTCGTGGCGGTCGGTGCGGGAACTCGAAGCCTGGGAGGTGGTAGTACGCCCGTGGACCCCAGTCGTGGCGAGGAAGCTGTCCTCTTCCCGGAGAACGTCCTCAACGTCTCGAGCTCTTCTTATAAGATCTTCGAAAGACGTGATCTCGCCGCGTCGAATTGACCGACGCAACCTGCGGTCGAGCATACTATAAACTATGTCTATTTGAGCGCTAGGTGATATATCACCGGGCGGCAGTTTTGCAAATAACGCTCTCAGTTTTACGACAAAGACTTCAGTAGTCTGAGAGCCTTGCTCTAATCGAAACAGCTCTTGATAAATCTTGTAGGGAGGGCGAGTTTCACCGAAAGCCCCTCTAAGCTTGTCTAAGGCGTCGGGCCAGTCCCTGATTGTATGTTTTATTCCTTGCCACCATGTAGCTGCGTTATTAATTAGCAGTAAGGGCATACCTTTTAGGGCGTTCTCATTTGAAATTGAAACACAATCTTTATAAATCCCTAATGCGTCAATAAAGTTGTCAACGCAGTCGCCCTCGCCGGCGAAGCGCGCAGTGCACGCCGCGAAGTTACCACCGGGAGCAGCGCAGGCGGCGGTGGAGGGATCGCCGGTCACGAGCGGTGTGCTGGAACGTTGCAGGCTCGACAGCAAGGACCGGAACTGGTCCTCCGTCATGACGACGTTGTTCGGCGCGGTTAAAGTGTCCATCTCGACGGCCGTGTCGTTTAGCGATCTACGTTTTCTCGGTGCCATTGTTTCGTATTAGTGTTTGTTAGCACAACTAATACGTTTCACTATTTAAATCACTCACGAATGTTATTTTCGTGGACTCGGGCCCCACGTTGGGCGCCATTTATTGTAGATAAGTTTGAATAAACACAAGTTTTCTTTATCACTGAGGTTTATTTGAGAATTTAAAGTTAATTTCACAAAATGTAATTATTTAATAGTTTACGATGCACCCGATATATTAAGATTATAGTGAAACAAAACAATATGGAGTCAACATAAGCACATGTTTTTCAGAGGAGCGCGAGAAAGAACCCGTGCCCCCGCGCACCTTGACCTCACCCTCCGGCCTAGGGATGCTAGCTGATCAATTATGCAATCTGATAATCGATTAGCCACGCAGGAGCGCGAGTGGCACGCTTCCCTGGGTGGCCAGTTTGGCCAGAGTTGTTTAGGGTTTGGTCGGACGGGTCACATACAATAACTTAAGTATTGGTGAGGCGGCTCTGTGTCCCATGACTTTTTATTATCTGTACCTAAAAAAAAAATATTTCGGGGTGATTTGACACTGTGGGTTTGCAATTTGCTCCCGGGTTGAGGGTAGGCAGGCGCCGCTCGGTCGCGCCTAGAGAGTGCTGCTAACAGTGCGAGATTTCTTATTAACTCGTTAATTGATGTCGTGCTCCCGCTATAAATTATATATCACCGTGACCGCGATATTCCATCTTCGAAAGAACATAGTGAACTAAATTAAGAGTTTTGTGACACCGCAATTGAATGGACTCGTTGTAATTTGTGTAAGGGTGTTGTGTAAACGTTTATGTGTGCTCCACAACAGCAGGTGTTGGAGATCCCTCCCGAAGACTGCAGGTAAGTGGTTGCATATAATATATTCAGTTAATGTTTAAACCCCATCAATCATAAGAGTATATACACGTGTTTGGTCGTAACATCCCCCGCTTTAATCCCTCCGTGTGACGTCAACTCTATTTACATTTTACGAAACTCGGGTGTGGGCGTGTAGGTAAAGTAAAACAATGTGTGTAGGTTGATACAATGCGTACATAGGTAATGATAACGTTCACGAACTCGCGGCGCGCGCTAACAATTATCTCTGGCTACTACCATATATTATTTTACTCTTTGCTACTACCCTAATCCCTGCCGGGAATAGTCACGCACCGTAGATTGTCTCTCTACGTACATCTCTACGAAGATTGGCCGGCCAAGTTAGTCCCGCCCGCGCCCCCCTGGCCATGCAACGGCTCACATTATTAAACTACGAATTCAACTAATATGTACTAATCACAATTACACCTTATATTAATGTTTAATTATAACATACACGTTGCGTCACCAAGTATATTTAAGTCGGAATATATTTATATAAGTTCCGTAAGTACCCAAAGCATAAAAACGCCTCCGCTCCGCTACCGAAAAACTTTGCACACGAAATGCAGTTCTGCAGAAACGGAGTGAACCTGCAGATCTCTAAATATATTATGAATTGCTGCCTGTCCATAGAAACAGAGCGAGGTGGTGGAGCGGCGGCGTTTCCACATACATCGCGGACTCCGCGTGCGGAGCACAATCTATGTGTAGTAAACTCCGCTCCGCTACCTCATGCTGTTATGCGGGTGAAACAGCGGTGCGTAGTACTAGTATCTATTAGAGAAAAGACCAGAATAATTTGACAATAAAACATTTATTCACTGAATATATTGGAGAGTATCCAATGTAAACAACTTACTACTAAGTAACAATACACAGGGGTAAAGCTAGGATTACATACAATCCATGCACGAGTCTATCTATACTCGGTGGACGCCTCGGAACATATACATTTTGTATTTTGTATACAATCAAAACATAAACTATGGACAATGGTTTGATTTGATTTCAGTTTAAATTTATGGAGACAGTTGAGATTATGAGAATATGATGTTCTTGCGCTGTCAAACATTAAAAATATAGGCCCAATTAACATAAACAGCCATTTTATTGATTCAAAAATTTGCTGTTTCTATAAGTCCGGTCGGTCTTCGATTTGATTATTGAGTAGACATTACAGAAAGAGAAGGACGTACTCAACATCAGCACGGTTTAATATTTTTATAATTTAGGACCTACTTGGGGAAGGAATATTTGCCAAATACCCTATTCTACTTAGGGCTCATTCACACAAAGACTTATTCATAAATTAAAATATTATCAAAATGCCTCACTTGTCATCTCAATGAAAGTAATTTTAGTTCTAATTTGCAACACGACGCAGAGTGTAATGTAATCCTAGCCTAAAATATTCAATAAAGATAGAAAGAAGGCACTTCTAAAGTGAAAGTAGGGAATAAATGACCCCGTAGAAAGGTCATTTCGTCACAAAACATATAATTCTTTTATCTTCGCCGAAGACGGGTAAAAATTGCGATACATGCATTAAAATATCAATAATTCGCTAAATATTGAAGTATGAAGGACGGTAAGAAGACCTGAAAATCCTGGGATTAATTAATTATAATCCCGGAATTTTCAGGATTAGAAAATAGCCGGGATTCCCTACCTACATGTTTAATAACAGGGTTTAAACCGTATGCACCAGTCGTGCGAAGCCATAAAATATATCCTGTATTTAACGTTGGCATTATGCATAACTAAGACCAAATTACAAACAATAGATTTAAAAGCACAAATTAATTAGGTCAATGTTTAATAATAAAAAATTACTTAAACAATAAAATAATAATATCGATGATAAATCACAATTATTGATTAAAATGATTAATTTTATAAAAAAAATGATTAAAATAAGTCAACATTTTATTTAAAAGGTTTGTTTATCAGGTTCACTGGATAATTGCGCGTTATAAGACATTGTACACAGCGCCATCTAGCCGTCAACTAAGCAACTAGACTTGTAATATGGGTGCTGGACTACGTATAATGTTATACAGGGTTATTAATATTTAGCGTCAAGAAAGCAGTTAAGAGATAACCTCTGCGCAACTTTTGAAAATTTGAAAAGAAAAACATGAAAATTTTGAACATGGCATTCTCAACTATTGGCGTACTACGATTATTATTTCTTTTTAATATCTGGTTGTTCTTGATTGCCTAAGCGGCCGGAGGGTATTAGACAATCAACGGGTTTTTATTTTTATTTCAGAAATATTATTTTATTTTTAAGTTTTAACAGTCGATAAAACTCTTTCCTTGAAAGTAACAGCTTGTTGTAGGGTAAACATGACCTCCCGATCCCAACTTTCTTAGCTAATTATCAATATCCCTTTATAAAATCTTTTATTTTGTAAATACATACTTATTATATTATACATACAGAACTGTAGAAACAAATATTTGTAGATAATACAAATATTTAAAACTACCGATTAGTTTCATACTAAAGTTAATTAAAACGGGATATTTATCACGTTTTTTTTTCTATTAATCTGTGAAGAAAAAATCTCAAATCGTCGAAAGTGCCTCATGAAAATAGTGCATCGAAACATCGAGCTCTACAAAATAATAGTAAATATCTCGTTTTAAATAACTCGTACAAATATTTGTTTGACGGCGAGAATCAAACCCACAACGTTCAGCGTTGAAAATAAAACATAACTCTAGCGAACTAAGTAGCCGCGTCCTAAAAGGCTGAGCATCATAGAATATTAATACTTTGAAAGGTAACAATCCGTAATATTATTCTATATACTTTACAATACCAAAAAAGTTGGTCGGTCGGTTAACAAAAACTGGCTCATTCGTGTTGCCTTAAAAAAATATTTGTTTGGAAATATTAGTCAAAATTTTCTCTTCAAGTTGCAGAACCTATTAATGTAAATCGAAACATTAAAAATCCTTGGCATGTCACCCCTTTATACCCACAAAAGAAATTCAAACCCTTGTGGAGTTCGAACCCCACTTTAAACCCCACCACAAAAAATATTCTGATGATTTCTTAAAGTGTCACCTTACAAATATATGTGCCACAAAGGGTACGGCTATGTCAAAGATGCATCGGACATTTATGTTGGCGTGAACTTGTTCACTCGCACATGGATGCTCAACAAAAGACAATCGAAACAAGAAAATACGAAGCAGCGCTGCGCGAGCGATACGGGGCACAATTTAACCATAACAAGCCATACCACATAGATGAACTTCATCGATGTTAAGCTTCATAAATTAAGCTGACATCGTTGTGCGACGTGCAATGTACAATCCATCTTTGGTATACCCGTACCCTAAAGTTTTGAAAACGTTTCTGCAACTAATAAATAAAAGCTTGTTAAAGAATAAGCCAGCTTTTTTAAACAGATCTGTAGTAACTTATTTCACCTATAAATGCTCGAATGAGGTTAAAATTAACATAAAATATACGACATTCGTTACAAATGCATATAAAAGCATCAGCTTGTCATAGAAATAAAATGATTAATATTATAACTATCTATACATAATGTGTTTCGAAGAGGGCATTTCAAGACGAAATGGGATTGTACTAGACTTCTAAGCTAACAACTTTTGTTTTACGTTTTTTTTTTTAATTTCGTGAATTTAAGTTTACAGGAAAAACAGCTGTTTTATAAAATGGAAGACTATTATTTTTGTAGTTAAAAATCAATAAACAAATGAAACCCCAAGGTTAATCATAGAACTTAAAAGCTGATTTCGAGTAAACTCAACCTAATTTTTTTTTCGAAAAATGGTCAAGTAAACCTAACCTCAAATTTTTCGAAGAAAGGTTCTAAACAAGAATCGTAGACCAAAACTTGTTTGCCTGGACGTCTAGAACAATGAAGTATTCCTGTTCTAGGAAAACGTAACACTGTAACGGATTAGGTTAGAAATAGTAACAAAATTATTATTTCATTCTTAACCTAACCTTCTTTTAACCTGACCCTGAATCATTTTCCTAATTCATAGTGAAAACAAAAGACAATCGTAAAAAAAAAACAAAACAGAAATATCCCAGAACAACCCCATTTCCACTTAAAACACCATCTACGAACACATGTATATAAAAACGAGTGACTTTGTCCGCTCAGAAATATATCTATAACATGATATACAAAGTAATCCCAGGGCTTTACCACGTAATAATTCACTATGGGAATGTAATGTCGGATGAAGCCAAATTCGAGAAAAAAAAGCTGATGTAAACTTCTTGTTTCAAGTCCAACAAAGAGTTCTTATGTTATTGCAAATACCCCAAAGATGTTAGATAGGCAAACCTATGTTACAAATTATGATTTTTTTTTACTTTTATCGTGGCATATGGAATTAGATCTGTTTTTAATAAGCCTAATTGATGGTTATTTCATAAACTAATACTAAATTCAAAGGAATATTTGAAAACCTAATTAAAGTTTAAGTAGTTTGGAAATTATGTTCTAACGTAGGTCATTTTTACAAAAAAGTTTTTTTTTCGAATTCGGCATACCGGAGACATTTCTTTATTGAAAAGACACCAGCTTAAAAACTCTAAACCCTACATTATGGACATCATACGGTCGCACTCAGAAACATTTCTAAGCGAGTCTTTAGTTAGTTAACTAATGCTACACAATTAGGCTGTTGTTAAATACCAGTCACAAGAAGCCAAATGTTCTTAAGATGAAAAAAAATCCTTAACTAAGGTTTCGCTTAGGAAGGCTTTTGAGTGCGACCATCCAGAGTAAGTTTTTCGAGCATAGAACAAGAGCGATTTTCGACTTTAATGTCAATGTAAATAGTGTATATAATTATTTGTTCAATATATTTGTGCTAGTAATAAATTATAGTTTAGAAGGTGGTATATTGACCGCCTCCCGCCACCAGGGGGCGCGTTCGAACGTCCCCGGGTGACTGAAGAACGCTTTCTGAAGGTTTTGGTATAGCTGAAATAAAAAAAAACTTTATTAGTAGCATAGACTTATCATATGTCGCCTAATAGACGTTTTAACAAGTTGACTTTCTATATACAATGATATTTTCCCTTATAGACTTTCCCATTCGGAGTCTTTTAAATTAAGATTAGGATACATTTAAATAAATCGGTAGCGCCATCTAGAAATAAAGGGTTTTTTGTGACGACTTTTTGTTCATGAGTGGCTGTCTAAAAAAGCAAAAAATAAAAATCAGTATCCAGGTTCTAATCTACCGCTTTATCAATTTTCAGCCAAATCGGTTCAGCCGTTCTCGAGTTATAAATGGTGTAACTAACACGGCTTTCGTTTATAGATCTCTATATATATAAATAAAAGTTAGATAGATTTAGACTAACCTTCCCATCACTCTTCCCAAGCACGCTATTGAGCACAAAGTCAGTCGGCGCGAGCGCATCGACCACGCCCACCACTTCCCCCTTCAACTCGACACACAGCTCCGTAACGCCATCTCGTAGCAGCCTCGCTAAACTCTCACCAGAACTGAAACCTCCTTGGTACAGTTCCACAAGATGTCTGTCCAGCGACCAGAGACCGTAAAGGTAGAATAACTTCCTTAACACTGGTTGGAGAGACGCTTCCTTTAAAGATAAAGAGAAAATATAAAATGAATATTGGTGGAATCGACAAAGGCTGTTCCCTATCCTCCATAATTTCGATAGTTCCCTAACGCCATCTAGTGGAAGCCTCGCCAAACTGAAACCACCTAGCTACAATTCTACAAAGAATAGGATTTGATTAGGTACCTTCCTACTGATCAAACTTTCTGGTTAAACTAGTTTGTCCAAAAGGAATAAATTTCCTCGTAGTCTAACTAATCAACTATTTTGGTAACAAAAGGCGATCGAAACGGAAAAAGACGATCGACATGGTAAAGGGAAAAGATAAATGAATACTGGTGGAATCGAGAAATCCTTTCATTTCACTATATGTATACTTTCAGACCGCTATTAAATGAACGAAATCTCTGAAATTAATAGAGCTACGAGTCCTACATTTCGCATAGGGGTTCCTTTAGCTTTAAAAATAAATTTAAGGAAGTATATTTACCTTATTTTCTAAAGCTTCCGAGAAGAATTTGATCGCTAAATATTCTGCGTAGACTTTAGTTAATTCCTTCCATTTGTAGACTTGTGAGTTGGCGCGCGCTTCGAACTTTGACAGGCCTTTTGATAATTCCATCTCGTATTTCTTGTGCGTTTCTTTTAGCAGGTAGCAGAGTAGCCATTCGTAGGTAGATGTTATGACTGTAAACAATAATTTAGGTCTTTACATCGAATCTAGATGAGGATCCAGGCTGCTGTAGTGCCTAGGACATATATTAGATGGAGTAGGCTCGTACACAACCTATACCACTCTCTCAATTTGTAATATAATAATTGCTTCTTGACAGTTTTCAAGTCTTAGAGTGAATAGGTACCTTCTTGGCGAGCATGCTACATCCTTGACCTCATCTTGGCTTCCCATCAGGTGAGACAAGGTCAAATGCAAATAACTTTTGCACTTTTGTGAGGGTTGGTGTTTGTTTTTTGCTGTTACGATCTGATTATTATATTTTTCTAATGATAAGTACTAAGTACCTACCTTCCTGCTAACTTGAAGAAAATCGAGAGTTATTGAATTGTATTGTATCATATTGATGTTATTCACTTACTAAATACCTACTTCATTTTTTTATTTAAGAATGCAGTACAAACTTAACTACCTTTATCACTAAGCACGCCAGACAAATCCTTGCGATTTTCGGCCTGCATTATGTTTTTTAAGTTTATTTTTGTTTATAAATAATAATAAAAAAAAACTGTTAGGTAGGTGAAACATTCTTAATTTATCTGGGTTATACTGTTTTGATGTATAAAAAAGGTAGGTACCAAAGAGTTTTTTAGCTAGCAAAAATGGTTGTCTCTAAAGTCGGTTGACGAACGAAAATTTGACGTGATAATGACTTAGAAAACGATTAAAAATTGAGTTATGTTTATTTTATGTTTTTAACCCCCGACGCAAAAAACAAATAGAAAAAACCCTAAAAAATATTGTATGTCAGACGAGGCTGTATAGGTTAAAAGTCTTTAGCCTGGCCTTTCCGGAGCATAATGAACAAAAAAATATTGCCTTAAAAAAATGTAAACATAGACTTATCATTATCACAAATATTTTGTTAATTATTATTTTGTTTTCTTTTCAAGTCTTTTCTTTTATTCGCAACTGTGATAAAAAAAACGTCGTACGATATACGTGTGGAATTGATCTTTGCATCTTGGCTTCTTAACACGCTCGCTGCCGTTCGGGCGTCATAAACCGCCTCTATGAAAGATCAATTTACCACACTTATATCGTAATGTACTAGTAATATTAATGGATATATGGATTGGGGCCTTGGAAAGATTTTAAGGAGGCCTTTGCCCAGCAGTGGGACAATTGACGCTAACAAAAATAAAAGATTGGATGTACTTACATTCAGCAGACTTGAGTCTATCCGTGTGCGTGTGAGTAAACTTCCTCGTCACAATTGTATTGAGATTGCGAAGGAAGGCGACCGTCTCTAGCGGCGAGTCCGGCGGGGCTCCGGTTAGAGCGGTCTCGTACTGTCTGAGGAGCCAGTTGCCGGTCTGTTGGGAGAGTACATTGTTGTCGCCTTCGTATGTCACTGTTGGCTCGTGGTTGCTCCGGATATCGCCTAGGTTTGATGACTGAAATTATAATACAAGTGTGAAATGTAATTTGAAAATAAATATTCAAGACATACTGCCAGGGTTTGTACATTTAGAAAACAGAAATATAGACCTACAGTAGAGTTCTAAAATTACTATTGGAATGTTTTTATTCTATTAATGTTTGTTTAATAAATTCATGTGTTGAAAGAATAAACGTGTTTTTACCTTCAAGAAGCCATGTCCGCCGCAAGCTTCCCTCGATTGTTGCGCCGCTTCCAACACCGTCCATGTGAGTAGAGGTTTACTGCATGATACCATCGCGTGGATTTCCGATACTGTCTCACTCTGTTAACAGATTATATCACAATAATATTATTTAAAAAGTGTTACCCACAATTTAAGGCAAATTAAGAAATTGCACCCGGAGCATACAATTTATGAGAATGTTTTCAGTTTCTATAAGTATATTACATCAAAAGTCATCCGCCTATTTTCACCAGCGGGTAAAAAACCATGTTACTCACAGGGATTCAATGTATTCCCATGCTAAATTTGATAAATTTGATCGACATCATCAAAATCGATCCTAACAATAAGTAGGTACAACGTACAACGCGTACTCACCAAGTTATCAACTTTGAACCCCGCGTTAGACTTCTCAACAACATTGAGGTAGACACGCGTGAACCTCTCGATGTACACTCGGAACACCACCGCAGCTGCGACGTACCCGAATAGTCGCCATTGCTGAAAGAAAAGAAATAGGTCACAACAAATATGAATGTGAAAGATTGTTACCTTTTCACGCAAAGAAGCGATTTCGATTAAACTTGGTATGTCAATAGCTGAAGTCCTGGAGTCACGCCTAAGATAGGCGTTACTCCGGTGGATTTCTCCAGACCTTCGAAGGGATTTGTGTGCCTTGTGTCATTAACTGATGATTACCAGATTAAGACTGTTAATCATGAACAAAAAAGCACCACATAAAACCCCCTATATATAATATAAAATTAAAAATTGTAGACACTACAAAAATAGGCTATTCCTTCGATTTGCCATAACTATATTTGTTTCAGGAATGAATCTATATCAGCAACACTATCGATCGGTGTAGAAATACAGGATTTACATGATTATTTTTTTGCAAACTCAACAGTTTCAATTTATTACTTTTTCAAAAATCGAATGCTGCCATTTCAGTTTTTGTCAAAATCGGGCAAGCAGCTCCTTACAACATTTCTCGCTATCTGTTATTGTTTAGAATATGGCCCGGAAAGCCCATGTAAAAATTCACCCTGTTTGTACTTGTATACGGGCTATTTTCCGCAATTAGACCCTTTTTAATAGGGTCCTTTTTGCGTGAGGATG
Source organism: Idaea straminata (assembly GCA_951213275.1). Classification (NCBI taxonomy): domain Eukaryota; kingdom Metazoa; phylum Arthropoda; class Insecta; order Lepidoptera; family Geometridae; genus Idaea; species Idaea straminata. The sequence continues at coordinate 13,946,773 of OX577849.1, forward strand.
GAGTAGGCTTGCCCAGCACCTACTACCCTCTCAGCTTAGTCGACCATGTCCAGAGGAGATAAATTATCAATACTTCTGGAGCCAACTAAGCCGCGGCTTTCATCACGATGTTTTCCTTCACCGTAAGAGCAATGTCAATTAGCATAAGTTTTTCTTAAGAAAAATCCATTGGTGCACGGCCAGCTGGGATTCCCACGACCCTCAGAATGAAAGTCGGTGTATCTGCCACTAAGCCAACCGCGCTCTTTCACCTTGTTTAGATTATAATAGAAACATGATTATGTAATATACTAACATGTAAAGGGTATTCAATGAGCGGTATCTCCCGATCCCGCTCCCCGAACTGCGTCCTCGTGGCGGCGTAACGTATTGCTATCGATACAGCGCTGGATATGGAGTGGCAGCTCTCCTGCATTATACCTATACGACCTGGACACATCATACAATATTAAGAACATCTTACAGCAAAACATCACAATCTCGCTTTTACTAAACCATTTAGTCCATGCATTTTTTACAAAAAGCGCCGTAGTTCCTGCCAGATACCAGACGATAACCGATTATTATTACTGAAAAACTTTTGACGTGATAACGTCTTTTAAATTGATGAACACCGGCAGCATTCAAACAAAGAAGTGTGATGTTATCGCTCACGTTCCGTTATTGACAAGGTAACCATAGCAACGATAATAGGTTGCTATGGTTACCATCAATGTTTTCTAATGACAGCCCTCTACTCGCGCGCCGATGGTTTTCAACTTTCTTTATCTACCCTTGCCGTGATATTGTAAGTACCAATTTAACTTGACCCCTACTTTGGGCGCCCATACAATGTAAGGGTCAAGTTAAATTGGTTTAACTATGTATGTATGGGGACACCCACTTATTTTCAACTTTTTATTTGTACCATGTTTATTTCCAGGAATTAATCTCTATAAGCAACACTATAGATTAGTATAAAAATATGATAGTTTTTTGGAAAATCAATAGGTTCGATCGATTCCTGGCTAGGGAATTGACTTTTCAAAAATCTAATGATGCAGTGTTAGTTTTTTGGCAAAATCGGGCACGCAACTCCTTTTAGCATTTTTTGCTATCTCATATAGTTTAGGAGTTAGTGCACATACGTAGACAGAGAATAAATATAGACAAGCTACCAGCGTAAACAGTGTGAGACAGCGAATATTCACAAACCTATAAGTATATAGTTGTAAAATTGCCACTAAACAGCAATTAACTATCACTGCACAAGTGCACACTAATTAGTACTCCTTTTTAATCTATACTAATATTATAAAGCTGAAGAGTTTGTTTGTTTGAACGCGCTAATCTCAGGAACTAATGGTTCGAATTGAAAAATTATTTTTGTGTTGGATAGGCCATTTATCGAGGAAGGCTATAGGCTAATTTTTTATCCCGATATTCCCAAGGGATCGGGAGTTACGCGGGTAAAACTGCGGAGCGCTGCTAGTATCTTATAAAGCACAAGTAACACACTAACAGAATAAGAAAACAAAACTTTGATAGACACCAAACGCTTGTTTGCCACCAACGACACTGATGGTAAACAAAAAAATCGTATACGCAAATAGAGACAAAAGACTTATACTTCGTCTTGCTCCCACTTACTCATTAGACGGTCAATCCTTCTCACTCTAGTAATTATTATTATTTTAGCAGCTGGTCTATATTTATTCTCTGTCTACGCCCACATAAAAATTCACCCTGTATAAAAGAATTGCTCGTTTAAATATCAAGGAATATTATTAGATATGCCCAGAGCCTCCCATAGGTTACAGACGGCCTTGCTTAGATCCTAAAAAACGATGATAAAATGGTGTAAATCTCAAACAAACCTGCAGATAAGTTCTCTAACGCCGCCCCCAATATTCTAGAAGGGTCTGAGAAGGAGCTCTCGTAGACGCCATCTTCTGTGACGTCAGCGGTACGGTTTAGTAGGTTCTCGCGGGGTATCCGATAGTCATTGAACATTATAAAACTGAAAATATAAAAATCTATATGTATAAAAGAAAGTCGTGTTAGTTACACCATATATAACTCAAGAATGGCTGCACCGCACCGGCTGAAAATTGGTGGGGAGATAGCTTAGAACCAGGAGAACCATATATGGTTATGACTTTTTTTTCTTTCCTACGGGATCGGGACTTACGCGGGTAAAACCACAGGGTACAGAGGAAAAGGGGGGCAAAGTTTGTATGGGACAACGTTATTACTTGGTCTATTTTCGACTTCTACGTGGACGAAGTCGCGAGCAAAATACATCTATAATATAAAAATGAATCGCAAAATGTGTTGGTAAGCGCATAACTCAACAACGCCTGGACCAATTTGGCCAATTCTTTTTTTGGAGAAGGTTCTTATGAAATTAAAAATTAAAAAAGTTGCGCAGAAAATTATTACGCGGGTGAAACCGCGGGGCGTAGCTAGTATTATAATATTTATACATAAACACTATGAATGCTAATTCTTGTAAATAAAATTACTTAAACAACATTGCAATATAATTCTGCTTTCATTTCTATTACAAATAATATTCTTGAGGATACCTACCAATAGCTGACTTTGAAGGTATTTTGAGGTTATTTTGAGGTTATTTTTTGTAGTCGAAATTATAATTCAATATAATAACAACAATGTTATTTACAAGTTATTTACTTCATGTTATTTACTTCAGACCAGAAACAGATATTCGTAAATAAATGTTGTTGTTTGACAGCAGGCCGTGCCACATAGGTCGTAGAATATATTTGTTACTAGTCTGGGCGTATGTATATTAAGGTGAAAGGGTACCGGGCGCTCTCTCCATACTAACGTAGTCGACTGTTTTCTCCCTGGATAATGACACTAGACTGTATATTTTTTTGCATAAAACTTATAACTGCCATGACTATGCCCCTATGTTTTGGTTTTTGATGTGAAACATCTATAGCCGCACGTAAAACCGATTTCCGCGTCGCCACGGCATCCGTCGCCACGCTATATGATGATATATATATACAGTCTATATGCAGTAGTGTGTACGGGTTACTTTTACAGAATAATGTCGATGTTTCATATCTGCCAGGCGTCCCGTGACGGCTCACATTTTTTTTCATTTTCTAATTATCATAGAAATTATAATTTAAAAAACAAAAAATTAAAAAAAAAACATATCATAGGGGCACGGTCATGGCAGTTATAAGTTTTATGCAACAAAAATATTTGCTCTAGTGTCATTTTCAAGGGAGAAAACAGTCGACTACGTTTGCATGGAGAGAGCCCCCGGTACCCTTTCCTCTTACTATATCCAAAAACTACTATTCAGCTGGAAGCAACCATCTAGCTGGTAGGGTGGGTACACTTGACTCTAACAAATAAAAACCCTGTGAAATAAATATTTTGAAAACAGATCCTATGATCAAAAAATGGTTTCCCATACCCATAATATTTTTATTACCTAAAAAAATATGCTATGTGTTTCTAACGCAGCATTCCGGTGGAGAGTTCATTGAGGTCAGTGAACGTGCACGGACGTTGGGATACTAATATGTACATATATATTTTTGTAACTCATCTCAGTAATATCACACCAGGTGTTGCTTAACCTACACCATCGAACATGGTCGGCGAGCACACAGACCACCCGTTATATAATTGCAAACGTCATAATTGCGTCATTTCAAAAGAAATATGTGCGAATCATTTCTTTTATCTATAATTTACCATTGTTTCTAATCTAAATATTCGCAAACTATTCCCCGCGGTTTCCCCTGCGCAAGTTCTGATCCTGTGGAAATTTCGGGAAAATAGCCGATGTGTTATTCCAGTTATCTCTACACCAAGTTTCAACGGAATCGGTCCAGCAGTTTTTGTGTGAAGAGGTAACAAAAAACTCAGAAACTTTTACATTTATAATACAAGTTAGATTGTTTCCCACATTTATAATATTACTAGATGCGAGCCGCGGTTTTACCCGCGCTTGTGTCTCTTTAAAAGTCGTATTGATTTTCTACAAACACAATACGAATAGTTAGTATGAACTTCAAACTTCAGTAGCCCAAATTCCAAAAAGTTTCATACTCGAAGCGCTTGTAGTTTCTAAGATTTCTTGATATTTTGTTCTCTTTTATTATATACTTTTTCTCATTTTATATAAAGAGAGATAGATAATAAGGCTTGCTTTTTATCTAAATATATCTAGAAATGACTATAAGCCAAATCATGTATGTATTAACTATATAATCTGCTTCCTATATAATTATGAATGGATATGTACGTAAAACCTTAGGTATAATTCCAGTCGATAAAATTTATCTACTACTTATTATGATAGAAATACAAAATATAAAAAACCGGCCAAGTGTGAGTCGGACAGTATGGTTCCGTACCATATTCTTAGGGGTGTTTGAGTCACGAGCGAATAGGTATCTTCTAGGAAATCGTGGTACTTGCCATCGTGTGGGACAGTAGTCAAACGCTGACCTATATCTTCTCTTTTATACATATAAAATTCTTTGTCCTGAATGACCGACTGACTGACGGATCAACGCACAGCCTAAACTGCTGATCGTAGAGACCTGAAACTTGGAGGGTGTGTTCTTTGTGTGACGTAGGCATCCGATAAATTTTCCGAAATTTGACTTCTAAGGGGGTGAAATAGGGGGGCAAAGTTTGGATGAGACAACGCAATTCCTTGGTCCATTTTCGACTTTCACGCGGAGGAAGTCGCGGGCAAAAGTATTATTACAAAAAATAGATTTTATTGTTAGGTACAACTGTCAAGTACGAAATTTAATAACTACACAGTACATGCATTTCCTTCGCGGTTATCATACTTTAACAGAGCTTATCATCGGCAATAAATATCACAATCTTGATTAGAACTATGACGCATTGTATTAGGTAATCCATTGTGCCGTATCGTGTCTCGATAAATTTGGAAAAAAAACGAATTGATTTTTCATTTTATAAATAAATAAATAATCGTATAAGCAATTTCAATGAATGATACTGTTTACAATTATAACTTATTTTATGGCAAAAGGAGCAGGCTCCACATAATTATACTGAGAGACGTAGTATACCTACGTCTCTCAGTATAATTATGTGGAGCACTAGTTTTCAGCCTGACCCTTTCTCTTTTTTTATTTTGAAAATCAGTTAAAAAGAATTTTACTTTTCTTGCAAAAGTACCTCTTTTTATGAATACTCCTGGCATTAAGCCTCGATTGTTCTAACGTTAGGGCATTCATTGAAAATAAATTTTAGTCATCTCGAAAGATTCATTACTTAGATGCAGATCGATACATGTGCTCTGGCTCGTGATTGGTCAAATCAAGGTCACCGCGTTCTGTCTCGCTCGTACCGTACCTATTAGTGCGATGTCGATCTGCTATACATCTTTGGCATAGCCGCACTCTTAAGCCAATGGATGCTTACAAGCCACAAGCGAAGCCTTCCACCGGGATAATTACTATATTTCTTACTAACAGCGCTTCGCGGTAACACCCGCGTAGCTGTCGATCCCGTGAGAATATCGGGGCCAATGCCAATGTATTCCCAATTAATCAATGTATCCTCATACTAAGTTTAATCAAAAACGGCCAGTAGTTTCGGAGCGTATTCCTTACAAACAAACAAAAATCCTCATTATTATATTAGTGTAGATAATTATTGATAATTTCAAAGTACTGCATCGTAAATTATAATTTTACGACATTAGTCATTCATTTAACTTGAACTTTATCGTTGAAAATTATTACTGTAATTCACTGTTAATGGCTGATATTATTTCCCCTAATATTTCTTTCTTTCGCGTTTTGAGCTTATCCAAACTTAAGTCGAAAAGAGACGACATTGTTTTTTTTAACGTTATTTTAGAGAGGCTTAGAAGCGATTAAATTTTCTTCTTAAACTTACCAAAAAATAAGGAAAATGGTGTAAGTACTATTTTTATAAATTATTTTTTTTAATTAATGTCAAATTCACCTGAATATAGAGAAAATTTATAGAATTTTCAAGATATAGCAACACTATTATTGGTAGCGAACCCTTAGGAAAATATTGGTGTTGTTACATTTTAAAAATTCCCTAAACTCGTTGAAATTAGGGAAAATCTTACAAACATATTTTTATTACGTATTTGTTGTGATCCGGGCGCCTAACATGGCTTTATTAAGGTACCGTACCCAAAGGGTAAATACGGGACCCTTTTTCTAACATTCCACTGTCCGTCTGTCTGTCACCAGGCTGTATCTCATGAACCGTGATAGCTAGACAGTTGAAATTTTCACAGATTATGTAGTTCTGTTGCCACCAGAACATATGAAACCCGCCGTACGCGATTCCGACTCACACTTGCCCGGTTTTTTTAACACACTGCAATATAATATTAAAAAATAATATGTTACACATTATAAACCTATTTACCTTATTACCTAGTATTTTTCAACTTATCAGTTTAATCAAGATCTTATCAAACTGCAAGGTTATTTCGATTTCCTACTCTTATCTAATGTCAAGACTATACCATCGACATAAGGTGTATTTCAGCTTATGCATTGAGAAACTCGTTAAACTCGACTATTTTTAGTTATAAATTATTTTTAAGTTTATATTTTTAAATATTCATTTTTAATACACACTTAAAATCTATAAATATAACATAGAAAAACACTAATTAAGAAATCGACTTTGACTACCAGTTTGAAACTTTGTATGGACATAGGAGAGCACTAAGAAATATATTTTTTGACAAAAAAAGATTAAGGGCTGACAAAGTTTGTAGTTTGTATTTATTCTGTGTTTATAGAAAATCAATTTCACTCTTTAAATTGTTAAATAAGTAGTTAGGAAGGGCGTCAGGAAGATCTTGGTGCAAAAGAAAAGTATATAAGTTTTCTATCCATTGTCTAGCTACCATAACACAAGCTTAGTTGCTTATCTTGGGGCTAGATGGCGCTGTGTGTAGTATCTTACAATATTTATTTAAACTGTGATATTGCTTTTAAGGTGAAGGAAAACATCGTGATGAAAACCGTGGCTTAGTTGGCAATTGACAAGTTCTTTCCTCAGGACACGGTCGCCTAATCTTAGAGAGTGGTAAAGGTGACCTACTCCTTCCAAAAAAGACCCAATTAAAGAGGCCTACTCACCCATTATCAATACCGTTGACGCCGATTTTCTCTCCCATGTCCCCTACCACCAGTCCTGGATATGTCTCGAGCGTGGCTGGATCTCTTATAGGAACGATGAACCCGTGGAGGCCGTGGTTCGTACCGTCCGGAGTTATCAGTTGTGCGAATAGAAGCGTGTGTGTACATGTCCGACCTGGTGATAAATGGTAGGGGTTGTTTTGGATTATTTAGATGCTAGCTGCAGTTTCACCCGTGTAATTCTCGATCCCGTAAAGATATCGGGATAAAAAGTAGCTTAAGTGTTAATCCACGTCTCCAGCTATGAACATACCGAGTTTCATCGCAATCGGTCCGGTAGTTTTTGCGTGAACGAGTAACAAACATACACACAAACTTTCACATTTATAATATAAGTAAGATAGCACGATGGGATAGTTTTAATTTAAATCATAATATTACGTATTATGCAACCAAGAAATTCGAATATTTGTATACAGATATTTATTTCAATAAGCAATACGGTTTTTTTTATATTACCAAAATTATTTCGATTATTAATTAAAATTATTTCGACTTTGGTCAAATTTAGTTCAAGGATATACTTAATCTTGCAGAGTAACAAGGCTACTTTTTATCCCGGTATTCCCACGGGATCGGGACTTACGCGGGTGAAACCGCGGTGCGCAGTTCTTTATAGTATAGCAAAACAAAAAAAAACGTTTAAAACAAGATATAAAAAGCAATTAATAAAAAAGAACCTCTTTAAAAAAAACAAAAGTCGACGATTGAATTTATTTTATTTTGTTGTGTTTAAATCCAAATATATTTATTTATTCAGGGTGAATTTTTAAAATGGGTATTCAAGGCTAAACTATAAGCGATAGCGAAAAGGGCTAAAAGCAAATGCGTTTCCGATTTTGTCAAATTAAAACGTCATCATTTGTTTTTTTTTGGAAGGTATTAATTATTCTAGCCACGAATTAAACCTGATAATTTCACTAAAAAAATCACTTATATATTTGTATCAATTTCAACAAGAGTAATTTCCGTAAAGCCATACTTTTGTTTTCAAGAATTGACCTCTATCAGCAACACTATCAATTGATACTAAAATATAGAGTATTTTTTTTTCAAAAATTAACAGTTTGGTCTCTTAACCTAGGATAATGCCGTTCCTAAAAATATACAATGTCGCTTTAAGGCCCATTTAATAAAATCACCCTGTATTATACCAAATTAATTATAAGTATAAGAATTATGATCCATTGAAAATCTTTCTAACTTTTCCCACGTTTTTCAATTTGGGTAAAATGTTTAGGTAATATGCGGAACAATAAATTAGGTACCTACATGTATACTCAATTTATTTAAGTTTTTTTTTTATGGTTTTCATGATCTCTCTAAATAATTATCACGTGGATAAGTAAGATGAAGTTTAAAATAATTACTAAGAAAAAACAACAAACACAATTAACACTTCAAAGTAGTTATTTATTACTTATTATGTAAATATGTTATTGTTTTTTAGGGTTCCGCACCCCGAAAGGTAAAAAAGGAACCCTTATACATCACTTTCATGTCCATCTGTCTGGTGGCTTTTTTTTAAATAATACTCAAATAATATTCTTAATCTAAATTATAATATGAGTTTAGGACACGAGTTCCAACTGTCAAAGTCTCAAACCAATTATTAACCTTGTGGTTATTGAAATTTAATTTAATTTTAGACTTAATTTTTTATCATTTATTTAATTGTTAAAATTTATGTCTTTGTTATTATCAGGAAATAAAGAAAAAAATGTTTTAGCACAATCTCTTGCAAGCCGCCCTTACATTTTCACAATAACTGTTTTTATCAATTTAAGAGGGTATAATCACCTATCCCCCATATCCTCCAAAAGATACTTCTTCGAAATCTTTTGCGGATAATAATGCCAAGTTGCGGCGCTCTGGACGGGGTATTTTATTTATAATTTATATGTATTTATTTTAGCTGTATTTTTTGTGTGTATTTAAAAAAAAAACTGCGATATGAAAGAAAAAAAACTGGACAACATATAATAAAATTATGCCACAAATTACCTAGATTACCAACCCAGCATTTAGCCGCTTCAAAGTCAGGCGTGTGTATAACGAACTCCTTTGTGTTTACATCGTAGGTGGCCGTCGTGCGCATCAGTCGCGCGTCCGATCCGTGGGCTATCTCAGTGAGCGCGAAACTTGCTAGGACCTAGGGAGAGAAGAGATATCTTAGATACATGAAATAAAAACGGGCAAGTAAAATCGGACTCACGCTCGAAGGGTTCCGTACCATTGTATTCTATTTTTGTAACCACCGACGCAAAAACAAAAAAAAAGTGTATGTCAGACGAGGCTGTATAGGTTAAGTCTTTTGCCTGTCCTTTGTAGGAGTTTACATAACAACCCTTTTTCTGTATTTAGTATTTGTGGTTATAGCGGCAACAGAAATACGTCATCTGTGAAAAAATTAACTCTCTAGCTAAGCATGGTTCATGAGATACAGCCTGGTGACAGACAAACAGACGGATGGACAGCAAAGTCTTAGTAATAAAGTCCCGTTTTTACCATTTGGAAGACATTTGGGGACATATGGAAGACAATAGAGTAAAATGAAGTGAAACAAATGACATTGACAAGAATGACAAGCACAGATGTATAAAAAAAATTTTTTTATAAGGTTGATTTGCGACGACATTCTATGTACTCTGTGGTTTTCTTAGAATGGCAATAATTACAGGGATAAGCGTTTCCCCCGTTTTGTCTACCGTGGATAGTATATCCACCCTTACGCCCATACTCGGGGGGTGGACAAAACTGACAGAGGGAAAGACTATTTTGTCCTTTCCCTGTGGATAAAATGTCTCCGGCCATGCTTGCCCTGTTAATGCGGTTTATTTGATTAATTACATAAATATGATCACATATTGTGAATGAAATGATCACACATAATATGTGGAATGCGCCCTATATCCTGGTGGATGGAGGACATGTTCCAAAAATAATGGATTTCATTAAATAGACATGTAGGCAGTAAGTACATAGGTAATGTACTAAAAGCATTTTTATTTTTATCTATAAAAGCTGCAGTATTTTAAGATTGTTTATCTTTGCCGTTAATAAAAAATCGGGTCACTGGAACAGTAGGTATTTTTAGGAGATTTGTTGTTTTAATGGAAACTACAGCGAAAACAGATATACTTACACAACATAAATTACTCCCACAAAAAACATAGAAGCTGGTTTGCTGATGTCTCAAAGTTTTAAAAATCAACAGCCACAATTTTAACTATGATGGTGAAGGAAAATATCGTGATGAAACCCGCAGCTTAATTGACTCCAGACGTATTGAAGAGTGCTTTGCTCTGGACACGGTCGACTAAGCTGAGAAGGTGATATAGGTTCTGGGGAAGCCTACTTCATCTAATACATATCCTAGACACTATAGCACTCTTAACAGCAAGGAGTAAAGTTGCTTAATCATCTGGATTAGATGAAAAGGCCAACATTGATAGTATTTTGGCTACTTAAATGCCGATGGTCATCTTCACTGACACGCTAGGGTTGACTGACTGGATTGCTTCGTTTACTGTCATTATTGTAACGGTATAGCTTACCTCTCTATTAACAACTGTGGCTTCATAGAACTTCAAATGTCGTTCAGTGCCGAGTGAGAGAAGCGCGTTGGAGTACAGGTAAATGCCGATGGCCATCTTCACTGACACGCTAGGGTTGACTGACTGGATTGCTTCGTTTATTGTCATTATTGTTCTCGTCTGCGAACATAGAATCGTAAGGTTAGGTGAGAATATTTTGTGACTAGCTGCGTTCAAACTTAAACTCATGTTTATTTTAATTTAGAGTGGCATCAAAGATCTTGAATTCTAGTGACCATTTGAATGCATTAAGACCATGTGTTCGCAAATCGACCTTTGTGTTAAGCAACTTTAAGTAATCAAATACTCTTTTTTTGTTATTTGGATATAAATAGATATTGTAGTTTAAAAACCATATTTTTGTTTATTTAGGTTGAAAACATGATATGAACAACTTCGTTCGATAAAAAAAATGTTAGAAAACAGAGAATTATTAGATCGTTTATCGGGGTTTATTCAAAAATAGGTAAACGTATGTTTCTAAAAAATGAATCAAATGATAGGTTTTGACCTCTAGGAACTATAATTTTGGATAATAATGCTAAAATGTACAAAATGTTCTGCAAATCGATCAAATATAACAGTTAGCACGCGTCAGTTCCTCGCAGTTGGCCTCCGGGCGTCATCAAGGTCGGACCTATGCAGCTTTTGCCGGCACGCTGAGTTTGAGCGATCCCCGCTTCATAAATAATACTTTGTAGGTATAAATAAATAAATAAATAAATAAATACTGCAGGACATTCCACACATCGCCATCTAGCCCCAAGCTAAGTAACTAGACTTGTATTATGGGTGCTAGACAACGGATATACTACTTATATACTTTTCTTTTGTAAATATATACTTATAATACATAGAAACAACCAGACCACAGACAAATATCTAAGCATAAATACTTGTCTGAGGCGGGAATCGAACCCGCAACCCTGTGTTTGGCAGTCCGGCATGGTGACCATTGTGCCAACTGGGTCGTCAAAGTTATGTTATATAGTTTATATGTGTGTGTAAATAATATACGTGTTAGGTTACTTTGTGTTTTAGTTAGTAAATATTAGTGTATAAGTTTAAAATTTATTAGTGGAAGAATATAAAATTTATTAGTGGAAGAATATAATTAACACCTAGCACCTACACTGTGGCGTGCCTACTGGTAACACCTACACTGTGGCGTAACTTGATCGCGTTCGCGCGTCGTCGCGCGCAGCTCGCTACGTCTTTGTGAGCGGAGGCTGAGGTATTGTAAATACCTACACACGGTATTGGAAGAGCGCCTTAAGTTGAAATGGAAGTATTAATATTTAAATATTATGTTTTTAGTTCCGAGTCCTAGGCCCGGAACTAAAAACTAAACATTAATACTTCCATTACAGATATTATGGAGTTCCGAAAAGTAACGTCGGATTCAATCAACTGCATTAAATTGATTTATTTACTAGCTGTGCTCGCGGTTTCACCTGTGTATTTCCCGATCTCATGAGAATATCGAGATAAAAAGCTTAGAACTCCTTGTATCTATATACTAATTTTTCATCTCTATTTAGTCGTTTTTGCGTAAAAGGTAACAAACATACCTACACTTAAACTTTTCCATTTTAATAATTTAAAAGTCAAACATTATTACAAATATTACAACATCAATAAAAAATGAACCGCCTAAACATAATTTTACCTTGTCGAAATGTCAGCAAAACAATCGCGAACCTTGTGCTTTACGCCGGTTGCGCAGACCTTCGCAAAAACACTGTAATTCCTAATAAAATGTTCATGGAATGCCATTTGGAATGACTTTAGCAATTTACCCGTGAAAATACCTACTGACTATTGTCCAAAACTAGCTATTACCCGCGAATTCCTCCGCTTAGCTGAATTTTTTAACTTTTTTTTTTTTTAACTTTTAAAATTCTTGCTTGGACGATGCCTAACGTCATAATTGACCGAGAGAAGCGTATCGGCTTTAAGATTAGCAAATTTTTTTTTTACCTGTATGTATGTTATGTTGGTTACCAATCTAGTCGAAACTTGACATAAATATACGTTTTATGACTTTCTAGGTTTTCTGATTTTGATTGGAGTAGCACTTCTCCCAAAACTGGCAAATGGTGTCTTTTGGATATTTCCTATAAATTCTTTATTGTAAACACCAATTTCAAATAACATTAAATAAAAACAAAGCTTAAGTCTAAGTGTTACAAAGGGCGGCCTTATCGCTCAAAGCGATCTCTTCCAGGCAACCAAGTTGGTCTCATAAAAATTTGGTGAAGATGATGTCAATACCCCGATTCGTCTATTAGTTTGTGCTGTGCGCATTGCTAGATTGTTGGTAACGCGCGTATAGGTATCTTCTAGCAAAGCGAGCCATGTTTTAGACTCCATCGTCACTTACCATCATCGTGTGAAAGAGACACATTTACTAACAAAAAAAAATGATCAGTCAGTCACGTTTTCCTTTTTTATTTATATGTACATGCCTAAAAATTACAGTTTGCATTACTTGTTAGATCATTGTAGGTGGTTAATAGACAATGGCCTACTTCTTGCCTGTGGGATGTAAAACATAATAAAATTTCAATTATGTTACGAAATCTTTGTCGTTTCTAGGACGGTAGGTAATCGATTTATTACTATACTAGCTGCGCCCCGCGGTTTCACACGTGTAAGTCCGGGATCGGGATAAAAATAAATAAAATAAAAACAGCCTATATTTTCCAGGTTTCTGTGTCTATATTTTGATATTCGGGCATTTTAATCGTAATAAGACAGCTCCACATTCCCAAACAATAGAGCTATTGAGCTATCCAATGAACTATCTAATAAACTAGATTTCAATAGATTCAGTAATTGTAAAGTCGACAGTCGTCACTTTTAATAAAAACTATTAATTAAAACTGCGAACGATTTTTAGAACAAAACTTGTTTGCTTCTAGACATGTAGGTAAGAATTGTTCCTTATCAATCTATACCTAGACGTGAATCACTTATCGTAATTTTGATAACCATTAATAAAATAATAGGTATCGTCTAGAATTTATTAAACTTTAGACTGTTTTGTCATTTATCATCATCAAGTAAGATAATGTAGTGGTCAAACTTGGCCTTGAAGGCAGTTTATAAATGGGGTGATACGCAGATTACCAGTTACCAAGATATCAGTTTCTAAATGGGGTGATACCATTTAGAAACTGCCTTTCGGTGCCATTTAGAAACAGACACGCCTGGGTCTTAGACCCGCGCGACTGTTCTCCGTTAAGAGTAGTCATTTTCACCTGACTCCCACTTTTCGAGGTGTATCCGGCTAGCCCTGCTGAGCTACTTGGAATCTCATATAACTCTAACTCTCAATTGTGGCTCATATAGAGTCTGAACCCCCTCTAGAACTCCAACTCTCAATTGTGGCTCATATAGAGTCCGAAACCCCTCTAGAACTCCAACTCTCAATTGTGGCTCATATAGAGTCCGAACCCCCTCTAGAACTCCAACTCTCAATTGTGGCTCATATAAAGTCCGAATCCCTTCTAGAACTCCAACTCTCAATTGTGGCTCATATAGAGTCCGAACCCCCTCTAGGACTCCAACTCTCAATTGTGGCTCACATAGAGTCCGAACCCCCTCTAGAACTCCAACTCTCAATTGTGGCTCATATAGAGTCCGAACCCCCTCTAGAACTCCAACTCTCAATTGTGGCTCATATAGAGTCCGAACCCCCTCTAGAACTCCAACTCTCAATTGTGGCTCATATAGAGTCCGAACCCTCTCTAGAACTCCAACTCTCAAGTGTCTCATAATATAGAGTCCGAATCCCCTCTAGCCTCAATAAATCTTGATGTTCTGGCGAAGGTGAGACAGTACTTCGCGTCGGGACATTTTTGCCTAACTTGTTGATGTGCGACACTTATTCATGGTGGAAATCCCAGACACCCGCACCTCATTAGTCAAGGGAATGGAATCAGTTGCGTCTGTCTTTCCTGACGTGTACAATTAGGGGGTCAAAAAACAGGTCGTGATACAAACAGTAAAATCAAAATACAAGTCGGTTTACGGAGGATAATTGTACGTGATAAAGACATAAAACTTTTCAATAACATGACGCACGACGGGAACGTGAGCGATGACGTCACACTTTTTTTGTGAATGCCAGTGTTCAACGATTTATAAGACGTTATCACGTCAAAAATTATGGTCTCTATCAGGGAAACAGCCGCAGTGGAGTACATGTAAACGTAAGCATGGGTAAAATCACCGGTGCTTGTACGTACACGTCATTCGAACACGTAATAAATAAGTAAATACAATTGTTTCGATGATTCAGTTATAAGCCGATGTGTATTTGTTTTATTAGTATGAATCATCAATGATACGATCAACTGATCGTAAACTATACTCACACGTATATTTATTAACAATACTAGCTGCGCCCCGCGGTTTCACCCGCGTAAGTCCCGATCCCGTGGGAATATCGGTTATTCGATTTTTTCTCACCTTTTAAACCTTCCCTAGACCTCTACGAACATTTCAAGACTAAGATAAGATAAATCCGTTCAGCCGTTCTCGAGTTTTAGTGAGACTAACGAACAGCAATTCATTTTTATATATAAGACTAGCTGTGCCCCGCGGTTTCACCCGCGTTTGTCCCGATCCCGTGGGAATATCGGTTATTCGATTTTTTCTCGCCTTTTAAACCTTCCCTAGACCTCCACGAACATTTCAAGACTAAGATAAGATAAATCCGTTCAGCCGTTCTCGAGTTTTAGTGAGACTAACGAACAGCAATTGATTTTTATATATATAGAAGATATGAGCCATCGTTCGACCAGTTATCTCAATTATCACCTGATGTTTAGTGACGATACGGTCTGAAGTGCATCGTTATCTATCACGTAGGTCCCTACAAATATACTGAAACAGTAGACCTAGTGACCACAAACTTTTTTGCATAATACCTTTTACTGCAATCCTGTGGAGCTATTCTATTCAGCACTTCTATGATCCTCATCAGATCTTCACCAAATTTTATAAGACCTACTTTAAGTTACTTTTACACAATAAAACTGTAGTTTCGTAAACAGTTACCAATGAGGATTTTTTTTTTAATTCCATGATCTCAGAATGTTTTTTTTGAGGAGAAATATAGTATGAAACCGGTAATTAGTGCTATTTATCCTGATTTTTAAAACCGCAAACCGCGGGGCGCAGCTAGTAAATACTAAGCGATCTTGTCATACATATTTCGTTACGAAGGCCAAACATTTTTTCTACGTCAGAACCGGCACACGGCAATTTACTTCACGGGATACTAACCAAAGAGTTCTTATTTTAATACATTACAATTGGTAACCCAAAGAGGTTGGTATATGACGACCGAGTTTGCACAATGGTCAACATACCGGACTGGCAATCACAGGGTTGAGGATTCGATTCCCGCCTCAATCAAGTATTTATGCTTAGATATTTACACAGTTATCAGCCGAGGGGATGGGACACGGCGATGTATAATATAAATTGCTTGATACAAAATGTATGTAACGTTTCAAATACCACTCACCAAACAAACAAACAATAAACAATGTTTGTAATCTTACAAACATTGTTTAGTGTGGGGGCCACAGTCAATGTATCATATGTTTAGGTTAATAAATATTTTTCGTTTTCATTTTTTCGGCAAGACCCGATCTTTTGAGAATCATCCCTATGTCGTCATACAGTGACCCCCTATCAAAAAGTTTTGCAACCACTGTTTTATAGGCAATTGAACTAAGGTGGTATACTCACTCTTTTACTATAGCTCGCGTTGACCATCTCCTTGGACAAGAACTTGTATTCGTTAACCTTCTTCAATTGTAGTTGTGTCAAACGTTTTTGTTCCTCCACGGGTGCAGTCACATAACTCTGTGCGAACAGCGGATCTTTCTCCAACGTCTGCCATACTTTATACTGTGGAATAAAACGATACGAAATAACACATTAATTAGGCTGGTTGAAAAAAAAATATTGTGGTCCTTTTTGCAATCGCTTCTCAAACGAAAATAACAACAAAATAATAATCTCCTTAAACTCATTTTTTAAGTGATCATAATTATTCTTTTTTTGTGTCTTCCCGCGACCTCATGGTCGTTGCAACCTTGCAACCCAATCGCAACTTAAGGTAAATATAACGCAGGACCTGTTTTTTTTGAAATATAAAATGAAAATAATAAATTTCAAAATCAGTTCACAATCAAAGAAACTGAAAGAAAAATATTTATAGAGTCGAATAACCTGGTCCTTTTTCCTCCTTTGGAGTCGGTTAGATCGTTCAATTTGTAGACGTTATGAGTATTTTGTATCGGGTGCCCGCAAAATTAAACAAATATTATATTATAGTTTTTCGTTTAAATCTATACTAATATCACCTAATATTATAAAGCTGAAGAGTTTGTTTGTTTGAACGCGCTAATCTCAGGAACTTCTGGTTCGAATTGAAAAATTCTGTTTGTGTTGGATAGTCCATTTATCGAGGCTACCAAATAAAAATACTTATTGCGATTATTTTTACGAAAAACTGAAAAGTAAATTGAATTTGGCGGGACGTTCCTTCGACATTACCTTTATTATAATATACTTTATCATTGAAGTCTAGAGTGACTAGATACCTTCTAGGCCTTCATGCTACATCCTCGACCTCAACGTCGCTTCTCATCAGGTGAGATAAGGTCAAATTAATTTTGTGTAAAAATAAATATAACATTTTCCTTTTAGTAACAAAAATAAACTACAATAAAAAATTGTCTACACGGAACGTGAAATATTAAAACATTTTTATCTAGTTTTTAATATTTATAATTCTATTGCCTACTAACATAGTTCTCGTAAGTTTTTGTACTAACAACATATGGACTGTAATTGTCTGAAATAAATGATTTTGAATTGAATTGAAATAACCGGTCAAGTGCGAGTCGGACTCGCGCACAAAGGGTTCCGTACCATTATATTCCGATTTTAGTATATATTGTCATGGTGACAAGAGAAATACATTTTCTGTGTAAATTTCAACTATCTAACTATCACGGTTGTCCATCTATCCTGGTGACAGACAGACAGATGGACTGGTGAGTCTTAGTAAAAAGTTCCCTTTTATACCCTTTGGGTACAGAACCGTAAAAAGTTAATTTTTTTAAATATAATCAGGATAGTTGTAATTTAAGATCTTTTTAAGAATAGTTTTATGTGATATTTGACAATATGTTGTTTAACTGTTGATTAGTTTTATTTGTTGCAGTTTGTAGTTAGGTAATTTGTAATTGTTGTTTTGTAATTTAATTCTGAAAATTACCCTTACAAATACTTATTGTTTTAAAAATTGTAATTACTTGTAAACAGTGAAAATGACGCAAGTAATCATAATGTGAACAAAACCAATACCTAATTGAATTTACGCAAAGACTTTTATTACTTAGCCTTTTTCTAGTTTCGTAAAAAATGCTTAAGTTAGGTTCCGTAGAAGTATTTGTGTACCGATATTCCCCATAGATATACCCATGATATCCACAAGTGACACAAAACAAAACGCGCCACTTATTGTTCTCATCATCAAAAAATATAAATCAAATAACCAATAAAAGGTAACCACATCTAGTACTAAATCAAAGTAACAAAGCAGCATTTTTATTCTAGTTTTGATAGCGTTATGGAACGATATCAAAACTAGAATAAAAATCTACATATTACATATTAGGTAAGGACAATTTTCTATTTTAAAGTTGTTATCTGTAGTCTCTTAAAACACCAGCCACATGCGAGTTGGATTCGCACACGAAGGGTTCCGTCACTACCAATTTTTTTTCTGTTTTTGGTATTTGTTGTTATAACGGCAATAGAATTAATCTGTGAAAATTTCAACTGTCTAAACTGTCTAGCTATCACAATGAAGTCTTACTAATAGGGTCCCGTTTTTACCCTTTGGGTATGGAACCCTAAAAATCTACATATTATGTAGGTACAGAGAATTTTCTATTATAAAGTTGTTATCTCTTAAAAATGTAACATATTTGAATACAAGTTAGCTATCAAGTAGTAACAGATGTCTAGTTATGTTAATACAAAATGGCCTGACAAAGACCTTGTCGCTATTTCGTGGATTTTTAATGACCTACTTATCTACTGAGATCGGAATTGGATGTGGGAGAATTGTGTCATTACTAAGATTGGAATTCACATAATAATTATTTTAAATTGGTAAGAACATGTTCTGTGTTCTTACTAATTATTTCCTTTACCATAATGTATGGAAGGAGTAAGAATTGCAGTCCCACCAATTAGAATGTTTTCAACTCAAGTAAGATTCTAAAGTATTGCTCAAGTTCAAGTCCTTTTAACTTATGAATTTACTAGATAAATATTATTAGAATAAGAAGATTCCAATTATAGTAATTTTAGAACTCTACTGTAGGTCTGCAATTTTGACTGTGTCAGGGTCTTTGGTAGATGGCGGGCCAATTTGACATGTGTGACTGGGGACTCTTTGTTAGGACGAAGACTTAATGACCTTTGTTCAAGACCTTTCTGATGGTATATCAAAGATTCAAAGAATTTATTTGCTTAGAGATAGGTTAAACTAAGTAGTTACAATAAATGGTATGAACCTCTATCCCGCTAACGTTAATCAGCATGTAAATATGAAATTATACATTATAATGCATTTACATAAATAGGTAGTCAATTTAGGTGACATTATGTCATCTAGCGGATAAGAACTCCTCAACACTGTAAAAATAAGACCTGACAAGCCATTTCCTTAAATTCCTTATTGCCGCTTTTATTGGTTCTATCTTAAATTGTTCTGGAATTTTATTATACACTTCAATGGTCATATTATAGCAATTCTTATGAACTAATTTTATATTCGGATTGTAGTCCAGTACTAATCTATAAAATGCAGATGGCTTCTTGCTTTTATTTGGTCAAAGTATTCCCCTAAAGAAGATTTTTAACCATCAGTAAGAGAAAATTTATTATAAACATTTATTGCATTTAAAAGTGCCATTCGAAATCCATGTTTAGGTTTTCAAAGGAATATTGCTGAATGAACAATGCGCTTTTTCATTTTAATATTATAAAGAGAAAAGATTTAATTGTTTGTTTGAATTGAATAGGCTCCGAAACTAATGGACCGATCTTGATGAAATTTGGTATGAGGATACATTGATTCATTAGGCTTTTTATCGGATCAGAAGTTGTGTGGGTGAAACTGCAAGGCACTGTTAGTGTATTCTGTGTAATAAGTATGTATTTACAAAAGAAAAGTATGTGAGTATTCCACTACAACCTTAGTTGCTTAGCTAGGGGCCAGATAGCACTATTTACAAATTCCTGCAATATTGATTTATTTGCTCATTTACCTGATATCACAAAAAGACTAGTAATTTTAGAACAAAAATGCAATTTATTTAGTTTCCTAGAATTCAGCTATGACTCACACATACATACAGCTATTGTAATTAGTTTAAATTGGTTGTTCAACCATAAAAATAATGCTCTGAATAACTGAATAGTTATGTGCTGTGTCATTTTTGTAAAATGTGGACTAAATGAAAATATAATGGAGAGCACTTGTTTACCTGGATATTTTGAGTTTGAGATAAGTCAGTAACTAAGTATAAATTGAAATCTGCATATAACTTACCTAGCTATTTAAGTTTTGTTATTTATTATGTTTTGAAGGCATGAGACATTTCCAGATAATTTACACTAAGTATCTCATAGTCATTTCTGCCAGCTGACAATTTTAAAAAAGATATTTGTTTCAATATTTGTTTGTAAGAATGAAACTACTGTAGTGACTAGTTTTGATAAAACTTGGTACTATGATACATTGAATACTTGGGAGACATAACAGCTACTTTTAACACAGTTATCTCATGAGATCGGGACTTATGAGGGTAAAACTGATGGGCACTTTTTAGCAAAGGAATCAGCGAAAATAAAGCTTATTTACCTACAGTATTCAAATGCAAAAAACACACGTCTAGAGACAAAAACCTGTCTCTCCAAGGATTTAAAGCTTCAGCCTAAGGAACTTTTAAGAAGTCAAAAACTACAGTTTTACAAACTTAAATAAAATAAGTTTCTTGTTAGAATATTGAGAAAAACTTACCAACCTTAAGTTTAAGCAGTTCCAAATCTCCTTCTAGAGCCAATTTAAGGCGTTTCCAATCGAAGGAAGCGCTGTTTCTATATACGTCCAGGGGCCCACTCGGGAGATCGGGCACGAAACTCAAGTCTTCCATTCTGGAACGACAGTTACTATCAGAATTTTTTTAGTTACATTTTAAAACCATAGTAACATTTCACACCAATTTTATCACACCGGATGACTAAACCTCTAATAGTACACCATTCAAACTCCCTCCTAATACGTCCCAGACATCAATACATTAATAATTCAAAGCACAAATCACAAAAACCGAATCCTCACCTTGAAAATTAACTGAAATTGTATCGGAAGAATGTGCGTTTAATCACGGGCCGTATTAAACTGGAGATACCTTATTTAAATAGTGAGGTTTTAGGGAGGGAAAACGTCTGATAACGTGATTACAGCACTCGCTGTTTTATTGTATCTTCCACCTTGAAACACACGTCATACTAACATACGAGCACCAGCCGCCTGCTTCCTTCCCTCACGCACGCACCGCAAAAAATGACAACTAGCACCCCAGTGACACTGACGTCGATGTAATGTCAATTTTGACAGAATAAATGTTGCCATACCACAACTAGCTGTTTTATTGCATTAGGTGTTAGCGACATCTACCAATTTTCATGGAAACCACTTTCTATTTTGATAAGGTTTTGTTCGACTGTTCTGGTTTTCCAATCAAAGTACTTTTACAATACTCAACAGATGGCGTTCCACGTATTAATGAATTAATGAAATGTACGACAGAGATGCGTGATTTAGCGAGGCGTGAGATAAACAAGGACGGCTATATATTCCACTACACGCGCATTTTTCAACCACATTGAAAACAAGACTGTCGTAAACGACTAAACAAGAAAAGAGAAGTTGTAAAACAACAAACTGTTCGTTGGTTTTCTATCAGATGTAAAATGGACGGACGGTCGGTACGTCGCTGCGTGCGCGTGAGCTCCGCGTGTTCGTTGTAATATCGATGTTGTTGTGAAACGAATTTGTTTGTATTTGACGTGAATACGAATAGTTATTGTTTACGCGAATATACGACTACTTCTGTGTTCGGCGGCCGAAGTAGAATGTGATATAGTGCATGTGTTTTCGTATGACGTTAGCGCTCACTTGCAGTGATTTCGCTGATAGCTCACTACACACCGGTAGGTGCGCGCGCGTGATAAACTACGTGTTCCTTTTTTGAAAAAGTCGTATAGTGGGTACTACGGTAGTGTGGTTGTATTGCTGTGCCAGCCATGCTGTGGAAGGTGACATAGTGAACGTTGAAACTCACCCTGACCTCTGACAATCATGTCTGGGAGATCGGATTGCAGGAAATTTGCACCGAACATATTCAATAAGAGCAAGTGCACAAATTGCTTCAGGCAGAAGGAGGAGCACAGTGCCGAGGCTTTGGAATCTAATCGGGTAAGTGAGTCAAATAGATCGCCAAACTTTTTTGGACGTAAACGTTTGCCTGTGTGTAGCTGTATTTGTTAGTATGTAGTGTATTCTTTTCGTATAGATAGGTACCGCTGTGTAGTGTAGGTGTGTTGGTTCGTCTATTGATTTGCATGTGTGCGTGGGCAGTCCACTCATGCTTTTGAAGGTGTTGATCTAACGGATTTCGTAGAGTTAATAAAATAGATTTGAAAAGTTAGTACTTGAACGTGTCTAATAAATAACTTCCATGAGCGAATTCACCATAATAATATGTATTTAAGTCCAAATACTATTTAAGTAGGTATACCTTATGTAGGTACTTACTACCTATTAAGCTAAAGTACCTACTACTAAAGTACCAGCAATATGATAAACATACATTCAATAAATAGGCCGGTAGGTATGTAAACCTAAGTACAAAACCACCTGCGACTGCGACTTTAGGTAGATATAAAAAACTAACCCATTTTATGAGGCCCGCGTTTATTGTAAAAGTAGCTATAATATGTGTAGGTATAGGTACATACTTACTATGTGTTATGTGTGTATGATAGGTAGTTATAACAAAATGTACGTTTTATAGAGGTATTACCTACATATTTATAAACAAACTTAAAAAATAGCAGGTGAGGTGAAACAGGTGGACCGAGCAATAGCTGCTACCATAAGTCCAACTAACATTTTGAACATCTTTCCTTAATTAATTGATCGATTAAACTTGTAAAAACAAGCCATAATTATTATTATTGTTGCGAAAGGTTAGATATAGGCAGTGTTGCCAGCCAGCGAAGTCTTGGCAAAAATTACTTGACATAATATATAAAAAAGTAACCTTGTAGAAGCCTTTTAGTGTAAAATAAAAAGTAACCTTTCATATTATTTTGTGAAATGAATTAAAAGTTGATTGGATGTTAATTGTATTAACTTTCAATAATATAGTATTTTGTATTATGGTACCTTCACGCGTTCACGGTAAATTTTTGTCGCTAAGTGAATTTAATTACTTACCCACTTTTGAAAAGCGGTTTTATGAATTTTAGCGAATTTTCCCAATAACTGCATAGAGATATACATACAATAACTGTCGTATTTTCATGTTACTAAAGGTAAAGCTGACATTTTTTACTTCATACATTTATGCTAGAGATTTGCATTTATCAACAATTTTATAATGGAGGTCAGAACACTGCGTAAAACAAAAAATATTGAAAAATTCAGTAAATTTTGTCGTCTCAAAATCAAGCATACCTACATGATAAAGATTACACACAGTGAGCGTAGCGGGATAACATGAAAATAAATGTAAAGAGCATTCCGTTTCACGTTAGTTTTATGTAATAATCAATTTTGAAATTCTGAAAAGTTATCTAAAAGTTATATTTTGAGTAGTGTAATCTAAATGTATGTAAACAGACAGGCTTAAAAATCACCTAAAAGGTTACAAAAGTAAGCTTCTGGCAACGCTTTAATTAAATATGGCAAGTAAATATAAATAAATCGATGTAGAAGGTACGTAAATAATATAAAGCAGGTACATACATATTTTAGTATTTTTTATACCTACCACGTCTGTTTTATTCTTGTCACAAATTTCCGTGGATTATGGAAGCGACCAAAAATGTGACCGCGATAGAAAATTACGCCTCATTTTCAAGGCCAAGATTCTGACGAAAATCAGGTGCGCTAGCGCTAATGAGTAAACGTCGGGCCATAATGACTGCTATTTACAATTATATTGACAAAATGCCCCACTAACGAAGTCTGCGGCGCGGCGCGGCGGCCACCATGGATGCGCGTACGCAAGATGACACGGGAGCTAACGATCGCAACACAGCGACGATATTTTCTTTGCTTGTGCAACACTGTCGGAGAAAGTTTAATAGCTTATTAGGCAAATGTTTGCTGATGACTTGGCGATTTTCTTGGTGTTTCATGATAAATGGCAACAAGGAGTTACACTCACTGACTCGCGTTTTGTTAAAATATTCCTGAAATTATGTTGATTTTTCATTATATTCACAATAAAACATGAATATGCTGTGACTCTTTTGAATTTGTTAATTAGGTAGAACCATTTGTAGGCAGTGGTATTGCTTTCAGATCCTCAATAATAATTGTTATCGTTATCCGCTGATGTTAAAGGGGGTCTACCGACATTCCTAACCCGAGTTATGGGTCTTTTGTTAGAATACTAATGAGGATGAGTAATACAACTATTTGCATTCACACCAGAATCTTTCGTAACAAAATCAAACAGCACCTAGCGGCGAGCTTCTTGACGCGTATCCATGGGCATTTTTGCATCGGTAGATGTTGAATCTGTTGTTTTCTGCCATTGTCCGTTATTTTAGTTGACAAGTGAATTTTGAGTCCAAAGTTCAAGTTGAAATATTTTAGCTTTTCCCGCTTTCACGTTTAGCAGGTTACCGTAGGTTTGTAGGTCGCATCTTGTGTATGCACACATATATTTGTTTTTACAAAATTAACGTTTTGCGAGACAGGTTTTGTGATGTTTTCGTTTGGCGGGGCGACCTGTGGCGCCGGTAGAGGCATACTTTTGCGGTTAATGCGTAAACGCAGTGCGCAAACGATCATTTAAAGTACTATGACATACTTTTGATTGTTACTTGGAATAAAGAAAAGTTTCTTCGAAAATGGCGCTGCTGTAGACTAATAGATACTTCGAAATCTATAGAGTAAGTAGTTAACCAAAGAATACTTCAAAATTTCAATTAAAGACTCCTAAACCAATTCGAGTGTAACTGCTAATTCGTTCAGTAAGCGTCGGAGCTCCTAAACGCGTCATAAATCCATCCTACAAACTTGCTGTGTCAATATTAGTTCAGACGTTTAAAACACCTCCGATCCTTTTGAGTTGTCTAAAAAAGTTATGATTCCAACTGCCGGTCAACAAAGACGTGGAGATGTAATAGTTAAAAAAGAAAATAGGAGATATTTCGTTCCGTTCCTGTATCGATTACCGGTGTAAGATGAGCCGCGTTCGTGAGAAGGCTTGATCTTTCCTCTTCTGATAATTTTCGAAGGAACGGAGTGTGGGAGTTCTGCTTATCGTGGTCGGACTAAACTTGTGTAGCATAAAAAGGAGTGCGTGAGGAATGCGCCGGCGCGATCGCCAGGTGCAACGGCCGCGCGCCCCGCCTCCGACCGGCATTTTTGTGTACGAGAACGCCTAATGTGTGAGCCCCAAAACGATTTGGTTATGAAACTTGGCGCCAATAGACATTTGCTTAGAAATCCACATAATTCAAATAACAACAATTAAATCAAGATGTACGACACAATGTGCAATCTCATATTGCAATAGTCACTAATCCCGCTATTGAATCGGCAAATCGATATTATGTGGCTTCGAAATTCAAATAAGTACTATTCGAGGACCGTTAACTATACAATGGGTTGCCAGCAGTAAATAACATTAATATTTAGGTCGAGAAGTGAACGCGACACCGGATAGAGAACAATCGCTGTCAACATTAGCACCTACTCGACAAATGCAGAAGTGCTCGTAAGTATCGTAACTGGATAGCATAGCGTAACTTGCGACCAGTGGTAAATATCTACAGCTCAGTTGCAAACCGACTAATTAAAGAATCACGTGTACTCCTTCACCAATGAACACCACCTTTACGCTTCGTAATTTGATCGCGTTGGAATGTGTTGCCAGCCACATCGAGATTTATCTAACTAGGTTGCTAAAACATGTTATCCAACTTGTTTAGATGACTCACAATTTTTCGATGCTCTATATTGGAAATTGGAATAACGTTAGATAAATATTTACAAGACTACAAACGATCTAATATACATTTATTAATACTAAGTGGAAGCTTGCTTCAAAGGCTTACAAAGACTATATATTCTTGAAGAAAGTAGAAGGGAATCTTTGATAAAAATACCGCATGATTACGTCAACGTAATTGAATACGTCATCTTTGTTATCTTCTGTAATATCTTTTAACGTAGGAACTGTAATCTGGTTGTTTGCTTTCTCAACATTTGGGGCTAACATTTGTTTTTGTAATCTTTACTATGTGTTTGCTGTAGGTTACTATACTCACGGTCGA
Organism: Idaea straminata; assembly: GCA_951213275.1. Lineage (NCBI taxonomy): Eukaryota > Metazoa > Arthropoda > Insecta > Lepidoptera > Geometridae > Idaea > Idaea straminata. Next base: position 13,973,270 of record OX577849.1, read on the forward strand.
ATCTAGCTTTAATAATAAACTGACTGTGTCATTCATGATCTCTTTCTAAAGTCTATATATAACTCACGAAACTCCAAATCTCGTCTCACAACAAAACAAAAAACTCCCACAGATTTATGCTCCCTAATGATCGTCCTTTATACTCAGTATATCCCCATTCTTTGTGGTATGATTGTGTTGCGTTACAAGATGGTAGACCTGTGTAAAGGTTATTTATGCGTCGAATTAAAGTTTACGAGCCACTCTGTCTACGGGCCGAGAGATGTCACATATCAAATTCATAGAAAAACCTGTTCCCTCCATTGCACCTGTCAGATTAGTTCTGGCTGCGTCTCTGTATCTGACAAAGTAAACATTATTTAAATGTAAAAGTTAAGCAATGTTGTCGCGTTCTTTCACATTTCCTCGGCAGATAACAACTGCGACGTTTCTATGCTTCAAGCCCAACGAAAATAACATTTAATTAACGCCCAAGTTCTAAAATTCATCTTGATAGTAATGGCTCTGTTAATTAAAAAAGTATCAACTAAATCTTAATGAGTACTTACCTCTTCTATAGTTGTATATTTTATCGCTTTTTTCATTCGGATACTAAAGTTAATGCGTAGTGTAAAATTAACAAATCTTTTATTTAATGTTTAGGGCCTTGTAAGACTTGCAGAGTCACGAGACGTCCCTGCATAATATATTCACAATCTAGGCAGTAGATAGCGGCTTGAGGCTTAAAGCGAAACCCTAATTAAAACATTAAAAACACAATTTGTTTCATTTTCCGAAGGCAGCAGTAAAAAAGTCTATATTGCAACATTTGCATACACAAATGCGTACGGTGGTGCGGCTCGTGCTTTTAATTGTGGATTTTTTTATTATTTTCGTTGATCCTAGTTGTTGGGTCGATAACGTCAAGTTCTGTCCGCTAAATGGGTATTGCTAGATAGTCTTGTTTACTCTGGTTGTTGGTGTGGTAGATATAGCATCAGGAGACCTGTTTGAGGTTCCATAGTCATACCAAAAGTAAAGCATAGATACCGTTAGTATGATAGTCGAGTACGCGACCGATATTTACCTATTATACAAACCGCTTATGGTAATATTGTAATTGCTCGATTATCTGCAATATCTATGACATTTACCATTTTACTTACATCAAATTTTACCTTTGTTCCTACTTCGCAATCTACCTAAATTTCCCTAAGATTTAACGTAGATATTATGTTAAATATTGCTTTTACCTTTTTAGGGGTTTCAACAACAATCGCCTAAGATTATAGATAAGCTGTTTTGTAACTGAACCGAATTCTTAACAAATTGAAGCGGTTGTGCGTGCTAGGAATAACTTGTAGTCTTGTACCTACATGTCTAAGTAATTTACCTTCATTATAAGCAGTTGTAAAGTCCAAAGCAATCAAATGATGATGCATTCAAGCCATGATTGTTGTTAGATTTGAATATAAAAAAAACTGTTGCGTGATTTTAACTTTTTGCTTTTTCAAGTTTAATAATATACCACTTTTTTCTTGACTTATATATTAAGGAACAATTTTCGATATAATTAATCTTTTAAGAATCTAATTATTAGTTACAGTTGCAGCAATGCTTTAGGATAAGAATCATTCTAGTATTGCTTAATGATTGATAGCAAAATAACTGTTTCCTGCCACAGTAAATGTTAATTATGACTACTAATTACTATTCAATTACGTACATTGACTAAACGATTTTGTTTTAATGCTATGTGTTTTAATCCTAACGGTTAAAAGATTGCCATTTGAGGATGTTAATAACTTAGTTTTTGATGTAGAAATTAAATTAGTCTTCGAATTTATCAAATTACACTGAGATTATTATCTATAAGTAGGTACAGCAAGTAGTTGAATTTATATCATGGGACTTGGTGAAAACCGTACAATTAGTAATACCTAGTAATTTACTTACACCAAATATCTATAAATATGTTACTTTACGAGTACCTACAAAACCAATATTTTAAAAGCATTATTGGTATTTATTTTAATACCAAGAAATATGTACTAGAGTTTATTATAATATGATAATTCTAACGAAGATCGCCTGATTTAGTTTATGTGTTATTAGAATTATAAATACCAATTACCTATTACCACAAATACATGAACAATAAGATTAGAAAATGTGATTTTATTCGATTTTAGATACCTTATCAATGTTAAAGCAAGGCATGATATATAAAAATCAGTTCATAAACAACGAAGTTATGCCCGAACAACCATAAAAAACTATTGATACAATCGAATTGAAAACCTCCCTTTTTGAAGTCGGTTAAAAATACCTACTACTTTCATAGAAAGTAGAATCCATAAATCTGGATGCATTCGATGCAGAATAGCCAGAAATAACTGAATAACGAGATGGATGATGGAAAATTGGACAGGTTTTGACGAAGTAAAGGACCTAGAACTTTAGACTGTTTAATTAGGTATCATCATTCTCCTACGTGACGAAATCGACTAAGACCTAGTCGATTTCGGCCGCTGATATTCGCCTTCGGCTTTCATAAGTAATCGATATGTTAGATGTATACAATGCGTTTCAAAGAAGGTATTGTCAAACAAGGAGGTTACTCCAAAAGTCTAGCTAGACGAACAACTTCTATTCTAAGACTTTTGAAAATTTGGAAATTTGAGGGTAAATTTACTCGAAAATCAGTGGAGTTAAAAGAGTTTCTTGGAGTTAGAAGTCATTGACCCTGCGATTTTATTTGTATATTGGTTTTGGCTTAATATTTGAAATTCTAATGGCCTTTATATCCTCAACAGCTGATTTACCTGTAATCACATAACATCACAAGAAGTTCGATGTATTATGTTTGTGTGGAAATGAAGTTGGGAACTCGATTCCTCCATTGTTTCGCATAATGTTTGGATGTTCAGAGATCGGATTTCGTCAGGTCCTGTCATACCATTGTTTTACCTAACCACACTGTCAACACGTTCATTCATTGTTCTCGATGTTTTGGAATTTTGATATTTGTTTGTTATTATGATTACTGTTTGGGAAAACAGTCCATTGTTGGCGTTTACAATTGATACTTGGACCGTTTGTTTTCAAACGATGCAAACTGATCTGGTGAATAAATCAATCGAATACTTTTGACATGTAGGCGATGGTGTCCCACGGTACAATTGTACCTACATGTGTATTATAATGTATATATATAACCTCCGGCTTGTATGCGATGAATTAGCATACCGGCGGAACGCCTTGCCCACGCGGCTCCAGCTTGCAATCAATCCATCATAATAGCTTAGTTGTGTGGTGCGTAGAACGATTGTCGCAAACAAACTTACACCATCTCAAAATAACAAGCTTCAGCTCTAAGTGTAGCATTTTAACGTTCAAATTCCATCTTCGAAACTTTTGTTTTGATGATGTAGAGTTTGCAACAGGAACTCTGATGCCGGACTGCGTATCGATCATCTCTGTGCTGTAAACAAAAGTCATAATTCTTAGAATAACATAAATTATGAGGTTTTTAATGTTAATTTGCTAGACGCACATCGCGGAAACTTGCGACAGTTGACTTCAGGCATATAATTGACCAGTTATTCCTCCAGTTAGCTGAGAGGATGGTATTGATAGTTACTAGGCAAATCAACTCCGTTAATACAGGGCCTACAGTATCCCTTTTTAAGTCTAATGCAATTAAATCGATGAATCTCCAACATATCAAAACTTAATTGACTTGTCTTCTAACAAACATGATGGGTAAGACCAACCAGAATGCCGATGTCACAGGTTTACATGCTTGTCTTCCAGCCCACATCAGCTCAATGATCATGTTTAAACAATTTAACACGCATTGATCAAATGATTATACGCATTTTAAATAATTGCGGTGACGGTAAACCAGGCCTGTTCCGACTTTCTCATATACTGAAACGTAAGATATTTGATCATGCGATTAAAAACATTAGAAGAAAAACTAGGTTTCTCACCATAAGAATTTAAGAAAGCTTATGTGGTAGGTATGGGTCTTCAAGGCCGCCTTCAAATCAGCTTCTCCAAAGATATGGAATAATTATTGAATATAGAATCGTAAAACTATCAGACTGTAAATATATTACAAAGTTATTGGCCTCTTTTTGCATTTGCTTTATCATAAATCTTATTCAATCAGCTACCTTGTAAGGAATCCTGCATTTTATAAATGTATAATGACTGCAATATATAATTATACCGAAAGACAGTATGTTTATGTTAAATAACAGTATAATTATGTCAGTGTTTATGTAATTCTGCAATACGTGAATGCAATAATTTAGTTTTTTTGTAAGTCACGAGACAATGAGCGAAGTATCTAGATTTCATACAAACTCAAGCAAATAAAAAAAAATCGTTTATTTTTCTCCCATGCATGCATCACACTATCAACTTTATCAATTCTATTTTAAATCTTTTTCGTACAACATTTCCTTTTGATATTCTTAAGAGATCAATTAGCGCACCCTTGCGCAATTTGAGTTACACAATACAACCATGTTTTCGACGTGATTACTTCTAATATTCACAAAAAACTGTCACGGTAATATTGTGGGACGTCATGCGTCATGGTAATATGACCAGGCGCGTCATGGTAACTTAGGAAACAGAGTATTTAATAATAATATCGCTTATCTGGGCTTGTGTTATGCTGATGAGTGACAAATAGAAGACTAATGTAAATGAAAAAAAAAACATATATAAAAGAAAAAAAAATAAGACAAAAGAAATATAAAAGAATAGCAAAAACATTTAAATTTTTCATCGTTTTCTTATGACGATATCACGTAAAATTATCGTCCGTAAACCGACTTTACTGACAACCTGTCGTTTTTTAATAGTAATAAATCTATGAAATATGTAAGAAATTGGTATACTTATACTGTATTGTAAAGCATGTGAAAATATTCCTATTTAGCATTTATTAAATATGCCATATATGGCAACACTATTATTTCAGTTCGAATAGAGACAAGTTGCGTTATTTATCCATAACACTTATTACCGAATTAATTTGATATTAAAAAGTCTTTAGCACAAAAACTCTTACAAACAATGGTTCATTATTAAATAACAGACATATAGTATTAACATTGGTGGCTTCCTCTAACAACAGGTGGTCTTATTAATTGATGAATCACGGTACGGAACAGTTCGCTAAGGCAAAATACTTGGAATATCCGGAAAACATAATATTCATTCCTGATAAATAAATTATTGCATGAATTATTTGCACACTTAGGAAGCATTAATAATAATAAAAAATGGTTGTCTGTAAAGTCGGTTTACGGACGATAATTTTACGTGATGATGATGTCTCCTCGACCGATTTCGGCCACAGTGACTATTTCTGGCAACCTATGCAGAAAAAGATGATGAGCTTCGATGTTCAGCAGCTCGTCTATAGTGTGCTTTTTCGTGACTGGCGTACCCGATTTTTGCAGAAAATGTTCTGTCTGGCCTTTATCGCGTCCCGTTTGGGGTCTAAATCTGCTGATTGCTCATCGTTCTAATTCAAAATCAGAGAAGTGTTGATTAACGAGACGCCTCCACTCCGGGCGTTGGGCTGCCTTCAGCTACCAGCAGGTTGGCTCAATTTTGCACCTTTTCATATGCCTTTTCAGAACATCCTTATACCTCAGGTATTGCCCACCTAGTTGGCGTTTACACGTTCGTAGAACATTGGTGTTACGGACTCGGTCGTGCCACCGAATGTTCATGATATCTCGGAGAGACTGTTTACGTGATAACGTCATTAGAAAACATTGATGGTAACGCTCACTCACGTTCCAGTAACAGGACACTTTTTTGTGAGTGCAGTATAGTGTTCACGGATTTATAAGACGTTGTCACGTCAAAAATACTTATCTGTGTATCTAATAAACAGTAGAAATATATATACCTAGATAGTATATCGACAGTTTATTGTATGGAGTTTTGTATAAAAACATGTGTTACCTACTGAAAACAGTGCTATTATGTTTAACCTTTGCTTTGATAAATAACGTAATTACCTTCGTGTTAAGCTGATACGTATCCACAGTGGAACTATTATTACTTACGACTTCAAATTAAATGTACGTCTCAAATAGCAAAATAATTAAAGCTTATTACCGGCGCTCGACAAAAACTTACCTAAATCGACTTCGCCATTTGAATTCATACATACAATTTGTCATTCATTGATTGTTTGCCTAAAATGGTGTACGTGCGACCTCGGTGCCCACGCGCGATCTATTGCCATAACACCGTCCAACTGTTTAACTTTTAACACACTACATGGCCAATATGAGTCGTGTTTAGGCAATTCGTGTTGAAATACTGAGTCAATGGACTCGATATGAGCTGATTCAAGGCTAAAAAGTAGAGGAAATAGAGTAAAGTGAACATCTGCGACCTGCGCCGGCGCCGATAGCATCTCATGCTTTAAAACGTGACCAAATAAACTTGACTCGTTAAATATATACGAAGGCCGCTGAATCACCTACTTAATTTTTATATGCTGGTGGATTAATTTAGGACACAGATACAAAATTAATGAATTAATTAATGAAGAAGAAAGTATCACGAGACAATTAACTCATCTCATAAGTGTTTTATATCTGATTCGAAAGATGGTTCACATTATAAATCAATAAATGCAATTGATTTATAGTATAGCACACATATGCTACCAGGAATTTGGGCACATCAATATTCATGAAGCCCACAAACCTAGTAAAATGGAAGATGTGCATAATCGAGGCCGATGGCTCTGTTCCCTGGGCTTTGACCGTGAAAGTTGAACAGTGTTTTCCAAAACACATCTGGCCTGAGAATCTCCTTTTAAATTAAAAAAAAAAACTAATTGATGTAGCATGTAGTGGCAAGATAGAGAGAATCTTCTCGTAAATGTCGTTTGTAGCATTCTAAAGCTTAACTTCCTAAATAAAACTTTTAAATTATTCTCTCTTTATCCCGTATATAAAATGTAATTGAGTTTTTGTTGCTTTAAGTACCGGATTGAGACGATCGATGCTGTAGTCGTAATCCGTATTGTGGGAAATCATTTATTACTTTCATTGTTGATTAATAAAGCTTCGTCTGTTAAACCTCAAATATCAAGTTAACGGTCCCCAAAGGTTCTCGTAAATCGTTTAACTGCATTCAAAACATCACTGAGATATACGTCCGTGGAGTAAATTGCAGAAAACATTACGGCGGTTTTAGTGGACCATTAAAAGAAGGTTTTATTTCTACGTTTGAGCTCGTTTCTTTTAATTAATGTGACTTTTTCCTCTTTTCAGGTAAGCTAAATGTCCTCGGAAGTGCTACTGAGGCTTGACTGTTTATTACTCCGTTTTTAATCTGATTAGTGGTTGTTTATCTGGTAAGTAATGTTGTTTGGCTTGATGTTGCTGGTTTTATCATGATTATATTTTAATTCTGCTATTCATTATTTCATATCTTCGTTCAATTTACTGTTTAAATTAGTTATGCACTCATTTCTACTATCCGAACATAACATAAAGTCTTCTTTTATAAAGAGCCTGTAGTTTAGTTGGTAGTTGGTTAGCGTTAGATTCGTAGGTAGCGAATCATATTAAAATACCTTTCAGTGAAATGTTTACAACACCATCAAGTTGGAAGCAATAGTTGTGAGATGGCAGCCGTCAATGCACTGAAGCTAATCCGAGCGGGGGCGTGCTGCTCATGTCACTCGCCGCTCTGATAACACCACAGCTAACGGTGCACCTAGTCTGTTGTCATGAACAAGTTATAACCAATACAAGGGACCCATCCTAACTGTTCAGAAGACGAACGAGCCGCTGTTAACGCGTATAGCGATTATTGGCTATTACTATTAGTTTATCTTTTTAATATTTATCGGTAATGTTTAGTACCTTTATAAGGTTATATAGTAATTCTTAAAAGGCAATATCATCATCAATTTAATCTATCAAATTCGAGATTTTAAATGTGATATTTATCTCTAGGTATATTTTTTAATTTGTTCAGGCTTACGTTTGAAGAAAAACCTGTCCTCGCCACTGATGTACAAAGAATAATATCGACAAAGCTGGTTTTGGGGGTTAACAAAAACAATATAATCGTAAATCTCACAAGAGCAAACACATTATGCGACTTGCGAACATAAAGTACACCTTCAAAAAGACTTATGCATGAGTTAAGACAGGCCGCCGCTGCGGACCCACAACGAAATGCCTAAAAAGGCCGTCCTCAGAAATTACCACATCGTAAATAATTCATGCATTATTACTCAATCATGCCTGCAACGGTGAACGTTTCAGTGGGGCGTTTTTTTCTCATGTCCCGTTTGTGCCCAGACGTTTTTCTGCGGTCGATTGTCCTGTCTACCGGCACGGAGATCGAATGAATCATGCGGAGCCGGGGCGATGATAATTTCGGCTGATGATTCGGGCACAGCACGCTTCCTGCGACAGCTTCTAGCTGAGCTAACGGCACTCGACCGTCACAGTGACCCGTCTTTAAAGTGCAGAACATCCAACCGGTCACGGTTTACCTACTGTCACAGGTGCGGCGTGCGCCTACCTTCACTTTCAATAACAACGCTGCCGTCTATTTGTCTCTGATCTCTACTTTATTCCCTCGTTAAATATGCAATGGTTCTTGATCCATTTCAAGATTTATCTTCTTCAACTTTCAATTAGTAGATCTTTTAATTTGCCCGAAATCAGGGTTATGAATCTGAAATGACAATAAGAATTATTTTAATGGGCCAATCCCGGATGCGTATTTCTCCATTACGAAGTCGTAACAATTTATTTTACAACATACAGGTAGAAAATGTGGTCGTTATTATAATATTCGTGTGGGTTGTGGATCAATCGGGAATTATTTATTCAAATTATAATATTTTGTTAAATATTCAGATGTTGAACCTGTCCCGCTATATCAACCTTGTTTTTAATTAAAATTTAGTTTAAATGAGTTCGTGAGACCGCATAGGTTGATCACGAGACGAGCAACGCTTACGCCCGCGCCGCGCCGCGCCGGCAAGAGAGAAAATTTAGAAATACAACTGACACAACTGTTGTTTTACTGTTCATTTAGGTTTGTAAGTCGGGTGATTTATTCGCAGCTCATTTGAATATTATATCCCCATATTGATCCGTGTTTTGATGAGATCTCACGTTTTTATAAACTATTTTAATGAGGACTGTTCTAAATTAACGATAATAAATCAAGTGTAGAATCTTTCTGGTACCTAATAGACCTATAGAAGTGAATATTTATAGCAAACTATTGCAAGGTTTTGTTACAAAAACAATAGCTGCATATCGTTAAATCATAAGCGTAGAGTACGGTTCTTTTATACTTTACGGGAGCTATTCCAGTCCAATGGCTACCGCAAGCAAACTAGCAAAAAGAAAAAGCACGTTTTATCGTTAACACCAACACAAAAGCTGTTAAAGCTCGGATAGCTTTTGAAAAGTCGTTAACAAAAACTTTGAGCGTCGTAGCAATTTCCATAATAGCATGTTTTTTTAACCTATTCCAGTGGTCATCAATCACTCTCGGTCTGCGCAAGCGCATCTCGCATGGTGCACCTGCCTGCGCGCACCATCTTTATTATTAGACGTCGCGACGCGTCGGCCGTTGACCCATTCGACCTGCTTACCGAAATATATCGCACTCCTGCGCACGTGCCAGATACAGCTTTTGTTAAAGTTAGCTTTATGTTCATCAAACATCTTTGACAACATATTTCTCATCTCAATGCTTGTTAGATAAAAGCCGATAACGAGTAGATTTAGTTACATGCCATTTTAATGAATGAAATCGTCAGTAAAATATATTTAATTACTCTTCGTTTTACACAAAGACAAGTCGTGAGACTCGTGAAGTCTCAAATGTAAAACTCATTTTAACACAGCTGACCTTCATTTTAATGTTCCATATCGATTTTATTTTGTATCGTTAACCGTTTCTTAGTATTTCCAACATTTATGACGTTGATGGCACATCAAAGTTCCCATTTCGCGTATACATAAAATCTCCATATTACCCATATAGGAACGAAGCTAACAATACCAGTTAAAGATTTGAATTTAATCCCTTTTTATGTCATTCGATATTTTTGTTATGAACATGAGAATTGTAATTTTTTTATTATTGAGCACTTGTATCAGGTTTCTAATAGATGTTTTGTACTTGAATAACTTATGAAATAAATTGTTTTATTTATAATTTACATACAAGTTTTACCTAAATATGATATTGGCCTCGACATCTAATTTGGATGTTTTATGCAGTGCCAGCAACTTTAGTCTATGCTATTCAGACGAAACAACTCGTCAATACATCTGGAGATAAGTAGGAAAATATCGTGATGATACCTTAATAACAACCACTAATATACGAACTGTTTGTAAGGTTCTTGGACATAAAGATCCAAGCGACAAGTGTCAATTAATGAATAACTAAGAAAAATAGTTTAAAAAAAGCCAATCGTGCCGGTTTCTACAGATGCTTAATCATATCGCGAAAAATAAAAACAACATTAAAATCATGTTTCAACAGTAGCCATCAATTTCAATACCTTTTAAAACGAATGCAGTGAAGCTTAGAACAGATAGCAATAAACTCCCAGTGTTCTATTTACGCCAGACTTCACTCGATTTCCTAGAAATAAAACGAGCATCGCCTATCTATAGGAACGTCTGGGTGCACTATAACAGCTAGCAAGGTTTCGCAGACAAAATCAATAATACTGCCGGCTGAGAGTTCCCAGACTGATTTACTCTCGCACTTGGTAGAGTGCTTGTTTATTTGAACGTGTTGAAGGGTGAAATTATTTGAGTACGATCTTGTTAATATTGGTGCTTGATTTATTGGTACTTTTGTTTCCACTTTAAACGAAGATACTCATAAATATACATTTACATTATGTACTTATATAGAATGAGGGATACTATATTGACATATTTCTTAAGCTATATCCGAATCGTCTGATAGATGGCTGACTTTTTTATAGCCACGGTTGTCGCTGGTTAACACATTTTTTAAATTTTACCCGCTTAGGGAAGGGAAAGATGCTCAGTGAGTCCATACAGCCTCGTCTTAACAAACTTCGTCGATTTTCCTGGATCATAGACAGTTTCTTTTCGTTTTTTTTTCTACCTTCCTTGATGTAAAGATGCTGCTACCTTCTATTGAGGCATTTGGATCTAGCTCTTTTTATTTTAGAGTAAGCATATCTACCTCTATGCAAACTTTCGCTCACAATTTTGGCACAGAAATAAATTGGTTCAACACTAATCAACATAACCGTAACATTCTATCTGTTTTCGTTGCCACGGTCTTCTTATTTTATCTTTAAGCCGACCTTAATACTGTTACAGTAGGAGAACCACCCCTTATCACAGTGAATTAAATCCGTCTGGTCCGAAGAGATGCAATAAGAAACGGTCTCATTGTATCTTTACCAGACTTATTTAAGTTCCATGTTACTCCACGGCTCTGAGTCCTCTATCGTAAATCTCCAAGAAATCAACTAAAGCTCAACAAATCGATCTAGTTTTGACGACAGTTCCCGGCAATGGAGAGTCAACACTCCACATGTGGACTGGTTTCGTAGAATAGCTGTTAATCGCCAGCCATATGCCACCGCAGGGCTGCTAACTGCTACTGTGTGGTTGATTCCAGATCTTATATACAATACTATTTATTGCAGCTTCATTATGTATTTTTTTTGACTTTTGCTTGTCCAATAATATACAGTTTCGATAGTGAAATATTGTCTCCGATGAAGACTGGAGAAAAACAACTTTGGTCGACCCTAGTTGACCGGAAACAATCTTTCTTTGATTAGAGCTCCATCTATCGAAACTGATGATTATTATTATAAAAAGGGGATTTTGGAAAAAGCATTTTTCATTGATAAAGTTTTTCGTGAGTTATTTTTTAAAGGATTGCAATAGTCATAAGTTATTTTTCATAAATTCTTTCTTCATACAACATAGATGACTAAACACCTTAGACATTTTGGCATTCAGTCATAGAAAAGTTTCTTGTATTAAGTAGTTTTCTTTGTAGAATCTGGACATTTGACAACTTGGACCTTCTGACCTTCGAACGGGAAAAACAGACAGACAGACAAGAAAGTGATCTTATAAAAGTTCTTTTTTACCTTTTGAGCTACGCAACCATAAAAATAACCAAATCTAACATTTTTAAGACTAAAGACTAATGCCAAGTTACATTGACTTAACATCTTTATTTCACTTTCCTAAGTAAAATAAAGATACTACTAAGTAAATATGCGGCTATGAATATAAACAAAATGTTTCTATGTTGACATTTTTGTTATCTAAACGTGAAGTGTGATGGGAACCTTAAATTGTAATAAGGCTGTCGACACACCCGAGAGCACACGTGTTTAACTGGTTAATATCAAAAACGCATTATGTTAAGACTGTCGAGTTTCATTCGGCGCTAAGATTACAACTCTGATAAACCGGTACAAGTTTTCGATTTTATCTTAAAAATATAATTTTTTCTTTAATATTTTGTTATTCGCATTTACCAATGACATTTTGGATAAGGTAAACCTAGATTAACTTGATGTTGTGAATATTTTAATGTTTAGTGGATTCTTTGCTTGGGAAATACTAAAGAAATACCTACTTGAGGTAGTCTTTACCTACTTATTTTATACTAACAGCGCTCCGCGGTTTTACCCGCGTAACTCCCGATCCCGTGGGAGTATCGGTATAAAAAGTAGCCTATAGCCTTCCTTGATAAATGGCCTATCCAACACAAAACTAATTTTTCAATTCGAACCAGTAGTTCCTGAGATTATCGCGTTCAGACAAACAAACAAACTCTTTAGCTTTATAATATTAGTATAGATTTTTTCTGAGATCTGTAACGTAATATATCTTTCCTTTCTAGTGCAGGTTCGATTTAATATCGGTTAGGATTTTCGATACAAGGATTCCGGGATCCCGGTATTGATCGAACCACATCCGGTATTAATACAGGCAGGTGTTCAAAATAACCGGCATCCGAAAGCCCTAATACCGTACTAACAGGCCTGTGACTAAGTAACCGAACTACTGGAGAATTTAAAAAATACTTACTAAGAAAAAAGAGGGAAAAATAATTTCGGGTAAGTTCTTATGTAAATAATGTCCTACTAGGTTTTTTTCGGAAAAAGACACAAAAAGGTTAATTTGCAAAAGAATAAATTACCCAGAACATTGTTTATTTATACTTCCTTGACATAATTAAACCAATTTGTAACACAATTATTAAAACACGCGTGCCCAGCATGAATACAGCAGTTTATCGTGTATATCGGCGGCGCCGGCGCAAGTATTAATTTGTACTAATTATGTTCCCGTAACAATGCCTTCGACATAACTGTAATATAATGTAAGCAAACTTGTATACAGAGTGTTTTTATTATTTTATCCCGACTTGTACTTGTTTGTGGGCCTATTTCCCAACTAGACCGCTTCAGTTGGGTCCTTTTTCCGTAAAGTTCTTTTCGTTAGGGGTAGAACCAACCCAGCTTTCCCACAGAATGTAGATTCATGATGTGGGAGGCCCAAATAGTCGCGGGTAAAACCACGGGGGTTTTACCAACATAAGTCCCCATCCCGTGGGAATATCGAGATAAAAAGTAGCCTATGTTACTCAAAATAAATTAATATATCCTCATACAAAGTTTCATCGAAATCGGTCCAGTAGTTTCCGAGATTAGTTCAAACAAGAGCTGTGTTGGCTTAGTGGTAGACCTCGAATTTCATTCTGAAGGTCGTGGGTTCGAATCCCGGCCGGCCGTGCACCAATGTATTTTTCTTAAGAAAAAATTATGTGCGCTATTTGACATTGCTCTTACGGTGAAACATCTGATGAAACCCGCGGCTTAGTTGGCTCCAGAAGTATTGACAAGTTCTCTCCTTTGGAACATGGTCGACTAAGCTGAGAGGGTAGGTGCTGGGAAAGCCTACTCCATCCTCACGCAAAATGGACCCAATTAAAAAGATTCTATTTGCGGAAAACAGCCCGTATACAAGTACAAGTAGTTTAAACAAAAGAAAACAGAAACTCCATAGTGTAGATAAACGAATATGGTCGGAATAAGTGTTAAATATATGAAAATACGGAGGAGGAAGATCGTAATGTTTGTTTAATGTGTTATTTGAAACATTTTTACAAAATGCACGCGCACACTGACACTGTGTAGTGCTGGCGGAAATTAGACTTAAAACTTTTGGTGACTTGAAAAGACTCCCACAAACTTTCATTTTGTGGCAAAACCTGTGGAAGACCTGGGCTTCTCCCTCTAATAATTAGAACCAAAAAGAACCTAACTAAATCTTTTAGTTGCTGAAAATTATCCAAATAACCACAAATAACAACACCCTCTGCCAAATAACAGAACTTAACATGAATTCGAGCAGAAAGTCACCCGTTATTGGCCGGTTACCGTGGTACTTAGTGGCCAACTGGCCACCCATTGTCTTACAGTGTCCGTACAATCAGCGCTCCAGGAATGCAGCGGCCCAACCTTTGATAGCAAACTTACGGCTTGCAAACATACGGGAATATCAACCTCTGCCAGAGTACAGTTACTTTCCTTTTCAAAGTACATCATTTATATTAAACACATCACTAACAAGTTAGTTACTTTTACTTCACATCACCAAGATGTTCCTACTTGAAAGCTACTATAAAGCAAATAAAAAACGGCTAAATGCCAGTTGGACTCGTCCACGATGGGTTCCGTACTGTGTTTATGCCGTAGGTACTTATTTTTAAGCTATTGCATAGCTTTTATCGCGGGCTTTGATCGCAGCGACCGAATAAAGAAATTCCGTAACGAAAATAAAACCTTACACCCCCCCACTCTGCCTACCACGTAGCTCGGCCGAGTGTTCGCTTTACGTGTATGTATACGGTACGACTGTACGAAGCTCGCACTATGCAATAGCTTTTTTCTGTATTTGTTGTTATAGAAAAGAAATACATACGGCAACAGAAATACATAATCTGTGAAACAACTGTCTAGCTATTCACGGTTCATGAGATACAGCCTGGTGACAGACAGACAGACGGATGAACGGTCTTAATAATAGAGTCCCGTTTTCACCTTTTGAGTACGGAACCCTAAAAAGAAATATAAAATAAGATAAGATTTGCAGAGGTGTTAACCAGGATCCGGAATGCTAGCTTTTTCTGTGCTAACGTTTATAACAATTTATATAGTTATTCCAATATATCATTAGATAGTATCTCCATGCGTGTGCTGTGCTCCGATCAACGGGCTTTCTTTGTTAATAGTCGGTAATTTAGCGCATTATTTCATTGCTTTACAGCTCTCGATATGGATTGTTGAGTTAATCGCTCAATCGGAACGATATTAATGTTGAGTGAGATATTATTATGAGTTTTGGAAGTAAGGCTTACAATACACTAGGAAGTATTTGAAGCACGCCATGATTCCACGTAGCTTGTACTGAGAGAAGTCTTGAACATGGGGACAGAGCCTAAAAGTCACATCATTGTAAAGAAGAATTGAGACTTTAGTTTGAAGAACAATTTCGCTTATATGTTGTCAGCCATTGCGTCTTTTAGCGTAATTTTAAGAACGCTGTTCTATTAGTTTTTTACAGTAGTTGCCGGAACAGTAATGTCGAAGATATAGGAAGAAATGCCTATCCCTATAGAGGAGCGAACGGTAATTAATAGAAGGTCGTCCGCCCGTTATGCGCGGGCGCATCACGACATATATAGTCGCCGGTGTCCGGCATGCCTGATATAGAGTGCGATGGTTTACCTCGTGAATGTACGACGCTGCGTACTGTGAAGTTAAAGGTTATTTATTATGTTCAAGTAATTTTAAAATAGGTTCTTCATCTGCCTGCCTTTGGACCATGACTTGTAAGCAGCTTCTGTTTATTTTTTTCTGCTATAAATAACTCCATTGATTAGTAAAAATCGTACAAAAATCCGTTTAGTAATTTTTGGGTTTATCGTGTTCAGACAAACGAAACGGGAAGACTTTGTTTTATAAAATGTTGTGATTGCTCGACGAGAAATAAATAGAACTTTAGAGCTCTAAATCATTTCAGTATCCTTAATTGGTACTCAAATGTGAATTGTTCTGTCATCGACGAATAGAGTCGAGTGCCCGACTGTTCTGCGCCCGAGTGTTCTATTATTGAGTTGCCCAATTGGACCGATCTTTGCACGACGCCAGTGTCCATTGAAATTGATATATTCAATGCATGAACTTTAAGACACACCGGATACCTTCGCAATTTATCGATAGAATCATCGAGGTCGGTCTTGGTTTTAATATATAAGAAAGGTTACGATGGGAATTGGGATACGAACTGGGTTTGGTGCATACTGGTCCTAGCCTGAACCAGTTCAGATACCAGATTACGATTGTAGAAAATGGTAATGGTAGACTGGGACCATAGCTGGAGACCAAATTACGATTGTAGGAAACTGTGATTGTAGACTGGGACTATAGCTGGATACCAAATTACAATTGTAGAAAATGCTTATGGCAAAGTGGGACCATAGCTAGAGACCAGGTTGTGACGGAATATATAAGAAAGGTTACGATGGGAATTGGGATAAGAACTGGGTTAGGTGCATACTGGTCCTAGCCTGAACCAGTTCAGATACCAGATTACGATTGTAGAAAATGGTATTGGTAGACTTAGACCATAGATTGAGACCAGATTACGATAGAAGAAAATGGAAATGGTAGACTGGGACCATAGCTAGAGACCAGAATACGATTGTAGAAAATGGTAATAGTAGAGTGGGACCATGGAGGCCAGATAACGATTGTAGATAAGATTTATGGTGGTAGACTGGAACCATAAAAAATAAGTAGACGATGTGACAAGTATCTGAGTTGATTGGAGTCCGTGTCTGGTCACTTTGCTATGTCAGTTGCAATATTTTATTTATTTTTATATCGATATTCGATACGTCTTAGTAATGTCGACACAGGCCTGTCTACTCACTACCGTTACGTAAGCTAATCAGTGTTACGTGTATGTTATACGATAAAATTATTATGTTTATCGATTATATCGATAGTTGTTGCTCTCGATAGCGTCTTAGATGGAAAGCTTGACATATCGGGTGAGACAAATCGGTTTCAAGAAGCTAATCGATTATCAGGTACGATGATTTTAACTACTGTGCATTCATAGTGTCTATAAAAGGACATAATATCAACAAAGACTCAAAATATTATCAGAATTCAAAAGTAGACCACAATATAGTAACAAACTTTTGTCCCAAACTTTTTATATCAAAGTCGCTTAGTCTAGTGGACGTTTGCATTCTGTGCAGAGTGACACATCTTTATTGTATTATTTTAGTTTATTTATTTAGGAAAACCAACAGCATAAATAAACTGTTAAGAATAGAAATATAAAAGGACCACTAAAAAAAGTGATATGATGCCAACTCCATGATCTCTTCGAATATTATTATTTCTTTATCTACCTAACCTACTTCGCTTTTTCCGTTTCTTCTTTACCCGACTGCAAGGAAAGAGTTTTCGCTTCTATCTTTGTACGTTTGTAATGTTCTTTTTATCACAGTTGCTCATAAAGTGGATCTTATTCAACGGCTTTTAGGCTCATAATCCAACATATTATGCACGCGTGCGTTTTAGATTTGTTAACTAGTGCTGTAAAGTTATCTCGAAAAGGTAGGTACCAAAGAGTTTATAACTAGCAAAAATGGTTCTCTAAAGCCGGTTTACGAACGAAAATTTTACGTGATAATGACTTAGAAAACGATTAAAAATTGAGTTGTTTATTTTTTGTTTTTTCTTTACTTAAATATATTGTTTTTCCGTACCATTGTATTTTGTTCTTAACCCCCGACGCAAAAAAAAATAGAAAAACCCTAAAAAATAATGTATGTCACACGAGGATGTATAGGTTAAAAGTCTTTAGCCTGGCCTTTCCGGAGCATAATTAACAAAAAAATATTGCCTTAAAAAAATGTAAACATAGAGTTATCACAAATATTTTGTTAATTATTATTTTGTTTTCTTTTCAAGTCTTTTCTTTTATTCGCAACTGTGATAAAAAACGTCGTACGATATACGTGTGGAATTGATATTTGCATCTTGGCTTCTATAACACGCTCGCTGCCGCTCGCGCGTCATAAACCGCCTCTATGCAAAGATCAATTTACCACACTTATATCGTAATGTACTATTATTCCCTCATATCCAAACTTCTCTATGGATTTCTTTAATTAAGGTATCGTTAGATTCGTCTCATTATGGTTTCTTTTTCTTATGTGTTGTACAAATAAAGTGTTTCTAGCTATCTATCTACTTACTTTTAATACTGGATGGTCTAAACAGTTACGTCAAAAATAATATTATATCTTATTATACAGATATTTGGAGTTAAGTCATAAAAACTTTAATCCGGGGCTATGATTGTCCTGTCTCCTTATATAAAAAGTAATAACTTAATTAATGTGACCTTGTAAGTTGCTGGTGTTCCGGTCACGACCGCATGACCCACCGTAGAACAATAACCTTATATCACACACACCACTTTATGGGTATTTAAATTATAATTTGTTTCGTATTTATTATTCGGGACCCTATTACTAAGACTCTATTGTCCGTCCGTATGTCTATCTGTCTGTCACCAGGCTGTATCTAATGATTGCTAGAGCGTCACAGATGGTGTATTTCTTTTGCTGCTATAACAACAAATACTACAAACAGAGTTTTTAATAAAAAAATAATAAAAAATAATGGTCCGGAACCCTTCGTGCGCGAGTCCGAGCAGGCCGGTTTTTGTACCGGCTGTAGTATCATAGATCTAACAACCACATTTTTTACTGAATTGTAATATCACCAGCAGCGTAGTTGTATGTCAGTGAGTCAATGTACATATACAGTAATCAATCCTCAAGTTAGCAAATAACTCGTTCTCGTCTACCAAGAAGTGCCTATTTATCCGTTCGTGTCAAAGTGCAACTGCTCAATGGAAAGCACATTTCACCGACGACGCGTGCGCAACCACAGCCACAACCAAGAACCTCTCTTTACGATCACTTCACTTGTCCGGGTTTTGACTTGTTTATTATATACTTGTTACATAACTATAACGTATTATATACGTTTTAGAAAGTAGCTTAGAAAAAAATAACATTGATAGAGACATTTTAGGCGTTGTTTTTGTATCTTAATTGGCTGTTAAACTGTGAAAGGTGATAATTTGTCTGATGGATGTCGCCACTGGCGAAGTTGATGATGGTTTCAAATTATTTGGTAATGGATCCGAAGATGTGCTTTGTAAAAGAAATTGGAAGAGGTCTAGCTTTAATACTTACTTCTTATATTGCTTTATTGCCTTGATAAATCGAAATAAAAAGGCTTGATTTTATGCCACACCTAGAACCCAACTATGTAAGGGCAATAAGCAAACTTAAATCCGTTTTACCAGCTTAATAATTTGATTTCTTCATCGGCGCATAGCTTGTATAAACAAATCAATTTCATCATCCAACACTTCCTTTTACAGTAGCGCTTTCATCTTACGAAAATTAGGTAGCCAAGATCCCGAACTTAGCAATTCGATTGCCATTTCTATAGCCTCAGAGCTCGTACATTCACCATGAATGTTGTATGAGCGGGGCGCGGGGTCAGCTATAGGTGCAGAATGGAAAGCGATTTTCACCGAAGGTGATGCGAATACAACTTAACCTTACAAAAGAACCAGTTATAAAAGACCTGTGCGGTGCTAGTTTCTAAGCGTATGGAAATTGAACGTCTATTGGATTATCTTTAGCAATTTGTTTTGCTCGGATGATTTATTGTGGGACATTGATACCTTGTTGTTTCACGTTTTGTTTTCAAATTTATTGTTGTTTAGAGTTAAAGCCTACTCTACGCCAGCTAAAGGTGACCCCCCCCCACCACTATACTCCTACTACTAAGCCCCACTATAATATATTAGTAACGTAATCAAACCATAATTTTTACCATTCTTTGTTCATCGTCTGTTGTGGATCTTAAACTCAGGTTTTTTGATGCCATTATCGATCCTCATTATACATCGATTCTATGCCATTTTCTCCCAAATACTTATGTTTTTTCCGTGTTGAGCAGAAGGTCCAATGCTAACGTTATTGAGAGCCATGATTGAAAGAAATGGTCTGTGAGTACAGATTTAAGAGAAAACTTTGCTCAAGAATATAACATGTAAATTACAAGCCGTTTTTACCTTAACAAAGATATACCTTGATTGTATTTACTTTAATAAAATCGCACGAAGTATGATAGGAAAAGGCGTTTATTTTTACATTCGCATCTTCTTGCGTATGCGCATCGTCAAACAAACGTGATGCATCGTAACGACTTTCGTGTATTACAAGGATGCATTTAACAACGTCTGTAAAGCCAGAATGGTCAAATTGGCAGAATCACTCAAATTTTTGCTAAAAATTGGGTGCTTTTTAAGCGCTAATTTAGTGCTGCAAAATCAAATATTACGCTCAAATAGTACGATTAGAAATTATAAAACTGCTAGCTTATACGTAAGCTAGCATTGTACTGCCGGATATAACGCTAGTACTGCTAACCAGAACTAAGTGTTAGCATTGATAATTTAGTGCTCAATGAGTGCTGACAATATAGATGAAAGAATTGCAAAAAAAAAAAAAAAAAAAAAAAAAAAAAAAAAAAAAAAAAAAAAAAAAAAAAAAAAAAAAAAAAAAAAAAAAAAAATTTGAAAATTATTTCAGAAAACTGCTTGCTTATAATTAAGCTAGCATTGTACTGTCGGATATAACGCTAGTACTGCTAACCAGAACTAAGTGTTAGCATTAGTAATTTAGTGCTAAATAAGTGCTGACAATATAGACGAAAGAATTGCAAAAAAAAAAAAAATTCATTTTGAAAATTATTTCAGAAAACTGCTTGCTTAAAATTAAGCTAGCATTGTACTGTCGGATATAACGTTAATACTGCTAACCAGAACTAAGTGTTAGCATTAATTATTTAGTGCTCAATGAGTGCTGACAATATAGATGAAAGAATTGGAAAAATAGTTTTTTTTTTTTGAGAATTATTTCAGAAAACTGCTTGCTTAAAATTAAGCTAGCATTGTACTGTCGGATATAACGTTAATACTGCTAACCAGAACTAAGTGTTAGCATTAATTATTTAGTGCTCAATGAGTGCTGACAATATAGATGAAAGAATTGGAAAAATAGTTTTTTTTTTTTGAGAATTATTTCAGAAAACTGCTTGCTTAAAATTAAGCTAGCATTGTACTGCTGGTTATTACGCTTATATTGCTAACCAGAACTAAGTGTTAGCATTGATAATTTAGTTCTCAATGAGTGCTGACAATACAGATGAAAGAATTGCAAAAAAAAAAAATATTTTTTATTTTGAGAACTATTTCAGAAAACTGCTTGCTTATAATTAAGCTAGCATTGTACTGTCGGATATAACGCTAGTACTGCTAACCAGAACTAAGTGTTAGCATTAGTAATTTAGTGCTAAATAAGTGCTGACAATATAGACGAAAGAATTGCAAAAAAAAAAAAAAAAAAACATTTTGAAAATTATTTCAGAAAACTGCTTGCTTAAAATTAAGCTAGCATTGTACTGTCGGATATAACGTTAATACTGCTAACCAGAACTAAGTGTTAGCATTAATTATTTAGTGCTCAATGAGTGCTGACAATATAGATGAAAGAATTGGAAAAATAGTTTTTTTTTTTTGAGAATTATTTCAGAAAACTGCTTGCTTAAAATTAAGCTAGCATTGTACTGCTGGTTATTACGCTTATATTGCTAACCAGAACTAAGTGTTAGCATTGATAATTTAGTTCTCAATGAGTGCTGACAATACAGATGAAAGAATTGCAAAAAAAAAAAAATATTTTTTATTTTGAGAACTATTTCAGAAAAATGCTTGCTTAAAATTAAGCTAGCATTGTACTGTCGGATATAAAGTTAATACTGCTAACCAGAACTAAGTGTTAGCATTAATTATTTAGTGCTCAATGAGTGCTGACAATATAGATGAAAGAATTGGAAAAATATTTTTTTTTTTATTTTGAGAATTATTTTAGAAAACTGCTTGCTTAAAATTAAGCTAGCATTGTACTGTCGGATATAACGTTAATACTGCTAACCAGAACTAAGTGTTAGCATTAGTAATTTAGTGCTAAATAAGTGCTGACAATATAGATGAAAGAATTGCAAAAAAAAAAAATTAACTTCCCGCTAAGAAAATTAAAAATTTTCAAAACTTGGGAAGTTATTGCTTTCACCCCGTTTTTTTGAAAATCGAGTTTTTATCAGATGTCGACGTTTTGAGGTCTTAGAAAGCTTCCGTGACTATTCCCGCGATGGTGTCATCATGTCTATGTGTGTGTGTGTGTGTGTGTGTGTGTGTATCAAGCACGTATCAAGCACTTAATTATCATTTAATCTTATCGAATGATAACTCAAAGAAAAAGAAAATCACCATGATTCAGACTTGACCGAGTATCGGAACACCTGAAAATTTGAGGCTGAATACGCAGTCGTAATATCTGTTCATTTCAATGTAAAGACTACTGGAAAATCATTTCGGAAAGTGTTTAAAGCTCACAGATATTCGCGAACATATTTTGACTTGACAGGGAAAATTTATAAGTTGAAGATCGGGCGTGATTCTGTTATTAATTGATACATTGCTCTCTAAGTTATCTAAAAAGTTGTTTACTCTAAAATATTTTCGAGTCATTCGTAGATCGACTTATTCCGATGTATTTAGTTTTCATTAAATCTAATGGCAATAAAACAATATCAAATGCCGCTAAGCTCCATTTTGTCTGTCAAGTTGATTAAAAATTATTAGAGTATTGCACTTACATCCTGGTAAAAATTGTTTAAATATACTTGTTGGATCTCAAAATATAAGGATCTGATAAGCTAGCAGTTTTCTATAATGAATTCCAAAATCGGAAAAAAAAAATTGTCTCTATTTCTCTTACACATATTGAAAGCACTCAATGAGCCCTTAATAATTAATGCTAACACTTATTGTTGTTAAACAGTATAAGCGTACTAACCAGCAATACAATGCTAGCTTAATTATAAGCAAGCAGTTTTCTGAAATAGTTCTCAAAATAAAAAAATTTTTTTTGCAATTCTTTCATCTATATTGTCAGCACTTATTTAGCACTAAATTACTAATGCTAACACTTAGTTCTGGTTAGCAATATAAGCGTAATAACCAGCAGTACAATGCTAGCTTAATTTTAAGCAAGCAGTTTTCTGAAATAATTCTCAAAATAAAAAAAAAAATATTTTTCCAATTCTTTCATCTATATTGTCAGCACTCATTGAGCACTAAATAATTAATGCTAACACTTAGTTCTGGTTAGCAGTAATAACTTTATATCCGACAGTACAATGCTAGCTTAATTTTAAGCAAGCAGTTTTCTGAAATAGTTCTCAAAATAAAAAATATTTTTTTTTTTTGCAATTCTTTCATCTGTATTGTCAGCACTCATTGAGAACTAAATTATCAATGCTAACACTTAGTTCTGGTTAGCAATATAAGCGTAATAACCAGCAGTACAATGCTAGCTTAATTTTAAGCAAGCAGTTTTCTGAAATAATTCTCAAAAAAAAAAAACTATTTTTCCAATTCTTTCATCTATATTGTCAGCACTCATTGAGCACTAAATAATTAATGCTAACACTTAGTTCTGGTTAGCAGTATTAACGTTATATCCGACAGTACAATGCTAGCTTAATTATAAGCAAGCAGTTTTCTGAAATAATTTTCAAAATGAAAATTTTTTTTTTTTTTTGCAATTCTTTCTTCTATATTGTCAGCACTTATTTAGCACTAAATTACTAATGCTAACACTTAGTTCTGGTTAGCAGTACTAGCGTTATATCCGGCAGTACAATGCTAGCTTACGTATAAGCTAGCAGTTTTATAATTTCTAATCGTGCTATTTGAGCGTAATATTTGATTTTGCAGCACTAAATTAGCGCTTAAAAAGCACCCAATTTTTAGCAAAAATTTGAGTGATTCTGCCAATTTGACCATTCTGGCTTTACAGACGTCATTTAACACCTCCATGCTACAGCAGGACCTCTTTAATCCGAACCCACTCTAATCCGAACCCCTCTGTAATCCGAACGCCACACCCCCGCCTGCGCTGCTGTTTCACTCGCCGTCTCGCGGTCTCGCCGGTTGCTTACCGACTATCGAGTTGCTTTTTATTTGTCATTAAATACCTCCCGACAAACTAAAATATTGGATTTCTTTAAAAAGATTAATTAATGTAACGTTTATAGATGAATATACATTTAAAATTTCACAATACTATTCGTTTTATTTCATAAAAAATACCAAAGAAATTTTCTGTACTATAATCCGAACGCTCCACGAATCCGAACAGGGGGTAAATTTTCGGAGTTCGGATTAAAGAGGTCCTGCTGTATTTGTGTATCGAATTTATCAGTTTAGTACTTATTGTTTTGAAATTAAAGTGGAGTTTTCATTGTCATTGTTCAGTCAGTAAAATGTTTGTTTATTATGTATTTTAAATTGAAAACTAATTTACAAATCATCATTGTTTGTTAAAGATCATGAAAAAGAATACTCCACAATATAAAAAGCCTGTCGAAATATTTCTAGCTTTTTGAACTTTAGTTGATTTTAAAACTTAAGGCCCTCTTCCTGTACCGTGTGTAGGTATTTTAACATTACCTCAGCCTCCGCGCACAAAGACGTAGCGTGAAAGTGAGCCGCGCGCAACGACTCGCGTACGCGATCAAGCTACGCCACAGTGTAGGTGTAAACAGTGGGCACGCCACAGTGTAGGTAGGTGTCAACAGTAGGTTTTCGTTATCTAATTGGGCTCGATACGTAAAATAATAAAACTAATGTGTAGCTGTAATAATGTACCTAATATTTTTATTGGAACGAAGTTCCCTATCGCGGGTTGACGCGGGGACCTAGCCGAGAAAAAAATGTTACGCATTACAAAACCGTGAAACAAAAAACCGAAAAGAAACTAATCTTCTACATATTACAAATATACACACACATAGATTAAAAAAAAAATAAAAAAATGGTTGTCTGCAAAGTCGGTTTACGGCATTCATTTAGGATAACACTACGTATAGACAAGTTACGTTCCATTTTATAACGGCGGGAGACTGCGCGGGTGGGAGCGCGCCATGACCAAGCCATCCGCTACTTCAGAAATGACACTACCTTTTATACCTACAAAATTTCATTAGAGTTAAACACGTAGATGTAGAGGCTTTTTACAATAACAAGTTTATGAACAAGGTATTATAATATACTTATTTATTATAAATACGAAAGTTTGTGTGTGTGTGTGTGTGTCTAGTGTGTTTGTTTGTTACTTCTTTACGTACAAAATTTAAACCGATTGTGATATTTGGCATTGGGGCTAGCTAGTTTAAGAGGTAAAAGTAATTAAACACTGAGTTAAGACTTACCTATTATTTAAGGGTTTTTAGGGTTCTGTAATACCTATAATACCTACTACCTAATATACTGCAAAATAAAGGAACTTTTTTTTACAAATTATAAATATATGTGTACGGAACCCTCGCTCCGTGCGCGAGTTCGCAAAAAAAGCGGTCAAGTGCGAACTTGACCGGTTTTTTGCTTGCCACACGTCTATCAGTTATCTAAGGCAAATTCAGTTATATTAAATACTTATCTTTTAATTTGACTTTTATTCATATTTTCTACGGTTGTCGTAATATTTGTTTGTAATGTTAAATATAATTTAGGTAGTACATAACGTTGTGTTTTTTTAAGTTTTTTAAGTTTGTTTCCGCTGTAAGTAATTTTTTGTAACGTTTCCATATATTTTTATTCAAAATGCGAAGGCCCTTATCCTCTACGAACTAGCAAGCGACTATGTCGTCTAGTCTTATTTCAGCTCAGATGGACGGAATGAGGCAATGTACGGCGCTGACCTCTCTTGTAATTTATCTCAATGGTTTACGGACGATAATTTTACGTGATAACATCATAAAAAAACGATAAAAACATTGAGTTTTTTTCCTAATTTTTTTCTATTAAAATATTTTTTTCATTTATAGTTTGCTTAGACTGACTGGAGCACTCGCTCACTCAATCGCGTCCAGTCACCATAACACAAGCCTAGCTGCTTAGACTGGAGCAACAATACAATATACAAACTTGTTACTAACCTTACCTCTTTATAATATTAGTATCGATGATATGCGCTCACTCAATCGGGTCTAGTCACCATAACACAAGCCTAGCTGCTTAGACTGGAGCAACAATACAATATACAAACTTGTTCCTAACCTTACCTATTTATAATATTAGTATAGATTATTTGCGCTCACTCAATCGCGTCTAGTCACCATAACACAAGCCTAGCTGCTTAGACTGGAGCAACAATACAATATACAAACTTGTTACTAACCTTACCTCTTTATAATATTAGTATCGATGATATGCGCTCACTCAATCGGGTCTAGTCACCATAACACAAGCCTAGCTGCTTAGACTGGAGCAACAATACAATATACAAACTTGTTCCTAACCTTACCTATTTATAATATTAGTATAGATTATTTGCGCTCACTCAATCGCGTCTAGTCACCATAACACAAGCCTAGCTGCTTAGACTGGATCAAGAATACAATATACAAACTTGTTACTAACCTTACCTCTTTATAATATTAGTATCGATGATATGCGCTCACTCAATCGGGTCTAGTCACCATAACACAAGCCTAGCTGCTTAGACTGGAGCAACAATACAATATACAAACTTGTTCCTAACCTTACCTATTTATAATATTAGTATAGATTATTTGCGCTCACTCAATCACGTCTAGTCACCATAACACAAGCCTAGCTGCTTAGACTGGAGCAACAATACAATATACAAACTTGTTACTAACCTTACCTCTTTATAATATTAGTATCGATGATATGCGCTCACTCAATCGGGTCTAGTCACCATAACACAAGCCTAGCTGCTTAGACTAGAGCAACAATACAATGTACAAACTTGTTACTAACCTTACCTCTTTATAATATTAGTATCGATGATATGCGCTCACTCAATCGGGTCTAGTCACCATAACACAAGCCTAGCTGCTTAGACTGGAGCAACAATACAATATACAAACTTGTTCCTAACCTTACCTATTTATAACATTAGTAAAGATTATTTGCGCTCACTCAATCACGTCTAGTCACCATAACACAAGCCTAGCTGCTTAGACTGGAGCAACAATACAATGTACAAACTTGTTACTAACCTTACCTCTTTATAATATTAGTATCGATGATATGCGCTCACTCAATCGGGTCTAGTCACCATAACACAAGCCTAGCTGCATAGACTGGAGCAACAATACAATATACAAACTTGTTCCTAACCTTACCTCTTTATAATATTAGTATCGATGATATGCGCTCACTCAATCGGGTCTAGTCACCATAACACAAGCCTAGCTGCTTAGACTAGAGCAACAATACAATGTACAAACTTGTTACTAACCTTACCTCTTTATAATATTAGTATAGATTATTTGCGCTCACTCAATCGCGTCTAGTCACCATAACACAAGCCTAGCTGCTTAGACTGGAGCAACAATACAATATACAAACTTGTTACTAACCTTACCTCTTTATAATATTAGTATAGATTATTTGCGCTCCCTCAATCGCGTCTAGTCACCATAACACAAGCCTAGCTGCTTAGACTGGAGCAACAATACAATATACAAACTTGTTACTAACCTTACCTCTTTATAATATTAGTATCGATTATTTGCGCTCACTCTATCGCGTCTAGTCACCATAACACAAGCCTAGCTGCTTAGACTGGAGCAACAATACAATATACAAACTTGTTCCTAACCTTACCTATTTATAATATTAGTATAGATTATTTGCGCTCACTCAATCACGTCTAGTCACCATAACACAAGCTTAGCTGCTTAGACTGGATCAAGAATACAATATACAAACTTGTTACTAACCTTACCTCTTTATAATATTAGTATCGATGATATGCGCTCACTCAATCGGGTCTAGTCACCATAACACAAGCCTAGCTGCTTAGACTGGAGCAACAATACAATATACAAACTTGTTCCTAACCTTACCTATTTATAATATTAGTATAGATTATTTGCGCTCACTCAATCACGTCTAGTCACCATAACACAAGCCTAGCTGCTTAGACTGGAGCAACAATACAATATACAAACTTGTTACTAACCTTACCTCTTTATAATATTAGTATCGATGATATGCGCTCACTCAATCGGGTCTAGTCACCATAACACAAGCCTAGCTGCTTAGACTAGAGCAACAATACAATGTACAAACTTGTTACTAACCTTACCTCTTTATAATATTAGTATCGATGATATGCGCTCACTCAATCGGGTCTAGTCACCATAACACAAGCTTAGCTGCTTAGACTGGATCAAGAATACAATATACAAACTTGTTACTAACCTTACCTCTTTATAATATTAGTATCGATGATATGCGCTCACTCAATCGGGTCTAGTCACCATAACACAAGCCTAGCTGCTTAGACTGGAGCAACAATACAATATACAAACTTGTTCCTAACCTTACCTATTTATAATATTAGTGTAGATTATTTGCGCTCACTCAATCACGTCTAGTCACCATAACACAAGCCTAGCTGCTTAGACTGGAGCAACAATACAATATACAAACTTGTTACTAACCTTACCTCTTTATAATATTAGTATCGATGATATGCGCTCACTCAATCGGGTCTAGTCACCATAACACAAGCCTAGCTGCTTAGACTGGAGCAACAATACAATATACAAACTTGTTCCTAACCTTACCTCTTTATAATATTAGTATAGATTATTTGCGCTCACTCAATCACGTCTAGTCACCATAACTCAAGCCTAGCTGCTTAGACTGGAGCAACAATACAATATACAAACTTGTTACTAACCTTACCTCTTTATAATATTAGTACCTATAGATTATTTGCGCTCATTCAATCGCGTCTAGTCACCATTATACAAGCCTAGCTGCTTAGACTGGAGCAACAATACAATGTACAAACTTGTTACTAACCTTACCTCTTTATAATATTAGTGTATATTATTTGCGGGCAAGTACGTTTGTAAATTATTATTTGCGGGAAAAAGTTTGTCATCCCTGCAAATGCAAGGTTTCGCGTGGGGTTCGCTCGAACGCAGCGTGCCGGCAAAAGTGGCATAGGTCTTACCTCGATGACGCCCGGAGGCCAACTGCGAGGAACTGACGCGTGCTAACTGTTATATTCGATCGATTTGCAAAACATTTTGTACTTTTTAGCATTATTATCCAAGAATATAGTTCCTAGAGGTCAAAACCTATCATTTGATTCAATTTTTAGAAACATACGTTAACTATTTTTGAATAAAAACCGATAAACGATCTAAAAATTCTCTGTTTTCTAACATTTTTTTTATCGAACAAAGTTGTTCATATCATGTTTTCAACCCAAATAAACAAAAATATGGTTTTTAAACTACAATATCTACTTATATCAAAATAACAAAAAAAGAGTATTTGATTACTTAAAGTTGCTTAACACAAAGGTCGATTTGCGAACACATGGTCTTAACGAAAATTCTCCTAAGTCAATTCCCATATGTAAACATTTCCTTAAGGAAATGTTCTTAGAACTTGTATTGAGTCGTACATAACAAAACTGCAAACAGCTTTTACCTACAAGCTGACTATGTAAGCACTAAATACAAAACCCAATAGATTTCTAAGTAAACTGCTTTTCAACATTGACTGGCGCAGGATTCGCCGTGCAAACATGAGAGTTGGCTGTCAAGAGTAATGGTGGATTAAGTCATAGGGTTTCATAGAAAACTTGCATTTTGTTTATTTAGTGCGGTATATTATAATTTTTTTTTTGGGTTTTTTTTGTTTTTTGCCTTTTCTATCATACCAATTATTGCAAAATCATGTCTTTTATTTTATTTCTGGTCAGAAGGATGAGCTAGAACGTCTCACCTCATATTCTGTCCTTTACAGAAGATTAGCAGAAAAATATTGGTTCAGCTTTCTTGTTAAGGTAGATGCATCTTGGCAGCTTACACCTTGAATCTGTCTGTTTTCAAATTTTTAACCGACTTCAAAAAAGGAGGAGGTTCTCAATTCGGTTGTATGTTTTTTTATGGATGTTCGCGCATAATATATCTTCTTTGTTTATCAACCGATTATGATGAATCTTTTTTGTTGTGTTTTAAATGGTTACTATTTATACAAATAATATAAAATGCTTATTGTATAATTTGTGTTTTACCTATGCTTGTCAAATAAATGTTTTTCATCTAATCAAAACCAAGTTCTTCAATCATGTCATTTATTTTTATAGATTAATTTCTGTAATTTCTGAAGCGTGGTGCAATTGATTGTGCCTCTTATTTCTTACTCCAAACAACAAACACATAAGTGAACATGCAAGCAAACACACAGGAGTGTAAGTGCGAAAGCAAACTCAGAAACAAAACATGCTGCATGTAAATTGCATTTACTCCAACGTTTTGTTTGTGTGAAAAATGTTATGTACGACACATTATTTTAATTTTATTCATTGGTTCTTTGCAAAATATTATTCTTTTATCGTCATTTGAGAACCAAGCGAATATATTTTGTAAAATGAACAATTCCTGTTCAGAAAATGCTGATGTATATTTATGAAAGAATATTAAATATTTCAAAAGTTCTAAGAAATATCTTTAAGGTTTTAACAATTAAGTTTTATCTCTAAAACAGTTTTTCAATGATTCATCCAGCCCAGTAGGTCCGCGATTGGTAAACTAAGTAATTAGTACGAAAAAGGGACACAATACAAATTGCTGGTTTGCTCCTTATACGGCCGTTAATACGGACATTATTCTAACTTCCAATGACATGTCCACGTTCGGTGCACTCGGACATCTTGTTATTTGCCTTTTAAAGCATGCAACTGTACCTGACAAGTAATATACGATGCCTCTTTTCGTAATTCCCTTAAAAAAGTCATTTTGCCTTCAGCTCCGGCAATAAATCGAAGCAGTTGTACTCAATTTAAAGAACTTATAATTTTTTATACGCGTCATTTAAAAATTATCATTGTACAAAAACAGTGATTGATGAATTATCGATAAACAACATCGATTTGCCGCTCAATCGAATTAAACGTTAATAAAAAAGCGTAATCGATAAATATCAAGGCCCTTGTGTGTTTTATATTGAGTCAAATAGATCCTAAACCTGATCGCCGGCATTGCTATGTGTTGCGACATTGCAGTTGCTAAACTATGGCTTCTTACCGCCAGGTACTTATCGGAGAGATCGTTGTCTTATCCCTTACAGTGTAAGGTGTATAATACCACGCAAATCGTATTAAATGCACAAGCAACCATAATTGTAGATATTTAACAGAAACAATACAAAATAAAATAGGTAAATCAAAATTACTTCAATTTCGTGCTTCAAGCTAACAATGCAGTAATATTTGAAATTGCTATCACGATGTCGAAATATTTGTAAAGTATATCGATAAAATCGATACCATAACCGTGCCGAGTCATCGTTCCGATTACGGAGATCGGAATTATCGAGTATCGAGAGATCAGAGATCATCACTATTGTCGTTATGTGGGACAAATGTCAACAATCTACTAAATATGAATTTCGCCGTACGTTTTAACCAAAATGAATTCATACATTAATGAGCTTTCAATATTAATATATTTATTAAAGTCAGTAATATTGTTCGTAATAAATAAAGATTTCCATAGATTTATTCGATAATGAAAGCGATTTATCGAGATCAATCGATATCCAATCCCTTCGAAGTACTCAAGTGAAGTTGCCGCAAAACACGTCAAAAATCATAACGTTATTGCATCGATTGGCAATATCGAATAACATTTTCACCTGTCGCGTAGTATCGATAAGGCGATACGTGAGCAGGGTTGCGACAGACATCGACAGACTTTGACGCAACCTCGCAATAAATATTTTTCCTAGAATATACCTAGCGGTATAACGGTCAGTATTTTTATGGCTCACAATAAAGCGGGTTTCTGAATGATTCCGTGATATACCGTATTAGATATATTGACACACGAAATAATAGATACTGGTTTCTTTCAGGGGAGTTGGTTCGCGTCGATGCGCTCGCGCATCTCTGCCGTTTTCCGTTATTCAATTTTATTTTTATAGACATTGGCGACGTGGATTTAAATATTTTGCTCGTATCCAAGCGTTAATGTTATAAATAAGGCATTAAGTTGCTGATCTTAAAATAAATTGTATTTACAAGATGAATTTTTCTCGTAACAAGTAAAGGCAAAGTGACTTGAAATCGGCTCTTTTTATAGAGCATGCGTAAAGGTTCTGTTATCAAAATAACAACTTAACTTATGTAGATTGGCGTCTTAATTTCTCTGTGGACATTTGCGACCATAATTTATATTTAATTAAGCTATTAAGGGCTTTACGGGTTTAACCCAGTTATTAATGTAAATCAGTTAATTATTGGCAGCATCTTCGTTAATGTTTAATTAAGAAGTAAATGAGAAGTAATTTCAAGTTTACTCGGTGCACCCTGTGGTTTTATCTGTTGGACATGTAACTTAATTTTGGGATCCAGCTAAATTTCTTCTTTACTTACATACTATTTCAAATTAACAATCTAAATCGGCTCAGTAGTTTTAGCGTAATTGAGCAAAAATCATACATACATTGTAAGTAGTGTCATGTTTCATAGGTCACAATAAATAACGGTTTGATTATAGCTATGGTATATTAACCGAGTATTAAATTCCTTTTATTTGTGACCGCTATATGTAGGCCAATTTGTTTTTATAACCACGACAGGTTTTTCGATGGTGAAGACGATTATAACATGGCGCCGACACCGTTGTGTTAATCGATATAAAGTTTGTTGCGATTTTTATCGATATTGTTATTGAAGTAACTACAACACTATTTATAAAAATATCTTAAAGTAGATAAATATTATAAAGAGGAATTTGATGTGGCGGTAAATAAAAATTGCTTTTTATTTGCCGCTCTGTTGCGTAAAATACACAACCCTTTCCTCACAGTCAGTTAGCTTCACCTTTTGATTTCTGAATGGATACAAAGTTATTTTTATATCTGGTCTCAATAAAATACAGAATGCGATTCTTGTGAATTAATCAAAATGTTTACTGAATAACAGAACAGATAATAAATGTTCAATATCCATTAATTTGACTGCAACAACCGCAGCGACCTAAATTCCCATAAGATATTCATTGCGATTATTCTTCAGACTCGATTAATCGTTACTATCGATCATTTCGATTAAAACCTTGTAAAACTTCCTTACCCTCGTGCTAGAGAAAAACATTTTCGATATCCTTATTTGCAAACTCTTAAGACCTGCGTCAACCTTACAAAAAAATGTAGTTCCTCAGGAATGCATTTAATTAAATTAATCTTTTAATTTTCCCGCCCGCTAAAGGACGCATTTGATTGGTCAAAAATCTAGTAGGCTATGACAATCCAAAATGGCCACTAATCTGTCATTAAAATAAAAAAAAGAGTAGGCCACGGTTTTATTTTTTCCATGGCGCAATATAATCGGGTGTGTACAAAAATCTCAATTTCCTTATGTTGCTGGTTATCGATATTGATACCTTTAAAAGATCGAGTTACCCTTGTATCGACATATTGATACATGTAAAGGGAGCCGGCTGTCCTCACTCGATTCTCTGTAAAAAATGAAATACGAGTATAGTCAATCAAAGGTCATTGTTGACATGGCTCCGTAAATATAATACGCAGCCTTTGTATGTAATTAAATCTACATGAAGTAATTTACACTTTAAGTAAAATAAATCTAGATAGATGACTTAATAGATAAAAGACTAAAAAAAAAACTTAGACACTGCTGTGCGCTGCTGTCTGAGTGGAATGAACTCGTCTTCTACTATTCCACCCTCTCAGTTTTAAAATTTGCTTTAAGTTCATTCTAATATAAGCTAAAATATTAATATTATTATATTATATAAAGCATTTAACTTCCAACAGCTATAATTACAAAAAGCGACAATACATTACAAATTGAAAGCCGAATTTATTCATTAAGCCCCATTTGTTCTGCCTTATTGGCGGAAGCATGCGTATGCGCAGAAGGCGTGTCCCACGTGTTAAACGAAATCGTAACGGGCTGGGTACCAACCAAGTACCTCTATTTCGACCTTGGACTTGCATTCCTCTCAAGTGCTTATATTGAAATATCTAATTTGAATAGCCACTTATTGCTACTGGATTGATTGTCATAATATTTAAATGGAACTGATAAAAGCCATGAATAAAATGCGGACTTCCTTTTTCGGCGTATCGTTTGATTGACATTTTCTAGAAATAGGCACCACTTGACCACTTATCTTTCGTATGTGTCATCCAGTCTAGTCATGTGTTCACACGATGTTCTTTTCTTCTGCCTGCTCTGGCCCAATTTATTTTGGGTCGACAGTACGTCTTCTATTCTCCTCTATTGGGCGTCATCATCATTTGTCTCTCTCATATCTTGTCTCACACAGTCCATCCTTTTCTTAGGTTGCCCTCTTCCTCTGTTTGCGTCTCCTCCTTCCTCATTACGTAGCAACTCAAAACAATTCCTTTTCACCTTTTCCGCAACTGGTACTACTTTTCACACATGATATTGTTGAAGATATTTTATTTGAAGCTCTTCCTACGAAAGGTCGATTCTTTAAAGACTAAGTATGAATTCTAATATTAATGACTAAAAACTTTTCTTAGTTATCTGACCTCTAATAATACAATTCAATAATGATTCATTGTAGGTCAAAAGATAAAATTTGTTGAAACGCAAACAAGTTAAACGAGACAACGAATATTTATCAAAATAAATTGTTCAAGCCAAGATGTTAGGTATTTTATGTCTATA
Organism: Idaea straminata; assembly: GCA_951213275.1. Classification (NCBI taxonomy): domain Eukaryota; kingdom Metazoa; phylum Arthropoda; class Insecta; order Lepidoptera; family Geometridae; genus Idaea; species Idaea straminata. The sequence goes on from OX577849.1 coordinate 14,008,331, forward strand.
ATAATATGTCTATATAATTTCTTGTAGAATTAGTAACTGTGTCGGTTAGAAACTAGTATTTTACAAATGTTTTTTATTAATTTAAATATATTTATATTACCGTTCCGTTTCGAGATTAATGTGCTTATGATTTGGCGAATTGCCGATAAACTTTCTCTTGACACTTGTCTGTCTGACCCGATGGCCAAAAATGAAACTAATTAACATTGCTAAGTGATTGATAAAGAAATAATCATATCATTAGATACTGATATCAAATTTTGTAATTATCCTAGCAACACATATCAAAGTTTTGACCTGTAGGTATATGTCGATTTATCAAACCGCATCCTCGTTCGCTTTATGAGCGTCATCTCTTGAAGTTTACTTCATACTAATCATTCGATCGATTAAATTTAAAGCCCGGGCTTTAAATGAAATGATGGTAGCTAAATCGAGCGTTAATAAAAGGCGTTCTCAAGTTTTCAAAGTATTAAATTGTTCTAATCACTTCGGTGGACTTAGTTCTAAGCATAGAGAAAGGATAATATCCAGAGAGCTTGCGATGTAGTTGAGCCATTTGCACGTGTATAAGTTCTGTGAAACGTAACGTAGTTCTGTGAAACTTCAAAACTGTCAGACTATTTGATATATTTCCGCAATTATGCTGAAATGTACCGTTTCAACTTACACTTTTAATAAAAAATTATAATGGTACTAAAATTTCATCGTTAAGTCATTCCTAAGACATTTTAATAGCTTACGATTCGATTTGTAAAAACTGCTTACGATTGCTCTAATGAGTGACATGAACTCTCAATAACTTACTATAAGAATTTACACGCTAAGTTTCCAAGTTATTTGGCAGCCATAGCACACGTAGCTTAGGCTTAGCTGCCACTGCAGTATAAAATAGGAAGTTTCATTGAAACGTTTAGGGTTTTTCTATCAGTTGGTTGTCAAAGTTGTCATGTTGTCGACCGTGACGGTTGTCGATCTGTGTCAATGACGACAGTTGGCAATGTGAATGTAATGACAATAAGTAATTAAATGTAAGTAATCGACATTGCGATCCGGCATTAAACAATAATAAATATTTATTTATATGTATTTCCTACGATTGTCATGGAATACATACTTGTATTATATATTTTCACGTTGTCTAGCACCCATAACAGAAGTCTAGTTACTTAACTTGGGGCTAGATGGCGATGTGTGGAATGTCTTGCCATATTTTTTTATTTTTTTTTATTTGATACTTGAAAAGGAAATAACATTTTCTTTCATATTAGCTGCGCCTCTCGGTTTCACCCGCGGAAAACTTTCAGCGCAACTTTCTTATTTTTTCTTTCATATAAACCTTCTGACAATAACAAACACAACAAAAAAATAATTAGCGACATTGGTCCAGCCGTTCGCGCGTGATGCCGTGACCAACGGAAATAGGGATTCATTTTAAAAGCTTTTATTTTTATATAAAAAGATACATTTTATGTACCTACCGGAAAAATTGTATGGAAACTTAAAGATGCAGGTTACGCTACATCTTTCAACTTTGCATACATTTTTTGCGTTTACGCACACCTGTTAGTAGGAGTTTGCTATATGAATAACACCCCGTCGTTTTGCGTCGGTTATAAAAAACATTGCACTTGTAATAAGTAACTATACGTAAACGGGAAAATTGTATGGAAAGTGTTAGCTATCAGCTATTGATTTCAACCCTATGAGAAAAATTACCTTTAGTTTAAAATTTCGTATATCTTAACCTTCGCATAACTTGTGTAGGTAGTATTATTATACAGATGTGATGTCAGTGCTGCACCGACGGTCGCCGTGATCCGGCGTGAATAGCGGACAATATTTTGCCTGACACGGTCGCAGTGTTTCAAGATGACAAGTTAAATGAATTGGTCCGTGTGTTGGCCGTATTTATCACGTTTTTTTGAAGATCGACCCCTAGGTATATTCATTTTCCTTATAACCGCAGTCAAATTATCGGAAAGTTTGCGAGCGTTATCTTTACTCGCTCTCGTTTTTTTACATAATATAATTTAAACAAACCGGCCAAGTCCGAGTTGGACTCGCGCACGAAGGTTATGGTAGAGATAGAGTACTAAAAATCAGTGCGCCGTGTCGGTACTGACACTGACATGTACAAATAGCACGTCACGGCACGGTACGGTACGGAACTGTCGGTCACGTGCCGTCACTGTGCTGTGCAAATAGACCTTTATTAGGTAAAGCGCTAATTAAATTACCACAACCGTATCTAAATAAAACGAATTCTTAATGTTGTCGAATTCTTCACTTTACCTGTGAATCTCTACATTTATCCAGTAGTTCCGGTACCATACTGAGCTTTAAATTCTTCATCGATATTTGTGCCTCGAACCGGTTGCTCTCGCTCGTATATTTAGTTATTTGCATGTCAAATGAGACAAGTAGCTCAAACTCATTGATTACCTATCGGTTTTTTGCAATGATTTTTTACGTGTCTCGAATAGATATCTTAACTAAACGTATGTCTAAGATCATTCGCTCGTCAATTTAAAATCAACCGAGCAAAATAAATAGGAGTTTTTGATGCCTCGACAGATGGCAGACCCAGTTTGGGTGTAGTATTAAAAAAATATAGATGTCTATGGCCAGTACAAATTGACGAAGTGTGTTATAAGGCTGTATAGGCTAATAACCCTTTACCTTCCCTGAAAAAGGCAATAAAGAAGCAAAAAATTGTTGTCTGACCCTGAAATTAGATCTCATCGACCCGTCCATCGAGAGACTCGGAAATAGTTTTAAAAAAAATTGTGAATCATTGCTCAAGAACATCATTAAACATATGATTTTAAAGTTATGGTTATTTTTACAACTATTTGCCCCAAAATAAAAACAAAAACATAGTCAATATCCCATTGGCATGTTCTCACTAGTTCCACCATGAAATTGTCCCATGGAAATTACCAGAAGTGGACCGGAAAACGATACATTTTTGTCAATTTTATAAGAAGTAATGAATCGCTCAGTATAGTGTGATGTTTGTGTTTTGCAAAAATAAAACCAAGGATAAATGTAAAAAAATGGTCTAATATCATGTCTATTGATTGTAATTTCAATCTGTCTAATCTTGATACGATAGGAACTGTCAACTCTTTCATGCTTGCATAGCATCAGCTTTGAGTTTAAAGCAAGCAAAGCAAAGCAAACAGCGTCTGGTCGCCATCGGGTGCCTTAAGTTTTTATTATATTTCTTAATATTCAATTTTAATAACGGTATAACAATATTAGGTCTCGCTCCACGGAAGATTCTGACAAATAAAACAAAAACACTTTCATTTGAAATACCTCCGTCTCGACGTACTACTGAACCAAATCATAGACGTACAATACGAAATAACAGAACTGATAGAAAAAAATAACTGACGAAATGGAAACAACAAGAATATTTATATTAAATACGTGACAATAGCATGGTGCCGGTTGTGCTGGCTAGATGCGCGTGCGCGGAAATTTAGCTGCGCCTTTTTGTGAATGGACCGAAAGCGAACAGGTTCTAACATCTAATAGAACAAACTTAACGGTATGTTTTCTTGTTTTTTTTTTTGCTCACTACAGTACCCTTACCATGAGTTGTTTACTCACCCGATCAAACGTGCCGTATTGAGTATTTACCATAAAACTTCATGACTATATAATCGACCAATAAACTTTTTAAACTCACACAATATGTATTAATAGTAATTATTGAGATGGTAACACTACTTTAATCTCCTTGCGACCGTGACAATTGCAGCGTAGTCAAAATGTCCTGGTAAAAGAAATAAATAATAAGATCTGGGAAATTAATTACTAAAATCGGCGAATACGCAAGTCTTGAAGTAAATAGCTCAAAACCATTACTGTTTCGTTATTTCTAGAAATATACATCTTCAAACTTTAACACCGCGGCGGGATTTGAACTCGCGCGCTTCCGCTTACCGTGCGAGTATGATACGCCACCTATGCGACTAAATGATGACGAAGACAAAATAAGGGTACTTTACTTATGTATTTAAATTGTTTGTTATATGAATTAAGGTTCATTCATACACTATGGAACAGTATTTTTGTTTTTATCGCTTAGACGTGCTGTAAACTGTTTCGATTCGCGTATTGGCCGATCCTAGTTTCAAAGATTCGTGTGAAATTCTCAACACACTACATTTGATCGAGTGCGTAAACAACTCATAGTAAGGCCTCAGAGCCTCGAGCGACAGACTCCTATTTGTAAATGTTACTCGAATAAGGACAGAAATATGTTGTTGTGTCATCAACAGCATGGGTGGCACAATTAATATTTATTTATGTGTTAACCTCATTCGCGCTGATCTATCGACCTTCTGTATATCATCAGTCTCAAGCTTATGGAAACATAAAAGACAGGCTCTACCTTACAACTTATTTAAAAAAAATAAACGGTCAAGCTCAGAAAGATTAAAATTACAATTAATAGAGGTGACTTTAGGACATTTTTCATGCAAAACGTTTAATTTTCTTAAAATATACTGTTGTCCGGTCTAATTCAAATTATATATTTAATTTAAAAGTCTTTTAAAAGTAAGTGCCGTTTGTTTCTATTTCTATGGATTTACTCGTTTGACGCGGAGTTTTACTGGTCGATCCTGGAGCCCAACCGCGCTTATTGCGTCGGCTTCAAGCCGACGTCGATATCCCAACCCGCGCTTCACACTGGGCGGAATTTTGAGCCTGCGTTTCATAAAAAGTTTGAAAAATTAGGTTGTTTTTTTCGTGTGTTTTGAGTGTGCAGGATTTTCGGGAACATCAAACCATTCAAAAATAAGTGATTCCGGTTGTTATTTAAAAAAAAATAACAATGTCATATTTTGTGGTGTTTTTAAAAAATAACATAACCAAAATTACTTATTTTTGAATGTTTTGATGTCCTCGACAATCCTGCATACTTAAAACACACGAATAAAACTAAATTTTTTCAAAAATCCTATGTAAGGCGGGCTCAAAATTCCGCCCAGTGTGGGGCGCGGGTCAGCGTAAGCCGACGCGTTGGTTTGAACCCGACGCACTTATCGCGGTAGGACCCTGTTTCTAGTTGTTGTTGTTGTTTGTTTCTGTTTATTACTCGTTTATTGTTTTGTTACCATGGTTACCAGCCTCAGTTGTACCTCTCATTCCCTCGTTGTGTACCGTGGAGAGCAGCCGTGTTGACTCTCGCGCTCCTTATTATTTTTTTGATTGGCTGATTCCTATTCTCGGTGCCTCTCGTTTTGTCCTGTGACATTGATACGGCAAGCCACCTCCTACTGGGCGGCGGAAGCGAGACATCCTGATAATCGGCTGGTGCTGCGCTGGAGCTGGTTGGTTGCAGAAGTCAGTGAGTCATTTAAAACATTTGCCCCCCTGCGTCGACACCGAAGTTCGAACTTGCTGTTACTCCCTGGATTCGAACCAGCCGCTCTCTATTTCAAAGGCGGGTATAGTTGCCGTTGGTCCACATACTGCGTGACGTAAACATTTGAATTTACACTCTACTTCAATAAAGGTGCAAGATGTCTACCAGGACTAGGAAACTTACGACTAAGTGCGCCGGCTGTAATGTGGCAATCGGTACGGATAAATTTTTGTCTTGCTCTAAAATAAATTGCCACTTAGTATACCACCTAGACTGTGTGGGAAAATCGGCGCCTGCGGAAAAACACATAGCAACGTGGACTTGCCCAACTTGTGATTGTAATTCAAAAAGAACTGGTGATAACTCATCTACTCCAGTCAGGCATCGTTATCATACTGAAGATGAGTCTGCTAATGTAACTACACGTCCCCCGCTCCCCCCAGATTCGGCGCCCGTGGCCACTGCATCGAATTCTTTCGAATTGCTAGACGTCTTGAATGAAATTAAACTGCTGAGACAAGACATGTCGGAGATTCGAGGCGGGCTTCAGGCGCTCACAACGTCTGTTACCTATTGCCAGGATCAAATATTTAATTTTACCGAATCGTTTGCATCTGCGAGTGCTCGTCTTCAGCGCTTGGAAGATAACCAATTCAAGGTTTCTGAACTTGAATGCCAAATTTCGCAACTACAAGAGCAGCTGAACCTGCAATCTCAAGCTCAGATCAAAAATGAAATTGAAATCATTGGCTTGCCTGAGGCTGCAAATGAAAATCTGCAACATTCGGTGCAAGTACTGGCTCATAAAATAGGAGTTTCTCTTAAAGTAGAAGAACTTGACTGGGTGACTCGTGCGGGGCCTAAGAATAAAAAACCATCTGAAAAGACCGTGCGCTCTCTTGGTGGCCAGGATAGCGAGCCCACCTCAAGGCCTATTGTAATTAGATTTGTCAGAAAATCCAAACGCGACGAGTTCCTAAAAGCGACCCGTGTCAGGAGGAACATAACTCCCAAGGACATTGAAGTTGGTAACAGTACAAACAAATTATACGTCAACGAACGACTTACTTTTCAAAATAGGCGGTTATTTCGAGAGGCCCGCATTCGAGCTCATAGACTGGGATTCAAGTACTGCTGGATCAACGACGGCATCATCCTCTTGCGGAAAGATGAGGGCAAAGGATTTCCTGCTATACAAATCCGCTCCTGGTCTGTACTCGAAGACAAACTCAAGCTGCCTACGGAAACCGCCGCGCCCGGTACTCTTGCACAGTAGTTGTCTCAGATTTAGGGCTTTTATTGTCAATTATATTTTGTTTTTTTATTTATCACGGCTCTACTCACTCTTACACTCATTACACTCTGTTCACTCACAGTTCACTCTCACATGTATGAAAAGGCATTTAAGTCCCAGTTTGCGCAAGTCAGACAATCTCGCATCTAGTATAACTCTCTCTAAGTTTAAACTTTATCTCCACCTAAATAATATGATAAATGGCTACGGTTGATTTATACAATATTAAAGATTTTGATAACTCTTATAATATTAACTGTTACACTTGCGCTTCTCTGGAAGACTGTAAAAAGTTTCTTGATATTTCCTATAACATAAAACTTCTAACTTTCAATATCCGCAGTATAAATAAAAATACGAATACATTCCTGGTTGCATTGAAACGCCTGGACACCTCCTTTGATGTTATTATTTTAACCGAGTGTTGGTTAGAGAGCGGCGCCAAACCATTTACTATTCCCGGATACTCTTCGTATTATACGGAAAAAAACACAAATAAATGCGGTGGTGTCGTGGCTTACATTGCAAACAAATGGACTCCCACTGTCACTGAAACCAGTTTCAGTGAAGCTGAATGCCTACAAATTCAATTAGATGAGTCGCTAGTAATTTTAGGAATCTATCGCTCCCCTTCCTTTAAAAAACTGGATAATTTCTTTACCTTTTTAGGCAAAACTTTTAAATCATTATGTAAAAATAATGTTGTGTTAGCTGGTGATATTAACATCGATATACTAGACGCTGAAAATTCTGATTCCACGGATTACCTTTGCTTGCTTTCTGAAGCGGGTTTTCGGCCGGCTATTACGCTACCTACTAGATACAAGTCCTGTCTGGACCATATCTTTGTATTTGCTAAAACTAATTACAGCTCTCTACTAGGTCTTGTCGCTCCCACAGATGTTACGGATCATGACTTCTCTATCCTTGGTATCTCGGGTGGCTCTTTGAAGAAAGTTCCTCTTAACCGTTATTTCACAAAAATAGACTTTCCTAGCGTCCTTTCTGATCTAAAACAGGTTGATTGGTCGTCGGTAACTGACTCTTCTGATGTATCTCAGGCCTTAAATAATTTTTATTCTATTCTAAACAAATTCCTTGAAAATCACAGTTCACGCAAACGTGTAAGTAGATCGCGGTTCACTCTTAAACCTTGGATCACTCCTGGGTTGGTCCGATGCATGAGGCATAGAGATCGCCTCCATCAGGCTCATCGCGCTAATCCCGACGATGTCCTTAAAGAGAAAATATACAAACGATATCGTAATTTTTTTAGAGAACTACTACACCGACTCAAGACTGAACATGACACTCAAATTCTATCAAATAGTAGTAGCAATTCCAAACACTTATGGAAAGCGATAAAGCAAGTAACGAATACGGACAAACAACATAACTCTGCTGCACAACTCCTGACAATACTTCCCAATAACCCCGTTAATTCTTTAAATTTTTGTAACAAATATTTTGCTAATGTGGGTAATGACTTAGCACAAAAACTTTTGGACAAGCAAGATAAATCGATTGACGTTCTTCTCTCGGAACTACAACTTGGGCCCTCCTCTCCTGTCTCTTTCTTCATCCAACCTACAGACGAATTCGAACTTGATAAAATAATACTCGGACTAAAAAATAGTAGCGCACCTGGTATCGATGGATATTCAACCCACTTCATTAAAACTATTCGCCTATATATTTTACGCCCACTCTCACATATTATAAATCTTAGCATCAGTTCTGGTACTGTTCCACAGGAATGGAAACGAGCCGTTGTGGTTCCCATTCACAAAAGTGGAAATAAATCATCTCCTGAGAATTATAGACCGATATCCTTACTTAGTGTTTTCTCCAAAATTTTAGAGAGAGTGGTTAATAGCCGTTTGACAAAGTATCTTGAACAATACCACTTGCTTTCTGCTAACCAGTATGGATTTCGAAAAAACAAGTCTACTGAGGATGCTGTGACTGCGTTGGTGGACATAGTGTCGAAAAGCCTGGACAGCAAACTTAAATGTGTCGCCATTTTTCTAGACCTGGCAAAGGCTTTCGACACTGTTTCAACCGACGTTTTGTTGAGAAAACTAGATAATCTCGGAATTAGGGGTTTACCCCTCACTTGGTTCCGTAGCTATTTGACTAACAGAAGGCAGTGTGTACGGGTGGGTGACTGGATGAGTGGAGAAGAATTTGTTAAATTCGGGGTACCACAGGGCAGCGTTCTTGGTCCCACATTATTTCTAGCCTATTTAAATGACATTAGTGCTGTTCTGCCTACTCTTGGTAATATAATCTGCTACGCGGACGACACAGCTCTAATTTTCCAGGGTAAGTCATGGGATGAGGCTTTTCATAATGCTCAAAAGGGATTAGATTTTGTTGCCGAGTATTTGGACAGAAGTCTTCTGTCTCTTAATTCCAAAAAAACTAAGTTTGTCTGTTTTAGAAAGACTCTCGCCACTGAGCCTACCCTTACTCCATCCCTGAGAATTCACTCTTCCTGTGACCGCTCCCTTAGGTGCTCGTGTCCTGTTATAGATCGAGTTATCTCTATTAGATATTTGGGTGTTGAGATTGACCAGAGCCTGTCTTTTAAGCCTCACCTTATTCTTACAGGTAACAGGGTAAGAAAACTTATTTACGTCATGAAATTATTGCGTGACGCTGCCGATGACAAAACGCTTAAACTTGTGTACACTGCTCTATGTGAATCTATACTCTGCTACTGCATAGGGGTGTGGGGGTGTGCTGGGAGGACGGCTTGGCTTGGACTGGAGAGGGCCCAACGCTCTGTCATAAAAGTTGCCTACAAGAAACACTTCAGATATCCAACTGACTTGCTCTATAAAGAAACCAAATTATTAACTGTTAGGCAGCTCTTTATACTCAAAGTCACACTCTCGGTGCACAAGAGAGTGTTGAATTCTGTCGAGTACCCAGCTTTGTTAGCTAGACGAGTGTTTCGCATCCCACAAACCAGGGTACACTCTGCCTTTGCTCGTCGTCTCCCTAGTTTCTCTCATTCCTTTGTGTACAATCGCATCATCCGCATGTGCGACATTAAAGAGCTTAAAGTTAAAGCTGTTAAAAACAAAATAGTTGAACTGCTTATAACTATGCCTTATCATCTCACAGAGGATTTGGTTGCGAACCTATACTGGAACTTTAAAATGTATAGTAACATTCTAAAGAAATAGCTTCCCTCAGCTTTCATAAATTATCAAGTGCATTTTCTTACCTTCACACAGGCATCACACAATCGTTCAAATAAATATTCTCACACTACACTCAGTACGCAACACTTGTCACACACACACACACACACACACACACACACACACACATACATTTACATCCATACATACATATTTATAGAGCGTGAATTGATTAGGGTTTTGATTTTGATTATTGTTTAAATTCATTTAATAGTTTATGATTACTCCACGGTTTCACTGTAATTTCATACTTTATAGTAATCTTCTCTGGACTCTCGAGACACAGGACTTGTTCCTAGTTCGAGGTCCATTGTTTATGCCAACTATTTGTATATCTATCTTTTGTTTAATAAACTATTATTATTATTATTATTATAGTTCAACGAGCTCAGTTATATAGAGCTACTTACATGACTGGGTGCTGGTGTCGCTATTGCATAGGTTGCTATTCAACCCTAAAATTCAGTTAGATACAGTAACTTACATGGCAAGAATATTTAAAATTATACGTGAACTAATTATGTGTTTTGTTGTTTCAGGTATGTACATAGTCCATTTAATGGTAACTATTATGTATGTAAGTCTTGAATTTCTTAGGTACTTAATCATTAGAAATAATATTAGAGTAGGATTTAAAATTAAGAATTTTTACTACTTACATGAAAACCTCTGAACATATAGAAACAATAATTATTATTTCGCAAGATTAATCGTGCCATTTGGGAGAAACTGAGGCTTAAAATAAATCCAAAACACGGAAGTACGAAGAATCAACGACGCATCCAGAAAATACTATATACTTCTAAAACCAGCAATGAGTTTTAGATAGCTCTAATAAAATATAATAATGTTGCCCATAAGCGAAGTTTGAATCTAACGATCTAAAAACGTTACCTAAACGTAACCATTTGAAAATCTAAACTGTGACGATTAAGGATATTATCCGATATTATGATATTACAGGTAAAATATACGCCAATTTAGATTGCTATAGAGATAGACCACAACGGAGATGTGGAGCTTGAAAGCTTGGTATCGTCAGAGCGTCTGCAGACTACAGATTATTTGGTATACAGTTTGGTTTTCTGATGACGTTGCATATAAACAAGTGAGCGAATGCCTTCAAACTTGAATTGTCTGATAATCCTATATATATAAAATTCTTTTGTCGCGGTTAGTTACCAAACTCCATCTAAACGGCTGAACCGATTTGTATGATTTTTTTTTGTGTATATTCGTTAGGTAGGAATGAGAATCCAACAACATCAATTTTTTCCCCCCTTTATTTTACATTTATATATTTTTTTGTAATTGGCAAAACAACGTTTGTCGAGACAGCTAGCACATAGTATTAATATAATTTTGGCTGAAACAAAACAAAAGCTACATTTGTTGGCTGTCACTTTGTGGTTCGATCAATCGAAAGACGATCGAAACTAAACAAAAAGACGATCAATGTGGGTGTAGGTCTGTTGGTATAATATATTTTTTTAAGTTATTGAATCGTTGTCTGACTACCGTAAAAAAACCTAATTACTATACTTAGCTTGGGGCCAGTTGGCAATGTCCTGCAATATTAATAAATACTAATTTATTTTTTGCAAATATTCAATTAGACATCGAAATGTAAAATTTCCTCAGTAAAGAACATCATCGACGGCCTGCCAAACACAGGGTTGCGGGTTCGATCCCGCCTCAGACATGTATTTATGCTTAGATATTTGTCTGTGGTCTGGTTGTTTCTATGTATTATAAGTATATATTTACAAAAGAAAAGTATATAAGTAGTATATCCGTTGTCTAGCATCCATAACACAAGTCTAGTTACTTAGCTTGGGGCTAGATGGCGATGTGTCGAATGTCCTGTAATATTAATTTATTTTCAACCTCCGAAGAACCTAATAAGTGGCTAAATTAATTTAACGGATTTAACCGAATAGGTTAATAGCTCCTTATCTGGTAGTGCTGCTGGTTCAAATCAATACGATCAAAGAGTTTTGTGAATAAGCCCTTAAATAATTAATGCAATGATAATAATGTCCATTGATATACTTAAATGAAAATGACTACAATGAAAAATCGCATAACGTTTATCAGATACAGGAGGAACATTATTTAATTTCGTATCACAATTCGTGGTAGCAAAAGTGATTTATGTATTTTAAATTAACAAACTATTGTTTTAGTTTCAACAATTGTAAGTTACTAACAACTACGCAATATGTACTGCTACAATCAGAATTCGCAATCCTACGACACGCGTTACAAAAAAACTAATAATTGTTAGTTCGTTCCACATTTGCCGTGTGTGAATCAAATACATTGGACAGGTGACGTGCTAGGAAATCGATTTAAACGTTTGGTAATAGTAACATGTCTGGTTTTAACGAGTGAAAATTTACTGTCAGGTTTTAGAATACAATGATCGACCCTCATATCTTCGGTGTGAATAATCATCATCATATAAGCCACAGGACGTCCACTGTAAACTCCATCAAAGACTTCTAGATCAATCGGTCGCATGCCCTCTACGTCCAACGGCTTCTCGCGGCCTTCGTTAAGTCGCCTGTCTATCTAGTAGGAAGGCCTTTCGCGCTACGTTTTCTGGTCTGTATAATACTATAAAGCCAAGTTGGTCAGTATAAGATGTAGTTAGCAGATTAATTAAACACCAAGTTTCAATTTTAAAGCTTTCATATTTTAGATACTTTATGCTACGCTATGGATATGTTTGGACTTTGGAGACTATTATTTTTGATATTCTGGACATTGTGAAGTAATATAAGCATACTAGAAATTCTAGCACACTGGACAAGGACATTGTCAGGTGAACAGAATATTGGACATCTGTTTCTGTATACCCTTGTCCCAATTTATTTGGAGTCGCCGCTGTATTAACTGTCATCGCATCGTTCACATCCATCTCTCTCATAACTTGTCTCACACAATCCATTTGTTTTATGTCGTCAGCTTCCTCCCCTTTTATTCATACTCATTACTCTTCTAGTCACATGCAGAATATTAAACAGACCTGTTTTATACTAACTATTCACTTTCATCGGAAATGTCCGATTTATTATAATATAATAATACTAACGACCGCGGGCAACAACAGTCCTTAACCAATATAGCCAGATAACTAATTACCGGATACTTAAATCATTAACATGAAAACGAGAGTGTTGGTGCAGAAACTGGTATACGCGTATAATTTTATGTGATCATTTAGTTTTGCAACGAACGGATATCCCAAGTGACGAAATATCAGGCTCAGATATACACTGCCGTCTGGAAGTATTAGATCAACGAGAATTTGTAAAACTCTCCTATCTACTTACTTATTAATATATACTTGTCTGTGGTGCTAAAACCCTTAAGGGTCTTGGCTTCTTTCACTTCTTCCTCCATTTTGTACGATCAGTCACTATCTTCTAAGATGTAAGTTTCCTCATTGCTTCACACAGCGCTTCCTATGTCAGTTTCTTGGATGTTTTTGTTGGGGTATCCAATTTGAGATGATCTTTACTACTCGCCTTCATACAATACCCTCTTCAGGAACAATAGTACCTTGCGTACTAATGTACAAGTGCAAAGATTTAGTTCAAAATTACTACGCATGAGCGGAGCAAGCGCCAGTATCTGCCGTAAAGATAGTCACACCTAGGTTTAGCCGGGTAGACCTAGATTTTGCTACCCGCACTTCAAACTTTGCCCATAACATATACAAATAAACGCATTTTCAAAAGATTTGACCCAATTTATTAAAATATGTACATGTATATTATATTTCAAACTTGATTTAGGCGCATACATTAACAGGTCAACATCGTCTAGCCTACTACATTAACATTGTGGGACGATATTTAACAATTTTAGCGTTATAGCGTAACAAATTGACTTAATTCTATCTGTTTTTGAATTAAACTTGTGTGGGCCGTAATTGGCTAAACGTTATTAATAAAATTTATTAGTTTGAATTGGATTTGTTCCATATTTGAGACAAGCTTGGTCAATATTGCATTTCTATTTGTGATATTTTTAATTAAGGCTGTGTGGGAGATGATGCAATCAGATTAGTTCGGATTAGTGCATTTGTGGAGGAGGAATGTTATTTTGTAAAATTAATTGGCAATCTTTGACTTATTAGTGGCGTCCATCGATTTCACCCGAAGCCTAGGGAAATTTCTATTAACTTCCATATTAACCAGCTAAGTATCAAATTAAAATAATAATTTATGAGAAGGAAGAACGCGTTTTATTATTTCTACGATAGCCGCAAAGGAAGCAATTAGCTTTTAATAAATTTAAATCATTAGCAACCTCTGTAACACCCATCAATACTTAATCTACGTACAAAGTAACGATCTTAGATGAAAATAGAAAGAACATAGGAACCGTTTTTACTTTTAATTTTTTCTGATTTTTGCACATTACAAAATGCCAGTGTTAAATAATTCTTACTTACATCAAGTTTTGTTATTTTTTCTGTTTTTTTTTTCTAATTCTTCTTTTTTCTTCGACCTTATTTTTGCTAAACCCAACCCGAAACTCCCTGATGAATGACAAAATGCCAGTTATGACTTAGGTAAGTAATGTGTTTATTTGACTTGTAGCCTATCTTAGTTAATTTATATTACATCAAAGTTTATTTAAATAAATAAAAACACACATGAGACCAATTTTTTTTCTGCTGCAAAACACTTTACGTGATTGTGATTACTTTTTGTTAACGTCTCATTATTCAGTAGTGTCACATTTGACGAATCAAAGAAACCCGTTTAAAAGACTGAGATGTCCTCTTTATTACTTTAATATGAAACGTCTTTATTCAGATATAAATTTCATCATGTAACCAAGGAAGCGTTGACGTGGCAAAGATATAAATCATCCTTGTACTTCAATAGCTAGTAGCAATTAAAGTAACCCCGGTGCTGCGTGCGCGCACAAATCATAATCAGCGCCACCTGTGGGCGTTACTCTGGATATATACTTTGATTAAATTTCAAGTTATTACGTGGATGAGCTGGGGTTTTCATTTTTAATTCTGAAATCGATTTACGTTTTTTATCTATCTTTCAAAAGAATATTATATTATTTATTAAACGGAAAATTTAATATTTGCGACACTTTGTTGTCTTATCCTGTCCTGCTGTCAACTCACAACGTTGGAGCACCTGATCAAGGTCGCATTTTCGAACACTGCTGATATTTTTTTAAGAAATGCTTTTTTTATCCGCATAAGCTTAGGTACCAAAAGTCTTTTCTGTGACTAGTCTGCTGTATCTAGGCGCATACTATTGTCTTACAAAGTCTTCGCCTATTTCTGGCGACTTTATCACCATTGTTCCTTGGGTCTATCTCAAAGACAATTTCCCTTTCACTTATATGGTATTTTATATTTTAAAGAGTCTAAAAAACATTCAATTTTTTTCGTATCTACGTCGGACGAAAGTACAATCCCGCGACACAGTCACATTTTTTCAAAGATTAGTTTCTGATATCTATCTAATATATTTAAACGAGCAATTCTTGTGTATATTATATGTAATTAAAATACGTGGTGCCTGCCTTCCTTATTTTTTGTATCTATCCGATTATGATATAGATTTCAGATAAGTATTCGTAATTAGATAGGTATCAGATTTATATTCCTTCTCTCAGAACTATTTAACTGTATCACGCCATCCTAGAAAACGTGTACGTTAGAAAATTGCAGGTAATTTAAATATCCCCCATTAATTATGAACCTTATTAATAAAATCTCGATTCTAAATCATCCCCAAGCACTTATCTTTCTACGGTCTGATTATCCCGTTCGTGAGACACGCAAACTTTCAAACTAAAATACATTAGCTGGTAGTGGAATTCGTGTCGGTTATAAAAATGTTGAACCGTACTTTACATACTATCTGTAGTAACAACTTTTAAGATGATGCTGACTTACACATCCTAAACCGCTGAGTCAAGTGTAAAATTATGCATTAGAAATTCCGTATGTTTATTATGCTAAGAATATTCCTTATGGTTACTAAATTAAAATAAGGTAGTACGTATAGATTTTTAATAATTTCTACGGAATCTTTATCTGTTTAAGTGAAATTTCAGAGTTTACATAAAACATACTGATATTCTGAGATGATTTTAAGGTTATACCAAAACTCAATCCCTGCAAATCTATCTCTTTTTAGGCGCACATTTTTTTCAACAACATTTTTATTTTTTTTAGGTTTAAATCTTTTTGTTAACCGTGTCAGATTTCTTATAATGTGTATTAAATTGTGTGGTTAAATTGGTAACTATACTAGCAAGCCGTTGAGGGCTACTTCTATGCACCTAAACAAACAACTTTTGTTCTACGACTTTTGGAAATTCGAACATTTTTTCGAAAATGTTGAGGTTAGATTTACCTGAAAATCAGCTTTTCCATACACGGAGAGGTCATTAAAATTTTACTTATTTTTTAAGTTTTATCTACTTTTTTAAGTTCTTAATCGGAATAACCTTCGTTCTAAAAAATCTGCTGTTTTTTGAATTTACATAACCTCAAAATTTTCATTTTTTTTTCGAATTTCCAAAAGTCGTAGAACAAAAGTTGTTTGTTTAGGTGCACAGAAGTAGCCCTTAACGGCTTGCTAGTATAATTACCAATAACTCTGTATATACAGTCCATTCTATTTTTTTCTTTCTGTTTTTTCCGACCCCAATTCCATGTCAGGAATAGTATCTTCATCTAATGTAAACATCGATGCCCGTTACCATTTACATTAATATACTGACCAGAACGCAAGATGAAAGCAGATTGATTAGGAACGCTGGTGTGAGATAGGCGAAACAACCGCTAAATGCCGTGGTTAATGTGACAACTACGCCTTTTGAAGTACCGACACCGACTGATACGAACCGAGAAATTGCTCATGCCTTTGAAGAAATATAGATAGTTAAAAATATGCAAGAAATACTGATTTTTTTCTAGAGTCGCATCTAGATCTGAAATTGCAAACGGATTCTCAATTAAGAAGGTCACTAGATATTATCAATTGTAGAATTCTTTGATTATCAAATTCTCAATTGCTAGCTTTAAATTAATAATGTTAATTTACAAACGCGGTGAAGGAAAACGTGACGAAACCGACATGTCTAGAAACTTAACAAGACACAAGGCTTGGGATATTCACTAGCTAAGAGTCATTTGCGATGCGCCTATGCCTAACTTTCGGAAAAATCCGTGCACTACTGTGTATAACGATAAATATAAAAAAGTCATTAATGGGCTAACTTTTTATTCTACATAATAACTCTGATAGAAACTAGTTCTGCATTGTGTTTCACGTTTTTCCGATCCAATAACTATGCTAACAGCAATCGCATTAATTTCAACTTCTTATAGAGAATTAACGCAATGCTATACATTTTGCTTTCAATATTCAACGTCGTATACGAAATGGGTATTTGTATTTGCAATACTAATTATTGTTACTAACTAGCACGCCAATTGCGCTAGGTTACTTTGATATTTTTGTTGAAAATTCCGTTGATATCACGATCTATTCGGATAAATAAATATTGCATTCCACACATTACCATCTAGCCCCAAGCTAAGTAACTAGACTTGTGTTATGGGTGCTGGACAACGGTTTTATTTATTATATACTTTCTTTTGTAAATATATACTTACATTACATATAAACACCCAGACCACAGACAAATATTTAAGCATAAATACTTGTCTAAGGCGGGAATCGAAGGCGGCAATCGAATTGATAAGAATTATGTTGTATAGATAGATACGCTCCTATTTTGAACATATTAGATACCTAGTATTTTCAAAGGTTTTCGTGACTTGAACTCATTATACGCGTTTTAATTTGTTTTTAAAACGCAGATCCCATGGTCACAGGCGGCTGACAAACAAAATAAAACGCGAATATATCCGTTAAAATAAATATAATTATACTAATATAATTGAATATAATATAAGAATATAATATTGAATATAATATACGTGAACAGGTATCTTAATACCTGTTCACTTGTAACTTGAAGATCCCCAAATTTGACAGATGCAGACAACTGATTCCATTTCCTTGCAGTACCTGCCCAATTCAGTACAATTCCCTTTCATTTACTATGAAATATCTAGTAATTTAAACCAGAGTTTCTTTTAATATCATACCCCTTATTACTCTTACAACTACAATTTATAGTTGCAAACAGTTAAATATCACTAATCTCGGTTGAACAGACCCTCCGGCGTTAATACCAACCAAACTACCTGTTCCCTTGTATCTACGAGAAATCTTTACTCGTATATCTATGGTGCTGAATATATAGATGAGGCAAAAGACAGGAGGCACGAGATGCAGCTGAGAAAACGAGCTATTTGTCCCTTTGTTCCGTTCGACGCGAAGTCCGCATCTATCGTCTCCCCTATGTACTGGGCCTATAGATCCTAACATTGGTGAGCGATAGAGTATCACACCCGGGTACTACAACTCGAGAGCCGTCATTAGCCAGCATCTATCTCTGTCCCGCAAATAATTACCGCTCACACGACTAGACAAATCACACGCAATGTGGTGTAAGGCATGAGCTTTTTGAAGAACTTAAAAACAGGTTTTTTCCGTCTGGTATATTTACGTATAATTCGATATTTTAAGGGACATTCTACGTAATTTGATTAATTGTGTATTACTTGACACTGGCGAAATGCATAAGTTTAATAAAATAAAAAAACATACAACTTATGATTATTTAGAAATGTACTTCATAAATAAACTATGTTTTGCACGTTCTTGTGGCAAACGTGGCAAGAAGATCTACAATGTTGTTCTGGACTTCATGTTCACCTAAAAAGCTTTACACATAATTCGAAGCTGAGTCAAAAAGGTTATTCACATCGTCACAAATGGTACACGAGCAAGATTGACAGAACAACTGTAAGGAAATGCAACGTCTCAACCATTAAAACCGTCGCTTGTACCCGCACCACAGTACACCATCATCGTGTATGTTTTTTGTTCTCGTACAAAACTGGGAAGTCCGGTGCAGGCAGACTAGTTTCCCTCTGTTATTACGTAGCTGCCTCATGATGCAACCATGAACCCATTTCTAGTGTTACCAGTTTGCAAATTATGCTGCACTTTTCTTAAGGTTTAGGTACTTTGGATTGTTGTTAACATTCTCCCGGGATATTTTTCTTCTAGTAAATTTTCACAGATTCGTTGCTGCACTGCATATAATAAATCAAATTTAATTTGATTCGACAAACCTTTGTTTAATTGTCATAACAATAGAGTTTTTATTTGAAGAGATAACAAATACCTATCCTAATATGCAACTAGAAAAAGACATACATATATAACATTATAAATACAAAAAATCAAGTGACCAGTTAGTCAAATAACCCGCCCCTTATCGTACCCGGCGTAAAGGTTCCCATAATGCTAGAAACATTGCCACGCTGAATGGCGATGGCTAACCTCTGCAATTTACTAAATGAAATCACTCAGTAAGTTATTCATCTCAAAAGCCCTTTACTAGATCTGTCCCTCTTCAGCTAATGGTTGTTAGTATCCGCATCTTCGCGGTGCTGGAACTAACGGACCACCAAGACACTTGCCCACGCGGCTCTTGTCTCGAGAGCCACTCCTCGCTGACAATGAAAATGCTGACGATTTAACAAAGTCATGGTATAGAAGAGTTTAGGTAGATTTACTTGGACTATCTATGAAGAAGTTATAAACATTTGTGAGGTTGTGCCAACTGTTAATATTTTCATTGTATCTCGTGGAGATGCTTTTGAATTTAGACTTTCACGGTGGTCTTAAGTTACAGATACCGTAGTCTCTTATTTTTAACGTTAACTGCTATAATTTAATCCAATGAAAGTAACGTTTTACGACCGCGCGAACCTCCACAGCCCTTGTCCGTACTAAGAAATATTTTATCCCCATTATCTACTATCTATACTTATTATAAAACAAAGTTCTCCCGCATGTCTTTTTGTCTGTATAAACACGATAAACTAAAGAAACCACTATACGTATTTTAATACAGTTTTATTATTAAGGTTTTGTGTAAATTGACTGAAGTATGACGATAATTGTTTCTCTATTGCTTTATTGACGTACACTGCTTAAACAATCACTACATAGTATAAAACAAAGTCGCTTCTCGCTGTCTGTCCCTATATATGCTTAGATCTTTAAAACTACGCAACGGATTTTGATGCAGTTTTTTTTTAATAGATAGAGTTATTCAATAGGAAGGTTTATATGTATAATACAGCTGTGCGAAGCCGGGGCCGGTCGCTAGTTATTTATAAAACAAAGTCCCTTTGGCGCGTCTGTCTGTCAGTTTATTCTGCTACCAGTGCGAAGCCGGGGCGGGTCGCTAGTTTATCTTATAAAATATGATAGACGTAAACTATAAAAAGAACAAGGCACGTATTTTATTCCCTTATCGTTACCACAACAAGCCACCGGCCCGTTATCCTGCAGGGTTGTCAATCTCCATGATCTCAATTAGCGGTGCGCGTGCGCAGGCATGTTGCGATAGTTAGCTGGTGACAGCCCTGTCGACAGGGCTAAACTAGCGACCCGCCCCGGCTTCGCACTGGTAGCAGAATAAACTGACAGACAGACGCGCCAAAGGGACTTTGTTTTATAAATAACTAGCGACCGGCCCCGGCTTCGCACAGCTGTATTATACATATAAACCTTCCTATTGAATAACTCTATCTATTAAAAAAAAACTGCATCAAAATCCGTTGCGTAGTTTTAAAGATCTAAGCATATATAGGGACAGACAGCGAGAAGCGACTTTGTTTTATACTATGTAGTGATTGTTTAAGCAGTGTACGTCAATAAAGCAATAGAGAAACAATTATCGTCATACTTCAGTCAATTTACACAAAACCTTAATAATAAAACTGTATTAAAATACGTATAGTGGTTTCTTTAGTTTATCGTGTTTATACAGACAAAAAGACATGCGGGAGAACTTTGTTTTATAATAAGTATAGATAGTAGATAATGGGGATAAAATATTTCTTAGTACGGACAAGGGCTGTGGAGGTTCGCGCGGTCGTAAAACGTTACTTTCATTGGATTAAATTATAGCAGTTAACGTTAAAAATAAGAGACTACGGTATCTGTAACTTAAGACCACCGTGAAAGTCTAAATTCAAAAGCATCTCCACGAGATACAATGAAAATATTAACAGTTGGCACAACCTCACAAATGTTTATAACTTCTTCATAGATAGTCCAAGTAAATCTACCTAAACTCTTCTATACCATGACTTTGTTAAATCGTCAGCATTTTCATTGTCAGCGAGGAGTGGCTCTCGAGACAAGAGCCGCGTGGGCAAGTGTCTTGGTGGTCCGTTAGTTCCAGCACCGCGAAGATGCGGATACTAACAACCATTAGCTGAAGAGGGACAGATCTAGTAAAGGGCTTTTGAGATGAATAACTTACTGAGTGATTTCATTTAGTAAATTGCAGAGGTTAGCCATCGCCATTCAGCGTGGCAATGTTTCTAGCATTATGGGAACCTTTACGCCGGGTACGATAAGGGGCGGGTTATTTGACTAACTGGTCACTTGATTTTTTGTATTTATAATGTTATATATGTATGTCTTTTTCTAGTTGCATATTAGGATAGGTATTTGTTATCTCTTCAAATAAAAACTCTATTGTTATGACAATTAAACAAAGGTTTGTCGAATCAAATTAAATTTGATTTATTATATGCAGTGCAGCAACGAATCTGTGAAAATTTACTAGAAGAAAAATATCCCGGGAGAATGTTAACAACAATCCAAAGTACCTAAACCTTAAGAAAAGTGCAGCATAATTTGCAAACTGGTAACACTAGAAATGGGTTCATGGTTGCATCATGAGGCAGCTACGTAATAACAGAGGGAAACTAGTCTGCCTGCACCGGACTTCCCAGTTTTGTACGAGAACAAAAAACATACACGATGATGGTGTACTGTGGTGCGGGTACAAGCGACGGTTTTAATGGTTGAGACGTTGCATTTCCTTACAGTTGTTCTGTCAATCTTGCTCGTGTACCATTTGTGACGATGTGAATAACCTTTTTGACTCAGCTTCGAATTATGTGTAAAGCTTTTTAGGTGAACATGAAGTCCAGAACAACATTGTAGATCTTCTTGCCACGTTTGCCACAAGAACGTGCAAAACATAGTTTATTTATGAAGTACATTTCTAAATAATCATAAGTTGTATGTTTTTTTATTTTATTAAACTTATGCATTTCGCCAGTGTCAAGTAATACACAATTAATCAAATTACGTAGAATGTCCCTTAAAATATCGAATTATACGTAAATATACCAGACGGAAAAAACCTGTTTTTAAGTTCTTCAAAAAGCTCATGCCTTACACCACATTGCGTGTGATTTGTCTAGTCGTGTGAGCGGTAATTATTTGCGGGACAGAGATAGATGCTGGCTAATGACGGCTCTCGAGTTGTAGTACCCGGGTGTGATACTCTATCGCTCACCAATGTTAGGATCTATAGGCCCAGTACATAGGGGAGACGATAGATGCGGACTTCGCGTCGAACGGAACAAAGGGACAAATAGCTCGTTTTCTCAGCTGCATCTCGTGCCTCCTGTCTTTTGCCTCATCTATATATTCAGCACCATAGATATACGAGTAAAGATTTCTCGTAGATACAAGGGAACAGGTAGTTTGGTTGGTATTAACGCCGGAGGGTCTGTTCAACCGAGATTAGTGATGTTACAGCGTCCGTATCATCTAATTACAAGATAACAAAATTGCAATTTGCAACCCTAGACAAGACCTTACCACATTAAGATAAAGAGGTCGAAGAACACGCACATTTAACACCTCTTCTACATTACTGGGGCTATCGGAGGTTAAAAGCTTTTATGTATAAACAAACATCAATGTAGACAGCGTGATAAGATCAATTGGAAATGATCAACTGGCAGTTGGTAGTATTGGCATCGTTTTGTATTTCATCATCATCATCCTTTGCAGTCTATCATTGATAATATCTTTGGTAACCGTGACTTAGATAGAAGGGGTTTGAATTGGGAAGTGTTATTTTAGACATTGCGAAATATTTTGATGAACTTTAAGGGTGTATGCCATTTTATGGTAAAACATTATGTTTAAATCTACCGTCATATAAGAATTATTTTTACTTTTTTTATTAAAAAATTAAAAATTGTGCTGAAATATCATCCTCTAAAGATTTTAATATCTGACACATCTGGCCCGTTACTCTAAACTGGTTCAGACGAATCTACCCATACACATTTAAAAAATTGGACGTTTGGCCCGTAGACCAGATTTTCCTTGGGCGACATGTACACCACCCAACCAATTTTTAAACCGTACTTTATAAGTATGGGTGACCTCATGTTTAGGTCGTGTTGAGCAGGTGCAGTCTACTATCAGAACTGTGTAATAACCATTATTCATGTTAATATTATCCAACTATGAATTCAAACAAAGCCAAGTTTTGAGTCTTAGAAAAGAAACTTAGAAAAGTACTGTCACCAACTTTAATTCGAAAGTGTTAAATAAAATGTATAATAAATAATTTTGCCTAGATTATTAGTTATTTATGTTTAATGCCACTCTCAGGGCCATCAAAAAGCTCTTTTATAAGTTGTGAAATACTAACATGTACGTAAAAGATGAACTAAGATCGAGAATAGATATAGGAACAGGCTAATAAAATTCGAATTACGTCGACTTGTACTTAAAGGTTTCCATTTTCTGATAGGGATGACATATCAAAGGAAATAAAATGACGTATAAAAAATGGACATTGTTTTAATAAATTTAAAATATTCGGTAGTAAATATTGTAGATTGGGTCATGTCCTGAATATCTGGCATTATTTAATTTGACCTACGAACATGACCCGTCAGGCTGTCACGTACGTTTTATCGTAGTAGGTACGTACCTACTACGATAAAACGTACGTGACAGCATTTCGAATTTTATTAGCCTGTTCCTATATCTATTCTCGATCTTAGTTCATCTTTTACGTACATGTTAGTATTTCACAACTTATAAAAGAGCTTTTTGATGGCCCTGAGAGTGGCATTAAACATAAATAACTAATAATCTAGGCAAAATTATTTATTATACATTTTATTTAACACTTTCGAATTAAAGTTGGTGACAGTACTTTTCTAAGTTTCTTTTCTAAGACTCAAAACTTGGCTTTGTTTGAATTCATAGTTGGATAATATTAACATGAATAATGGTTATTACACAGTTCTGATAGTAGACTGCACCTGCTCAACACGACCTAAACATGAGGTCACCCATACTTATAAAGTACGGTTTAAAAATTGGTTGGGTGGTGTACATGTCGCCCAAGGAAAATCTGGTCTACGGGCCAAACGTCCAATTTTTTAAATGTGTATGGGTAGATTCGTCTGAACCAGTTTAGAGTAACGGGCCAGATGTGTCAGATATTAAAATCTTAAGAGGATGATATTTCAGCACAATTTTTAATTTTTTAATAAAAAAAGTAAAAATAATTCTTATATGACGGTAGATTTAAACATAATGTTTTACCATAAAATGGCATACACCCTTAAAGTTCATCAAAATATTTCGCAATGTCTAAAATAACACTTCCCAATTCAAACCCCTTCTATCTAAGTCACGGTTACCAAAGATATTATCAATGATAGACTGCAAAGGATGATGATGATGAAATACAAAACGATGCCAATACTACCAACTGCCAGTTGATCATTTCCAATTGATCTTATCACGCTGTCTACATTGATGTTTGTTTATACATAAAAGCTTTTAACCTCCGATAGCCCCAGTAATGTAGAAGAGGTGTTAAATGTGCGTGTTCTTCGACCTCTTTATCTTAATGTGGTAAGGTCTTGTCTAGGGTTGCAAATTGCAATTTTGTTATCTTGTAATTAGATGATACGGACGCTGTAACATAACTTCCTGTTTGTTTGATATTTATTTCGACGACCCAGTTGGCACAATGGTCAACATGCAGGACTGCCAAACACAGGGTTGCGGGTTCGATTCCCGCCTCAGACAAGTATTTATGCTTAGATATTTGTCTGTGGTCTGGTTGTTTTTATGTATTATAAGTATATATTTACAAAAGAAAAGTATATAAGTAGTATATCCGTTGTCTAGCACCCATAACACAAGTGTAGTTACTTAGCTTGTGGCTAGATGGCGATGTGTGGAAAATTTATTTATTATTTGCTCGGTAACTAATGAAATAGGTACTAATTTTGTAGGTTATAGATTTCAGTATTTTTGCTCTTCATTTCAGTTTTTTTTATCCTATTGTCAGTTTAGGTAACGTAATACGGAAGACCCCAACTAGGTATACGGATCAGATTAAGAGCCTTCGGCTCTAAAGATGCGATGAATAGAAACTGTTGGAGACACACCTATCATTCGAGCCAAATGCAGACCCAATGATAACCACGATCCTCATTCATTCAGGAGTTAACTACAGAGACTGTCTAGATGAGCATTAAAATACGGATTTTTGTAACATAGGATCAGTGACCCAGAAAAATCAGCAGGAAACCTGTCCCTTTAACTAAATAATTGATTAAAAATAATATTATGTCGATAGAAGGTAGAATCGCCATAAAAGTACGAAGCACGTAAGTCAAGACAAAATCTAATCAACTTACTGCATGATCGTTAACTTAACCTGTTATTATCTTCTTGTAATTTCCAACCTGTAGTTAGAACTTAAATGAAAACTGCATCTTCATGTTCGTTTGCAATATTCCCTTTTTTATGACTACTAACTTTTTATTAAACATTATGCCCTTCACCAGCATCTAAAACCTCTAAAATGAATGTCGGCCCTATCTTCTACTTTATGAATGGCAACAATATTGTTTCCATAACGTGAATGGAGCACGGGGTAAAGTAACTGTTGTTTCGACACCTCGACACTTATATAATCAATAGAAATAGCAGGAGGCAGGGAAACGACAATTTGTTTTATGGATGCGCTTGCGCTGATGGTGAGAATAACGGGACAATTGTGCATTTTGTGATGCATCTTTGAGAAATAGCTTGTGTGTTATTTTCATTTGTCTTTGTATATTTGTATTCTGTTATTGTTCTGAACTATTCAGCTTTAATTTACTAAACATTCAACCGTAAATTTTGTTTATGTAATATGTATGAGTATGTTTAATATATTGTGTTTATTGTAAATGTGTGCGTGTGTTTTAGTACAAATAAACTTTTATATGTGTATACAATATTTATGCGCGCGAAAGCTAATTGACCCAAAATGCATTATTAAAAATTAGAATTCAATTTGCGCTAATTCACAGGTACCTACTGATTGTTTATCATTGGGTTTGATTATTTATTTGATTTTCTTAAGAAAACATACAATAACATAAAACTAAACAACTAAAAATTTAAAACTATTTATCATTTATATTGTTGTGGCATGTTTATGCTTTTGTTTATTAATCATTTAGGCCTTAATTTTGTAACCATTTGAAATTATTTCTAAGGTACACTTACTTACTTCACCTCAGTCTGCCTGTTTCTACGGCAGCTAAAATTTTAAACATTTCGTCAATGTTTAAAAAATATTGTGCTAATAAAAATCGGTTAAAAATGTTTTCCTTATGTTTAACTACTTCTACTCTTCTCAATTTACCTATATATTTCTTACTGGTGGTCTTACTTTCATAACCAAGTCTCCGCTGAACAGTTATATTTATTGTTCAGCTCATAATTTAATTATCAGACGCTCTTGGTCTTGGTCTACGAAATTTATTCATTGGTTTCATTGAACTAATAAAATTCTAAACACGGCCCGATAATTGGAGAAGTAAATTGTAAAGTGAAATTTGCCGGTTACGAAATGTATCCTGGTATATTGTAGCCACTAGATAGATAGATAGATAACTTTATTCGTACAACACAGGAAGAAACAGAACACTATATACACAAAGTAAAGTAATAGCTAGAAAGTATAAGTTGCACAAATGGGCGGCCTTATCGCTGAAAGCGATTTCTTCCAGGCAACCTTTGGATGGAGAAGAACTGATTCAGCTTTAATGGTAGGTTGTGAATTTACTCAAGCAGGATACCAAACATAACCTGTAACAGGTGATAATATAAAGTATTTACATAACTATGGCTTTAAAATATCAAATTATACATACAATACATACCAATATATAATTATTTTATATACATAGATACAAAAAAATATAAAAAAATACATACATACATAAATAATACAGGAATACATACGGATATTAGACAGTACTGAGGTAGTGATCAGAAACCATAGATTTGAAAATGGGTAGGGACTTAGCACTAGCCACATTATATCAGCCCTTTTCTATATTTAATATCTATTTTTAAAAGAAGGAAGTTATTTTTATGTATGTTCACCGATTACTCGAACACAGCTTCACCGATTGGGTTGATTCCGTTTTTAATTGCTTCATTCGGTTGATTTGGATAGCTCTCAGGATTAGTAAGCTGAAGTGGCAATGGGCAGGTCATATAGCTCGCAGAACTGACAACTCCTGGGGAGTAAAGGTTCTCGAGTGGCGGCCGCGATGCAACGCGAAACGGAGTGTTGGGAGACCAGCTGCACGGTGTGGACCGTAGAGACATTGTAGCGGTTGCGGGTAGTCGGTGGATGGAGGCGGCTCAGGACCACTGTTTGTGGCGTCGTATGGGGAGGCCTATGTCCAGAAGTGGACGTGTATGGGCTGATATGATGATGATGATGATTCGGTTGATTAGACACATTTTCACACTTTTCCGGCCTCGACTGTGGCAGTTCCGCTTTAGGGAAACAAAGATTAATGCGTTGGTTTTTTTAGGAAAAAAAACTTATAAACTATTATAATCATCTAATAAAAGTTTAAACTATAGTCAACTCTAATTTTATTTATAGTTTTTTTTCGACGGCCGGTCCTGTTAATAGTAAAAAGATTAATAGTAAAAAGATAAGATTTATAAGATTGTATTGCACTGCATCATATCTCCTAAAAGATAAGTACAAGTTTTCAAAGTATTTTGTGACTCATTTTTAATAATGCTTATTATTTGGTTTTGCATTCAGTCAGGCAAATGTCTGAGAATCAGGTAGATAAGGGATAATCATTATTTTATAATGGTTACTTTTGTAAATACAATAAATAAAGTAAAATGACTGGTTTAGTCATTCTGTTGAAAATAAAACATTTTTAATTGAAGTTAATGAACTTTTTATGTTGATTACTCATAATAATTTTGTATTTATTGCGCAAGTTGCATTTTGTAAGGTGCTGTCTCATTGTGTGAATCTTGGTCATTGGTTAATTCTATACAAATATTTACTCTGTTTACATAGATGTACCTACAAAGGTAGTACATCTTTACATAACACATATATGGCTTGTTGAAGTACATATATATTTACACATTTAACTACCTTGGTCCCGTTAAAGGTACCGAAATCATGTTACCTAACTGATACTAACAAATATGTAAATCCTAACTTGTCAATACAAAACTTGTGAACACTCACGATTGAGCAAGTTTCCGTGCTAATGTGGTTAGAGTACCTTGCGCGAGCGCAGTACCTGTTAAACGACAATTTAGAACAAATTGAATAAAACTTTTATATATATTTTATAAAAGTTGGGCCTAAGGTGTAAGCCTTGAGGCACACCCAAGTGAAAATACTAAATAAGGACTGCTATATTTGGAATGCTCGGTCCAGTTAATATACAATTGATATTCGAACTGTGTACTTATCATATTTGTTAGCCGTACTTGCTAACCGTACTTGCTATTTCAAAATACAAGTCGCCTCTATCAAAGGCTATTATGAATACAAATACATATTTGAAAGCAAGCAAATGTTAAGAAAGTTCTTAATTTTAAAATTGTCATTCAACGTCGGAGGCTATAAAGTATTTTCTATTACGTGACACAGCAAATATTATTTGTGAAGTGAATAGAATGTGACCTCATCATCGTAGTTACGAAACTTGGAACTAGTAGGCTCGTAAATTATAATTTAGCTGCCTTGATATTGCTACAAAGGTCATTCTATGCAACCTGATATAGTAATGAATCAGACACATTGTTTACAGTAGGTCCTGTCCATCTGTCTGGAGGCCGGCACGCTCGCTCTTTACGATTTTCACGCCTCCATATTTCTACGGTATAACCTGGATACGGCAGACCAGGGTTGCCATGCCACACGCGATTAAAATTCAAACTAATCCACATCGTCCATTCAGTAACTTAGAAAGTATCTAAGCTATAATTTTCACTGTCAACATTTCTAAATAAATAAATTGTGATAGTGTTTGTTTTTACGATATTGCTAATTGATTTTATGAAGTTATGAAATAAATCATTTTTATTATGTCTATTGGTTTTAACAGTTATTTCAATTCTATTAAAATGAAGCGTAGACATAACTGTCGACATTGAAATTGCTATTTTTTCTTACCGAAATTGCTTTTAATGGGCACTTAATTGTACAAATAGAAATAGTAATTAACTCCTAAGTTACCGTTTATTTAAAGCTAATAAGTTTGATCACGGTTTTGACCCGTAATTACTATTTACTGATACAACCCAAGGCTCTAATTGAACTGCTTATTTTAAATTATTATAATAAATTAACCAAAATTATTGTAGAGCAGAAAGTAGAGTGAGGTGGTACGGACACGTGATAAGAAGACCAGAGGATCATGTTGTAAAGACAGAGACAACAACATGGTGAACCAGTATGACAAAACTCCTTACGAAGGAGCAATTACCCGACCCGACAACCCTTGACAGAATGTCTTGGCACCGTGAGATAAGGAGAGCCGACCCTACTTAAAGTGGGATAAAGCACGGAAAAAGAAGAAGATTGTGGAGCAGTGTAAAGTATTTCATCAGTACTTTACCAACCTATATCCAATAACGAATCTGTCAACAAGAACATAAGGTTAAATACGATAAATATTACATAGGTGTATTTCGTCATTTACTGTAATATATTCGTTAATGATTGCATTTCTTTTGAGACAAACTTGACCGATTTCCTTTAATCATCTTAAACAGTTTTTTTTTTTCATAATAAATTAAGTTGAAAAACCAGTGTTTTTGGTCATCACGATTTCACGGTACCATTGTATGTAAAACTTTGTCGTTTATTACGTTTTTATTTTAAAGTGAAGTAATGTCTTTTATATTTGCGTTATATTTGGAGATTTCATTCGTTAATAATAAAAAATCTGTATTTTTTATCTTACATTGCACAGTAACACAGCATCAACTGAATGATTTAAGGGGTTTCTTAAGGTTTAACGTAATTTCCAAAAGTTTCTCACTATGATGACATTTGTCCTACAACTTCTGGAAAGATGTTTTATTTCGTATTTACATTTTATACTATACTAATATTATAAAGCTGAAGAGTTTGTTTGAACGCGCTAATTTCGGGAACTACTGGTTCGAATTGAAAAGTTCTTTTTGTGTTGGATGGTCCATTTAGGAAAGTTTTAGGCTACTTTTTATTTTGATATTCCCACGGGATTGGGACCTACGCGGGTGACACTGCGGGACGCAGCTAGTGTATGATAAAAATATGATCATATTTAGAGGCATGAGATTAACCTATTTTTAAGGTTTTCATATAAAATTCTTGTTTCTTGAATAATGTTTTGTTTGTTGATTAATATCCGACGATTCCTCAAATATCAGAACCAACGCGAAGGCTGCGCTTGCGCACCAATTCTGCTTCAAAGTAAATCTCAAAAGGTAACGTTCACTTTCGCTTAATTCGGCTAAGGATATTCGACTTATATGGGTAATTGGTTGAAGGTTCGATTAATTTTGGTCTAAGTTACTGTTTATGAATAGAAATAAGACAGATCCAATATTATTTACAATAGATATTTCGGGTATAATGCAAATATAGTTAATTATTCTAAATTGAATATAATAATTTTACTCTGAGCTACTTAATTATAGTAGAATTAATAGTAATAACTTCATCAAAGATGTGAACAGTGAACATCATTTGAAGGAAAAATCCAACAAAATATAACGAAATCAGTTATTGATTTATTACCTGTATTCGAAGTTACAAAAACTTAGCAAATACTCAGTAGGTCACATAACGAGTCCAGTGGCATTACGTTTAATCATAAGCGATTTGTGCGCATACGCATTGCAAAACTCCTACTGTATTATTTTTTAATCAAAACTGGAAACCTTTATGCTGGTTTGTTTTTTGGGTACGAATTGATCGTATAGATTTCAGCGTACGAGTTTACCTGCATTGCCATGCCATAGAATTAAAACGGGATTGTTCGTGCGGAGTTTCTTGTGTCTTCTTCTCATTGGACGTGTTCGGAAGAAACACACCCTAACTTAGTCTTTAAAATGATTTAATGTGAATTAATTCAACTAAATTACGACATTTTAACTTTGACTTTATATTCGTATGAGGGAAAATCCATGAAAAACGCATCCAAAGAGCGACCGGTCTAGAAATATGGCACAGAAAAGCCGAATAATTACAATTTGAGATAGTTTTTACTGCATAAATAATAAAGAAGTAGTAGAAGTGGTTAGTTTCAACGCCTCATAAAAAATAGTTTAAAATTATGCGCAGATGATAAAATCACTACATAGCATAAGGCAAAGTCGCTTCCCGCTGTCTTCGATCTCTTCCTATGTACTATGTATACGCAACGGATTTTGATGCGTTTTTTTTAATTGATAGTATATTTAAAACAAAACTACCACACATACGAACTCGCGGACAACAGCTAGTAATAGTTTATTATTATGGTCGTTATTTTAATATTCACCGTCGCACCGATCATGGTCACGGGAAAACTGAAATATTAATATTAAATGAAAGTTTATAATTGAAATAATTAAAAATGAGTTTAAGAAATAATGTCATTTTCGTTTACTAACTAATCAGGAATATTTATTATTTCAAAAAAATTAAAATTATCAAACATTCAAATAAAAATTAAATTACACAAATAAAAATAAAAACACACATACACATCACAAATAAAAAAATATCGTCCAGCCAGAGCGTCTCCACGCGGCATCGTCCCCAAGAGACTGGCGGCATTCCCTCTCTGGATAGCCAGACTCACCCTTTGAGCGAAGAAGCCGCCAGCCCTTCGGTCACCTGATGCCGCACAAAGAGGCCTTAAAAATAAATGGGCACTAGTGCCCCAAGCTCCCAGAGTTTCTACCCCCACGGGAACGAACATGTAACTGCCCGCTACTAACTAACTACTTTACTAACTTAATTATTTTTACGAAAAACTGAAAAAGGACAATTCCTTTTTGTCGGCGCGGCGGCGGCGGCGCGCGTCTGTGCCTTAACCTCTGAGCGATCGACGATCGTAAACAGTACTGGGAATTACATTGTGTAGATCAACTATTGGTGAGTCTTTGTTTACACACCTCTATCTGACAAAGGTTGTATTTCCTTAGCTCTTTGGGTTTTATATGGGTGAAAGCTGACCTAGGGACCTAATAATAGAAGTAAGCTAATGAAATGACTAAGAAAAGGAATATTCAATTTATATCTTTACAAACAGCGATTCGTCCCAGCTTAGCAATTAGCCTACATTTGTTTGACACATTTCAGCCACAATTTATACAAAAACTTAGTGAAATTATACACGTAAACCTTCCTCATGAATCACTCCTATCCGTCTATTGGTGAAAACCGTATGAATACCGTTTAGTAGTTTTTGAGTTTATCGCGTTTAGACAAACAGACATACGCGGCGGGGCTTGACTTTGGTTTTATATTTAGTAGAAATAGAAACAACTGTCGCTTATACAATAACTTACTTAAGTAGAATTTTACAGATAACTGCTTCTTTGACCAAAGAATCGGCTTTGCCATCCAAAGAATAGCCTTTTCGGATCCTACCTAGGGAAACTTATTTGGGCATTTAATAATATTTTTTCGTTTTTTATTAAACCCGCGAGTTCGTCCACGTAGGAGTAAAATTTTACAAAATTCTTTCTGAGAGGATGCTTATAATATGAGAGCTAACTGTGTGTTAAATTTTAGCTCGATCCATCCATTAGCTTTGTACGTTAATATATCAGTCTTATATAAATCATCCATCTTCCTGGCCTTATCTCGTTTTATTTGGTGTCGACGCAGTATGTCTTCTTCTTCCATTCCCTCCTATTAGTCGTCATCTCATCGTTCACATTCATCTCTCTCATGTCTTGTCTCATGCAGTCCATCCATCTTTTTTTAGGTCGTCTTCCTCTTCATCTCTCTACATTCATACTCTTCTTTTACGTGAGTATCTTCTCTTCTCATCGAATGATATAGATATAATCACTTAGAATTATATATATTTTATTATATCTTATTTGTTTTATTATTCTTTTTTCTCAATGAAGTTCTTTTTTGTTGCAGGTACGTCGTCAGCTCTAAAGAGTATCTCCAAATAATCACATATTGAATCTTTCAGTTTTTTCTCACATAACTTACCCTTTTTAAGCCCAAAGGCTTAAAAGTCGAATGTAGGTCAAAACCTACATTCGACTTCTTGTAAATATCTTAAATCGTGTGAAATATCCAACTTTGGATTCACAAAATATTGTGACTCGCATATTTACATATCCGATGTCACTTAGGTCACCTTTGTTGCCGAATTTAAACGTAAGTTTTACGATATCTGTCGCATATATAATTTTTATCACAATAGCTTTGCCATTATGAATAGTTTTTATGTTTTTTGCCATAACTTTTATTGTTGTTTGGATAAAAATAAACACCTGCGCGTTTATCAGTCATCTTAGATCTTTAAAATGTTTTTACTTTTTGAAATAGGCATTCGTTTTTATGAATAACTTGCTGTCCCGGCAAACATTGTTTTGCCACATAAAATAAAATATTGATGTTGTTCGACTCACAGACCTAACGAATATACACAAAAATTTCATACAAATCGGTTCAGCCGTTTAGGTGGAGTTTGGCAACTTACACCGCGACACGATTGGCATCAATATTTATACGATACTAACGTCACTCAATTGTTTTGCCTTCCCGGAACCTCTCCACTAAAACTTGAACTTTATGGTATGATAATTAAGTTCAAATAGACTTTTAAGTATTATTACGAATCGTTTATGGGTTTGGGAGTATAGATAAGTGTTGTTTTTAGACTTTTTCATACATTTCAAAAGGAATCCTTGTTTGAACCATCCTCGTACTTTAAGGAATATACTAAAAAAAGAATTAGCGAAATCGTTTCAGCCGTTTTCGAGATTTTCGCTTAGGAACACATTCAACTACATATTCATTTTTATACTATAGAGATTACACATATCTAAGTACGTAGTAGTAGTTTTACATTAATTTAAAAAGGTACATCAATGTAATGTATACCTTTTTGACTATTCAAATAGGTAAGTACATTCATACCATCTGTACCCATTCAACAAAAATAAGAACGGATATAAAACTGAATAATGTTGCGCACTTACAATGCCCTAAAAAAGGTCCCCTGTTCCTCCATACCTTCATTACCTTAAAATTACCAGTAATTCTCCTAATACCCAACAACCACTCTAATTCCCCATTTCGGGATATACGTGATCGTACGTAATATGAACAAACAATCCCCGATTCATCGTGATGGGATGGAATTTGTATCATCACGCCAAGGAGGACGATAATTTCTTCAAAATTACGTTAATTTGGGTTGAGATTTTTATGAGAAACGTGTTTTATGTTGTTTCGGTAGACTGACCCAGAATGTAGCGGGTTTGATTCCCGTCTCAAACAAAGTCTTGTTATTTCAATATGTAAATATAAATAATTATTAGTTATTTATTTAATTATTAATTTTTTTTGTTTTTTTTAATTGATATTATGTAGTACTTTTAGATTTTTAATTTGAAATTGTTCGTTTAAAATAAATTTTGTACATATTTTTTTAAAGAAATAAAAGAAAATTGGTAAGTACTCAAGTATTCTACTCGTTATCTGGCACCCATATCAGAAGTCTAGTTGCTTAGCTTGGGACGAGAAGGCGTTGTGTGTAAAGTCCTGCAATATTATAGTATATTTGAGATAATATATTCCCAAACACATTTCATGTTAAAGTTGAGAAGTTCCACAAGCCCATAACGCTTTTAGGTGCCAAAAACAACATGCCTTTAGCGTAAATTATTGCACGGAAAAGGATTGTAGTGTATACCGGTTGTAGGTGAAATATTTTCCTACGTTTTGGTATTATTCAAACATGGAAATTCCTTTTTATCACAGTTGCTCATAAAGTGGATCATATTCAACGGCTTTTAGGCTCATAATCCAACATATTGTGCACGCGTGCGTTTTAGATTTGTTAACTAGTGCTGTAAAGTTATCCCGAAAAGGTAGGTACCTACCAAAGAGTTTATAACTAGCAAAAATGGTTGTCTCTAAAGCCGGTTTACGAACGAAAATTTTACGTAATAATGACTTAGAAAACGATTAAAAATTGAGTTGTTTATTTTTTGTTTTTTCTTTACTTAAATATATTGTTTTTCCGTACCATTGTATTTTGTTCTTAACCCCCGACGCAAAAACAAATAGAAAAACCCTAAAAAATAATGTATGTCACACGAGGATGTATAGGTTAAAAGTCTTTAGCCTGGCCTTTCCGGAGCATAATTAACAAAAAAATATTGCCTTAAAAAATGTAAACATAGAGTTATCACAAATATTTTGTTAATTATTATTTTGTTTTCTTTTCAAGTCTTTTCTTTTATTCGCAACTGTGATAAAAAACGTCGTACGATATACGTGTGGAATTGATATTTGCATCTTGGCTTCTATAACACGCTCGCTGCCGCTCGCGCGTCATAAACCGCCTCTATGCAAAGATCAATTTACCACACTTATATCGTAATGTACTATTTCGTTTCTAAGCTTATTTAAACTTAAGTTTAAAAACGACGATACCAAAAAATAGGAAAAGAACTCACACACCTAAAAGCAGTACGCAGTTACGCACCACAAACAACAATTTTCCATGCAATAATTAACAATATAGGCGATAGATATTTAGCCAAATCTATTAAATCTCATGTTTAGAACACATCTACATGCCCTAACTCTAGAAATTCTAATCAACTAGTAGTGCATGGACGTCACACAAACACTCCCTTGAGATTAGATTAGGACTAAAAATATATTTGACACTACTTTTTGGTTATACTCAATCATATTTATCTATCGATTATTTATGTATTGATAAACCTGTGAAACTTACTTGCTGCTCATTTAACGCAATTGGCGAAAACCAAAAATTCCTATACACTAGTAAATCTACGCTAATTTCATAGCAACAAAGTTATTTTCCGGTTCAACAAACTCGACTCTTTTTACTTTCATTTTCGCTCTCGTTTTGCCACGCAATTAAAAGTTACGATATCAATTTTTTTTCTTAGCAATCTCGGAAATGTAAGAGTAATGTAAACTCACGCAAGATTCGCGGAAATAAAACATACTTTGTAAACGCGCCTTGGCGCAACTATAGACCGCGCTAAATAACTTGAAGCGTGTTATGACGGTACTGCGCATTACTTTTCTTAACATTAATTAAGTACCTAGCAGCATCTTAGTTCAAGTTATTTGGTGTGACATAAGAACGGGTGCGGAGCGGCAAAGTGGCGACACACGTAATTTGCTAAGAGGCGCGTTTACAGAGAATGTTTTGATTGCTTATAATACAAACGAAAGAAAACCTGTTTTCGCCTTGAAATTTAAATTTCTCATTAACATTTCGTCTTACGATATAATTTGAAGTACTTACATTGGAGTATTGCAAGCAATTTATCATTCAAAATTTATCAAATTGGAGTCAATGTCGAATGAGGCATTAACAAGAAAACTAGTTCCGTTTTAAAACGACACTTATTTAATTTAAATGAA
This sequence comes from Idaea straminata, assembly GCA_951213275.1. Classification (NCBI taxonomy): domain Eukaryota; kingdom Metazoa; phylum Arthropoda; class Insecta; order Lepidoptera; family Geometridae; genus Idaea; species Idaea straminata. The sequence continues at coordinate 14,045,199 of OX577849.1, forward strand.
TGTTAGCTGGCTAATAGAATTAATAAGATTGTAATACGATTTTGATGGCTAATTTGATCCAATTGACCATATAAGCGCGCGGCGCGGGCTTAGTTTCGCGGATGTAGTTTCTTATGGTAGGCAGCAGGCTAGAAACTTACTATCGGTCCACCACCAGTTACCATTTCGTTTTCGCGTGTTTGCTTTTAAATGAGGTTGGTATTCCAACTATCTCCCTAATCCCACAAAATAGGGAGAGTGGGAATTCGTGGCACATTCCCTTTAATTAATACTCAGGCCAATAATTTTAGGGATAATTGGCTAGGTGTCTGGGATTAATGAGGAAAAAACCAAAGGAGGCACCCTTTTCTCACATTTTGTAAAGATCTCTCGCGATTTTAGCGACCCAATTTCGTTCTGCCAATGGCTGTCATACGTTAAAAATATAGGAGCAACACATGTGTAACAGTGTTAAAAGCCAGCTGCCATTTTACTGACCCAAATTGTTGAATGTTTGCTCACTGTTTATGTAGATATAACCAGTCGTTTCCTAAGGAGTTTCTGGGGTCTTTGGTCTTTGTGATCGACCAAAAGTCCACAATCTGCGAGAACTTTTATGATTTTAATTGGCGTAGTTAGCTGTAGGCGTGCCCGTGGTTCCGTTCGCAAGCTCAAACGAGAGCTAGTAAAAGCTTTATCTATTTTCTAATTTCCGGTAGGTAAAGCTTTTTTATGTTGTGATATCCTTTATGATGATGTTATAAATAATTTGAATTAAGAGCAGACTTTGTAATAATCATTGATTGATCTCATCGCTTGTTTATGGTCTTACAGACGCCATTGTCAGGTGATGGATGGCGATCTGAGTTGACTTTCTGCTGACTGGGTATTTGGCTTCAGCGTCATCTAGCTGAATTGTCTTTCGACTACTCAGACTACAATAAATAAAGGGATAAGCGGAAGTTAATTTCCCCTCTATTTATTGTAGTCTGAGTTCGACTACCCAGATAACCCTTTCTGTTTCTATCGTGTCAAAGACATTTTTGATTTGGTCAAAATTTGGCGACGGATATGGTCCTATACACGGAGCAAGCCATGAGGTGCTTTATTGATTGCTCGGCCTTTCCACAAACCTTGCTCGGTACCCTGCTTTCACGTCATCCATCTGGGGTGCTTACGAAGGGCCTTCCCGTGTAATGAATAGTGTTAACACTATTTAAAGCATCGGGCGCACCCGGGCACGACTCTCCTAGACTCACTCGTAGAAGTGGGTATTGGAGAGGCATGACCAATCCTTCCGCAAAAATAACCACAAAACGGTTATTCTTTAAAAAAACCGCGAGAAGAAGAAAATGTCATTCAATTGGATCTTGGCCTTCGTAACGAGAGTCTTCAATTGTACCCTGTCACGCGCAATTTTTTCCCAATTCTTGACTCAACAACTGTTGTTCTTAATAACTAGTTAAAATAATTAATTTAGCCGAAACTCTGAAACGATAATTAAAAGAATGCACTTACAGTTTAATCCATGGCCACGATAAATAAATAAATAAATATTGCAGGACATTCCACACATCGCCATCTAGCCCCAAGCTAAGTAACTAGACTTGTGTTATGGGTGCTAGACAACGGATATACTACTTATATGCTTTTCTTTTGTAAATATATACTTATAATACATAGAAACATCCAGACCACAGACAAATATCTAAGCATAAATACTTGTTTGAGGCGGGAATCGAACCCTGTGTTTCGCAGTCCGACAAGGTGACCATTGTGCCAACTGGGTCGTCAAAATCAAATGCATATAAAAGTAAATACCTAACTAATTTTCCTGCTCCTATAATAAATTGAACCAAATGACTTATCTTCTTTCTGAGAAAAGTTTATTCGTATATTAAGGTCGCCTGTCGTTTGAATATTAACATATGGTCGCTTTGACTCATTGTTATAAAAACAAGTTAAAATTAGCTATTTAGATGATAGTTTGTGTGTCACTTTTCCTAACATATGTAAATTGTATATATGTATACCTGCATACTACCTACGCCCTGCAGTTTTACTCACGTTGCGTTGGTAGCTCGTAGTTCAGTTTGTTTATCATATTACCTTTTTAAAGGACGAATATCCGAAAACCCTTTCTTAATTTTCGCCTACGGCTATGCCCTAAAAGGTACGCGAAGTTTCAGACTTGTAGCTCTTGTAGTTTCAGATTTTTTGATGAGTCATTTCGTCATTCATGTATCCTACTAATATTATAAACGTGAAAGTTTGTGTGTGCGTGTGTGTGTGTGTGTGTTTGTTACTCCTTCACGCAAAATCTACTGAACCGATTGTGATGAAACTCGGTATCTAGATAGCTGGAAACCTGGATTAATACATAGGCTACTTTTTATCCCGATATTCCGACAGGATAGGGACTTACGCCGGTGAAACCGCGGGGTGCAGCTAGTACATAATACATATAGATACTATGTAAGTAAATTAATAAGAATCGACTGAATAAAACACGCTATAAAAGCTTTTTAAACTTATTTGGACAGTAATATATGAGCCATTTCAGGTTTTATTTATTACACGTACCTCAGACTCCTTAAATAAAATTGAAAAATGGAACATGAAGAACTGTGGCGCCATCTTTACAGTTGATAAATATTGACAGTTAACGCATGACCGCGTAGCTTAGTAGGCTGCGACGTGATTTACATTTGGAAATATCTACGCCAATATAAAAATTCACTAATACTTTTGTTTGTAACGAATAGGCTCGGAAACTACGGGACCGATTTTGATGAAACTTGATATGAGGATACATTGATTCATTGGGAATAATATAGGTTAATTTTAGTACCGATATTTCCACGGTATCAGGAGTTACGGGGTCAAACTGCGGAGCGCTGTTAGTTAGAATTATAAAGCTAAAATCGGTGAAATTTTTGCCTATCCCAAGCTCTCAATATTTATAACGGAGTTGCCATTGTTTCTTGACTTTAGAAACGTCACGTATGCGGCGCCGACTTGGAAGGACGTGCTCCTACGCATCCAATGATACCAGAGCCCTAAATAATCGCCTTTTCATGGATACAGACGCTTGGCTACTGTTAATGAGGGTTCCCTTTACGATGGTAATTTTGATGACCCAAAGAAAATTTTAAGTAGGTACTGCGTATTGAAATCAGTGGCTACTAGTGCAAAGACGTGTAAATGTGACTCTAGCTTCTGTTCCATTTCGGACTTTTATTTTGAATTCCAGTCACATTATTCATTTTTTATTTAAGGTTGCCTGGAAGAGATCGCTTTTAGCGATAAGGCTGCCCATTGTCCCATATTGTAAGGTACTAAATATGAATTATCTTTTGGCATATAGGTAGTTAGGTACTTAAGTTAGAATTTATTTTGTTTTTGTTATATATAATCATTTTGGGTTTTGTTTTTATGGTGCAATAAAGTGTTTATATATCTATTCAGTTAACTTGAATCCGAATCGTAATTCAGGTAACTAGTAAGTTACCTTTATACATTTTAAATCAATCACCCTAATGACAATCGGGATTGAAGTTATCCTACTTCGACACGCTCGAGTACCCCTATAAATAATCTCGAACAAAGATAAAAACACCACAAAAACATCGATCATCGACAAAAACTAGTTTATTATACGTGATTTAAATTGTTTCCGTATATTTTGCAGTTTTATGGACTCTTCGGTAAATTGAAGGCGAACACTCGATTAATTTACTTTTAGCAGTAAAATCCTTGATCCAAACATTACTTGACACTGACAGTAATCTGAAATTGAAAAAATCCGGCCAAGTGCGAGTTGGACTTGCGCACGAAGGGTTCCGTACCATGTTGTATGAGGAGCCCCACTTAAATATCGATTTTTTATTTGTTGTTATAGCGGCAACAGAAATATATCATCTGTGAAAATTTCAACTGATTAGTTATCACAGTTCATGAGATACAGACTAGTAACAGACAGACGGAAGGACGGACAAAAAGTCACAGTAAATAATAGGGTCCCGTTTTTAATCTTTTGGTACGGAACCCTAAAAAAGGCGTCGTTAATGACACCTAGTTGCAAAAAGTACGCGAAATAAAAAGTTTTAAAAATAACTTGTAATTTATCGCTATACTATGACACAAATCCAATTTGTTTGATGATGGACGAGTTATATTTTTAGCTGAGAGTGCTTTTTTTTTAAAGAAACTTATTTTCTCCATAAATCATGTTGGGATGCTATTAATGGTCAGTAGCATGGCCCGTAATATATGTTTCGTTGCTATTTTTAAACGGTCTCAAGTAATTCTTAACTGAATCAGAGGCTAAAATTCAAAGGTTGTATAAGTGTCTAAAAAAAACACTATAATCCCTTTCAAGTAATTAAAAGTTAAAAGGAATGTCCTGTCTGGGGATACCCAAACAGGACATTCCTAAAAAATATAAAACCCCTTTTGTCTGAAAATTAAAGATTTAATTTAAAGTTCGAGAAAATGACCCCAATTTACTAAAAATTTAGGGAATTTTCAAGATGTTGCAACATTATTATTAATGATTGTGTTATTTATTACATTTTGAAAATTACCCAGAGTTTTGGGAGTGTAATATTCCCAAACATGAAAAAAAACAACTTTTTTTATTGTTTAGGTAAGGGCTGGCTGGTGATGGTACCTACATGTTAGGGTGTTGGTTACACAGTTTATACTTAAGGCCATGTGCTAATAAAGCTACCAAAATCGACCTTTGTTTTAAGCAACTTTAAGTAATCAAATACACTTTTTTTGTTATTTGGATATTGTAATTTAATAACCATATTTTTGTTTATTGTGGTTGAAAACATGATATGAACAACTTCGTTCGATAAAAAAAATGTTAGAAAACAGAGAATTATTAGATCGTTTATCGGGTTTTATTCAAAAATAGTTTATTACCGTTTGTTTCTAAAAATGAATCAAATGATAGGTTTTGACCTCTAGGAACTATATTTGTGGATAATAATGCTAAAATGTTTTGCATATCGATCAAATATAACAGTTAGCACGCAGCACGCTACGTCTTTGAGAGCGGGGGCTAAGGTAATGTGAATACCTACACACGGTACTGGAAGAGCGCCTTAACAGTTCTCTATATGAGCACGTCTTTAGTTTAAAATGCTCAGTAAAACTATGTAACAAATCATAAAATTAGTATTCTGTGACCACATCTTATTGTTTCCCACAAACAAAAGTGTCCAGTGGTTTATTAGTACGTAATTACGTATATTTCTTTAAATAGGTACATGTATATAAAACAGAAAAAAAACGTGTGGCACTCGGGGACTGCCGCGGTAAAGCTATTGCGTCGTGCGAGCTTCGTACAAGTCGTATCATATACATACACGTTAAGCGAATGCTCGGCCGAGCTTCACGGTAGGCGGAGTGGGGGGTGTAAGAATTTATTTTCGTTACGGAATTTCTTGATTCGGTCGCCACGCTCAAAGCCTGCGATAAAAGCTATGCAATAGCTTAAAAATTATCAGAACTACGAGTCTCAAACTTCACATGGGGTTTCTTTTTCCGACGTAGAGGAGCATGCGAGCACTAAAAAAGGATTTTTAGAAACTTGACCCTTTGAGGGGTAAAAATGGCTAGTCTATAAAGGGCTATAAAGTTTGTAGTTTAAAGTTACTATTATGTATTTTGTGTTTTTAGGAAATCATAAGTATCATAAGTATTTTTCTATTTGGTAACTGTCGCATCTGTGGTGCCATCTCGAAACTAGAAAGTCCAATACTCTAATGTTGCGTCATTTACTACCGGCAAATTGCTACGGTTTAAACACCTTAAAATTTCTAATAAGCAACGTTTAAAGTTACATAAAAATGTCCGCAATTTACAACGAATTACTAAATTTTAAAGGTTTTTTTTTTGTATCTATATAATAATAATATTTGTATAAGTTTATTATTTTTAACACCCATTGTTCTTGTTAATATTATGTATACTTAACGTAAATATTCGCACAATTTTACGATTTCGGCATTTTTTAATTATGTTTACTCAACGATCCGGTTTAACGAAACTAGAAAAACTGTTCCAACACCTTTGTTTTCGACTTAAACTGCACAAGAAACTAAGCATTGCGTAGTTTTTTCATCGTAAATTAATTCTAAAATGCTATCACGCATGTTCGAAATATCGCAGCTATATATGACAGGTGTCTTATGTAATATCGTATAAAAAAAACTTTCCCGAAATAACTGGCTACAATAATTTGTTGCTGTGCCGGTTTTGAAGGAAAAAAGCAGCGCGAGCGCATTGCATAGCGCACAGATGCTTACCCATTAAAATACTCGCCCGCGCATCTTTGTCTATTTAGAGAAATAATAGAGCTCATAACAAGCGTTTACCCTTTAAAACATAAACCACAAGATGGACGCAATAATAAGTTTCTTAATTTTCCAACTTACATTAATTGGAATTTTTAAAATTAACCACAAATCTGGAGGTCTTGAAATAAATTTTAAATTTTATAAAAATAAACTATTGAAAATAAGCTTGTTCTTCGAATCAAGCGTACCAAAAACATTAATCTGATCGATCAGACGCATGTTTCGAAGTATGAAACAGGTTTATCAATAAAGATTATCAGGCAGACGACACCTTATGTATCAAAACCAATTTCTCATTCGGGGCCCTTAAAACTGATAAATTGCTCCGAGCGGTGACCGTCTCACAGCCTGGTGGGGCGAGCTAAAATTCGTTTTGAGGTGACGATATATTTTAAAGAAACTTTAAAGACAACGAGGTTTAAGAATAGTCCGAGATGTGGATTTAAACCTTAGATTCAGACACAGATTTACTCTTGAACTATAGTCTAAACACTATCCCTACATAAGCCTCCGGGGTGGGTGTATTGGATAATCTATAGGGATAGTTTTTAGACTATAGTTCCCTATATAATCTATACGGATAGTGTTTAGACTTATTATAGTTCACGAGTCTGTGTCTAAATCTAAGGTTTAAATCCACATCTCAGACTATTCTTAAACCTTGTTTTGGAATAAGGGGGGTTAGCAACCAGTACACGAACTACACAAGCGTGCCAAAAAAGCTTGTTGTTTAAGCTGCTTAGCTTGAACCGTTTTGACAGCAAACTGGGAAGTATTCAATACTGCCCCTTTTGATGTTAAAAAATTGAATCATGGTTTGATGGTGTAGGCATTTTATACGATTTGGAACATTGCAATTTATTTATTTATAGTCGTTTCACGTTCCTCGCATGTGCCTCTACCTTAATAGACGGCTGGCATTCCGTCGAGGATGTCACCTGCAATTTCTTAATTTAGACTTGTTAAACAATTTTGTTCGCGTCGCTTTTTACGAAGAATTTAAGTCTTGAGTTAATGTCGATTACATAAAAGAACTAAAAGAAGTGCCATTTAATTAATTGAGGAATCATTGTCTCTGAGAATTTGTAAAGGAACAAATTACGAGGGTTTGATGTGTCAATCATTTGTGTAGGAGGAGGTGATCAAAAGGCGGCAGAGTTCATAGCCCAGACATGTACGAGCAGTTAATTACCAACTTTCTAGTTTGTTGGAATTTAGATAACTGACAAGTCGTTGTAAAGTCTTGTTATTTATTAATTTTGACCAGCGTTTGATCAGGTTTAATTGATCAATAGGCTCTATACATCATTGAAAGAAAACAAAACTGATCGATGTGTACAGCTATCAAAACGAGTTCGAGCAATATCAGCAAAACAAACGAAACAATCGTATAGATTCCATTAAAAAACTGGTCCGGTAATCCTCTATCCATTCATAAATCGCTCGGCTGCAAAGCAAAGCAAACAAGTCGAGACTTCGTCGAGTCGTAAATCGAATACGAAACGAAATCGCGGTCTTTTGTCTCGCGCAATTACTACAGCCCTCCATCTAGTGAAGTTATCACCTCGCCATTAGAAGTACCCTCTTTAACCGCTAACAATGGGCAATTACATTGTGAGTTAATGACCGCTCGGCGACAAAAGAAACCAATTGCCGATGGCACCACACAACCAGCCGATTAGACCTTTACGATCCCATTACCCTATTCCTAGTTCCATATTCCATCCTCACCAGTTAGAGGTCGACTTCCTCTGGTGGTTGAATAGTTAATTTTCCGTCTAGAAAGTGAATTAGTTCTCAGCGATTGTGTGTGGAAAGCGAATGGTTTTCGTGTTAAGAAAACGTATTTCACACGGTGAAAACTCAAAGTGATTGTTGGGTAAATGCTGTGAATTGTTTATTAATTTATTGATTTGTTATTTTTTCACCGATGACATTGAAGATAATACAATTGTGTTTGTTTTTGTAAAGAATCAAAGAAGGTTACTTATCGTACAATTCAATTTTAATTTATATTTTCTGCCAAGGACAGCCGCTCTGAAATCAACATTGTTTTCTTGATATTAAAAAGGCGACAAAGAATTTAATTGACGTTTATTTGCCTGTTTAAACAGTGGTGACTAAAATTGCCCCATGAGTCAACCTCAGCTCGGCTGCAATAAGATTTAATGACCCATTGGGATGCAGCGAATTCACCTTGACTCCATATTGTCGACCGAGGACGTTGTGATCTAGATCAATCTATAAATAATGCCCGACTAATCCCGCCTATTTTATTGACTTTAATTAAGATTGTATTGGTGTAATTGGTTGGCCAATTTCGTCATCGTTTTATTGATCTATGAGCTCTTGTAAATTAGTCGGTAAAAATGAACCATAAATACCATTGACATTACAGAGGTAAATAAATTGGTGATAATCAGTTTCATCTTTTAAAACTTTACGAAATCAAATAATACAGAGAGTGCATATACTAACAATTTAATTTAATTTGAATCAATTCACAGTGATATTCTTCTTATTGGTTGTTAAATTCAATCAAAGAGACATGAATGTAAATGCGCGTCACCTGCGCCCGCGCAACCTCGCCGGGCCGGCCGCTGAGCGCACGCACCTCGGTGGGCGTTACAATTTATATTGGATATAATGGCGAAAGTGTCTCTTGTCGGCCTCTTTGATACCTAAATGCTGATTAATCACCTCCAACATTAGAGAAATTCAGATTTATTGCCTGGTAAATACTTAGTAGTATCGCTTTACTTAGTTTTGGTCAGAGAAATCGGTTTACAATGAATTTATATCTAGCTAGAGATCCTAAAATGGATCTGAAAAGTTTCACTTTAGTAGGTAACAATTACGTAAACTAAACCACAATAGAGGTTTTTTTGTGTTTTACCATGGCCCTGTACATTATAAAAAAACAAAAACAAATAAATTCATTGATACATAATTATCTTTATGATGTTAATTATCTAATAAACGAATCTACTGATATATTACGACATGGCATTTTGATAATCGATCGACCATGCCAATAGCCCAATTACACGGTAGGTATAATATTTACTTATCATAAAATCAATAATAGATCAGACTCAGTAACAGTACATTTTTGTGTCAAGGCTGCTGTAAACAGGCACGCACATGTTAATTTAATAAATTAAGACATTGCACTGCCACTGTGTTTAATAATATTTACCTTGCTGTATTATACGGTTGTTAATTCGATTATTATAAAAGTACTATTTGAAATTACAGCTCTAAAAATCAAGAACTCTATACTTACTTACATTTATGAAAGATTTTAATTTACTACATATCAACTCAGTGTTTTGTTTTTTTGATGCATATTTTATTGGCTTTATATCAGTAAACTCAATTGTTTTAGCCCTTGTGTAAAGAGTTGGCTAAAACATTTTTTTATACTTTTCAAGCATCGGATTTAAAATAAGTGCATTTATTTTCACTCTTTTTTCACTAATAAAGTTATTAAAAACGAGATGTTTATTTACCATATTTTTGGAGCTTGATGTTTTTGGTGCATTACAACCTCCATTTCCTCGGAACTGGAGTTTATACGGATAGATCATAATAGTTAGAATGGGACTCTTCGCCTGTTTTAAAACTTGGTATATATCCCATTTTTAATAATGCATCAGCCATTTGCTCTTCCTTCTCTATTACATAGAGTCATTTACCACAGGCGTCATTTTACCTTTGGAATGTCGGTAAAATAACGCTTGTTATTAAAATCGTTCTCGTTTCGTCAGAATCAAAGTAATTACACCTTAGTTGTACCTCAGTTCCTCATTCAACAAAATGGGTATGTTGTTATACAATATCCGATTCTCGTAAATCATAACCCATCCAGTTTTAATTAAAGTGATTCAATAACATTGGTTTTATTACTTCTAAAATAAGATTGAGCTCTATTTGTGTATCATTTTGTGTTGAATTCTTTAGTATTTTGATAAAGAGCATATTTTTATATGAATCTAATTTCAATGTGTAATGGTTTTGAGTTGGAGTTGGAGCTCGTATTTCTGATTTCTTGTCGTCATTACTTTGATGAGTTAATACTAGATTTGAGTCGTGGACAGGGTGATTTTGCTGTTTTGTTTCAGACGATTATGTTTGAATAGGTCTCGTTAACACAGACGATGTTACATGACATAGATTTACCGCTCACAATCTACATCTTACTCTAAATAGATGCGAATAAAAAAGAGAGATCTCAGCGGTCGACGTCTCAATCGTATCTGCGCTAAATAGTCTGTCATTAAAACCCGATCTCGCGCTTCTTGCGACGCGATGCGTACGCGCAGCCACAATGGCAGACCATCAACTACAATTGAGATGAAAACGATAGCTTTGACCGCGGAATTGTCTGCAATCATTTGTAGAGCTGTTTTTGTGTGGTAGTTTAGGTCGAGTCAAAGAACGCCGATAAATATGTCGGTAATAAAATAAGAGTTATGTGTTGACAGATATCGTTTGTTGGTTTTCTTCGACGAATCAGATAAAACTATCGCTTGTATTGTAATAGATCGATCGTGGAATTGATCTACTGCGCTTCTGCGTCAAGCGTTTGTTGAAAATGTGTCTATTGTATCAAAACCTGTACATTTCTAATACGTTATCTTAAATAGAGACATTGAGATTTATCACAACGACTTGTTCTTACAAAATTTAGAAAGCGAAATGAACTCACAATTAACTTTTAAAGGGTTTCCGCGTAAATCTTGATAATCAAACACCAACTGAGTCAGAAATCGAAACCGCTTATGCAATATCAACTCTAAATATATCGAAGAAAAGTTGTAATTCGCGTGCATTTGGTACCGAAGATAAGTCATTGGAAAGTGAAATGGGGGCGCACCTGCTTGAAGTTGCTTTCTTTACGTCTTGTTGTACTTTTTGCCGAGTGAGAGTGGTCTAGATAGGATAATTGTGCCGGTAGCAGGCCGTGACAAGTTCGGAACGCCCTCCTGAATGCACCTCTCGATAATTCGTCAAGTGCAACTTTTGCTTTTACTTGAAAGCCAGTGGAACAATAACCCGCCATCTTGGGAAGACGAGTCTTTCGTAAATGATAAGGCTTCGCTTTTTATTGATTAAATAATTTAGGTACAGCTCATTTAAAATGAACTGTAGGTTACTTAATTATGATTGTTACCAAGATTTCTGTAGTTAAATAATTCTATCTAGATGCCGAGTGACGTTCGGAGAGATATTAGCGTTATACAACACATACCAAGCTGCTAATGAAGCAGAAATTAGAAACTTCATGCCTCTCCTCAAGTTCTGAATAAATTCATACCTGCATAGTTTTAGAAACTAGACGAAAGAGAACATAAAACCTCTCGCAAATGTAAGCAAATATATAAATGTAAGTACCTACTATTTTCAAGGAACATAACAAATGCAAAGAAAATAAAATATTGTCTTGTTAGTTTTCTGACATAATCGATTAAAAGCTAATAAAGAAGCTCGTCCAGCTGAGAAAAGCAAATGGTTCGCTTTCTCGTTAGCGTATTACAGCGGATGAATGATTAATCTGTGCCCTAGCCGCTCGTGCGCAGACTCCGGGGCGCCCGCGCATCGCATCGCCGCTATCGGTTAGCTGCGCGCGCGCCGACGAAAGTGCAAGTTCCCCAGTTCTCACGACCCTCCCTCTTCCCCTCGGCTCTCACGACCTCCATCTGCCGGTCGAGTTGTGAAACTATCGATTATCGTAATTCGAATTATTTACACTTTCGGAAAGTAATCGTGTCTAAGCAATGTGCATGCGATCTGATAAATGAGCGTCATCGCCGACATGTTTGGTCTCGAGTCGAGTTTCGCGGCTCGACTTGTAAATGTTGATGAAATCTTAGAGAAATACCGTAACAAGTTCTCTGTAACAATGAATCAAGATTTAAGTCTCGAGTGTTACATTATTTGCATTGCTAGGGTAAGTTATTTGCAACTTTGTCTTTTGCTGTGAGCTTCGCAATAGGTTATGTTGGCGAAAAACAGTTGTATTGAAGCTTTCTTTAATCCATTATTTAAACAAAACGTTACTAAGGCATTACTAATTTCCTGCGGCGCTACCTTTTGTGGGTCTTGGCCTGCTCCACAATTTACTCTCTATATTATTTCAAGATTTAAAAAAAAATAGGCTTGCATTTGACCTCATCTCCCTGATGGAAAGCGAAGATGAGGTCGAAGATTTAGCATGCTCGCCTAGGTTTTCCTCCAAACAGATTTTCCAACGCCTTCTTCAGCGTCTTGGACATTTTTGTTGAAGTCTTTACTGCTCTACTTTCATCCATCCATTCTCGCCAGATTTCTTGCCCATCTTAACCTCTGTCTCTTGCATTGTCAAAAGATATTTTATTTTACCACCAAAAACTAACATCTACTTCCCTCCCTTCACTTTGTTTGTCCCTGGGAGTCTCAAAGTGACACTTTTATTCCTTAGCATAGATTTATTTCGCAAATAAATCATACAGGCTGGCAAATCACAATTACTATACTCGCAGCAATCTTAGAGCTTGTAAAACTATTCTAACTAGTTTAAGTATAATTGTAAATCAAGTTACAGTTTGTGTTTACAAAGTTGCAATATTTTTGCCTGTTCCCTGGCGTGAATAAGACAAAACAAATGGAGATATCATAGGTATATGTCAGGATTTATTAATTCATGGCTGTCACAATTATTTAAATGTGCATTATAGCGTACTTGGTAAACCAGAGTATTATTAGTCTATCAAAGATTACAAAGATCAGTTCAGTGGGGGAATGTTGACTACGTTCTGGGGACAATGCCTCGTAGTTGCTCTCGTTTTTTTATTTGAATCACGTTTATTTTGTGTTTGTTTAGCGTACCTACTGAAACGTTTTAATTATTTTTATGTAAATTAGACGGCAGTTTAGTAAAGTTCAAATAATTTTGTAAGATTAATGTCACCTCAGTCAGAAATAAAATGATTATGACCATAGGTATGTGTAACTATCTAATTTTCAAATTAACCAGTCTCAGTTAGAAATATATTTAACCTAACCTATATATCATAAATAATCATTTCTATTACTTACTTTAATCCGACTTTAATCCTAATAACTTTGACTCAGGCCCGTATATTTAGTTAAATGTAGCATGTGTGCCCGAAGTGGGCTCTAAAATTCTACGAGATTCTCCATAACGAATTTACAGTAAATAAGAAATGTCAACGCGACTACGACGGTAGCCGGGGCTTAGTGAATAAATCCTTAATCTATGTTTTATTGGAGTTTCAATGATATTTATATAATCATAGGTTGGATAAGTTTTTTACCTACTATATTGTCCCACTGCTTGGAAAATATTTCTCTTGAGCACTATCCAAGCACCTCATCCTAGGGATGATGACCAGTCTCTATCAAAAGCTTCTAGTTCGTCATGTCATCTTTTCAGGGTCTGTTTTCTAGCATCCGTATCGATCTTAGCACCTCCGACTCACCTGATCCGCCTAATCCGACTCCATGTTGACAGTTTTCCACATCGGCTATACCCGTCTTGGAGCGCATGTTCTACATGCGTCTACTCTATAACTTTTTGTCAAACCTTGAGCTTGGACTTTTAAAGTTCGAAGATTTGTTCTGAGCACAATATACAGTGACATTGGAAAGTCGCCCTTCGCAAAATGTTTTCGCGCAAGTTTCCCACCGACAAGATATACAGGACACGCATGGGTTTCTACTTTCCACACAACTAATGAACTTATGAAGCTTTTCACCATTAATTTTAATGATGATTGAGAAAATATAAGCATCTAAACAGAGTCGTTCATGAAAAGACATTAGTCGATAATCTAACGGACAAAGAGACAATAAATTCGGTACGCAGTATAACGGTGGTGACAGACAGACAGACTTACCTGGTCACACGGAATACTTGACTCACTTATAGTACTAACACACCAGTTTCTGTAAAGTCAATTGTTTTTAAGTTAAAACGTGTAAAGACTTTGTTCTGACTTCTTTTTTACTTACAAACTATTTTAGAAAAGCGAGTCAAATTGGTTTTTAAAACATAAAAATATATAAAATTGGTCATCACAAATAGCAAATTATTTTCCAAAAATACATAACAATTTTTGAATAAGAACTAGAGCAGTGTGACCTACGCCGCGAATAGTAGAAATTATAACATTATATTATGCATTTTTTCTTTTGGAACGAAGTTCCTTATGGCGCGTTGCGAAAGAAGGTTAGACGGAAAAAATTAAGACCAAAAGTTGTAGCGACACTTTTTGATTTTATTAAAATTCCTTCACTAATTAATCGAAAGAAATTTCATTCCATCCGGGTGTCCCTTGACACCTCTCAAGTTATTTTATTTTTTGGCTTCGATTTGAATTTTTTGGAATTTCTTTTTCTATCTTCTTATTTCACTAAAACCATCGTACGAAACCTCGGCGTGTAGTGTTTGTTTTGAATTTTTCTACGTTCAAGAAATAAATAATGGGTAGCCATCAAGCAGTTTAAGCCATTTACGTCAAACTTTTCTTCAGTTTTTGATCGTGTTTGACAAGGAAGTATAACAATAAAAACGTATTCTGTGTAACACAGAGTTACAAAAACCTCGACAGAGCGTGCGGTTACACAAATCATTACACCACTGACACAATCTGGCCTTTATTCGAATATTTGACATTTGTTATCACAACTGTCAGAATTACAGGCATTGTTGTATCAGTCGTTGACCTCGTGACGTCACGATGACGTAAGTACAGCTAGGTTTAGATTTAGTTATTGATGTTTGAATGGATCGGTCGTCAATTTTATTGCAGGCTTGTTTTTGTATTTTATGTAATATTGGTCGGTAGGTCAATGCTTGAACCTCAGATGCTTGAACCGTTAGGGATCTCACATTTATTCTCCTTCCTGCTCTATCCAATTCATTCAGAGTTGGCACAATTTGCTATGTTTGGCCTAATTGTTGACTTGTAGTTCGCAGAGGTCAGCTTCTACTGCGTCCTTTTAGTGATACCTGAATATTTTTTCATCCTTTAAGGTGAAAGGGTACCGGGCGCTATCGCCATACAAACGTAGTCGACTGTTTCCTTCCTGGATAATGGCACTAGCTCAAATATTTTTGTTGCATAAACCAACCTATAACTGCCATGACTATGCCCCTATGTCTTGGTTTTTTTCATTTTCTAATTATCATAGAAATTAAGATTTTAAAAACAAGTTTTATGCAATAAAAATATTTGTCCTAGTGTCATTATCCAGGGAGGAAACAGTCGACTACGTTTGTATGGCGATAGCGCCCGGTACCCTTTCCTCTTAATGAATTTAGTTTAATTGAAACAAATTTAAAGATCCACATGAATTTGATTGCATCGTATTGCAATATTAAGTGTTGTGTAGGTAGGTAATAATTAAATGATTGCTAAAAGTCTTAATTTATTGCGAAATATTTCAACAACTAATTTGCTAATTCAACATACTTACTACTACCTACTACTACAAAATTACATAATATTCTATTTTATGCCTATTATGTATGCAAAAATGTATATATTTTTAGATAACACTGTGGGTTCCGTTACAATTTTAAAAAAGCGTTTGTTTTTAAGGAGGAGGTTCGTGACATAATAGTACATTACGATATAAGTGTGGTAAATTGATCTTTGCATAGAGGCGGTTTATGACGCGCGAGCGGTAGCGAACGTGTTATAGAAGCCAAGATGCAAATATCAATTCCACACGTATATCGTACGACGTTTTTTATCACAGTTGCGAATAAAAGAAAAGACTTGAAAAGAAAACAAAATAATAATTAACAAAATATTTGTGATAACTCTATGTTTACATTTTTTTAAGGCAATATTTTTTTGTTAATTATGCTCCGGAAAGGCCAGGCTAAAGACTTTTAACCTATACATCCTCGTGTGACATACATTATTTTTTAGGGTTTTTCTATTTGTTTTTGCGTCGGGGGTTAAGAACAAAATACAATGGTACGGAAAAACAATATATTTAAGTAAAGAAAAAAACAAAAAATAAACAACTCAATTTTTAATCGTTTTCTAAGTCATTATCACGTAAAATTTTCGTTCGTAAACCGACTTTAGAGACAACCATTTTTGCTAGCTAAAAAACTCTTTGGTACCTACCTTTTCGGGATAATTTTACAGCACTAGTTAACAAATCTAAAACGCACGCGTGCATAATATGTTGGATTATGAGCCTAAAAGCCGTTGAATAATATCCACTTTATGAGCAACTGTGATAAAAATATTATTACAGAATTGCAGACCCACTGTAGAGGAACGTTTTTATTCTAATAATGTTTAAATTGTTTAATAAATGAGTTGTTACTTAAAAGACTTTAATTCAAGCAAGACATTAGAATCTTGCTTGAGTTGAAAATATTCTAATAAAAGCAGTTTTGGGACTCTACCATGGGTCTGCACTTATGTACTGATTGTAGCTTTGTATGTATGGGTTGACGACCCAGTTAGCACAATGGTCACCATGACGGACTGCCAAACACAGCGTTGCGGGTTCGATTCCCGCCTCACACAAGTATTTATGCTCAGATATTTGTCTGTGGTCTAGATGTTTGTATATATTATAAGTATATATTTACAAAAGAAAATTCTATAAGTAGTATATCCGTTGTCTAGCACCCATAACACAAGTTTAGTTACTTTGCTTGGGGCTAGATGGCGATGTGTGGAATGTCCTGCAATATTTATTTATTTTTTTAAATTAGTTGAACGATTACTCGAAGAACGGCTAGACTGATTGAGCGAGAATCTTAGGAATGATATTGCACAACGAGAGTGAAGCAAATTGCTCAGTTTTCTATCAGTAGTTACCAATATTAAAAGTATTTTTAACTCTTATACAAAGTATTGTCGATCTATATTAATTTACTTTACTAGTTTTTTTATGAATTCAATACAAAAGTCATTAAATAAGTTTTTGTTATTACCATAACCTGCGGCTCCGTATTGCATTAAAAAATATCTTAACTTCAATACAATGTTGCAAACGGAAAAAATATATTAAATAAATTTAATTTTACAGAGAGGTACTAAGAAAAATGGGATTTCCAAAGCCTTCCCCCGTAAGCTTGCCCCTGGGCGGGGAATTATCGTGTCATCCTAATAAAAATCCGAATTTTAATCGGAACTGGAAAAGCTCTCTTTAAAATGACCACCTATATCACACTATATCTTTGTGGAAAACGATTTACTATTTTAAAAACCAAATACAAGCTTTTATTATTTTAGGTATATGAACACAATATGTCGCTCGCTTAATAATAGACTGACCTAACTCAAAAATGGTGGTTTGTGGGAAAATGCAAAAAACATTTTAACAATTCTGACTTGTCACATGAAATGATTTATAACTTCATGAAAAATCACGGTTAACAAAAAGTAGTATATGCTAAGAATAGTTCATGAATTGTATATTGAGACTTACTTGCTTAATTGTAGAAATATTGTTAATAAAATAGAGTTTTATAGGTTTAAAAAATCAATCATAGAAATAGGTCTGTATACAATAAAAAAATATAAAATATTGTTCTAGTACTGGTGACACATGTTGAATTGAGTCTAGGTTTTATTAAATGTATATCTGTAAGAGATGACATTTTTAGGAAATAGTCTTTATTAGATAAAAATGATAAAGCATTTTTCGTATTTTGTGTCTTTTTATTGGTAAAATCAAATAGAAAAATATCAAAATTAAAGAAAAACAATCTATTTTACTAAATTACTGAAAACTTAACTTAATATTAGTTACGATAATTTCGGGATGACTATCTTCAAGCAGAGATGGGCTATCACATTGTTGAATTATTGTTTCAGAATTACTGACAGAAGCGTCCTCAGGTGGTGGTATATTTTTTGAATTTACCATATCCAGTATCTTTTTCGATCTTGAAGACATCTTAAACGAGTAAAAAATAAATATTACTTAGATAAATTTTAAATCAAAATTCGACATCAAAGTGTTTCTGCTTTGCTCAGTTTCTTTTTCCTAGTCATAAAATTTCCGACACAATGCAAAATTTTGAAATAAATTTTAAACAAAAGTGACATAATATTTATTATTATCTTGACAATTTTATTAAAAACAATTTTATTTTGTATAAGAAAGACTAATATCAAAGTAGGACTTTAAATTCTCATTACCGTTTTCTAAAAAACTGACCGATTTTATAATACTAACAAACCCTACCGGAAAACAACATAATTATTTGAAAAAAACAAGCTAAATACTTAATTTGTCACATAAATGTTTATATCATTTTATAGAAAATAGACCTATATCTTAAAAATCACATGAATAATATTATTTTTTTTGTAATAAACAGCCCAATTTCACAAATGGTCTCTCTTTTATAAACAATTTTAATAAACTTACCTTAGATTTTTATTCTAAACAGACACAATCATTAATCGGTCACTTTTCAATAAAAACACCAGAAGTTCACTATAGCAGTGCCGGACGCTTAATGAGATCAGTCATTGTCCGATAATAATCCTAGTAAAAGTCGACGCGAATGAAAGAGACATATATACACATTACTCGGCCTAGGATTGAGATATCGAAAAAAATCCGAGATTGGCGGATACATGGCATTAAAACAAATTCATCTGTTTCCCTAACTCGCTTGGGACCGAAACATTAATAAGTCAGTCTTTTATTAAGCGAGCGATGTATGTAATTTAAATAAATATTACAATACATGACTTAGTATTTATGTAGGTACTTAAGACAACATTGTAGTTAGAATTTTGTTTTCAGAATTTAATTGTCCTATTCTAACCTATTTTTTAAACCAAATAAATATCCTTCAATACAGTTGGGTTTATACAAATCATCTCTTTTCTACATTGACATTTATTGGAATGTGGGACAAAACTTTATATAAGGACAGACGAGAAATAAATCATTTTTTTTGCTCTGGAGGTGAAATCTTGGTTTTTATAAAGTCACGAGATCAAACTTGTCTTGAGTAATTTTTGAAAAAGTAGTTTTAAAAAACAGATATGATTGATTTTCACTACTAAAGTTATTTAAAACTAAATTTACCAATTCCTTAATCCCTTTTTCCTCAAGTAAATGTAAGTAGGTGTAAGCTATTATTAAAAAGTAAGTCGCCCTGGACGCAACACTGTGGTAACATATAAATGGATCAATTTATCTTTAATGGTACTCTGAGGCAAAAATACTTTAGCGAATATTATATTGATGATCACGATTTAGCACTTTGTATCATAATGCTACGTAGAAATGCCAAAAAAATAATGCTCCAGTCAATTCTGGTATTGTAATTCCACAAAATTATCTAAAATCTCAACATTGACCGACGGACAACAGATTTATTTGAAACATTTTTAACCTATTTGGGCTAAACCATCAGACCACTAGTCGTACAGTGAAATTAATTTAATCAGAATCATCAAAATTGATCCACGCGTTTGGCTACTACAACGCCACATAGAAACAAACATACATACAATAATAAATAGACCGACAATCGTTACTTTGCATCGCGCAATCAAGTAAAAAATCCGTATAATAATTATGCGTTCGTATGGAAATACATAGCCGTTTGTTTGCACTTCGTTTACAAAAAGCTTAAGAGGAAAGGGTACCGGGGCCTCTCTCCATCTCCACAAATGTATTCGACTGTTTTCTCCCTGGATAATGACACCAGAGCAAATATTTTTGTTGCATAAAACTTATAATTGTCATGACCATGCCCTTAGAAAATGAAAAAAAAATCATAGGTGCATAGTCATGGCAGTTATAGGTTTTATGGCATAAAAATATTTGTGCTAGTGTCATTATCCAGGGAGGAAACAGTCGACTACGTTTGTATGGAGAGAGCGCCGGTACCCTTTCACCTTAAAATGTAACAAAATCTGTCGGTCATTGACATGTCCATTACAACATTTCACTTACGTTGCTTACTGTATGTAGTTTACTTACTGTACGTAATAAACCAGATTGCATTTCTTGCAAATTGTGTGTAAACAAACAAGGTGACCTAGTAACTGCTATTTCAACGAGAAAAAAAACACGAAAACTTTACAATAACTGTTTTTTTACTTCATTTTGCACTTGAATGTAGGTATTTTTATTTTACGTAAAATCTGACGCGGTTTTTAGGTTAAATTGTATTGCGTTTGCTCTAACTACGTTTACAATTTCGGCATAAAAGGAGAAAAATAATGCATCGCATATAAATGATTAAAAAAAAATCTAGGGCGTAGAAGTTCTGTTTTTTTTACAAATCAGCGTTTGATCAGATCACTAACGCACATGACGATGCGGTCTGAGAAGACGCTTTCCTAGAAGACACTTGATTTTTTTACAGAATGTCTTGTAATTTGAGATCTTTGCTTATGTTCTTATTTTCTTGTTTCAGGCGAGCAGAAAGATATCGAAATGTGGATATCTGTTCGTGGCGCCAGGCTGGGATTTCTCAAATCCGCTCTACAGAACAAAGGTAAGTCCTTACAAAGTAGAAATCTGAACAAAAACCGGTCATATGATACTTGTCAACTGTAATGTTGTCGTGACGTTTCGAATGCGTTTGATCAAGGTATAGGAGAACACCAATGCTCAATAATCAAATACATAAGTTGATTAAGAAGCCGATTACCTAACCGTCAGGTCCTAGGCATTAATTCCCAAAGAAAAAACGATAAAAACCAAATATTTGACAACTTAGCCTATGATACTATTTGCTGCTCCTTCCACCTATAACAGTCCTGCTGGTGGAAGGATGAACAATTTGCCATTAAGAAGAAGTATAGCTCTTTAATTGCCTTCTGGGTTGCCTCGGGGTCATCTGCCGTATGTATTATAGGATTCCAGCAAGTTGCAATTTTGACAGAAAGTTCATTTGACATAGGTACGTCTGTCTGACATAACCAGCACAGTCCCATTTTGATTAGGGGTCAGAGAAATGAGAAGAGTTGTGAGGTACGAACGTCAAGTTATATTTTAGATTATATTAGGAGAAGTTGAGTGACGCGAGAAGCGCAGTAAATTCTGTTTGTCTTGAATTACATTTTTCTCCCAACGATCTACATAAGTATCAAAACATTACCAACCCTATAATTTCGAAAGTATGACCTATTTTTACGGTCTGTTGTTTTCCCCGACACTCCTTGCTCGAGTACTGATGCTAATACGCAGCTGCGTTCAATTGTCTGCGCATACGCATCGCGAAGCTATGTGATTATGTCTCTTGTTCTTCGGTGACATTTTCATAAAGTACTGTTATGAGTATCGATTGTTTTAAAAACACACCTTGCTTTAAGTATGAGAGGTGATGTAAATGGGGCATGTTTATAATGTAGCTGGTGGTATTTTGTGATGACCGACGACGCACGTGCGCAAAATCAAAATAACTTTAATTTTACGTCACGTCGTCTTCGTTTGGGTCACGCAATTCGTCGTCCCTGTTTTTCCGTCGTTACTTAAATGCTGGAGATCATTTCTCTCTGATGTAGTTAAACGTCTTCCTCCAATGTCACCTATCGGTTACCTGATGTAGAACCTTGCTGAAATGTATATCCAGCTGTCATGATATCTCGGAACTTATATCTTACATCAAACATAATAAACATCCAAACCTGACACTCCTGTTCAGTTATCTTTATCAGGTGCCACATCCACTTGCCAATAAATTGATAATTCCCGCCAAAATCTTTGATTAATATTACTGAACTCAAAATTCACGCTTCGAAGTTCGACTGGTGTTTCATTTTTCACTTTTTGGCGCCGAAACTGAACCACCCGCTGGGTTTCTTATCATAATATCCGAGATACGGAATATCGAATGCCTTTTTCTCTTGTATAAAAATATATATTTGTTAAATCGATGGACGATTCGAATCTGGCTTTATTTACTTAAATTTAAAAAACTTTCAGACAGTTGTCTGAAAGTTTATTTGATGGCTTTTTCTGTATGGGAAGTTGTTTACGCTTTTTTTTTTGTTACATACAAATTGTACGAATTTCTTTTATGTTTGTAAAATAATTTGACTGAATTCCTGGGCAGGTGCGGTTCATTCCGAACCGGTATTATACCTACAGATCCTAACAAAGTCCTCGTAAACTAAATTACAAAATAATAATTTCATAATCATACATCACTGTTGTGACAGCTTTAAAAATAATTTTGATTGTGTTTTATATAAATACAAGGAAACTTTTATATATCCGTGGTTTAACGGTAAACTGTCTGTCGGTTGATTAATATTAATTATACTTTTGACATTATTTTGCGATAAATTGAAGACAGACTTACTTGCTCGATTCATTGAAAATATTCTGGATACAGGAGGAATTCTTGAAAACTAAAATAAGTCAAATCTTTCCTTATGAAAAATCTTCGATTGATCCGTTTATCATAATTTACATTCAAAAGTAAATGTAAACGGAGTAGGTTTTTAACTTATTAAAATAACCAAATAGCATTTTGAGCATTTTATATTCAGCAATATACCGCCAATAAAATATGAACGTTTCTCCGAATCGCGATTAGGGTCTAATGTGCCAAGTGGTTTTTTGAAAAATAGTTTATAAATTCCTGCGTTTTTGCATTAGATATTAACGACAACGACTCTTTATCTCTTTACAATCGTCGTTCAGGTTCGTCAAGTAATAGCTCCGCACGATAAGTACGAATGGCATCATCTAGTTTAGATTAGGTTTGATTAGTATTTAGTATCTCCAGCATTTAAACTTTGATTTAAATCTGATGTAAGAACTATTGTATTTTTTAGTAATATTTGCCCTATAATATTAGGATAAGAGCAGGATAAAAAAGAAAAGACTAACAAGCTAGACCTAGTGCGAGGCCCACTGCTTTTTCTTGGTATATTATGTTCTTAATAATTTTGTAGCGGCACACTTCTACAAGCTTCGCCCGGTACACTACGGTAGCCTTCGAAGTTTGAACCCGCTGTCAGCGTGCATCGATTGTCTTCCATGATTAGAAGAGCCTCAATCTATCTTCAGCCTTCGTCCGTGCGCTGTTCTTCTACATATAACGTTTCCATTATTAGTTCGCTATACCTAAATCTTCGTCTATTTTACGTACACTCTATCTAGTACAAATGCCTTATATTTCCTACGTGCGTTTTATTCCTAACTATAACATCACCTCCACAAGCCAATTTGTATTAGTTATAGTACCCATATCGTTGTTGGCTAATAGGAAAGCGTTAATCGTGAATGTGACCCTGGCATTGTTGTACGAGGACCTCTCGTTAACTTTAGCTTATTTTGTTTTTGTTAAGTTATTTTTTGCTTATTTGATTTGCAAATCAGTTTTAATCTACAAAAGACAGTGAGTGTCATTTTTATTTTCATGTTTATCATTACATTGCCACCAATAGATGGCGCCACTAAGCCGATCGTAAATCCTAGATCGCGCAAGCGAAGTTTTTCTAAAGATAAACTCATATACAAGTTCCAACAAAACATCGTTGGGCTGCGGCATACCGGGTATAACACGGGTGGAAGATCCTTTGGAGGTACACACCACATCGTACCCCAAAACTACATACTTGGACTTCAAACAACAGTTACATAAAAAAGCTATTTATTATAATGATACAAACGTTATTCAATCGTGATTGTGTTGTGATACGAAATACGTTTTAAATGATTCTAATTGTATTTGAAAAACACGTTTCTGAGGTACCTAAGTACCTGCCTACCTGCCTAAGAGAGGAAGTAATTATTAAAAACCACTTAGGTAGATGTTATAATGGTATTAAGTCAGTAATAAATAAAAAATGATTGTTCTTGGTAAGTATTCATACAATATTATGAGGTAATCTGACTAAGTTTAAACAAAAAAGATGGAATAAAACTAAAACAATAACAAAATGGAAAAACCATGAGGATTTCTGACTAAAAATATAATTATTATGCATCTAATCTTTTGCATAAAAGTTTGATTTTTGATGTAGGTAGGTAATATTATTAGTAGAATACGTAGTATTAAAATAGAATTATATTTATTAAAAAAGCATTTTACATAAGTAGGTAGTCTATGGCACTAAATATACAAGAAAACAATAAACAACAAATATTCCTGGATTAGGAATTCAGATTAACAGTTAAGGTGAAAGAGTACCGGCGCTCTCTCCATACAAACGTAGTCGACTGTTCCCTCCCTGGATAATGACACTAGCACAAATATTTTTGTGCAATTAAACCTATAACTGCCATGACTATGTTTTCGTCTTTTTCTTTTTCTAACTATCATAGAAAATAAGATTTAAAAAACAAAAAAAAAACATAGGTCATGGCTGTTAAAAGTTTTATGCAACAAAAATATTTGCTCTAGTGTCATTATACAGGGAGAAAACAGTCGACTACGTTTGTATGGAGAGAGCGCCGGTACCCTTTCCTCTTAAATGGTTTTTGATGAAACAACATAATATACAAATACCACCTGTAACGATACTGATGACTGCGACACTACTGCTAGAAATGACACACATAAGATTATTGAGTACTACAAAGAGAATTTTCCTTCGCGTCAACTATTTAACCTCATTGGTTAAAAAGTCGTACAAACGAACGCGCATACTAAGTAGATACCTTTAGTAATAGCGACCGGAATATTCATGAAGGCAACAGTTGCAAATGATGAAAGAATCGTGATCCCACCTTTCTACATTACCGACTTAGGAAAACAAAGTAAAAATAGGAATGCCTTTCTCGAGGCAGTCGTGCGTGCGATCTGCGCTAGTTGGCAGCTCGGCGGCAACGGCGCGGGCGCAGCCTTGTGAACATAGACTATCCTCGGAATTACTTGAAACTAGAAAGCAGAGACAATGAACTAAATAGACAGGATTGTTTCAGATGGAATTTTTAAGTTAATATAATTTTTATCGCAATATTTTTGAAGTCGCCGCAGTACGTCCTTCGTCTTCTTTATACGCTAGTTTGTCCATCATCGTCCTGTATTTTCATTAGGTATACATAGTAACCTTTTCGGTGAAGTTCTAAATCATATAAGCACCTCTACATATTCCAACCTTCAAAAGATAATCCAAACACAATGTATACGTTTGCAATAATAACAGCCACTTAATTGACATTGTCATCGTTAAATAAGCCCCAGACACGAGCATTTCATTCAACATTTTTATTCGCTTTCGAGAGATATGTTATCTCAACGTTCTACTTTATTTTATTTTGTTCAAGTGCTGAGTCGGCCTGCTAATGGGACTTAGCAGAAAACTTTATGTTGGAAAATAAAAATGTCATTTTTATGTTTTTGAAACTAGATTGCCGAGTCCGCTGTGAATATGTTGCTGTTAACTAAAAATGTTTTTTTTTTTTTAAAGAACGATCTGTTTACTGAGATAACAGTTGGAATTTCGTACTATCGCACTTAGCCAAGTTTTTATAACTTTCATCGAATCTGTAGCACAAAGACAACATTACTATAATCGTATACTTTAGATCGTACCATGCCTACTTTTGTCTACATACAGACAACTAATGGTTACATTAGAACATGAAGTTGCTGCCTGCAGATTTTTATAATCATGCTTGATTTTGATATGTGCAAGCAATGCTTTAGGAACACTCAACATTTTATTTTTTGCATTTCAATTCATCGGTTTTTTTTTAAATTATAACTGATTATTCACCATCATTGAATATACATGTTTCTTTAACATCTCCATAATGACAAGCAACATACATAACCGTCCATAAACCAGGACTTTCACTCGAAACACTGATGCTAACAAAATTGCTAATTACTTGTTACTTACTTCCTCGGTGTGTTGCATCACCGTGAAATGACTTCATATTACCTACAAGGAGATAAAACATCCATTTATGTTAGGAGGTTGCAGTTGCGTGCTATTGTGTAGTAATTATTACAGTGCCTCCTGTAATTTCAGTCTGTTTCATATCTTTTGGCAGACACAGAGTGCAGATTTCAGGCATATGGATATCATGTGAAGAGACTTCGTTCAGACGCCTTACTTGATGAAGATGCTGAGATGGTCCGGTGGTGTGACGAGACTAGACACAGCATCCTTGGCAGTTTCAAAGTCACCCATATATCGGAGAACCTAACAGGGAGCCGTCTCAAATGATATAGTCACGTGATGCGAAGAGACGATGAAAATGTTGCAAAAGGACCTCCTGCTACGTGGTAGCCCAGCATAACGAAAATCCTGGCGCCATATAATTTAGTAGGAGCCGACTCCACATAAAGTGGGAAGGAGCGAGGAAAAGAAGACATTTTCTGGAATCTGTTGAAACTTAGGTTATGTACTGCGAGTTGCGACTCCACCGCTTCATTCTCCAGCGCTCTAACATCATGATCAAATTATTCAATGGTTTTGCAAAATGACAGCACACAATCTGTGCAATGTGATTGTATTTATTTTGAAATTATTATAATTACACTTCAATTTCGCGGTGCCCTTTGACATCTTCAAGAAACATGTTGTTTAATATCGTTGTGTACAAAGTAAATGGCTCCGCGGTGCACTCCTGCGCATTGCCGAGTCACGAACTTAGGGTTATGATATTAAAATTTGCCGGATTTCGATCTGTTTACTGTATTGGGCAATGAAGGAGTGTTCGCTGCTCATTACGGACATAATAGGAGGGTATTGTACTGTTGGTGATTGTAGAATAACACGATAAGTATCGTGTTATTCTACAATCAGTAGTAGTAATCAAAGTATGATAGTGTTCAGAAGTTAAAGATTATTTCAAAGATTCGATAAAGACCCCCGTTTATTTGGGGGTTTTTGAGTCACGAGCTACATCTTAAACCGCATCGTCACCATCGTCTGAAATAGTAGCCAAACGCAAAAATCGAGATTTTCATTTTGAGACGTATGATCACAGGTATAATTGTCTCTTGGCAACTCTTTACAGTTATTTTCAACAACACATACATTTTACTACTGTTTGTGTGTTTATTTATGTAACCTTATTTGTCTTCATTTTATTTTCCTTTGCATCTAACTTTTAACTATTATTTCTACCTTGTGTTTGTTTTCGTGTGGGTTTTTTTGTCAGAATATTTTTTTTATCTATCTAACTTACTTCGATAAACCTATGATATTTAAGGAAGTAACTGCAAAACAAACAGTTACAATTTTGAGACCTGAATATTAACTCAATAAGTTACCATGATACCGTACGGTCTAGGTCTTATATAGCAGAGAAAGTGAACCCAGACCATAACCCAGACCACATTTGGATCCTTTTGAACCGAAAGACCTAGTTATAACATAGTAGCTAATAACTAGACGAATCAATCATAGACAACGATGAAAGACAAGTTTAAAAGAAAATTGCGGTAAATGGAAGGGGTATGCACAGAACTCGATATTTGCCTATGTGAAAAATATTTCTACGCATACCTCTTCTACTTTCCACCAGAGGTCATCTACGCGCGGACTGTAAATACCTAAAACTTACTTTAATTTCTATGAAAAATAATGAAAGTTTTAAGAGCCGAATTTATTGCGTCTGGTAACGGGAAACCTTAAAAACCTACTTGAAAAAAAATCACATTTTTTTGGACATTTTAAAATTGTAAAACATAAAAAGCAGTCCCGAGTCTTGAGAAGTTCAACAAACATGTTTTACAGGTCATCGCCGACATGATGTTCTTTTAATGATATCCTTTAATGCATAAATAATGTTCACATTAGTTCAGGGACGGAGTTAGGGCGGTCGGCTAGTGGGCGGATCGCCCCTTAAAACACTAACCATACCATCAAATCAAAATATTTATTGCAGTAACCAATAAAACATTTTACGTAAGAAATACTTGTGATAGATGGATCTTCTAAAACTATAATAATAACCAACTTAGCCAATTCATAAACTATTCTATTTAAAACATTTAACCAGATGGAGGACAGACGAAACATATATTTTAACTAAAAATATATAAAACGGGATATTAACAATAACTGTAGGAGATTTAATAAATATGTTTTTAAAGGGATGTTTTAAATAAAAAACATCCCCGTTTTAAATAAATATTAAATACTAGCTGTTGCCCGCGACTTCGATCGCGATGTGGTTTTGGGTTATTTAGAATACCTAGCATTTTTCTGCATAGATACAATTTATCATTCGGTGTAAGTTATAAAAACAAAATAGGTAGTTACATTGTTTTTAAACTATATTTTTAATTGATTTGGCAAAGGCAATTCTTATTCTAGGCTTACTCATACTTCGAAAGTAGGTCTAAAGATGCCTAAAGAGCGTGTAGAAAGAAAAACTTTCAGCCCTAGGGAAAATCGCTTTCACTGACAGCTGTCATGTTAAATTATGACTTCGCGCGGCTTGTGCAATGTGTTTGTAGCCAGTATCAGTATCATTACGCATTAGGGACTTCAAAAACCTAACCTCCTTGATTTAGGTAACACCAAAGAATAACAATTATGGCTTCGCACGGCTCATCCATACTGCCAGAGTTTAGTACATAATAGGTTTTTTCTTAGTAATCGAATTCAGGTAGATATATTTAGTTCAAGATATCTTATTTAATAAAATAAATGTAAAGATGAAAATGGTCAAAGCGACGTATGACCATGCTGCGCCTCTACCGGCGCCCTGTCAAGATGTTGCAGATGTGGCTTTATGTGACCGTGCGGTCAGTGTCGTTTCTTGAGTAAAAAATACTGGCGGGAAATGCTTGCATTTTGAATGATTTTAATTAGTATTATCTTTTGTTATTTTATTATGTTTTTGTGTTAAGTTTAATCTGGTTTTTCATTTATGATTGTGTATTGAAAACATGTTGAAAACAAATAGCAAAAGCAAAAAATCTACATAATGTATAACCTCTTTGGTCCCAACCTTGTAAGAGGATCAGGTAGTATGGAGTCTCTCATTCACTCTCGTTATTAGGAAGAATTTTATGTTTATTCGTAATGAAAAGCACAGTGTTTACCTCGGGTTTGTTTTGTTTACCCAAGGTGTGAAAGTCACTCATTTAGTCCCTCGAAGTATTAGCACCCTCGCTACGCTCGGGTGCCAAACTCCGTCTCGGGACTCAATGAGTGACTTTCACACCTTGGGTAACAATGTACTATTTTTGTTAATTTTTCACAAATAAAACATAATAAACAACAATATGATAAGCTAAAACTAAGTCCAATTTCTATTCGCACAAAACTTTCAACGTTCTTTGTCTTCCTAGTTATCTTTAGATTTTTGTAAATTAAAGAAAAAATAATTATCAACTACCTTTGTGTCTCGATTCATATTCTTCAATTAATAATATAAGAGGTTATTATAGTATTTATAACACCGACATCATGCTAATAATAATCTATTTTGGTGCAAATAATATTTTACATTGTTTTTATTATCAAATAATAATATTAATGATTAAAAAGAAAGGCAATTGGACAGAACAAATACTAATACTTAAAATAACGCGATGCACATTGAGATCCTTACATATTGATAGCAGGCATTACGCTGAACAAAAAATGCTTTCACACCAAACACTAAAGCGTCTCGGAAACGGGGTATTTGAAGGAACGTGATGTCCTATGAATCCAATTTTCTGAATTCTTGACCAAAATACCCAGTTTTTTTTATTAGGTAGCTGGCAGGGCTACGTAATTTTGGGAAAAAAAATGATTTTTACAAATGACTATTACCTGTATATTTTTTAACCGACATCAAAAAAGGTGGAGGTTCTCAATTCGTCACGTATATATATTTTTTTTATGTATGTTCGCTGATTACTCGTAAACTCTTGAAGCGATTTGGATAATTCTTTTTTGTTTTTACTATCTAAGGTTTCCGCTACTTGAACTCATAATTCAAACTATAGCAGGAGAAAAGCGCGATAGAAGTGTAACATCGAAGAAGTCTTCGGTAAAGGAGATCGGTAACATTATGTAGTAGTACCTCTTTGTACTAACCTCATTTTCAGTTTGACGTAGGTAGTATTAAATGCAAAACTATTTGGTTTCATGACAGCTGTCATCTTGAGCGGAGGCATGTACTGTACCCCTACTATGACTTTTTGAAGCACTCGAAAAATAGAAACCCTTATAAGATCACTCTTTTGTCCGTCTGTCTGTCAGTGTGTCACTACCGATATTCTCAGAGACGGGTGGACCTAGTAAGTTGATTTTTAGGAAGTTTCATAGTAAATACTCAATATAGTATGTTACATCGAATACATAAAAAAGTCGTAGTAAGGGTACTGTTTCCTTCTGACGTTCGATTAAGTTTTACCACGGAAAAATATTTCGATTTCACATTTTTTCATCAAATATCATAATTATTGTATTAAAATTAAATTGAAACATACCCTAAATGTTAATCTGATATTTTCTGAACATATTCATATGGAGCTTGGTAAAATCTGTTATGTAGTTTATAAGATTACCTGGTTCAAACAAACAGACAAACAGACAAACAAACAGACAAAAATTCTAAAAACTACCCTATCGTGTTCAGCTAACGATTTTAAGACGACCTGTGTATTTTTTTTCTGGATATCTTACAATTACAGATTTTTTTATGTCTACAGATTTATTATATGTATAGATTGCATTATTATTGGCCCTACATAAAATAATCCTGACTACATCCCAGTATTAACCTGCCACAGTGCATTTCTCCTGCGCCCGCGCAAACGATGTATCTCTGATATAATAAGTAGATATCAACATAACTCAACATTAATTTATACAGTGCTACAACACTTAATTACATCTGAATTTTAAAATATGTATATTGTCATTTGATTAATTTATTATGATTTTGATTTTGGCTAATGCTGTTATAAAATGAATGACCATTCTTTTATGTTAAATATTATGACAGATTCTTAGCTTGTTTTTGTTCTAATTTATTATGTATTGACAGGTAGGTATTATGTAAATATAGACCCGACATTATATATTATGAAATTAGGTATAATTTCATAATATATAATGTCGGGTCTATATTTGTTAATTAATCCTTTCTATTAATTTTAATATGATTATTATTCAACGAATTAAATATTAATAAATTTTATTGTGTTGAAACAATAGGCTATCTCTACTCGAAAATCAGCTGTTTCTTGGAGTTAGATGTCATTGACTTTAAATCTTATTTGTTCATTGAGTTTGGGTACAGTTTAACTATATTAGACATGAATGGTTATTATCTATACTAATATTATAAAGCTGAAATTTGTTTGAACACGCTAATATCAGGAACTACGGGTTCGAATTGAATAATTATTTTTGTGTTGGATAGTCCATTTATCAAGGAAGGTTTTACGCTACTTTTCATTTTGATATTCCCACGGGACCAGGACTTACGCATGTGAAGCCGCAGGGCGCAGCTAGTTTACGATAAACATAAACTCAACATTAAAAAATTATTTTTCCAAAAGTCGTAGACCAAAAGTTGTTCGTCTAAACGAGTAAAACAACCCCTTGTAAGATTATATTACCCTTGCTGAAATACATTGTATAAGAATAATCGAAAGTGGTATAAATCAGCAACCTTGTATCATTTTTGATAAACGAGGAAATTACAATATGGTATTCACGTGGGAAACCAATAGAAAACAATCGTATAAATAATGACTCAGATATTTATCGTCTAACAGAGAAATAGCATGATATAGGAAGAGAAAAATGTAGCAAAAATCACTCAAGAGTATCTAATAGTTTACTAATTACCTATCAGGTATAATTAAAATTAATTTTAGAAAGTGTAGCGATACCTTATTTGCATAGTAACATTGTATAACACACAAACGATCAATTTCCTCAGAACAATAGATAATTTATTAGTATATCAATTTATTGACGAGAGACCAGTATAAGAATTAAAAGATTTAATTATAATAGTAGTGATTTAGCCTACTGTTAGATACACCTGGCCAGACTGCCGTGGATTTTTCCTATGGACAAAATTATTGGTGAAGGAATATATGTATTTATGCTTAGATATTTGTCATTGGTCTGGTTGTTTCTATTTATTATAAGTATATATTTACAAAAGAAAAGTATTTAAGTAGTTTATCCGTTGTCTAGCACCCATAACACAAGTCTAGTTACTTAGCTTGGGGCTAAATGGCGGTGTGTGGATTGTCCTGCAATATTCATTTATTTATTTTATATCGTGATGAAACCCGCGGCTTAATTGACTCCAGACGTATTGACGAGTTCTTTCCCAATGTTTCATCATCATCATCATAATAATATGAGCTACAACACGTTGACAGCTGAACATAAGCCTTAAACTTAAGCCATAAAGACTTCTTGAGTGATCGGTCGCATGCTCCTTGCATCCAACGACTTCCCGCGTCCTTAATTAAGTCCTTATTTGCTTGAATGGATTATAACTAAGTAAAACTTCAGTTTAATAAAATTCCGTCTACCTAGTTAACTTGATTAGAGTATATGTATGTATACATAAACACCGTTCTACTCTAATAACGCTTCACGCTGCGCGGGCGCCGCTTTTGTAACGACAATATCATGTGTCCGTCTGTTTTCTAACTATATGCGTTTTGTTTTAACACAATTTTCAACCGGATCTCTCTATATGCCGATTTGTGCTTTTTAATTGTTAATTACCTGCAGTTTGTAGTCTAGTTTTGTATTTTTCAGTGCTTAGAGATGTATTATTCTGTTGTTAATGTGTTAAATATGGTAAAAAGTGAGTAAAATTACTTTACTCTTGATTTTTTTCTTCTCGAATTACCTAAGCATTGCTGAGCGTAATAATGTTCTAATATACATAATGTTTGGTTTTTCTTTTGTTTTATTTTAACAAATTAACTAATTGTGGTATGCCTCAGCGGGACGACTTTCTTTTGAATTTTAAGTAGTTCTATTTCTAATTTTGCTTTTATATTTTTACTTATTTTAATTTCATTTTTAGTAGTGATATTGACTACTAATTTAATAATAATATGCTTACATAACATAATGAGAATAGAAGAATTAAAAACATTTAAATCAACAACACAATCTCATCTCTAATCTAAAAGAAGAAACAATTTACAAAACGAATTCTGCATCTGCGTGCGCCCGCCCGCGCAATGCGGAAGCCCCGAGCCCCGACCACAGTTACCGCTGACTGACAGACAGACACAACTATACTTGTATATCTAAACCCTGGCTTCACTCGCGTATTCGTTTAAATATTCCAGCTATTTTAGTCCAGTCCACTGATTGCTGTACTGATTCTAGTTCTATCGTAGTTAACATCATTATTTCTGCTTTAGCTGCAAGGTTGTAAACGTGCAAAGAGTTTACTGTTTTGACATGTATTCAATGAACGTTTCCCTCATCTTATCGGGAGACATTCAATATGGCGTAATGAAATTGTGTACTTTTAAAAACTCTGTTCTCTTTTTGAAATAATATATGTGAAGATTTATCCGACGATTACATACAAATAAAGATTTATACTTCCGCCATCCCCCTTTTTTTTTCAAATTACGTGGTTCTTATACCGAAAAGTACTCTATAAGTTTTTATTATTTGAACAAAATAAAAGAAAGCGATAAAATTACTTCACATTATATTGTTAAAGTTACAAATATATGACTATTCGGGAATTTGTGATTAAAATCGTATAAACAAAATATCGATAAATTACTCTTTGTCTCCCAATGTCACTAACAGTTGTTAATCGAGAAATAATAATGAAATAATAAAATATATCGGCGCCCATAAAAATAAATTTTATTACCAAAAGAAGATACGATCGCCACGGATTTTAATGAGCTTTCGACTACATCAATCAAGTCCCTTTGATATAATAGACTTGGGAAAACACTATTACAAATTATATTTACACTTTGAACCGCACAAAATGTTCTTGCAGTGAGATTTAGAACCTTTCGTAAAATAATGATGCGTTAATTGGAAGAAAGATATGTTAGGGGTGCCCCAGGGGTCCACTTTACGACCACTTTTGTTTACAACACACACTAATTTTAATTTTATTGCGTATGTATTTAAATTTATAGCAGGAACGTACTTTTTAGGGTTTCGTACCCAAAGGGTAAAAACGGGACCCTTTTACTAAGACTCCACTGTTTGTCTATCACCAGGCCTGGTACGTATCACGTGATAGCTAGACGGTTGAATTTTTCAGATGATGTACTTATTTCTGTTGCCGCTAAAACATCAAATACTAAAAACAGAATCTAATGGCATGGAACCATTCGTGCGCAAGTCCGACTCGCACTTGTTTTTTTTATACGCAATTAGATTTTTTCTGAAATCGTTATATCTTAGAAATAAATCATGTAGTAAATACGTCTAATACATTTAATGTAATCAGTAATCATGCTACCGTAAACAGATTGTTATCGTATAATAAATGAACGTTCCTTAGTGCCGGATATAAACATTAAAATACTTAAACTATTGATAGACAGGTAAGCAAATATTGTTTGTGTTGCTGTTCTAGTGGATCAAGGTAATCTTAGATTAGTTATCTCAAGTAAATCTCTAATGGAAGGATAATAGTGCAGCGTGGGAAACTGTAAAACACTTTCATAAAACTATTTTAATATCTTAGCTACAATCAAGCGTCAAACTTCGATCAAGACGCTTGAGACTTGAATGTCTCTAGTATTATGAAATCAATATATTTATTTGAATCTACAGTTTTATCAGTCATTAAATTTTCAAACAACATTACGAGTATGTTTGTATTTCATCCCAGGCTTTACAATCTTGATACATAATATCTTTATATTTTTATTTATTGGATTACTTGCATGTCCTGGGTCTTGCGCCGGCGCATTGACTCCTGTGCAGCGGTTGGTGTCAGTTTTTTCCCTGCAAAATGTTACTGGACCGGTTGACTTGCCTATTATGGCAGCAACTAGGAAATGCCTGATGTACCATCACCCTCAATTATCACGAAGAAATGGAGTAGTAAGTAAGTGTACGGGATACATAGATCGTTTGTTTTGCTTACTTTTGTGAGAAAATAAAATAACAACAATAATTCTTCTATTGCATTTCTCAAGGAATTCGTTTTTCTTTTCAAGCATCATCTACTTTTACATGTGAGTATGCTTCATTTTTGAAGTAGTTTTTATTAAGTGGTCTTAATGAGAAATAATAATATTGGGAAGTAATGTTTTTGAGAAGTGGACGATGTGGGAAGTGGTCATCCTGGGAATCGATAAATATCATAAACTGATAAATATCATTCAGCGATGTGGTCATTATGGAATTAAACGCAATTGAAGACTGATCCAATTTGAGGGTTATAGTATCTGGAATATGTATAACATAACAACTTAACATAGCTTCTGATGGCCCTCAAACAATCTTTACAAATTGATTATCGAGGTAATTTTTCGATAATTACGTCTTATCATGTTTGTGCACCATTTTATCTACAATGCAACGATTAGATGACATCATTTAGGACTGAAGGAAAAAAACGGAATTAAAAACGAGTAATATTATACTTGTATTAAACGAGTAGGTATAATGTTTAAGTTTCGAAAACACCATCTTACATTTTCATAAATGTTTTACGACTTTTTTTTATTTACCTTGTTTGAAAGCGTGTTATTTTGGTAAAAAAAGTTCTTCTAACTAACTGTCCTTGTGTCCCAACCCAATGTAACCGCTTACTGCGTGCGCGCAAGTAAACCCAGCGCGACCGCGGGCAGCCCGCGCGTGCGCGACACGCCCTAGGCTAATTGGTGTCGCCTGTCCAGGAATGCTTGGTAACGGTGGTGCCGACTCCATCCTCGTTGCTGTACCCAACATGGAATGAAAAAAACTAGCGCTGTTTACCTATAAAATGTTAAAAAACTTAGGAATCTGAGACTACAGCAATGACAGTTGGTTAGCATGAGGATTTAATAGGAAGGTAAGTATAGTTCGAAAATATATTAATTAGACAAAAAATAGATCAATTAACATAAACTTTTAGACGGCTTCATAAAACATAGCTCAGAACAATTTGAAACATCGTGCTGAGGACATTCCTTATTTAGGCATTGTTACACTTGTAGAACACATCTTAGAAGTTATTTTTTTTTATCGTTTTTTTATTCTTTGTAGTATTGCTTTTACCTAAAAATAAACTTTATTTGGTTGCGAATATAAGTACAATTTTGAAGTTCAAGTTCATGATGAAAGTTTAGCTAAGCAGAATAAATAATACCTAGTTGGTAAAAATCTAGAGGAGGGTATATAATAGACTACATAATTTACTAGTCGCTTAAGCATTCGCTGTTTTTTTTACTCGAGCCCCACTTCAAACATTTGCCTGTTTTGTACCATTTGTAAGAACATTACATTGAAGTCCTCGAGGAAATGCTCTGGTCTATACCTACTATAAGTACCTCAGTCAAATAAATAAAATGTTTGTAAACAACAATGGACCATTCACGATTCATCTCAAGAATTTACAATACGCTACTAATTGTCTAAAATCTCACAACAAAAATTTTATTTCTGGTATTTCTTTATCTCTACATCATACATACGTAACCATATCTAACCTTTAGAAGTTCAAAACTAATTTTCGGGGTCGTTGGACTCTTTAATTGCATATAATTTTAACGTTTTGATCGAGATTGTTAAGACATCTTTTAAACTATCTTTCTACCTTCAGTAGTTAGGCTTGGCTTGGCCTGATCACCGATCAGTGGGCCTGAATAAGTCTTTGCAGTTATATTTTAAATACTATGTCTTTGATAAATGATGCTTAAAAATCTTTAGACCGATAGTTTTTGATAGGTTTGACCACTATCACACAGGTGTGACCCCATGTTACTTACCATCAGACATGCCTGATGGTAGGTGAAGATAAGGTCTAAGATGTAGCACGCTTTCCTAGAAGATACCTATTCACTCGCGACTTGAAGAATCCCAAATTGTACACGTCAGGAAAGACAGACGCAGGCAACTGATTATATTCCCCTTGTTCTACGAAGGAATATTGTAGAAAAACTCTGTGCGTTGTGTCTGGGATTTTCATGAAATTCCCTTTATTATGAAAATCCCATATTTACGAACGCAAAAAAACATTTGATAGTCTTGGCCGTAAGGAACTTCGGTCAGCCCTAGGTCAGAGATAATATTTATTAAATAGTAGGTAATTTCAGAAAAGGCCATTGACGCAGAGCTTTGTTATAATAAGTTATTACTTTTGGTGTCGTCGAAGTTTGCGGACATCATGAAAACATCATTATATTGAAGTATCTATTAATAATGTTGGAAACAGCTAGCAAAGGTGAAGAACGTCGTTATTCAAGAATTACGAAGTGGGATTATTTTAACTTATTGATTTTATGTTTTAGTTGAGTTGAATAAAAATTACCTCTTTTAAGGTAAGTGCGTAAGCAGCGAAGCGAAGCGGAGCTCCTCGTATATTATCTATCAAA
This sequence comes from Idaea straminata, assembly GCA_951213275.1. Taxonomy (NCBI): domain Eukaryota; kingdom Metazoa; phylum Arthropoda; class Insecta; order Lepidoptera; family Geometridae; genus Idaea; species Idaea straminata. The sequence goes on from OX577849.1 coordinate 14,082,984, forward strand.
AAGGATTAGCTACGTTAGAATTCTGTTGACTTGACGTAAGATTTGTAGACATTTTACAATGATGCTCGTCGGTGTGATTTCTAAAATCTAAATTTTCTAAAAGCGAAATTTCTAAAATACTTTCGTAGCGGAAGCCTACGTTATAACGGCGTTATCTGTATGCCAAATTTAGCCCGACCCGTCCATTGATTGAGCTGTACGTTGATTTATAAGTCAGTCAGGACTTTGAATTTTATGTATATCGATATATTTTACAGTTATTATGACATTGTTACATTATAGTTGGTGCTAAGTTTCACAATTAGAGCCTCCTTAACGCACTTATTGAATAAGGACCAAGTACCGTACCATAAATATTTGTTCTGTTAAAGGGCTTTTTAAACGTTTACAAATTAGTTAAACATACATACTGGCCGCCTTTCGCGGTTTTATCTCGTAAGTCCCGATCTCGTGAGAATATCTTGGTAAAAAGCCTATGATATTGCCCGGGATTTAATTTACCCTCATTCCAAGTTTCAGTAAAATTGATCCAGTAGTTTCAGTGATTTTTAAATTACAAACAAACAACAAAATCGATTAAAAGGAAATAGGGCATAAGCGACATTTTTGTCAAAAATGACTTTTGAATGCCATTCTACTCTTATAAATAAAAAAACCAATTAATGCTTTCATTTTTCTCGATTATAAAGCTGTTTTCATTTTTACGTTACGATAATAAATAAGAAAGTTGTGACCATTTTTCTGCAATTTGGTTTTTGGCGGTTATACCCTATTTCCTTTTAACCGTCGAAATCTTTTTATAATTTTAATGTAGTTTTTATCTGTAACCGAATTCAAAAAAGGATATATTATTATAGAACAATTCGTCACGTATTTGTCTAAAGAATATATTTTTTAAATAAACTTTCAGGGTGATTTCCTAATAAAAAATGCAGAAAGACGTTGCGTGCCCGATTTGACAACAAGTAAAACATCTTTTTTGCAAAAGTCATTACCCTAGCCAGGCACCGAACCTCTTAATTTTGCAAAAAAAAAAAACTATTGAGCATGAAAAACTTTCGCAATCATTTATAAAATTAGAATGTATATTTATTAATTTGTTGAATTGATCTAACGGATAAACCACTAGATTTTTCAAATCTCCGTTGCTTATCTAATCTACTTTAAATTTCAATCAATGTCATAAAACTAAGTAAATAACATGAATATTAACTCTAAATATTATGTAAAACTAGATAAAGATTTATATATCCAGTTTACCAAATAAATTATCAATTAAAATTCATTTAAAACATATTTAGAATTCTGTTTGATGGAGTTTGAACATGACACTTTCCCCGGTACGAAGCCAGTAGAAAAACTGGAAAGTTTTCACGGGAAATTAAATTGAAATTACTATTTAATTATACTGAGGATGTCGCTTAATGTTAGCAAATTGCCGACTTTGATTGTGCATTTTTATACAGTGAAATGGACTGAATCAGCCAACGGTTATCGGACTAAAGTAAAGAAACAAAAAAAAACATATTTTTTTTCATTTTAGAGATTATAGTTATCGGTCTCCTTTATTCTCTATTTCTCTTACGGTTTTTCGTTTTACGTTTTCGTAACGCGTTACATTTCTTCTCGCAACCCAAAAATACGTGACTAAGAGAGAACCTTCTCTTTTTGAAAAGAGGAGGTTCTGTCGGTTAAAACACGATGAACGGCAACGGATTCACGGAATAGTTGAACCATCACTCTGGATTCGAAAATTCATAATTACAATAAACTTAATAACCCTTAAGAGGTTGGATTAGCAACATCACTACATAGTATAAAACATGCGTTATAAATTATGACGTATTCGTAACGTTACATCCGTCATTTGGTTTTTGCAACTTCACTTCAGACAAGAAAACTTCCGTAAATAGTCCGTAACTATAAAAAAATGCTCGGCTATAGATAAAATAAATTGATCAATTTCGTTTTACGACATAACTTTTTATATAATAAAAACAAAGCATTCGGATTAATTTTATTTTTATCATTTTATGAAGATTTTATGAGTGTTTCATTAATTTGATAGCTTTAGGAAGTCGCTAATTACTTAATTTATTGTGTTCATTTTTGTTAAAATTCGACCAGACAAATGACATAAGACATAACACAGATTTTTTGTATTAATAAAAGTCTTTTAGGCAAACTGAGTTATTTTAAGTTGATGTTTAACTGGTCTTGAAGTAAAACTTAACTATTCCAAATTTTCGCAAAAACATCCGAAGAATGCCTGCCGTTGCTGGGCGCACCACTTCTTGATGGTTCTGTAACAAACGTCCAAGAATCCGCAAGTTTAGGAAGTGTTATGTTCGTCTACTCAGATAGGTGCACATTATGTGCGCTTGCTTTTCTCAGGTTCAGTCTTTACGTCCCGTGGTTTACGTATGTGTTAATATTGCGCTCACGTGTTCTTCTTTGGGAATATATCCAGATGCTCCTGAGGGATCTATTTTAGTCATAGTTAATTTTATAAATGCCTTAAATTGTGTCTGGCGAAAGAATGATGGCCTTAGGTAAGGTACTGAGCGTATACAAAAATATGATAAAATTCTCCGTTTTTGTAGATGACGATTAAATTGATAGTATTTTGTGTACTCAGATACTAAAATATATAAGCAATTAAAAAAGTCACGAATTTTTCATTTTCAACATCAACATCTGACTCAATTACACATATTATACGAACTTTAAGAATCTAACCTCCTTGCAATCAAACAATTTATTTATCTCACATAGAAACTAGCGCCACCGCCACTTCTAGATACATATGTCGGCGAAAGTGAGAGGTCGTCGTCACATGCGCAGACGCAGACATGCCGTATGTCAAACTATCTGAGTTATGACATAAAACGTAGAGCTAGCGCCCGCGCCGCCTCGCGCCCTCTTTGATGTCCCGTTCCTATAATTAAATATTTTATCCTTCTTGCTGTTTACTGTTCAGATACTATTCGTAATAATCAGTTGTTTTGTTTGTTGAGTAATAAATAACTTGATTTATTTATTGAAACGTTTTTAGAGTATTTAATTTTAAACATTAGGAAGAAAACATGTCAAATTAAATTATCATATTGATCATAGCACAGTGTAGCGGCGGCGATGTCGTTAAGAGTCCATCCCGTAGAAAATATCACAATAAAAAGTAGCCTAAATTACTCCCAATGATATAAACTCCCCCTTAAACCAAGTTTCATCAAAATCTGTTATGTTCTGATCTGTTCTGTAAGTCCGGAGATAATCCATTAAAAATATACATCCAAACATCTAATAGATAAAATAACTATTTCTATATTTAATCCAACTGAATACCAAGAACATAAATGTTTACAAGTGACAGACAGAAATTGCGTAATAGAACCGGACTGTTACTAAACACTTGTATGTGGTCCCATAAAGGCAGAGTCGAATGCAATAGGTGCTAAGTGGTAATAGTAGAGGTATGCGGGCTTAGTGATTGCAAAAGGAAAAGATTTAATATGTCAAGAAACGGAATAGCCCCTAGTGCAGCTTAGACGGCATCGTTACTACCATTAGGTAAGGTAGTGTTCGAACTCGGACTTATCAATATATGTATTAAAATAAATTGTATTCAACAATTATCACTGCTATGACGTCTTCCAAAAAATGATAAATATGACTGACTAGCAGTGGTCCGCAGTTTCACCCGCGTAACTCCCGATACCGTAGGAATATAAAGATAAAAGCCTATGTTATTCTTAAAAGTTTCATTAAAATCGGTCCAGTAGTTTCGGAGCCTATTCGTTACAAACAAAAAAACTTTCCTCTATTATAATGTAGATTGGGATACGACCACGTGGCTGCACAAAAAGTTTCAAGATTCTTTGGTTTGATTTTTCCTCTTTCTTTGTTCGTCGTCGGCTTTGTCAATCGTCTTTTGTTTCTGTTTAGATCGTCCTTTACTTCAGTTTAGATCATCTCTTGTTTTACGTTCAGATCGTCTTTTGTTTCTATTTAAATCGTCTTATTTTGTTTAAATTTAGGTGCTATTTGTTTCTGTTTCGATTGTCTTTTGTTTTTCAATAAATAACGTTAAAGCTAATATTATAATATACCCAAAACTGCGATGGCTGAATAAATGAACTACGGGTATCTTATAGACCGCAATAAATGGAAGGATGTAGATAGGCCTTACCATTTGTGACAATTTTAGCTCTTAAACATAAATAATTAAATGTAAAGAAAGCTGACTTGGCCAAATGAAGTCAAAGGTCGTAAGTGTAACTCGGTAAGTTTTGGGAAAAAATGCGGCACGCTAAGAATATTTTGTAAAGGTTTTCTTTTTCATAGACCACGTCCACAATCCACCTGTTCAACATAAAAATCGAATGACTGTTAAATAAGAATTAAAACATAAGTGTCATGTTTCTCACGGAATAGTAAAGTCGTTGTCGTTAAATTTAACGATTACTGTTGTATGTGTAGCTGATACATAATGAGATCGTAACATAATTATGTCGAAATTAAAAAAAAAACGTGCGATACTATCTTATTTTATTTTATTGTGACGACTTCTGCTATCTGCTTCTGCTTGACACTACCTATTTGTTTTAATACAACATAAATAAATAAGGTTTCATAAATAAAAGAGGAAGTGAAACTTTCTAATAAGTATATATGAAAAATGTTGTCTACGCCGGTTGACGTTAAAGTTAATATCAATAAAATAATTATATTCAATAAGTAAATAAAGCTTTCGTTTGCCGTTTCCCGTAATTTCTATAATAATTTGAGTAACGTTCTATAGATCGTATCGTACTTACGTTGCGCGTGCGCAAACAGAATGCGCAGCGAAAGTTTATATTGTTTGACAATTACGTACTTTGAAACGTGCATATCTCGAATTTTAATTGATTTTTCAATTTGGAAAGTTAATCCTTTTTGAAATTAAAGGCTTACAATATATATGGTTTTGGGTTTAATATTAATTGAAAAAGTATACCATGTATTTTTAAATTACATATCTAATCTTTAATTTTGCTTTGTTTCAGGTAAATTTCTATACCTACTTATATACTGATTCTGCTACAAGTTAGCACAGAATAAGTAAGTATTTCTACAAATAAAAAACTTAGAATTTCCTATAAATAGGTTCAACTTCAACCAGTTTTCTTCAAAGATCACTTCCTAAGTATCCAATAAAGGTATCGATTAAAAATAACTACGGAATGAAAACCGTAAGTTCCTTGATGTTTTAAAGAGCAATTGACGTGGCGAGCTAGAGGCACGGACGTGGCACGCGAAGCAAAATATTTTTTTTTTCAACTAAGACAAGCTTAGATTTACTGAAATCGATATTTACCAATGTTGCTGCAAGTGGCCCTTAAACTATTCCAATAAAATGAATAATCATGAAAGCAACCTAACGTTGATTTTGAACGTAGTTCGTCGATTTTAATTTTGACAATATGGCGTTTGGTTGGAGCACTGGTGAATTTTAATGAATGTCATGTCTTTAGTTTAACCTTTGCGCCGCGTAGTCTGTTCAAATGCATGTCCGCGCCTCACGCCTCTACTACGTATCCTACCTCATCAGAACCTGATAATTTTCACTAAGATGAGGATTTCCTATCGACTTTCGTATACCTTAGTTGATCGATCAACATTTAAGTATGTATGGTATGTCGCGGCGTTGAGTCATCAGGGAAAAGTGTGCGGAAGTCATCTCAGTGGGAAAGTAACCAGCCCTGAATTCCGGGCCCGTTAAGTTTTAGGAAAAGTACTTTCTTTTCATTCTTTTTCTCGGTAATAGTTGTTTTGGACCAAAAAATGAATCCTAGATATGTTACGAAATTTCCTGTCATCTGGTAAGGCAATCCTCACGGACAGTTCTTTACCGTCCAAGAGCCTAGTGTAATGCATTTAATGGTCTTCACCAACTTTCCTGCCCGCTAAAGGACGGATTTCATTGGTCAACAAATAACAAGTAAGCTTGGATAATTCAAAATGGCCAATCAATAAATCTTTCAGTAAATACGTTGGGAAATTTGTATGTAGTAAAACAGGAGAATGTTTAGTTTAATAAAATCAAATTAATAAAGACAGTCGATAATGAATTAAATCGTAAGCTCGTCTGAACGTTTTATAACACTTTTACTTTATGATGATACCTACTAAATACAATGATTTAGCAAAAAAACTAGCGTCTTGTCTACGAGTTATTCAACTTTCGATGATTAAGATAAGTAACGGTGTGAGAAAGATTAGTACAACTACCTTGAAGCTGTACAGAGCGTTATTTCGACGGGAAGGAAAAGCTTCTTTCTGCCCGCCAAAATTATAATCTAACATAATTTTTGCATAATCGAACTAAATTTTGCAAGATATGCAAATGGTCCAAGACATTTTTTTCGAAGGTGGTATAATTTCAACCCATTTCAATAAAAAATGATTAAATTCTTAAAAAAAAAATTCAAATTCAAATAATTGAAGATTTCGTGTATTTTTTAACCCAAATAAAAAATATAATAAAATCAGTTTCTTAAAATGTCGAATTGCAGATCGAAATGTTTTCCTCGTGGTCCATCGTTAAAGAACATCATTTCTAATCTTCTAAATAATAACCTTACTTCGTTTTGAAACAACCCTTTGAAACTAATTAATTGATTATTTTTAGGGCTCAAAAGGTCTGTCTGTCCGTGTGTCACCACCGATTATCTCAAGAGCGGGTGGACCTAACAAGTTTAAATTTATACCAGACTAGCAGCGCTTCGCGGTTTCACCCGCGTAACTCCCTATCCCGTGGGAATATCGAAAAATAAAGTAGTCTATAGCCTTCCTCGATAAATGGACTATCCAACACAAAAATAATTTTTCAATTCGAACCAGTAGTTCCTGAGATTAGTGCGTTCAAACAAACTCGTCAGCTTTATAATATTACTAGCAGCGCTCCGCGGTTTCACCCGCGTAACTCCCGATCCCGTGGTAATATCGGGATAAAAAGTAGCCTATAGTCTTCCTCGATAAATGGACTATTAAACCCAAAAAGATTTTTTCAATTCGAACCAGTAGTTACTGAGATTAGCGCGATCAAACAAACAAACAATCAAACAAACTCTTCAGCTTTATAATATTAGTATAGATAGTCTATATACTGAGGTCTATGATCCCTATTAGGTTTATAAAAATCAAGGTCCTGGGTCAACACGATAAAAAGATATGGGGGAAAATTATAATACCAGCAACAATTATTATATTTGAGGCGTGAATTTTAACCTTCCGCGCCAAAAAAGCCTCTGTAGCATACAATACTAATAAACCTCTGTAATTTATTGTTCTCTGAACCGCACAGAGTAAACTTTCAATTTGCACATCATTAATCACAAATACAGACAGAAAAACAAACCGCGTTAATTGTGTTGTTCCGGTTCTAACTAGATCGTATCTATTTAATGAATTACTTACCTACTTGGGTTTTGACAAGAGGGGAAATTATTTAACTCATTACTAGCTGCGTCCCGCTGTTTTATCTGAGAAATGAGGTGATGAGATGACTTTGGAAATTATTTGAAAAACCTTAACCCTTAATTTACCCGTTACGTCCCTGGGACTCCTTTCAAAGATTCAAACTTGCATAAAACTTAAAGAATCGCGATTTGGATTTCGTGCGTTTCAGTACCTTCATTTAGTGGTGCGCCGATAGTGAAGTCGACCGGTCATGTGCGTGCGCATCCTGCGTCGGTGAGTATCAAGTACCGTGGAGTCCGTGGGACTCCACCGGGTCATTTACGTTACAGAAATATGATGTTAAATTTGATGTTTTTTGCATTTATTATCGTTGTTTTTTATATTTTAGATTCAAAATAGCTTATTTCTCAAGACGGGCGATGAATTTAATGGACCAAACGTCGCAACCTTCTTAGAAGAGTGACTAGCCCTTGACGGTGAGGAGTTCAATGCCGAATCAACAGAAGGACTGTCTTTACCTCAGCAAACAGACAATTTAGAGCCCGAAGGTTGGCTGTTAGTACAGAAGATGACTGCAAAAAATCTGAGCACGACACATAGTCTGGGTTACCAGAAGATACAGGTGTTAAAGATAGATAGGTTATTCTAGAAAGGTTTATGTTCAATGTTCAACACAAAAGGCAAACTTTAGACGCTGTCATTTTTTTATTTTCTTAGAATATTGTGCCATTATCATTATTTTTTTATTTTTTAGGATGTAGAAAATTAGATATCACACTTTTCTTTATGCTTTGATTTTTTAAATTAGAGTCTTAGTTTAGGTTTGAAAGTTGTTCCATATTTTTTTTAAGATTTTCGTAGTTCTATTGAAATATTATTTTATTTTAGGTAATATTCAATAATTATAACCAAATGTTAATAAGAACTGTTTTCTAGAATAATAAACAATTATAGTCATTGATTGAATCATTCCTTTTTTGTTTTATTTTCCAAAAAATTGCCAATATTTTAAAGGGAGTCCCACGGACTCCATGTGGGTGTTTAGGTGATTTTTTTTCACCAGGTTAATTAAGGGTTAAAAAGTACGCGTTAGTAAACTTAAGTAGGTACCAAACCTCTGTGACATATCTGCCGTCTGCGATGCATGATGGTTCCGGGTCCGATTCCCGCTTCTAACAAATATATTATGAGTATAATATATTTAAAATATATATTATTTCTAGTTTGTATAATAAATATAATTTTTATGAAAATATTAAAACATGTATTTTATATTTTAATATTTTCATAAAAATTATATTTATTAAGAGGAAAGGTTACCGGCGCTCTCTCCATACAAACGTAGTTTGTTTTTTAAATCTTAATTTGTATGATAATTAGAAAATGAAAAAATCCAAAACATAGGGGCATAGTCATGACCGTTATAGGTTTTATGCAACAAAAATATTTGTGCTAGTGTCATTATCCAGGGACGAAACAGTCCACTACGTTTGTATGTAGATAGCGCGGGTATCTTTCACTTTAAAGATCAATTAAATTAATATAAAATTAAATAGGTATAATATAAACTATATAAAATAAAGTATATAAGTGTGATTCTAACCGTTGTTTAGCCACCATAATACAAGCCTAGTTGGTTACCTTGTTGCTAGATGGCGCTATGTCTAATCGGCTGCGATATTTATTTACCAATTGTTTTTCTTTTGGAATAAACCCTTGACGAATAAAATCTAACATTGAACCGAATGTTTTCAAATTATCAAACAAAGAAGAGCAAGGTTAAATAAAACATTAAATTCGACCTTTTTGGTTAATTATTTCCTTTTAATTCTTCTACCATTCCTTATGTTTTGTTGTAATTAATTAGTTAATTATTGTGTAGATGCTTACCTTAAAAACATACAAAACATTATTTAACTGATAATAAACGCCACCACTGAATCTAGTCAGGTGATGTCCGCCGAATGACGACTGACATCCGACTGAATAACGTCTGAACTAAATCTCGTTCCAAAAATAATTACGTTTTATTTGTTATCTATATGCAAAAAGAAATTCTTTCAAATAACACACAGTTGTTCAATAACTTTATATTTATAACTTACTGATGTTGTAACACTAAATGACGTATGACGTACGACTACATGACGTCTGAACGAAATCTTGCTTCATACGTCAGAAATAAATAATGTTTCATTATTTTATTTGTAAACTCTACGCAAAAAGGAATTATTTCTTACAACACATTAGTTGCTTATTAAGTTTATTTTATTGCCTACTGATGTTACAACATTTTTATAATCCCAGTTACTATAATATACATACAAACATCAATATTTAGTAGTTGTATATGTAACACGCTCTGATATAAATAACACATCGAAAGTAAGTTTCTAATTAACGGAAGCCCGTTCGAGATCGAAAGTGGTTGAGGGCGCATTTTTACATTTTCACATGCGCAGGAGCATGCGTGCAAGGTCAACGACCGAACACGCGGGAAAAGTGGAAAATGGAAAACCGGGCCCGATTAGAAAATACTGTTGCAATGTCGTTAAATCATGGTTTATCTGATTCAATTACAACGTAGCGGTAAATTATAGGCTCCATTTTTCCTCTCGTAAACAACGTTTCTCTGGACACGTCAAATTGGATTAGTTCTTATCGTTTTGAAAAATATTTTATGACGTAAGTAGAGTAGGCTCTTTATGTTGTTGCGATAGGGTGACGTTTTATTGACGTCCGATTGAATGACGACTGTGTCCGTAGTGCAAGTTTTTTAGCATACTAAACGATTAGCGTTTAGTTCACGTTTGTGTAAACCTGAAAGTTGTATTTGCATAGCTTTGCAATATTCAATTATCAACTTTTCATACATTTTACGCAAATGTGAAGTAGGTATACGAAACAACTCGCACTACAGGTTCTGAACGAGGTACGTCCTTTTATTGAAGTGAGTTAATACGCTCCTTTTGTGCCCTAAATTCACTACCTATTAAGTATCTAATTACTCAAAAAACATGAAAATTAAAGTCTGATTACAAAAATTAGACCCCCCTAAGTAAAAAATGAAGACAAGACTTTTTTCCCATCTGGGTCCTTTCCCATAAACCAATTTTAGTCAACTACAAATTGTATTGACAAGGCATTTACATACATCATTTTTAAATTACAACCTACAGATTTTTACCGCATTTTTATTGAGAGAATGGACCCAGTCTGTGGTAACTTAAATTAGTGTCACGCAAACAGATTTAATTATATATGTCACATCCGTGGACTTGCCACGCAATGTATACTTCGTATACTGAATATTTTTGTCGTCAGAGGAAATAAATTGTTAGTTTAAATAAATTTTATACCAGTTTTAAACAACCATCAACCATTTAACTAAAAATATTGAGCACTGGCAGTGCATCGCGATTTCACCCGCGTAACTCCCGATTGGGATAAAAAGTAGTCTATAATACTCCCAACTAATCAATTTATCCTCATGCCAAGTTTAATTAAAATCGGTCCAGTTGTTTCGGAGCCTTTTTAATGCAAACAAACAATCAAATATTTCTGCTTTATAATTTTAGTGTAGATAAGGCTACCCAAAGCAATTTTTATGTTATTCAAGATGTTGGTTGAAATATTTGAAATAATTCAACGTAGTAAATATTTCAACGTAGACTGAACCTATTTCGATTTATTTTATTTGCAAGCTATATTAACATTGGTATGTTAAGAAAGTTAATTTTAAACAAAGCTTTTCGCGATTATCATGCGGCGCACACCCATCAATCCAGGTTCAACAAACGCATCACATTGTCATGCGGTGCGTGGTGGTCGGCGTGCGGACAGACCTATCGTTATTTTCTGCTAAATAGTGCTGGTAAATATTAACTTATTATAAAACAAGCCTGCCCGCCCGCGTCGCTTCTGTTTATCTAAACGCGATAAACTCGCAAACTACTTAACAAATTTTTACAGGGTTTTTACTATGTATGTATGATGTATATGGGCTTTTTCCTGCAACTAGACTTTTTTTAATAGGGTCCTTTTTGCGTGAGGATGGAGTAGGCTTGCCCAGTACCTATTACCCTCTCAGCTTAGTCGACCATGTCCAGAGGAGAGAACATGTCAAATAATGTCAATACTTCTGGAGCCAACTAAGCCGCGGGTTTCATCACGATGTTTTCCTTCACCGTAAGAGCAATGTCAAGGATTTTCACTAAGTACTTCATTAAGCACTAAACTAAGTCATGAGAAAGGCTTATGTAAAATTTTAGCGTAAATTGTCCCACTACTAAGAAAACCTATCCGTAACAACTTTCCAATCAGTTCCGTCCTGGGCTAGGTTTAGCCAGTCTGGGCTTTTTTAATTGCCTTAAGTATCCATGACTATGATTGTTCAAAATGTGTCTGAAGAAAATCCTAAACGTATTTTCCTTTGCTTACAAGTGCGAAGCTGGGATGGGTATTTAGCTGGTTTATAAATATGAATAATACAATGGAATACTATGATTTTTTATAATAACACTACATGTTATGTGTCTAAAGTCTAAACAAAGCCTATTCTTGTCGTCAAAATGTCAAGGAAAACATTTTGAGGTCGAACCTGTGACTAAGTACGTCGTCCTCAAAAAGTATGCGTTCATTCAAATATTTGTACAATATTTGACCCTCGGATCGGAAATCTACGAATTATAATACTACTATATAATACTATAGTGTTTAGACTATACTTCACGAGTAAATTTGTATCTAAATCTAAGGTTTAAATCTACATCTCGGACTATCCTTAAACCTCGTTTTGGAATAAGGGGGCATATGGCAGAGGATAATATAATCTAAGAGGATAATCTTAATCCCTTAGATATCTTCTTGTATAAACAAATAGTACACCAAGTAGGTACCAAACGTAACTGTATACGACAATAGTCGTGTTTAATACTTAGATTTAAAAGCCAAGGTCGAGAGTGTCAACAGATCACGAATCGATTCTCAAAATTCCATTCATTCGTATTTACCAACAGTACTTTACGATTATTACAATGCAGTAAGATTTCGAATTAGACATGTGTTTGAGGATTATGGAGATTTTGAATATTAAATTAGTTAAGAGAGAAGATGTTTGGAATCATATGGGTTCAGTAAGATTAAAATCATTCGTGATAAAATCTGTTTTATCAATTTTTGTAGTTATTTCAATGAAGGTTGAATCAGAAACCAAAAAAAGTGTTATAGAAGGTACTTGGTGCTAAACGAGAAATAAATTTGATTAACCAGTATAAAAAGCTAATTTTAGTACCAAAAGATTAAATCGCCTTACTGTTATTTTTATTATGTTAACGGTATAAGTTGAAAACAATTGAAAACTAATGAAATAAAATTTGATCAAATCGGGAACTTAGGGGATGGGTTCGTGTCTTTCCGGTAACTAACCCATCATTCCTGCTTTCTAGCTTTAATAGCTTTGTCTATTGGATAGCTATTAAATCTACCGATCGATTACCTAGATACCAAGACAAACCTAATTAGACATTTGTTTAGCTAATTAATTGTAAGAAATTGTATATGTCGTTTTTAATAAAAAGAAAAAAACATGTTGCACTCGGGGACTGCCGCGGTAAAGCTATTGCATCGTGCGAGCTTCGTACAGTCGTACCATATACATACACGTTAAGCGAACGCTCGGCGCTCGGCCGAGCTACATGGTAGGCGGACATAGTAGGCGGATAGTGGGCGGTGTTAGGTTTTATTTTCGTTACGGAATTTCTTGATACGGTCGCCGCGCTCAAAGCCCGCGATAAAAGCTTTTCAATAGCTTAAAAAGATTACTTTTTTTTCATTTGTAATACAGCTAAAAGTTTTTCTTCTATTCTAAGGTTTTCTTTATAAAAGCTGCTTTTAAAGGTTTTGATTTTTAAACTGTTCTATTGAAGGTTTTCCTACCGGTAAAGGGAACCCTAAAATTAGACTTCTTTATGAGAGAAAGTTAAGAATTCTCTCGCATCAATAGTTATGTAACATTGGTACTGAACTAACGTGTTTTATGTTACATTAGCATTCATAATTACATATTTATTACTGTTTTATGTTATAATTTAATGTCGTTCTCTTAATTTATGCGTTGAAGAATTAAGTTATATATTTTTTGCATTACGAAACTTAGTTATTCTACGGTGAGAAGGTTCAAAGGTGAAATTTCAATGAAATAGATATTTCGACAGATCCTCTTTTTAATTAGAAATTTCTTTTAGAATAAACCTCTTTGTACATTAGTTAGACATTAATAATAAAAGATTCATACATTAAACATAAAGAAAAATCTACGAAAACAATACAATTTTAGTGAGTTGTTGAAAAATTAAGACTGTTAAATTCGTTACAAAAGGGATCTATTATTAGATGTTTCTTTTTTTTATAGATGAAACGGGGTTTTTCGTGTTTTCATCCACAAAAATATTTGTGTAAATCGTGTTTCTTTAATAAATACTAACGTTATTATTAAGTATCCAAACAAAAGTCATCTAAAAATATATACTATTTTGACGACTTTAGATCAAAAACCAAGGCCGTCAAAACCGCAAAAACTGCAACAATTTCATGGAACAGGTCCCAGATCGGATGTTCTAAAAACAAACATCCTTTTTTACGTTATCAGTAAGGAATGAGGCCATCGACTCAGTACGCCTTATGTGGGCATATCGGAGATCTAATAGCGAGTTAGTTGATGCAATTAAATGCAATTCGAGTTGAGGAGCGTCGCGGGCGCAAGTGAGTCAGGGACGTGCTGTTTTTACTTGAATGTACTGGTGGATAGAAAAGCGACTAAAAATAAAAATAATTAAGTGTGTTTCGACAAGGGTATTTTAAATCGAAAAGGGGTTACTGTAGACGTCTAGGCCAATAGCCAATGCCACGACTTTTCAAAAGTTTTTTATTACGAAAATTTTGAGTCCGAGTTTAGGGATTATTACAAACTACTGATAAATTAAATATTGAACAATAGCAGCATATTCACTCACATAATTTATGATCCTAAATATAGTTATTATCAGTATAAAAGTTATATTATTTCCAAGTATTAAACGTATCCTCAAATTAAGTTTCTTCAAAATCGGGCCAGTAGTTTCAGAACATATTCATAAAAATATATAGTTATAACATCAACGTTTCGGCTGAGTTACATTTGCCGAGAGCGGTGTTGGCTTAGTGGTAGATACCCCGACTTTCATTCTGAAGGTCGTGGGTTCGAATCCCAGCCGGCCGTGCACCAATGGAATTTATGTGCGCTAATTGACATTGCTCTTACGGTGAAAGAAAACATCGTGATGAAACCCGCGGCTTAGTTGGCTCCAGAAGTATTGACAAGTTCTCTCCTCTGGACATGGTCGACTAAGCTGAGAGGGTAGTAGGTGCTGGGCAAGCCTACTCCATCCTCACGCAAAAAGGACCCAATTAAAAAGAGTCTAGTTGCGGAAAAAAGCCCGTATGCATACATACATACATACATTTGCCGTGGTCGCTAGTAGCTACATAAAATCGTAAGAGTGTAGTCTAGATGATTATGTAGTCTATTACCTATTACCCAAATATAATAGAGAGATAAACAAACTATAAGTTAAATTTGTTCCATAAACAGAAATCTTAAAAAATAACTACAATACAGTTACAATATAGTAAAAAATCACTAGCAGCAGCAGGTAATAAATTAAATAATAACGCTTTTGTAACCGATGTTACAATGTAAACAATCGCATGGGAACGGCAGTCATGCGTCCGCGCAATATTGACGTCTGTGTCTGTTTGTGGTGTCTGCTTGTGTTTGAGATTTATTATTAATAGATAACTTCTGTAGGTAGTATATGAAATTCAAAGTCTTGACTGACTTACTGAAATATCAACGCATAGCTTAAAAACAGCTGGTTTTAGGGACCATAAATTTAAAGATTTTTTTCTTTCAGAAGTGTAGGTGGTGATCTTAGTGAATACACTAAGGATTTTTCGAAATTTCACCCCTAAGAGGATGAAATAGCGGGCGAAGTCGCGGTCACAAGCTAGTTGTAATGTACACAGGTCCAATAATATTTTTTCGCATATTTGCAAAAATATGGTAATCATCCAGACCAATTATTATAAATACAAAAGAAACTGTGTATATTTTTGTCTGTTACGTTTTCACGTCTAACAGCTGTACCACTTTTGAAGAATTTTAATATAGAGATAGATGAAACCTTCGAGAAGGATAATAGAATAAGAGTAAAATGGTTTATTTGAAAAGAATCACAGGACAGGACAAACATAGTTACAGAAGAAAAATTACACAAAAATTGACAAGGACATACTTTCCATCGCGATACCGGGCTTACGCAGGTGTAACCGCGGGGCGCAGCTAGCATTATTATGGATGCGAAAGTATTACCGTTGATCAATCAAGTCTAAACTACTAAAACTGATCTTGATAAAGACATTAGCGGTATTGTTATGGAATAGCGAGTGACACCGCGGGACGCAACTAATAAACATTATTCAATAAGTACAATTACGTTCGTAATCCGTTTAATAATTGTTTAGTGACGTGAGTTCCGATCGCGATAACATCTCGGTTTCGTTTGTAATCGATATGCGCGAGCGCAGCGCTTATAGCGCCAAACATTTCGCTCTCTCTATTGTCTCAAGTTATCGATGCTTATTTAATGTTGTATGTTGTTGTAACTTTTACTTTTATTATGATATCATTAATTTTTGTCTATTGTAGTTGTTAAGTAAGAGTTTGTATTTGGTTTCTTTCTTGTTTTTAAGTTATGTAATTTAATGATCGGCCTTCCATATCTCGCTATTCCTCTTTATGTGCGGAAAATATAATATTCACTATATTAGTTGCCTGCTTATGTATGTCTTTCCTGACATGTAGATTTTGGGGGTATTCAAATCGCTAGTAAATAGGTAAGCTTTAGGAAAGGGTGCTACATCTTGGTTGATCTATTAACAACGCTGATCTATCATCTATAAGCTTTTTTGACGTGTTAATACTGTAAACGTTCTTAAAATCGGTCACTTGCCAAAAAATAAAATATTAATTATTAATTAATCAAAATCTTGACTTATTATTTAGTTCTCCATAAAAAAAAACAAATGAAACACTTACTTCCACCCTTAGCGTCTTGGTGCAAGTAAGTTTTGTCATGTTGTCAATTAAATAAGTGCGAAACGTTCTTTCAGACGTCATCTAATCAATCCACTACGGGTCGCATAATTATAGAATTGATAGAGTATTATTTTGTTTATTCTAACTGTAAACTAGTTTAGAACAAAAAACATGTAGAACAATTTACCAACAATTATATTTTACTTTCATTATTTCGGTGACCAATTAGAATAGTTCTAAGTTATATTCTCACAATTTATGAAAATAACCGAGCCAGTAGGTTTGTCGGTCACGTATTTCCCAAGCATATAGTATAGTGAACTTGCCTAAGTATTATTTTCAACCTAAATAAAAAGAGTTCGTTCCTATCTATTCTACTATTTGTTATACCGATCGAAAAAAAAAATATCTGTAGAAGTTCTAAAATATTGAAGTTTTTTGTTAATTGTATTATTGTTCATTGGTTGCATTGCATGAAATAGTCACTAAGATCAGAGCTCAAGAAAAAATAACCTTGTTCGTATTTTAACGGTCTTGAAACCATAATTTTGCGTAGCATACGCATGACGTCGGCGCCGTTGCGCGCGCGCATCGATCGCGACGAATGACGCGTATTTTTGGCGCTACTACGGCCGTTGAACCCGCGTGTAGTGAAAGTAGCCTGCGGCGGCGCCACGCTGGCTGCGCGGACGCACCCCCCGCCCCGCCCTCATAGATTTCAGGCAACCCTTCATAAATAGATACTTATTCATATACTTTTCAGGTAATGAGATATATTAAGAAGTTCTTGATCACTCAGTTGACTTTTTACGATAATTTGATAATCTCTGAAAAGTTTTACGTCAAACAAAACTAAGCATAAAATACCAATCATAATTAATACTTCATAGCGAATCATACTAAATAGTCAGGTTTCAAAATACTATTTTTTTTGTAAACAAACCTATCAAGTAGCACCTATTGTTTGTGTGACAAATTAACAAGATAGTGAAATCAAACCTTGTCGGAAAAACGTTTTTTTTACTCTATTACTTCGCTCCAATTACCTAGAAAAACGTGTCATTAGTTCGACTCATTACGTCAAAACAGTGTAACCGCAAAACGAAACAAAAGCGCAACGAAATTAAGAGCAAAAACAAAACAATAAAAACATACCGTTGTTGCTTGGTCGAAAACCACAGAATTGTTGGACCACTTTTAGCCGACAATTAAATAATCCATTACACAATACTCGTAGACGGTTTTACTATAGACGATAACGACTAACGGCATCAAAATTATGACTTCAAGACTGCGCTAGAAAACAATATAGAATAAAATCTCATTTATTGTTTCATCTGTGTTGTTAAAAGTCTTAAAAATAATAAAATAAGTAAAACTAATTTCATACTTATATCGAACCTTACATTACACGAACATTTTGACGCTGCTGTGATATCGTCCTGTTTTTACCTGATTTAAAAAAAAGAGGTTCATAACTTAATTCAAGTTTTTAATTTAGTTGTTTAAACAAACCTAAAAAAAATATCATCAAAATAATGAACTTATTTTCATGATATTTTTTTTAGTTAATCGTTGACTCCCTTCGCCTTTCGAGCATCTCGGTCCTAGATCAGTCATCGTCAAAGACATCTAGATCATCACCGTTTAATCCTGGTTTTTTTAGAATCGCCACGAATGTATGCAAATAGCCACGTAATCGTACAACTACTTAGAGTACGGTTTTAGTTGATCGGTTACGGTTCACATAACTTACTCGAAGTGCCACTAGTCAACCATGCAAATATATGTCGAAAATGTCATTGATATTTCTACATCGGAATGAAACTAGGATCATTTTACTATGCTTTAATTTTATTATTAGGCGTCTTATTGCTCCAAAGCAGTAATTTATAATTTGTTAGATGAATTTCGCGAATGCATTATTCAGTTGCACATAAGTTTAGCCTCGCATTTTTGCGAAAGTTTCATTTATGTTTTCATAATTTATTATGTCAGATATTGTGCCGTTATAATCCAACATGAAATCCCATAGACAAGAAATTAAAACGAAAAAGTGTAAAATCAGACATTGTTTCAATCTGTTCAACCATTTTAATTACTACACCAGAACATTAATGGTGTTACGTTGGTGTTATAGAGGTACATTATTCATTCAAAATGGAAAGGTAATGTTATTGCTTTTTGTCGGTATGTTCTAATAATATTGTTTTTGTTATACTTCCGTATATTTTATAGTGTTTCACACGCTACTATTATTTTGTGGTTTTAGGTCAGTAAGAAAGAGTAAAAATATATACAACCGAATTAAGAACCTCCTTCTTTTTTTTTGAAGTCGGTTCAAAAGAAATCCATTGAGTGGTTTTGAAATAAATATGAGAGAATAAAGAATATTACAAACAAACATATAAAGATAAGGCGTAAAAACATAACCCTTTCCTTGCAGTCGAGTAAAAAGCCTATTGACAACTCAAGCTTATGATCAAAATTCAACTCAAGCTTATGAATAATACATATTTTAAGTTATACTGTGGTAAGAAACTTAAAGTATTTCTAAAAAATGCTTAAACCTGAGGGTAAAACCCAATATTTAAAGTGAAACAATGAATTTATACTTTTTTTTTTAACCCCCGACGCAAAAACGACGGGGTGTTATAAGGTCGCCTGTTTGTACAATTTCGTAGTTAATAAGCTTTCTCGTCTTTTTTGTCATTTTCAATGTTTTGTGTGTTGTACAAATAAAGTGTTTATCTATCTATCTATCTATTAGTCAGAAGATGACGATGCATAGATTTACTTGAAAGTAGACAGTGATTATATAAGGATTTTATGCACAAATCTTGTGAAGCCAAAATGAAAATGAAATGGATAAAAAAAGGAACTATTTACTGTGTACATTTAACTGCAGTGTCGAAACTCGAAAGACGAAACCAATTTACAGAATTCGTACAATGTTCACGAACTTAGCACAACTTTGTACTGTTCTAAAAGTCACCTCAATTTTCTCTGGCACCTATTAACACAAGTTCCAATAATATGTGAGTGTTTACTATAATACCACGTTCACACAGCGAGCGTAGCGTAGGGCGGAAGGCACGCGTGACCTGACATTTCGCTAGACGGGATGCGCCTGCGCAACCTGAACATTTTCCTAGTATTACGGCACGGAATTTCACTAAGGTGGTTATTGGGCTAAGTGAGAAGTTGAGTAAGTTAGGTTTGCAAAGCTTCGCTGATTTATCGCTGTTGAATCAAGTTAAACATGGGATAATCTTTACATATTAAAAACTTGAAAATGTTTAGATTTTACGACTCAATATTCAGAAATAGGGCCCCATAAACACATACAAAGCTATGCAAATGGGAAAGACCCTGGGGTTTTGTATTTGGAACATCATGCTCCCTTTGAACGACTTTTAAACTATGGATGCTCTTTAAAAGGGATTGTAACATTTTGTTATAGTAAACGGTCAGCCATTTTTTTCAGTTGTGTGGCCACCTTACAATCCTATGGCAATATATAGAGGACATTAAATACAACAAATGTAACGTAACAAAATCTCGTAAATTGTCCACAAGAGATTGAGGCGCTACTAAACAATGCCAATCTCCATACCATACTCCTTGCTACTTTGACATGCAATTTGGACCATTTAAATATTTTGTGCTTAACCATTCGCAAGTCGCGATCTTCCAGATAAGAATACTAAGACAATACAATGAGCTCCTACCGGACAATAGCATCGGCAATACATCATTTCCGTTTCAATCTAAATCACACATACATATATCAATTCAAATCAATTTGCCTAATTTATTGGGTGTCATGATGAATTTACTTTATCGCCTTTCGAAAAAAAAAATAACCATGACAAATGGAGGTATGATCTGTACACGCTCACGCGTAGAAAACTGACTACAAGAACGAGAGAGATATAGCTTTATTATAAAAGAAAGAAGAGGATGGACAATTGGATCGAATTAACGGAATCGATCTTGATTTGTCGTTGCTGACAAGCGATCAGTCATACGAACTCGCATATACAATGGCGGGTGGGGCACAGAAAGTGTTCAATTTCATGCATTAGATATCCAAATGCGAAAATTGACAATGAAATATGCGACTGTTATGTGATTAGTTTATTCGTAACACATTTTTGATTCTAACCAGTTAACTGGTTAACTGTGAGGTCAAGTTTCAGTTAGTTAAGTAAGTTAATGTTGGTTTCTTTGACAAGTACTTGTAATTTGATGCCTACTACTATGTTTGTTTGGTTATTTATTTGTTTTGATGCATTATTTTTAGTTTTATAATCACATTTTAATATTCATTTGACTTTTATATCGTCGCTAACGGAAATGGAAATTAAATTAACAGTCACATCGTCATGTCTAGTGTTGACACTATCTGTTGTGACATTTTCTTACGTCACAACAGATGAGATGATGGTATGGTACTGGGCAAGCCTACTCCATTTAAAACACGTCTCAGGCACAATAACAGCGCCATGAATAGCATTGATTCAAGTTGCTATCGTTGTACTAAAAGGCCAATATTAGTACACAGTGTTTGTATCGACAGATTTTTGCCCAAAACAGAAACTGTGGCTAAATCT
The DNA here is from genome assembly GCA_951213275.1 of Idaea straminata. Taxonomy (NCBI): domain Eukaryota; kingdom Metazoa; phylum Arthropoda; class Insecta; order Lepidoptera; family Geometridae; genus Idaea; species Idaea straminata. The sequence continues at coordinate 14,104,197 of OX577849.1, forward strand.
AGGTTTGTTTGACCAAAAATTCCAGCCGGTCACTTTTAATATAATTTCATTCGCTAAGACTTAGCAATGTTAACAATGTAATTTTGGTCACCGTGTCATACTGTAGATGCATTTAAACGTTTTTAAATATCATAGCACTGTAATTTTTCCATAAAAACCAAATAAAAATAGTGTTATTTGCTGCGCACGCCCAGTAGTACACACTTTCACTAAATACATTAGTGATTTCACTGTCCCTAGCTCGATGCACTAACTCATTAACAAGTCGATTGGTCTCTAACTACCACTTTCACTGAGTGCTGAAGAGGGAGGTAAGGTTAAGAATTAATCAAATCATGTGAAGGGTTGATGTGCAGACATCCATCATTCCACTGGCGCATTTCCTATTCGGGTTTAGCCTTTTGATGCTAGATCGCCATTTATTGCGAGCTTGGGTCAATGCTGGCATCATACCCTTGAATATGGAAGTTGGCAAGCGACCTCTGCCTCTCTTGCCTTGTCTCGTCATGTAGTTTTCATCCCTGCGTATTACATTCCGATACCAGCGTCGTCGACCTTACTGCATCTTCTGCTGTATATTCGCCTTTGAAGGTGCCTCGGATATTCTCATTTCGGATTTTAACTAGTTTTGTAACCCTCCATCCTAATGCAACATTTTCATTATTAAATTCTAACGTTATCTTTCTTTTTTCAGGTAATATATATTTACAAGTTGCAAAATTCCGGAGTATAGGGTAACAGCAACGTGGTAAGGTAACACAAATTGTTAGTGTTTCGTCAATGCGCATGCGCAGGCGTTCGTGCCGGTTTGTACAGATCTTAAATCTACACGTATCCCGGTTAACAGTTAAGAGCTGCCAACATTCGTATTTATAACAGTAACTTTGTGTAAAGTAGAGCCAATATTCGGTGTCCGTAGGGCTGTGGGTAGGGTTTCAATTTGTCAATGGCCTCCGGCGCCTCTCGCTCTGCTCAATTTATTAATTTTAATTAACCACGGACACCGTTTCGTGACGAAACTATCGGCTGTGGTTGCTGTGGACGATGAAGCGGGAGCGATTTTGTTAAACGCCTTTTCTGCGCATCAAGTTCAAATTGCACCCGTATTACTGTGCATCTATATAAAGAGGCTACAAGGTAATCTGTTGCGAATGAATTCGAATTAACAAAGAATATTTGACTTTTAGGGTTCCGCACCCAAAGGGTTAAAACGGGACCCTGTTACTAAGACTTCGCAGTCCGTCCGTCCGTCGGTCTACCCAAGCTGTATCTTATGAACCATGATAGCTAGAGATTTTTTTTCTGCTAATCGCGAGCTGATTTTAAGAGAATCACATACCACACTGACAGTTTTTTGATTAAACTTTTTGTATATTTAAGTATTCCCTATGATATGATAAGAAATCTTAAAAGAGTAATCTAAAGATTTCTTGACATCTTTATAATCATTAGTTGTACATATACACGTCAGGGAAGGAAACACAGACACAGGCGACGCAAACAACAAATATAGAACTATCTCGCTTCAATTGAACACCATAGTCGCAGTTTTAGGCCAGCAATATACAATGTACACACCCCATCAGACAGATGTCGGAATATCATAACTTTGTTATAGCGGTATATCGGTTACACGATGACCAGGTACTGACTACGCGCCTCACAACTCGGTACATTCATTTAAGACCAACTTCTAAACGGCGCAGTATTTAGAGGGTACGCGGGTATTGATTTCTCGTCTTTATACCCTAAATACCATTAACCGCCCATTAAAATCGTGGTTTTTTTTTGCATTTTTACCCCTTAGTGATACATTGTGAGGTTTAAGACTTAATGCTCCCCCTATATCACGTGGATTTTTTAGTACCTACAAAGAATCTTATTTTTTTTTAAATACTTACAAAATACAGGTTTAGAAAATTTTAAGATTTAATTGTATAATAATAGTGCAGATATTAAAAAACCATCCGTTTATTTTTCTTCTCACACTTGACCAGTATGTCAAGGCCATGTCGATTAATCACAGTTAATCAAATAGAACTAGTTAATAAAATATTGTTATTGGAGATGCGCCGGCGCAGCGCAAGGGCAAAAACGTCACAAATTCAGAGACGAAAGACGATCCAAAAGTATTAAATCTATTAAAATCGTAGTACTTTCAAACGTATGGCAATGTTTAGAGTACATTGCTAGCCTAAGCAGTAACTGTGATATGGAATTTTATGCCTGAAATAAACGATTTATGATTATTATTAATATTAACAGCTATAGATCAGTATAAACTAGAATTTAGAGGAAGTAGTAGTATGAACAAATTGCCATAAAACAGGAACACCTGATACTTAACGACATTTTTTAAATGGCATTTGTTGTTTATTATACTGCCCCCTGTATAATAGATCGATAAATGGACTATCCAACACAAAAAGATTTTTTTCAATTCGAACCAGTAGTTCCTGAGATTAGCGCGTTCAAACAAACAAACAAACTCTTCAGCTTTATAATATTAGTAGGATTGAAATCTTTTATGTGATGTCTACCTATTCAGCAGCTAAAATTCATCACAAAACGTCAGACCAACAAAAGAAATACCTCGAAATAAGTTTTTGTAAATTCAAAGGGTATTATTACGAGATCCTTCATTCGATATAACTCGATTGTCGGGAACTGATTATCTCGATTATTTAACCCCTTAGGTTCGGCCAATCAAAGCTATGCCATATCTAAGGACTCGACATCGTCGTTTTTTAATCATGTTCATTTGTTTATCGATTTTTGTTCGTTTCGATTCGGATCTCGAATTCTTATTTAATTGTATGTAGTGATGATAGCAAGAAGATATACAGAGGATACGTATAAGGTAGCTGCGGTTAATAAGGGCCTCTAAAAGGTTTTATGAAACCCTTTATACAGGGTTATTGGTAATTATACTAGCAAGCCTTTGAAGCCTCCTTATGTGCACCGTACAAAACAACTTTTGTTCTACGACTTTTGGAAATTCGGAAAAAAAATATTTTGAGGTTATGTCAATTCGATAAACAGCAGATTTAGTAAAATTTTGAGGTTAATGACCTTTCCGTGTATGGAACAGCTGATTTTAAGGTAAACCTAACCTCAACATTTTCAAAAAAAATGTCTGAATTTCCAAAAGTCGTAAAACAAAAGTTGTTTATTTTAATTTTATTTCAAATACTAGAGGCAGGTATAAAGCAACCTAAGTTGTATGAAAATAATTGCTCTAGATTCTAGAGCAATATTTTTTATGCTCTATTTCTTTCCTGAATAGGTAATAGTTCTAGAGTCTAGAACTATAAAGGAAATAAATAGAGCAACGTTTCACAAAAGCAAAACCAGCGTACCCTCTTGAACGTCTGCGTAGGTTGGAATCTTGTCATCTTCCTTCAAGAGGCAGAAAGGCGAAAATTTCACTTATTTGGTCAATAGACACTTGAGGTGTTTTGATCGAGACGAAATTGGTTCTATGATGAAGATGTTAGTCATGCTGTCTGCTTTCTAGTCTATATTGATCTTATACCTACTTAACTTATTCAGAGAAAGAATAGACAAAAAGAAAAAGATTAGATTTAGGCATCTTGCAGCATAATCTCAGTTTTATGAAATCTAGATTTGTCCATTTTTGACATAATTTGAAACAAAAGATAGATTTTTAGAGAAATACTGTAATAGCTGTCCCGGCAAACGTTGTTTTGGCAATTATAAAAAAACTAAAATAAACAAATAAAAAATAGACGTTGGCCGATTCTCAGACCTACTCAATATGCTCACAAAATTTCATGAGAATCGGTCAAGCCGCTTCGGAGGAGTACGGGAACGAACATTGTGACACGAGAGTTTTATATATAAGATTGGATTAAATTTTTTGGATTTTGCTACTGAATCGATTTTAATGAAAATTGGTATCAGGATACATCGAATCTTTGAAAGTGATATAGACGTTTTTATTACGATATTTCTACTAGTTTGGAACTCATGCTGGACAAACCGCATGGCGGAACTAGTGACAATAATTATTTATGACACCTCCGTCCCCAAGCTGTCAGTTCGAGAGACAAACAGCTGTCAACTAGAGCAAGGTGACGCTCTAATTACACATTGATTTCTACCATTTTATGTCACAAGCCCTTTCAAAACGTACACCAAATGAAATACGCGCAATTTTTCAATAGAATCGCCTTGACAAGCGTGGGACAGCTATTTGAGGTTACGATTCTTACGATCGAATTCCCGTAATTAATTATCGATTTATCGATTGAATAGAATGCTCGTATCGATTTTAAATCGAATACGTGAAAAAACTTGCGAATACAATTGACATGTTTACACTATACCTAAGTAGCTACGTAGTACGTGGTTAGTATTTTGTTGGGGTCTATATTATCGAGTTAATTGTTGTTTGATCGATTCGTGTTCGATTCACGATTTAGATTGAATTCCTTATAATCTGAAGGTATTGTTAAATCAATTTATTGATCTACTAGTATTTCACAGTCTATTATCGACGACGAGCTGTTTACCCACCTTTATAATAGGTACTGGTCATATAATAACTTGTTATTGTAAAGGGCCTCTACGTGTTGGCTGCGACTCTATAGCCCCGTGATATGGGACACATAATAGACAAAAATATTGGTATTTTACATCTATATTACGAGGGCGGCACTGAAAATTTCGGGAATCAAGGAAGTGACACAACATTACTATTTAAAAATGTATTTATTGCTTTTCGAAGTATTCTCCGCGAAATTTGACACATTTTTCCATACGATGGAACCAATCATTAAAGCAACCATTCCATTCGGAATTTGGGGTCTCCAAAATGGCCGTTTTGTAGGCGTCCACAGCTTCTTCAGGTGATGAAAATCTCTGACCACGCAATTTATTCTTTATTTTAGGGAAATTATAGAAATCATTAGGGCTTAGGTCGGGGCTGTACGGCGGATGGTCTAATAATTCTATGTTTTCTTGCTCTAAAAACTCTTTTGTTCTGTTCGCGGTGTGAGAACTCGCATTGTCGTGATGGAGGATGATGCGGCGGCTGCAGTTCTCTTTACGGAGTTCAGAAACGACCTGTGGCAAACAAATGCTAGCATACCATTCTGCATTAACCGTTCTTTGTCCCTCAAGAGGAATAGTCACAACATGGCCGGTTTTGGAGACAAACGTGGCCACCATTTTTTTTGCAACACTCCGTGAACGAACAATTTTTGTTGGCTTTAACTCATTTTCGAACACCCAAACTCGTGACTGGTTTTTTGTTTCGGGTTCGTACGCGTATATCCAGGATTCGTCACCTGATACGATGTTGTATACAGCATTTGACGATCCTGCGTGGAATCTTTCGAGAGTTCTGACGCACCAAGTAACGCGAGCCATTTTTTGCTCTTCACAGAGCGAATGCGGTATCCATCGGGAAAACAACTTTTTTACACCTAATTGTTCATGCAAGATTATTTGTATTTGACTCATGCCAATGTCTAAAGTTGCCTGAATTTCGCGGTATGTTACATGTCGATCTTCCTCAATCAGCTTACGCACAGCATCAACGTTTTCTTGGGTGAGTGCAGTTTTTGGACGACCTTGACGGGGATCATCACTGAGCTTGACACGTCTACGTTGAAATTCAGCAAACCAGCGATAAATTGTGGTTTTGGATGGGGCTTCATCACCAAATGCAGAAATCATCAGGTCAACACACTGTTTTTGTGATAAACCACTTCGAAAGTCATAATAAATCATCGCTCTTGAATTTTCTCGAGTCAATTCCATTTTCTCAACGACTAAACAAGTTTGACAAAACCTTGTGACAAGACCGAGATTATTTTTTTAAATAAATAAATGGTATTCGATTCTTAAAACCAAGGAGTTTTCAATTAAAAAGATTTAAATATGACAGGAACAGTGGAAATATTCCATTCCCGATACTTTTAGTGCAGCCTATGTAGTTGATTCCCGCAACTTTAATCTTTGCTATTCAAAACGGCGTAGTGCCTGGTCTTAATTTTTTCCGTCTAGCTCCCTTTCGCAACGCGCCATAAGGAACTTCGTTCCAAAACAGCAATTGACAGTTGTTGATGCGTTATATACTTACTAAGTCTTACATAAATACAAATTTACAAGCAGTTAAAGTTGTCGTACAAAACCGTGTTGCCTTCAAAGAAAGTAGTCGTGCGTGCATCTAATACAATATTCCCACAAATTACGTATACACCTACCGTCATGTTGTAATACGTAGAAAGTGACAGATGCATTACTTGCCGTCTGAAATATTGATTCTCTCCGTAATTCTATGTTTACAATATATTGGAAAGTGAATTATTGAAAGTTGCGCAAATTGAAGGCAAAGTTTCCTTTAAAATTAGATGGTTTCGTGTTTTAATTTAATTTTGTATGTTTATATATGTTAAAATGGTGTCATAGCAGCGCTTTCTTCATACTCCCTAGGGTTTTTCTTCATAGGGTAAATGTATTCCTACATTTCATTCCTGAAAAATGCTCCTCTTAGAAAAAAGAATCTAGAGAAATCGTTTTTCATGAAAAAATAATAATTGCTCTAGAATGCCTCTGTGATTTACTAACCACGATAGCCTTAGAAAATACAATAATTAACAATTTTAGTTTTACGCGACAAGCGTTTCGCGACTGGCGTGATCCAGGACCATTAACGAAATTATATCTCGATGAACAATCACACAAACAATTAAAAATTGTAAAGTAAAATTCAATCAATTAAAATTGCGAATCGTTTATTCACATAAAACCAGCTCTTATCATCTTAGTGATAAATATCAAAATCTGATATCTAAAACGAGCGATCCTCTCGACTCTTGAGTACCATGAAATGTTCACTTTCATCCACTTTCGCTAAATACTGTCACAGTGTGGTAGAGATGGTAATGATTGCTACTTTGAAAATCACTCCCGATCTGATCCGATATATTTTTAGGAGCAGGTGATTTTTACTGCGGCTGATACGCCATTGTTTATGATTTTATTGAATTTACAGTGACTTTAAGTAAAGCAAAGGGTAATAACAAGACCCTTTTAATAAGACTCCACACTCTGTTTGTCACCAGGATGTATCTCATGAACCGTGATAGCTAGACAGTTGCAATTTTCACAGATTATGTATTTTTGTTGCGGCTATAACAAAAAATACTAAAACCAGAATTTAATGGGACGGAACCTTTCGTGCACGAGTCCGACTCGCACTTAGCCGGTTTTTTGTATCGATCCGATATTTTTAAAGTAGCATATGAAATATCGAGTGATTTGCTACTTATGCCATACCTACAGTGTGGTATACCGTCACGTTGCACCCCGGGGCATAAATATTTCTTTCACAAAATGCACTTTCATATAAAGCTATTAGGTTGATAATATACTGACAATTGTCTTTTATTGATAACAATAGAATGTCTCCGACGAATACACGCACTGATGGATTTTGATATTTAACTCGAGGCGGTTCGTTCGAGAGAAATGTGATTTTACTTTCATGATAATGTGAATGCGAAAGTACTAATGATTGTCAACGAGTTTTTTTTGTTTATTCTCTCGAAGAAAGAAGCTTATATACATACAGCGCTAGACCACTATCATCATCTAGCGGAGGTGAAGATGCGGATGTTGCAGTCATAGATGTACGTAGCATGCGTGTCTTAGAAGTACTCGAAGACAGGTACTCTGATGTGATTATTAACACTTTTACATTATTACAAAAGTCTTTTGTTTAATTCAGTTGGATTCATTCGCATAAGACATTGAATCGTCTTAAAATTAGGTTAGGATGGGTGTCTTCGGCGCCCTCTAATGAGAAGAAGACGCAAGAAACTCATAGGGTTAAGATTTTAAAAATCGTTAATTTTGCTGGCGGACTGTTTGCCATAGAATATCTTTATATATATGTAATATATACTTAGAGACAGACAGACATGAAATTAAAAAACAATACATTTTTGTTCTCTTTTAAGCCCCTACAATTTTTTTTTAATTTGCTTGCAAGTACAGATTTTTTGTCCTCTCTTCCTTTCTTATAAGTATAGATTATTTGATTCGGGTCCTAAATTACAGAATTAAACATCTATGGTCATCGAACTTTTTAGAGACCTTAAGAGGAAAGGTACCCTAGTACCCGGCCCTCTCTCAATACAAACGTAGTCCACTGTTTCCTCCCTGGATAATGACACTAGCACAGATATTTTTGTTGCATAAAACCTATGTCTTGGTTTTTTTCATATTTTAATTATCATAGAAAGTAAGAGTTAAAAAGCAAAATATTTATAAAAATGCATGATCAAGGCAGTTATAAGTTTTCGTTACAAAAATATTAGCTCTAGTGTCATTATCCAGGGAGGAAACAGTCGGCTACGTTTGTATGGAGAGAGAGCCGGTACCCTTTCCTCTTAATTGGCGATCTCTCGTTTTCGATTCGGTATTTTTATTCATGAATACCTTCGATGTCTTTCTGTAGGTATGTCTCACCATATAGGGTCACTTTTGTTTTTACTATACACAGTAGAGGCTCACCGGTATTGTTTACTGGAGTTTTTCTTTCATTTGTATCCCACGTCCTGTGATTTTTAGCTGCATTTAATTAATGGCTTTAAATGTCGCTGTTGTAGGTTTTAAATATCTATTTTCAGTGGTAAGGGCTATTTTTTCGATTAATTATTTAATACGACTTTAGCAATCGCATTTATTAGCATTTTTTATTTAGAATATTTTTTTTATATTTAGTTGCGTTTTGTTTTTATGGTGCAATAAAGTAATAGAAGTATTAATATTTAGTTTTTAGTTCCGAGCTTAGTGCCAAAACACAAAATGCAATGTGCACCGCCCACTTGAAGAGGCATGAAATGAGGACAACTAAAAACTCGGAACGAACAACTAAATCGGAACTAAAAACTAAATGTTATTACTTCCATTACAGATATGGAGTTCCGAAAAGTAACGCCGGATTCAATCAACTGTGCAATAAAGTGTTTAGTTGTTTATAAATATTATTGGAATATGTACAGAATACATACTAGAGATACAAAACTGACGGACTATGTTTTTGCGATAGTTTGTGTTAACTTATAAGGCAATGATAAAGGAAGGACTTTTAAGGAATATAGGAGGGCCCAGCAAGTAATATAATACATATGTATGAATATTCATGAAAATGTAAGATACGTTCAGTACTTTCAGTATGCTCTGCACGCGGGTTTACGCATGCGCGTATCGGAGGCAAGTGAGCAATCAACATTATTCAATGTTTTGTCGTCATTATATTTCGGATGCCAAATCCGATCCAGTTCAATGCGTACACCAGCGTATGTCGTCGTAGCGTTTCTTGTTGCGCGACTTCACTTTTAAGGTGCGATACTTTCGTGATAGGGGTAAAAACTTGTCAGGTGACTGTTGGAATTTTCGACTGTAAGACGAATTTTATTCGTATTGTATATTATTCGTTGTCGTATATTTATTAACTTATCTTACTTATCGATTTTTTAAATTATAGTGTGTCATGCTAATATTTTAAGTTTTAATGGATTAGGTAATAAAATCGTAAAATTAATTTAATTTAATAATTTGGATTTATAACTTTTTTTTATTTTTTTGTTCATCGAATTTGGACCCCAGCCTTCATAATTTACGTAAAACGACAAAAATCAATATCCGCGACTAACTGAAGCAAATATGATATATTGTATCTAGTTGCGGCATAAGGCAGTGGGAATCGGTGGGTGATGTCAACGCGGTTAAAATTGTCAATTATTGATTATTGATATCATTAATAATTATATTTATTATTTAACCGCCCGTCCAGCCCCTAGTTTACGTTTAAACGTCGCCTATTAAACAAACGAGCCCCTTCGACAATAAATCCCACAAGTCCCACAACTTTCTTAAACAAATATCTTTCATTATGAAACCGAATACAGGGTATCTGTGCTAGTAAATTTTGTAGTGAAAACAATGGGCAACGCCTTTACATTTCTCTAAATAAGTGATACTCAAACTTTTGGCCCGTCAATAAATTAAATAAATGATGTTCAGTCAATCCATCTCAATCTTGTGGCTCATATTTCCAGTTGTATCTTAGCTTAACATGAAAACGAACCACAAAAAAGTTTTTTTACACATTTTTACCTACGTATATTTTCTGGGTTGGGTGTCTGTAGGTATGTACATTATTTCCAAAAAAAAACCACTCTATCCATTATCTAGCACCCATAACACAACCCTTTTTTACATTGAAGAATGAGGGATTCTGATCATCTTGTTCCATCATGCCTCGATGAATAGCTTTGAAGATAAATAAAAACAAAAATTAATATCATTCAAACTACATAGTAAGTACTTGCTAATCGCTACTTGATAAAAATCTAATAACGTTTATAATGCCTTTGTAAAATAGATCTAAACTTTTGTAATTAACATATTTACACCTGTGTTTAACAAGTAAAGATTCTGATTTTGATAGTAATGTTGAGAACCATTGGCCCATCAAGTAATACTTAGACAGTCGCTGAGTCAGCCTACAACGATAGCGATAGTGATTATACCGACCGGTTGCAAACCCATTGTTAACTGATGCCGGTTATTATAAAATATTGCTCAATCGTAGGTATATACCTACAGGAAAATATTTATTAAATTGCACATTTTTTTCTGCTAAGCAAAAATGCTGAGCTGCATATTACATGTTGGTAAAATTGCGTACCTACATTTTTACAAAAAAATAAAAATCGAATTTTTGTTGCTCTATGGTAGACGCACCCTATGGGTACTCCACGGGTGAGTTATTAATGATTTTTTTGAATCGGTAAACTATTATTTTTAAACTTTTGCACAATAAAAAAAACCATTGCAATATAAAACAAAAACATTTATTGCCATCAAATTACAATTTTTATACAGTAAATAAACTAATAATAAATATGGCAAAAGGAGCAGGCTTAGCATATGCTGTGAGACGCATAAGCGCTTTTAAAAATTGTGTGCTGTACCATTTATTTAATGTGAACTCTAATTAGGTAGGCAATTGTAAAACATCGTGATGAAACCCTCGGCTCTAGAGTAATCCCAACGTATTAACTTTGAATACTCCAACTTCACGCAAAAGGACCCAACTAAAAAGGTCTAGTTACGGAAAAACAGCCCCTTTGCAAGTTTATATCATTCATGTCAATTCAAAACCGTACATTTAAAGATATATTTATATTTCTTAGACAAATACCAGCAATTACTATTAAACAGTCTTGTATTATAAAACAGTGAAATGCTGTAACAGACTCAGCGCAGCGCAGTACAGTAACAATCGGAATCAATTAGCTGCGCCGGCGCAGCCCAGCTACAATCAATTACGGCTTATCTGATATCTACGTTTGGTACCTAATACCTAACTATTAGCTCGTTGTTATCGTGTTTGAATATAGTTTATTAACAATTTAACTTGGATTAGGGCTCAATGATTGTAATCTAATAGGTTACAATTGGATTGTATATGTACGTTGCATTAATTTAAATTGTACGTTTAATCCTCCTCCTTTTGCTGTATCTATGACTTAGGTATGTAAATTAAATATTAAAACATTTATTTGGACAAGCACACGGGTTTTTTAACATACATTTTTTGGAAAGGAGAGAAACAAACAAACATAAGAACACTGACATAATATGTCATGTGAATCTTCTTCATGATTTAGGACCCAGGTTGGTCGCTGGCTTACGTGACGATAGGACTGAATCTCAAAATACTTTATTTTCTATGCCAAAAGCAGGGTGAACCTGAGAAGATGGGGCACGATTCATGTCAAATTCAGTGCAGCTGCGGGGCTCCCGAGCAAACTACATGCTGCACCTCTTGACCTGTCCCTCCAGCTCTAATAGCTGTTGGCTGACCTAGTGTCAGCTAATAAAACATCAAAGACCTGGCAGCACACTGGAATGGGCGGATCTGACCCTATCCAACTAAAAGATCGATTTCCATAAAAGTCTACCCTGTATTTCTATAAATTCAAATATACCGTTATATCCAAACAAAAAGGAAACGCATCAATCAAGAATATCCATATTTAAAACCAATTAAATATAGGTAATCAAAATCTACCAAAATGGTAGAAACTACCGTAGGTAGGTACAGTTCTAACCGCGATAATTCAGTCGTAATTTATCGTCAATTTGACACACCAACAACATTCGACACGCAGGATTCGCCACACGTGATCGTATCGATGGTATATGGTTAGTGCATTCGATTAATGTATTTTTCTCAATGCTTAGTATTGTAATCATAAAAATGTCCAAGCGAGATTCGAACCAGTGACTTCTTATCTAGGCACTTGGTAGTAGGTACAAAGTCAAAGTCAATTTTTTTTATAAAAAATGTCATTTATTTCATGCTAAAAACCCATATTTATTCATTTTGGTGCATAAGTACATTTTGTACAAAGATCACATAGAAACGTCTTAAAACTAAGTTAGGATGTGTGCCTTCCGGAACGCGCCCACCAATGAGAAGAAAGCACAAGAAACTCATGGGGTAACTCAAGGTACGTCTATTCCATTACGTTATAAAAGCTCCTCGGTAGAGTCACCCTCCGAGCACTCATTCTATGGGGCGAGTTTACGGATACGAATTTTGAATCGGTTTAATAATCCGAATCAGTCACCTAATTAAACAAAAAACATATTTATTTTACATAAATAGGAATACATCATTATAAATAGAAAAAGACATACATATTTAACATTATAAATACAAATAAATGAAGTAACCACTTAGTCAAATAACCCACCCCTTATCGTACCTGTCGTAAAGGTTCCCATAATGCTAGAAGCATTGTCATGCTGAATGGCGATGGCTAACCTCTGCGCCAGAAACGAAAATTAATTTAATAAAAAATCAATAAAAGTGAATTCACAAGGACACAGTGGAAGCTGACCTCCGCGAACTTCAAGTCAAGATGTAGCGCAGGACAGGGAGCGATGGAATACTCTCATTTCGGAGGCCAAGATACACTTTGAGTCGATTAGAATTAATATAGAATCTCTTTTACCCGACTGCAAGGAAAGGGATAGGTATATTTTTCGCGCCTGTATTTGTATGTTTGTTTTCCATTCATATTCGAAGAAGTAGCACCATATCTTCCGAGGCATAATGAAGCAAGTGTTTAGACTCCCACATTCTTAACGTTTGGGAAGATCAGCTAAATCCAATAGTCACCCACCTAAGATTTCACGACTTTCTTGCCAATAAACTTTAAACCTCAACTCTAGGCTATAAAGTTCATTTTATAATAGGTACCTGGTGTCTGCCGGCCTTGCCCCTCAAAGATGCCCTGAAGGTACACTTTCACTGAAAGACCAGAGTCAAGAACTCTGTGAACTTTGTGATGTAATAAATACCTTGCACTACGTGGGTAGTTATTGATTTGATGGTGAAGTGGTTTGTTTGATTATTTTAAGTATTGATTTATACGGAAAGTATACGAGAAATGAATGTGGTAAACTAGTATAAAAAGTGCTATATTTAGCACCAAAAGAACTAAATTGACTGTACTAGCCCCTTAGACAAAATTGCTTTCTATTAGCGATGTCGCCAATCGATAGATTTAATTGTATGAAATTGATATAAAACATTGTATAAAATGAGCAAAAGATGGAACTTATCCACCATTTTTTTATCTAATTCTAAACTACGTGACTTTTCGTTGGCTTGTGTCAATATCATACAAAAAAATATAAAAAAAAGTTTATCGATTTTCGATATTGCTAATAGAAAGCAATCTTGCCTAAGGTGGCTGTATTTGTCATGTTACCGGTACAAGTTGAATTGAAAACAATAGAAAAATTTATTAAAACAAAATGTGGGAACCTGTAGATATTTGTTCTACAGGCCGCACGAGTCGTCAATTTTATATGTTTTAGGTTTAATAATTATCCTGCCGAGACTCTAATTTATTTACAAAAAGAACATTAATTAGCCACATCAGACATACTAATAAATGTATTTAAGCTTACAATTAGATATTTAAAAGTACAAGTATTTGCAGCCAACACTTTCTGTAAGCATAAACTTTGATTTATGTAATTGCTTTTCATAAACCTTTGCTCCGAACGAGGTAACGAATTGTTTAAGGCATGCCGATTAACGAGAACTGGCATATGCTATTGTAAACACCTTTAAAAATATCCTTTTTTTGAAGGTTGTAATAAATATAATCCTAAATTAACTAGCATCAACCTGTAGTTTCATCCGTTTAAATTCCGATCCCATAGGAAATCGAATTTCGTCCAGAAATTTCAAAAGCTATATTACAAACATAATTTACCTAAATCCTTTTTCTTTATAATATTATAATATACCTAGTAGGTAAATTACTTAGATATTTAACATTTACCAATCCTCTGACCAAATAAAATATTTGAATTCAGGCTTTATCAATATAAATAACAATTAATAGAAATTATTGAAAACAAAGTCAGAAGTACTTAACTCTAAGGCTACATGTATCATTTTTCAGAAAATTAGTTTGTGGAGAGCCAAAATTTTAAATTAAAATTAAAATAAAATAAAAATAAAGTTTATTTCTTCACACAATAAATACATGACAAACTTAAAGTACTATTATACTGCGTTATAATTATTGTTGGACGCTGGTTTCCGAGACACGCACACATTATGCATCGTGTGGCACTTCTTATTTTGCCACATTTAACAAATTAAACTGCACCAGCAAAGTAACATTTACAAACGCATGCAGACAATTGCTAACAGCAATACATTTCCCCGTCGAAGATTCCATAATAATTAAAGTATCGTAAACAGGTTCCGTGCGAGCCTGCGCCCGCGCATCTCTCGTACGATCCGCGCTTGTAATTAAACTGCCATTACCTTTGCGCGCAACGAGTTCGCATCCATTTGAAATATAGAGACTGAAGTGGTATTACTTACTACTATTTAATACAAACATAGGTCCTACATCGACATTATTTGCACGACACACAGTATATTCACGCAGGTATGAGTACCTGAACCTTTATAAGATCACTTTCTTGTCCGTCTGTCTACTAATAGAGAAACGATAATGTCACTAATGTACAAAATGACGAAGTTAGTGCTAATAAAACTTCGTCATTTTGTAATACATCCTATTTGGAAGTTATTTATAAGACTGTTTAGAATTTTCTCTTAACAGTCGAATCGTCAAAATGACAAATTGTCACAATATGACATTTCCTTACTCGTCTTGTAATAATTTACTGAATTTTTTAAAATAAGTATTATATTAGTTAAACTTATACCTTTAATTTTATCGTCATGTCCTCGGGTGGTTCAGTTGGCGAAGAGGCGGAGGTGGTGTTCGTCGCCGAGGTCGTGGAGAGTAGCTCCGAGGAGCCACCGCCTGAAGAATGGTCCTCTCTCGTGCTAAAATTACCAGAGGTTAATGTAAAGAAGATCCTATACGAAGAAGGCTTGTACCACCCTGGAAGTGGCGAGATCTGTGCTCAATATTTACCGCTTTCGGATAGTTCAGTATTCCGACATCCTTACTACAACTATCCAGCAGTCCCAGACCCTGGTATCTGTGCCGCTCTGCTTCATCCCGAACCTCAAGTCGTCTACCCTGATGACGGCCAAGAACTGTACCTTAGTCTCTGCAAAGCGGCTGATCTCTGCCCCGTCAGGATATTTTACAAAAACCTCTTCAACGAAGTTATGGACTTGAAATATTACTGCGTTGAATCTAGATCAATTCGCCCTATGTGCTTGGCACTGAAGTACAATAAGTGGGTGAAAGTATTGGATCTAACAGATAGCTTCTTGAACGACGACGCGTGTTTTCATTTGGGAGAATTGCTAAATTCAAACGTTACTTTAACTGAGCTTAACCTATCAGGTTGTAGAATCGGACCCTTGGGCTTAAAAAAACTTATAGTCAATCTCCCTGTCAACAAAACGCTGAAAATTCTAAATTTAAACAGGAATGAAATAGGAGATGCTGGAATGGAGCATATCTCAAAAGCTGTGTTCCTGGGAATGGACGTGCAGAAATTGTACTTAAGTTACAACCAGATCGGAACTAAAGGAATTAACATGCTTAATGAAGTTTTGGATACTCATAACAAATTGGTCAGTTTAGATCTGTCTTGGAATAATCTTTTTGCACCGGGGCCTCTCTGTACTTTATTATTGATGTTATCGGAGAATTTGAAATTACAAGAGTTGAATTTGGCGTGGAACTCTTTAAAGGACGCTCGAGTTGGAACCGCTATCAAGAGTATATTCAGATGTCCAAACCTACAGGTCCTAGATCTAAGCAATAACAAGTTAGCAGGAGAAGCTATCGCTAACTTAGTCGGTACTTTAGCAAAGGCGAAGAAACTAATCACTCTCAATCTGTCGTACAACCCTTTAAGTCCAGCCGACGCTTTGTCAGTACTAGATAAAATGAAAAAGTCTGGGGTTAAATTACAAAATCTTCTCATGGATAACGTTTTTGTGGATAGTGAATTCATACAATCGCTGAGAGTCATTAAAGAATTAAAGTTTAGAAAAAACTTTACTTGCAGTTACGGGGGTGTTATACCGAAGTTTGTTTCTGGAGGAGTAGATACTCGCAATCTTGTTTTGAATAGAGTAGAATTCCTCTCGAAGAAACCAAAGAAGAACAAGACAGATATAGCGCTAGTTGTCTTACAGTTGCTAAAGGATGGTCGTCAAATTATGAATCAATCAGAGTTTACTAATGCGATTCGCGCTGCCAACGTACCCCTTGACGACGATCTTATTGATGAATTAGTGAATACGTTCCCTGGACCACGTACAGCTAAGTCCAAATCTATTAATATTCAAATGATGGTTGACTTCGTTAAAAGGAAATGGCCTGACAGGAAGCTACCCCCCACTCCTCCACCAGAACCTGAACCAGAACCTTTGCCTAAAGGTAAAGGTAAAGATGCGAAAGGAGCCAAAGGCGCTAAAAAAGGCAAAAAATGATTTATAGAATTATACTAAGATTTTTTTAAATAATTTATGTGTAATTGCTATTGTTTAGAATAAGATTTTATTTTTAAATAGTATAATCTTTGATGTATTTTATGACTATTTACATAAATTAAATTAATTAATATATTTAAATTATAATATACTTGAAATCTCGTTTGTCCTATTTTCTAGATACTAGTCTAGTAATTTATATTACCTATATGAATGTAACCATCAACAAAAGTTGACCTATTTCTAGCATTTGATGCTCATTGCATAGACAACTGCTGTTGTTGTTTAACTATTTATATTTTAGAATATTCTACAATAGTCTAAATAGGTGATTTACAAAGCGTCGAACAAGGAACTGCGCGTGACCTGTGCTCATTGTAGCACGTCGTCGCGTTATGCATAATAATCGCGAGTTTGTCGCGAAAGTACATAATATGAGCACGTTTCACTTTGACGACTGATGACTCACAGGCACACAGCGCCATCTAGCCACAAGCTATGCAACTAGTCTTGTATTATAGTCTTGGTAACCAGACAACGGATAGAACTCTTAAACGCTTTTTTGACCACAAATCTATATATATAAAAGAAAGTCGTGTTAGTTACACCATTTATAACTCGGGAACGGCTAAACCGATTTGGCTGAAAATTGGTGGGGAGGTAGCTTACAATCATAAGACGGACATAGGATATTTTTTTCGATATTCCCACGGGATCGGGACTTACGCAGGTGAAACCGCGGGGCACAGCTAGTACTTATTAAACGTAACAGAAACGAATTTATTTATAGAAATATCTGAACTTTCAACACAAATATTTGTTCAATTTTTTGACTGACTGACTAATATCACTTAGATTAACTCACACCTAATAGACGTACACAGCCGCTAAGACAGAATTTTGGAAAATTCAACCCCTACGCGGACGAAGCCGTTTACTCACTTACGCTGGCTCAGCGAACCGAAGTGGATCTTAGCCTTTGACACCAAAAGACGCCGCTTGCTGCCAATTGGCTGCATAAAGGGCTTGCAAGTCTTGTTGGACTTGGTCAATCCAGCGATCTACCAATTAACGGGTCGTCTCCCCTGAGGCTGTCACAGGTACGCTCTTTTGACCGCTCCAATAGTTCTTTAGAGATAAAATATATTTTTCTGCATCTTTTATTAAAAATGTATTCAAATAGTGGAAGGGCAAATCTCATGCGTTAACGGAGTCGTATCGCTTTGCCGGTGTGCCCTGCCTGAGGCAGGCTGCGCCGGCGCAGCGCACCGCACGGTAGCGTGCGTCACGCAACAAGACCTGTCCGCTTTATTATTATTTATTGCTTTCCAATAATCGGGGAGGTACGTTTAACAATATAAAATGCGGTTTGGTTACATTCCGTTCAGAGTAAGATGTCCAAAGGATAATCTTGTTAGCAGTAAATAGAAAAAAATATCCATAGATCCACCCGGTGGAGCCTCGTCTGTGGAAAATATAAACTAATGTTATAAAGAGAAGTTTTTTTTTGTTTTTCTGTTTGTAAGGAATAGGCTCCGCAATTACTGGACCGATATTGATGAAACTTGGTGTGAGGATACATTGATTCATTGGGAATAACATAGGCTACTTTTTATCCCGATATTCCTACGGGATCGGGAGTTACGCGGGTGAAATGAGGGTATAATTCGAAGAACCCGTAACGTAGAAAGTTGCGGATACTCCATTTGCTTCCTTTATCGCGCAAAATCTATACTAATATTGTAAAGCTGAAGAGTTTGTTTGTTTGAAGGCACTAATCTCAGGAACTACTGGTTCGAATTGAAAAAATATTTTTGTCTTGGATAGTCCATTTATCGAGGATGGCTATAGGCTACTTTTTATCCCGATATTCCCACAGGATCAGAAGTTACGCGGGTGAAACCGCAGAGCGCAGCTAGTAACTTGTATTTTATTAAACCTGATTGTTTTAGTGTTTCAAAAACACAAACAAGTCATTAATTTTAAATTGTAAATTACACCATTTTACTAATAAACACGGTACGAGGTAAACTTTCCTAAACGGTCCACAAATTAATCGATTTCTCTAATAAGCTATGAATATTCATTATGATAACAATCACCATGTCTATTTCTTTATTTATTACTTTATTTAATGTCTTCCGTTTTACCTACTCTTAATTAAAATATAATTGGTCCTTAGATAAAGATATAATGACGATAATAAAGTTGTGGGTTCGATTCCCGTCGCAAACTTATATTATTTATGTACAGATATTTGTTTCTGGTTCTGGGTGTTTCTGTATGTAAGTATATTATGTACCAATATCTATACATATACAATTCTTTGTCCTGACTGACTGACGGATCAGCGCACAGCTCAAACCGCTGATCGTAGAGACCTGAAACATGGATGGTGTGTTCTTTGTATGACGTAGGCATCCGATAAGAAAGGATTATCCGAAATTCTACCCCTTAGGGGTTGAAAAAGGGGGGCAAAGTTTGTATGGGATAACGTGATTCCTTGGTCCATTCTTGACTTTTACGCTGACGAAGTCGCGGGCAAAAGCCAGTATATATATATAAAAGAGATAAAGACTTGTCAAGAAAGCTACGAGTCTGAAATTTCGCATGGGTCTTTTTTACGACATAGGGGAGCACTAAGAAAGGTATGTAGATAGCTGGAGACCTAAATAAACACATAGAATCGCAGAGCGCAGCTAGTGTATTTATATAAAAGAATAATAATACAGGTCTTATGCGTTATCAAGTCACTATAACACAAGCCTAGTTACATAGCTAAGGAACTTCCAAAATTCGTAAAACAAAAGTACTGAAGTAGCCTATCGTTTTTTATATGTTAATAGTTATGTTTATGTAGATGCTTGCAAAATATGGCAGATAGATCTAATCAGAGAATCATGCTACTTAACACATGCTACTAAGTGCTTAAATTAAGAGAGTTACATGCTAAAATCTCTCTTTCCTGTCCAATACGAGTATCGGTGTTTATTTTTTTGTGTTGTAATTTATCTTATAATATAAAAATGAATCGCAAAATGTGTTGGTAAGCGCATAACTCAACAACGCCTGGACCAATTTGGCCAATTCTTTTTTTGTTGTGTTTGTTATTGTCCGGAGAAGGTTCTTATGAAAGAAATAATTAAGAAAATTGCGTAGAAAATTATTACGCGGGTGAAACCGCGGGGCGCAGCTAGTTCATTATAAATTAGGCTCATCTTCTAATACTAAATAAAATAATATAACATGAAAGCCTAGAATACAAACTAAATATGTAACTATAGATTTTATTTGACCAACGACAAAACAAAACACAACTGACTTATGTACTAAAACATTTTTAAATAGTGACAGTGTCGATGTCGGCAAATAGGGTTATTTAAGCGATTGACATCAATAACATAACATTTTGTTGTAATTTAAGGGATGAATATGCGTATGAAATAAAATTTCATCAAAAAATGTCATTGGCAAGTGATTCTCTTAAGGGATCTATTAAATTATTATCGATCTATCAAATCCTACGTTATCCTACGTTAACTGAAATTAATGAGACATTCACCTGCTGACTTGTGCACTAAATTACCGTTTCTGAAGGTGTCCGTTAGATAGTAAAATTTAATGTAGAGACTCTAGGGACGGTAGGGCTTTACTGTATTCGCAATAAATCTACTAGGTATGATAAATATAGTTAATATTATTTAATATCTAGATATATACAATTTAATTACAAATTTGATTTGATTTGATCTAAAGATATATACTTAAAAATCCGACTCGAAGAACCATTTTATTCTCATATAGGTAGGATACGTAAATCTTGCTCGCTAGCTTGCATTCAATGTAGGTTAAATTTTTCTCGAGGATGTCACCTTTTTATCTCTATACTAGCAGCGCCGTACGGTTGCACTTGCGTAAGTCTTTATTTCGTGGGAATATCGTAATAAAAGTAGCCTATGTTCTCCCAAGGATTCAATGTACATCTTCATACCGATTTTCATCAAAATCGATAAAGTAGTTTAGGAGCCTACGAGTATTAGTTACAAATAATTTTTTTTCTGTCTTTGTAATATTTGAGTAGATAATATAGCAACTCTGTGATTCACATACAATAGTAAATCTGTGATTCAACGTCACTGAATTGAATTGTGTTTGTGTTTCTGAGGTGCAACATTGACCTCCAAAACGTCAGTGTTAATCATATTCGCGCCAAAAGTGTTGTTTAGTAGAAAGTGGCGCGGAAACGCGGCGCCCGCGCAGCCGAGACGAGGTGCGCAACGCGTGGGCGCTACATGCCACCTCGTTCCAAATACAAATATCGTAGGTTTGTCCACATGTTTACACTCTTACTTTTTTACTACCACATTTTCTCTTGTTTCATAGTGCCGTGACGTAATTTCCTCCAGACCCGTGATGTAATTTAAACCTACGCGAATCGATGCCATTTTGCTCAGGAAGTTATAGTCATTGCACAATTGATTATTTATTGGTGTACGCGGACCAATTCCGTTAATAATTTCGATTTACTTCGTAAAATTAAATTATACCGTAGCTCCTTCGGTTGCAAAAACATTGCATAATTTGCACCTTTGGAGCTTGATAGAATTTGACTTTAAAAAAAAGCTACAAAATGCTGGCAGTGTACAAAATATCCATTCTCACGGTACCTTATTTTGAAAAGAGCACCATTCACTCTGGCAGATAAACAAAAAATGAATAAAAAGGTAAATTGCTCTGAGTTGCTTGGCTGTCTTCAATGACTGGTCGTTTTAAGAGGATTACATACCAATGGCAATTTTTATGGAATTTTCGTTCCGGAGCTCTTGTCATTCCTTAAATCGCAACAAAATGTTATTATAATGATGTCAATACAATGTCAAAACGCTTGAATAGTTTGTATTCTAGGCATACATGTTTTATTATTTAAAAAAAATTATAACTTTTGAGTGATCTAAAAAAAGCCACAAAAAAACCTAAATCGAATAATAAGAAAAAAGGCTATTTCTTTTTGTAAGGAAGTACGCGGTATGTTACCCTCTTAAGTTACATCACAACCTTACAAGTAAAATGGCGAGTTAACATAACACAACCTGCTTTTTACCCGACTGCAAGGAAAGGGTTATGTTTCTCGCGCATATCTTTGTATGTTTGTTTGTAATAAATAAATAATAAATATTGCAGGACATTTCACGCATCGCCATCTAGCCCCAAGCTAAGTAACTAGACTTGTGTTATGGGTGCTAGACAACGGATATACTACTTATATACTTTTCTTTTGTAAATATATACTTATAATACATAGAAACAACCAGACCATAGACAAATATCTATGCATAAATACTTGTCTGAGGCGGGAATCGAACCTGCAACCCTGTGTTTAGCAGTCCGGCATGGTGACCATTGTGCCAACTGGGTCTTCTTTATTCCCTCATATCTTCCAAATCACTGGATGGATTTGTTTAATTAATGTATCGTTATATTCGTCTCATTATTTAAAATAAGATCATCATTAATTAAGTGTCTACAAAATAATGCATATTATTTTGTAAGCGTATTTTTGTGCTTGTTTTCGTCCGTGTGTCACTCGAGACGATGAAAATCAGCGCTACAGTCATTTGTAGCATTATTAGCTGTGCTTTTTCATGGCAGAATTGTATTGGTAAATATGCACTATGCACATCAAGTTTCTCCTTCAAATTAAATATATGAAGCGTTATATGTATTTGAAAAAAACCCACAGCTTAAAAAAGTTGAACGAAGCATGATTTTCAGAACAATAAATCAAAAGAAATTGGTCCCTTAAATTTTATAGGAACCATAAGTAAATTCAATTTTTCTTATCGATTCCGGTTGGAAGTGCGTGCGCGCATATTATGTACAATTTACGAAAACGCTGCGGGCCTAGTAGGTTACTTTAATTGAGATCGGGAAAAGGGGTTTACTTATTACTAGCTGCGCCTTGCGGTTTCACCCGCGGAATATAAAAAGTAGCCTATAGCCTTCTTCGATAAATGGACTATCCAACACAAACTTTTTTTTCTATTCGAACCAGTAATTCCTGAGATTAGCGTGTTCAAACAAACAAAGAAACTCTTTAGCTTTATAATATTAGTATAGATAATATAATGAAGTATCTGAAAAAAAAAAAATCTTATATTTTATAATTTGAGTTTCAAAAGGTCTCCAACATAATTTAGGACATTGCTCTTTATACATCGACAGGTTGACCTCACGCTATATTGTCAGCAATTGTCGATACGTATGACCATATGCGTAGTTATAAGGCAATATGAATGTGGTGTTGAATACTAATTGTATCGACTAAGGTTAAAGGAACTGTGTCATTTTTTTCTTAGACTTATATACTACTATAGCAGTGCTCCGCGGTGTTACCCGCGTAGATCTCATACCCGCGGAATTTAGGCCCTCTGCCCTTCTCCATTCCTTAAACTACCATTATGCCGAGTTTCATCCAAATCGGTCCAGTTTGACCGTAAAGACAAATAGACAAAATTACGGATGTATAATATTCCTTAGGATCGGACTAGTTAGGTTAGGTTAGGACTAGTAGCAACTAGTCCTAACTAAACCTATTGAATTGATCCCGAAATTCCGCGGGTATGAGATCTACACGGGTAGTATAGGAGTCTAAGAAAAATCCTGAATCCTTTTTTTTGGATAAAAACACAAAAAGAATCATCTCAATCGGTTGAGCCGTCTTCGAGTAATCGTAATACATAAAATTAAAAAATATACGCGACGAATTAAGACCCTTCTTCTTTTTAAGTCGGTTAAAAAGTAGCGTATATTACTCAACTGCATCCTCAACAAACCTACACAACTTGTGGATATTCTGAGAGATGGTTCATCAATACAATCATCAAATAAAACCCACAATAAATTCCTAAAATGAACACATTTATAGGCCATATGTATTCATAGACTATAAAACATTCAAAGCCTTTAGCTTCAACTAAAAGAAACAATCAATCAATTGAGATATCAATAGACTCCGATGTAGATGAATTGAGATATTTTTCATGGTAAATCATCTGTCAAGCGATCAATTCGCAATTACGTACAGGTAGGCCTATGGCGCAGTATGTTGTTTGAAGACTTGTTATCCAGTGAACCTGATCATAAACTATACACACCCACATGAAGTCACTCGTTAAATTACTTGACCGTCCATTTTTGACCAGAGATTACTTTCTACTAATTCCATTATTACTTATCTATTACTAGCGACCTGCACGCACGGCTATTTCATGCATGTCTTATACATATAAACCTTTCTCTTGAATCACTCTATATATTAAAAAAACCGCATCAATATCCGTTGCATAGTTTTAAACATCTAAGCATACATAGGGACAGACAGCAGAAAGTGACTTTGTTTGAAACTATGTAATAATATTTTTTCCATGTATTTTTCTTTGATTGTCGTTTGTCTTTTGTCAAAATGAATCCATATCCCATCAGCCCTAAAATTCATCCCACTTTCTCAATTCCCAGTTTATCCCTTTCTAAGAAACCTACGAAACCAACAGAAAGCAGAACCAGTGTGTTATTAAATTTGCGTGTTAAAATAATACCCTGAATTGTCGAATCAGAAACAAAAGATGGTTTAACCAAAAACAACGAACGATATAATAAGAAACGAAAGACGATCGAAACATAAATAAAAGACGATCGAAATATAAGCAAAATAAACTACAATAAGATCGAAATAGAAACAGAAACAAAGGATCCATCTAAATATGAAACGAAGCACAGGTTAAGATCCAATAACACCTAACTTGTCTCCAACAACTATTTCAAAAGATTGTCACAGCAATTAATAAAAGATAATACAGGTTGATACTGAAATGATTTTGACAGTAGATAGATAGATAGATAGATAAACACTTTATTGCACCATAAAAACAGAACGCAAAATGATTACATACAACAAAAATAAATTCTAATTTAAGTAACTACTTATATGCTAAAAGAAAATTGATATTTAGTACCTTATAATATGGCACAATGGGCGGCCTTATCGCTAAAAGCGATCTCTTCCAGGCAACCTTTGGATGGACAAGAATTAAGGAAGGGGATGGGTGGGTTGTTTATAACGCGGTAGAAATATAAGGAGGATAATAATAAATACGTATTAAAATAATATATAAAATAATAAATATACAGTACTGAACTACCGAAGGTATTATGTCTCGTACGCTCACTCTGCTCAACCAACATTACCTTACTAGTGGTCTGCAGTCTGCAGAACAAATGTCTGACGAGAAAGGTATATGATTAGAACATTGTTGCATGTTATTTGTTTTTGCAACAGCCTGAGATGGCTTGGGTTCGACGCCCGACGGCGGAGTTATGTGTGAATGTTTGAAACACAATTTATTAATGTTAAGAGAAGTTTCATTGTGATATGTAAATGTTTTGTTTAGGTACCAAAATGACCACTTTTGCACATGTCTAGAGAAAAATTATATTTTGTTTTTTTTTTTGGTAAAATAAGGTGACGTCATTTATCGTCATCTACAAGTTTTTTTTTAATTTGAAAGTAAAAAGTACACCCACCCACAGGGACAAATGATTTATTAAAACAATCTATGATCCTTTTAACAATCCCGTTATGTTTCAAAAACTCGTCGGAAACACGATTGAATAAAATCGATTTCAGTCGTTCGTTCGTCCCGAAGCCTCTCCATTACGTTGATTGCGTATCGCCACGATTAGGATGCGCGGGCGCAGGCGCGGGCGCGCACCACAAAGCGGGCCGACGCGGAACCTAATCCAGGATTAGACCGGATCGTTTCCCGGGAACCACATACAGTTTCTAAGTAATCTTTGAAGTTAACTCTATTTTATAGGTAACGGTACTGGTAATTTAGGCTCGGAATGGATGTTAATGTTGTTTTTGTTACAGGATTATGATTTCTAGAAATGTTTTGTGTCCAGTTATGCATTCGAGTCTTACTGACTACCCTAAATCATTTTCCTTAAGGAAAAAACGGGAAAGTCGTAAAATCTAAGGTACTTAACGAAGAAAATTAATCACGGTTCCGTCCGTAACAGCTTTCCGACAAAAGCACGTCATAAAGTTACCGGTCGTCTTGCTGTAATTGAATAGAGCAGCCCTACCCAATGCACATATTTCAGGCAGGTTTCCATAAAGGCATTGTAAATGACATTTCACAAGATTACATAACGTAAAGTTCGCGGTGTTACAACGTAATTACGCGCGAGGTGCGCAGAGGCGCGCCGCAGCACCTGACATTTGGCGCAGCCAGGTGCGCTTGCGCAACTGAACGCGCGCATCCCAAACCTGCGCGCCCGGTAATGAACTCGTAATTAAATTTAATAGTCGTATACTTGTATTGTTTTGGCTTAATTGCTTTCCTGGCATATTGTGTTTGTAAAGTGCACCGGCTCTTGTCAGCACTCGAAGTCAGTAACGATGATTTACGACCCATAAAATTGTTCGAAAACGGTTTTAGTTTCTTTAAGGATGAAATAAATTATCCTGCTGTTAATCTAAAAAACAATTTACATATACTTATTGTTTGTAAAATTCGTAAAATAAAAGTAATATCTTGATAAGGAACGCCAGAGTCCAGTCACGTAGGTATTAAACACACAAATTCTTGCATCGAAATACTGCACACCGCTCCATAAGGCTCGGAGCTATATGCAACAACAAAGATCTCGGAGGCAACAGTTAAGTGGTCACCGAAACAGTATACCGACATATCTGCGGGTCAGGTTAAACAACGAACAATATCCTTCGGTGGCCGGAGGTGTATTCCCACGAGGCGCGAAGGTCGCTCGACTACTCACGAGTATACTCACGACTACACTTGATTGCGAAACAATATCGATACAACTCGATATACCAAACCGAAGACGCTGATTGATGACTCATCACCGCTCGTCTCAATATTGTACGGAGGTTAATGGTTGAACAAAATCAATTATTTGGACAGTTCTTAAAACGTTATGTAGTTAATTATTTTGTTCATAGGCTATCAGTAAATCTAATCAAATATTAATAGAAAAAAGAAAAACAAATTGCAAACGGGGCTCTTTTTGTTACGTATATACCTACATTATTTTTGAAGTAACAAACCCCAGGGTTCGGTTAACTTTATCTGTCTCCGACGTCTCTCATCCATAAATTTCAATCAAAGAGCATGTAATAGACTATACCTCGATACGCTGTTGTTTACTGGCGATGTCTCACATTCCTCGGCTGATTGTGCCTATTCATCATTAAGATGACCGCTCCCGACTCCTGTCCCACCTTTATAATATCAAGCGTAATTCGTCACGATACACCGTTATTAAGTAAATGTAATTTCTTCCGAGTAGTCCGGCTCAAATGGATAATTAGAGAGTGCCTATACAAAATACAATGTTGTTAAGCATGTCGCGGTTATGGTCGTAGTCGAGCTTACAGTTTACCACGGTCTTGCCATTTCCGGACGTGTTTTGAACCTATCCGACTAAATTCTTGACGGATGCTGAACAAAAACTTGCTTGATTTCTGTCTTCATTAAAATTTTGATTCTCGTTGACGTTGAAACATGACCCTTGGTTTCCTCTGTCTGTTATTGATTTGGGTTTGAAGTTTCAATCAAAAAAACAGACTTATTTTGGTACTCTACAAGAAATTTCTTTCTCAAGTCGATCCTTTATGCCTATGATCCCGACCACTATTCTTTTTCACCCAGCGATCTGTATCAAAAGTTTTGTTTCGGTATGAGCCATTTGAACCACTTCCTCAAACTTTGACGTGCTGTTCTGTTTCGGCTGGGTGATCATCAATTTAGCCTCACGAAATTATAAATATATTTTTCTAAAACAATTATAAACTATCTATGGGGGCGAATAGTCATAACATGGCTTGTAAACCTTGACTATCACTATGTTTTTAATTCATACAGTGAAGCAATATATTACAATCAACCGTCAGTAGGTTTTTGCGTAACGTAGTGTTCTTCAGTAATTATGATTGTACCTATATGATAAGTGGTGTGCCGTAGATGGAGCGGGAGTGCAAGTCGCCGTGTCTGGGGCCGCCCAAACCTTGTTTATTGGACAATTTGCATGCCCATCTCAGGTTCTTGACCACTGGAGGAAAGGAAAATGGAGCTTTCGACAGGTGTTACAAAATACGGTGCGGTTTTAACGTATTTTCGAGAAAAAAAATTAAGTACTTACATAATTGGTTTACGGGAATTGCTTTTTAAAAATTATTTCGTAATGTTGTGTTTTTGGTCATTAACCCGTGTCTGCTTCTGTGGTTTCCTTGCTTGGGTGTCCTGTGGATTCATTTTGATACAATGTTGCTTAATTTTTCTTATTTATAATTGTTGTTTTCTATTTCATAGGTACCTAGTTGTTTACATTATCTAAACTTCTATTAAAAACACTAAGGCTTGGAACTACTCGACCGATTTTAAGAATTATTTTAGAAATACTAAGCTACATTATTAACAGGATGTATTTCAATATATTTACAAAAACACGAAATTTTATAAATAAGGTGAAAAAATGGTATGTTTCATATGTATGTATGTTTGGCCCTAAGCAAAAATGTAAAGACTTTCCTTACGCGGTTAAAACCGCGGCGGGAGACACCTAGTTGTTACATATATGTATTGTATTGTTTGTCCTGTTTTCTTTCAGTTTATCCGTTGTCGATATTTTTTCGTCGCCACTCTGCGGTTGGATGCGACTAGACAGAAATATCATGTTCCCTGCACATTTATGTACTCTTTTATTATTTTCAACCATTTTGCGGTCACTAAAGGAAGTTTATACGCTTTAGTCCTTAACGTTCTGCCAGGACTTGTGGTTTTGTTATAGATACTGTCGTTAGATATTTTTTTATTGTTTTCGTTTCCCAGTCTCACGGGATTGGGTGTTTTGATATTCATGTTTTTGTTAATATTCTTAACTTGGGCCTCTACAGGGCAAAACAATTCATTTTCGACAGACTTCTAAAAACTTGTTTCAAATTATGTCAAAAATGTAATGGACTTTGCAATTTTAGTGCAAGTGGATCTAAAATCTACTGAAATCTAGAAATATAACGGATCATTATTTACGTTACTGACGTGTAGTTTCAAAAGCCATTTCTATCGCTACACTTACGAATTCATAACAATCACTTGGAGATCAATCAAGTAATGACAAATGATTTAACCGTGCGCTCGCAAGGATGCGGGGTTCGTGCGTGAAGGCGGCGCGTGCGCGGCGGTCACGCAGCCGCCTGGCCTGTGCCTGTGCGGGCGCACTCCGCACTTGATAACTATCGGACGTTACGTTTGTTTGTTATGTAACAGTGTTAAATGTACTGGTACACTTATTCGGACTTCAGTTAGTACTACAAACAACTACTAGTATTATGTTCTGTCGAAATATCTGTCGAACAAATTCATGTAAAAGAAGGGGCTGTCGAATTAATTAATACTTGTTAAATTATGTTCAATCGAAACAATTAATTGTCGAGCTATATTTTTCGAAGTAAATTTCTTGTCGAAATAAAGAATTGTCGCGTTAACTTTGAACTTTCTATCAAACATTTTATTGAAATTATTATAACCTTGATATTACTCGCATAACGCGCTCCATTACTCAGTCAAGTCCCTATAAAATGATGAATTGAATCGACTTGAATGTCTATTCATTATATTGCAAGCACGACTGCGATCTGTCCTGTTATGAAATTATGCGTAAATGTCCAACGAGTTTAATATAATATTATATGTGAGCTGATGATTGTATCTCTTCAAGGTATAATTTAAAAAAAATCCTCAAAGAATATACTATTTTAATAAATATCTTTACTGTTAAGAGGAAAGGCGCTCTCACCATACAAACGTAGTCGACTGTTTCCTCCCTGGATAATGACACTAGAGCAAATATTTTTGCAGCATAAAACTTATAACTGCCATGACCATTGACCATGCTCCTATCTCTTATTTTTTATATATATTTTGTTTTTTTTTTAACTCTTACTTTCTATAATAATTAGAAATTGAAAAAATCAAGACATAGGGGCATAGTCATGGCAGTTATAGGTTTTATGCAACAAAAATATTTGCTCTAGTGTCATTATCCAGGGAGGAAAAAGTCGACTACGTTTGTATAGAGAGCGCCGGTACCCTTTCCTCTTCAAAATGAACATTCTCTAGTCTGAAAATATGTGGCGACACTTCACATTGCAACCAACAGATGGAGCCAGTAAGCCGATCGGAGATCCTAGATCGCGCAAGCTCATATACAAGTTCTAACGAAACATCGTTGGGCCGCGGCCTACCGGGTATAACACCTGCCCGGTGGAATATCTTCTCACACACCACCT
This sequence comes from Idaea straminata, assembly GCA_951213275.1. Taxonomy (NCBI): domain Eukaryota; kingdom Metazoa; phylum Arthropoda; class Insecta; order Lepidoptera; family Geometridae; genus Idaea; species Idaea straminata. The sequence goes on from OX577849.1 coordinate 14,134,580, forward strand.
CGTACCTCCAAAAATACTTTAATGAATATTGAACTACGTATGAAATCAGTTGGCTTTTGAAATCGCTATAGTTCCAAGAAAAGTGGCATTTTTAGGGTTCCGTACTTCAAAAGGTAAAAAAGAACCCTTATAAGATCACTTTCTTATCCGTCTGTCTGTTTGTCTGTCCGTGTGTCACCAACGATTTTCTCAGGAACGGGTGGACCCAGTTACATAGGTAGGTAACTAGATGTGGTTTCGAATAAGGAATAAATCACACTTAGAAAATCAGCATCAGAGTATTAGAAGCTCGGCTATTCGGGATAAATTATCTCAAATCAAATCAAACTATTGCATTGTCTTAAAAATGTTTTCTCGTAGTAACCGCTAGCAGTTTTAGGACCTGCCTTACTGCCTTATTCACATTTACCACATCGTATAGTTGCGGAGTTTTCAATACGCGATTGAATTGGTATCTAGAATCTAGGCAAATCAAACACACACATTGCCAAATGCTACGTGTAAGGTGAGATAGCGGTCAAACGCTGCCCTCTATTGTATAAAAAACCTAATCTAAACCATCAAGTTTTTTGTAACTATTATTTGGACGTGCTCGTCGTCACGAATATGCTTGATGCCTGATCCTTCAAGGAACACATTACGGTATACGAGGCTGATTTGATTACATCACTTTTGTTAAGGATTTAGAAAGATTCCATAAAATTTAAAATATCAAGGAAAGGAATATTAGACTTCTTGTTTTAAAGATGATGTAACGCCATATCTGTGTCAGATTTGGCTGATAGTACTTACAACCTAATGGTATAATCTAACGCATCTCAACAGTATACGTATCTAGATGAATTATTATGAGATTTCATATCATTTATAGGAACTACTGGTTCGAATTGAAAAAATATTTTTGTGTTGAATAGTCCATTTGTCGAGGAAAGCTATAGGTTATTTTATATTTCAATATTCCCACGGGATCGGGAGTTACGCGGGTGAAACCGCGGAGCGCTGCTAGTTATACATAAATGCGAAAGTTTTTATATCAACTAGTAGCTCTACTCCCGATTCCGTGGGAATATCGGGATAAAAAGTATCAAATGTAATTTCCAATACCTCATACCAATTTTCATCAAAATCGGTCCAGTCGTTTCGGAGCCTATTGGTTACAAACTTAAAAACAAACAATAATACCTCATCATTCCTCTTGATAATATTAGTGTAGATAAAACGAGACAAGTGTAGAATTAAAGACTTCACGAGATGTATTTCTTTTCTTGCCTATAAAATTTCAAAACAGAAATCTACTTTACCAACCTTATGATCTTCCTAATTTACCAGTTTAGGGTAATCTGATTTTACTAATCTAATTCTTTTATTTGTTACAGGTATTTTCGATGAACATCCTTAAATCGCCCAGGGAGTCCATTAAATTAAGTTCTACCCTATAAATCTTTCACACACGTTTCTCAGAGTTAACCATCTCCGAAGTTACCTTCTAAAAGTGGGCGGGAGTAATTTTGTCCTACAGTTACGAACGTTAACATTCTTTAGATAACATCTATTTCTCTAATGTTAACACTTACCCTTCAACCAAAACTTGTTTTGGTAAAAGCTTCGATATTTTTTGCTGTAACGCCCTGTCTTGACCACTTTCTTTAGTGAAAATATGCCTTTACAATATACGAGTATGTTAAACACTGAATTCACGGAACAAAACTCCGATTTGTTCCATGTAATTTCGAAGGCTGGTAATCATTTATGGTATTGTAGCCATTTAAATCGAGCCCAAAAACTCATCCCCTTATAATAATATGATCAGGAATCCAGAATCGAAACTTGAAGCCAAACAACTATTCAAATTAGAAACCAAAAAGTAAACAAAATACAGGAACGTAGTTCAATCCCCTTTTTTGGTCCGTGGCCGTATCTTTTGATTGATGGTTCAGCTCTCAGGGCCTTAATGGAGCTCTGACGTTGATTTAATAAAAACCCTTCATTAGAGCATCAAAAGAGGCCGGGGTCAATCACGGCCGTATGTATTACATGCTATAGGAATTTTTAAATTACTGCTAGAAGGGTATTGGAATCCATCTTTTGAGTAGACGATAACATACGACCTATTCAACTATTAATGTGACCGTGAACTAACCTTGAATTCCATCTTCTAAAATAAAGCTTTGATAAAATACAAAACAACAAAAACAGTCGTTTGATCCAATGAAACACGTTATCTGCAAACTTCCAAAGATATCCGAAACGAGTTACGAACAATTTATTTTTGAATACGGTAGAATAAAGAGCTCAAGGAGCACGCGCACGGTTCAGACATGCGTTTGCAAAAACACGATTGTTCGAATTCTGGTCACATTTATCAGGACCACCTCGGTTAAAAAACTCGGACCCTAAGGTCAATGCTCAATTAGAACTGGCCGGAGTCTTGGCAATCATCACTCATGAATACATATGAGTTTAAGTGAAAAGATTGGCAGAGGCTCGGTTTATAATTAACGAGGCGGTATCGTGGACTATTATGCATGGTTAGCTTTGCGGAGAAAGGCGAATCAGTTTTTTGCATAGCGTTTTCATGTAACTCTTGCCATTGAATGTTGATTACCTACATTTCTAATGATGAGATTATATTTTCTTCATCGGCCTGGGTAAGGAATTGTAAGCGAGACTTTTTAAATGTAATTTATACAAGCGTGACTTAGTAAAACTGTTTTGATTTTTATTCACGTTTTTCGTCGATGCTACTTAATTTTGTGCGGGACCTTCTGTCGGTTAACTTGCTTTACAAAATGAAGATTCAAACTTTCCAGACTTCGTAATTGCATATTTTTCCTTACAGATAACATTTTGGTAGGGCCCGTATAATAACATCGTTTTTTTCTTTTCGGACTACCGAAATGATGGGTCTCTTCTCACTTCGCCCGATCATTGCCATCGTAATTTGAATCTCTTGTATTTTCTTTTTAGGCTTTTTTTAGTTTTCTTTTTTTAATCTGACGCCTTTAGACTTTATTCTTGGAATCGGCAGATTAATTAGATTGATAACATTGGGCAGGTACATGTTTAGGAGTCATTTTTGTCTGTTTTTGTCCGGTCTTTTGAAAAAGTTTTAGGTACTGGCCAATTGTTTACGTTCGTGTGGAGGAACAATGGTTGGCACGATCTTTATTTTTCTGAATATCTTGATAAAAGAAAAAGAAACTTCGAAATTTATATTGGTCTGTGGAAAGTCCTTAGGCTAAGATGGACTTTGAGACACCAAACACCGCAACGGTCTGCGAAGCCCTAAGATATCTTATTCCGCAATTTAGCTTCACCAGATATGAAACTAAAGTTACAATGTACAGCATCGCATTAAGTGTAACCGTAATGTCGATAGACGAAGTAGAAACCAGCGATTATGGTAATTTTACGTTTGATTTCTGCGACGTCCCAGTAGTGCCCAGTAGCAACACCAAGTAGCTGGTTCACTAATGCATAGGTGCGGTTTAATGTACGATTAAGGAAATGTATGAAACAGGTATCTCATACCTGATATGGTATTGCTCGCTTATGATAATAGACATCTGGCAAGTTGCGTATGATTTTTAGCCATTGTTTCTCCACTATTTTACCCTGATACTTACTACTAATAGACAAAAATATGGTCTAAAATGAAGGTACCACTTATGTTACCCAGAATCTTCTGACAAATCTGTAAACTCAGGCAACTCAAATCATTGGTTCAACCTATTTTCATGAAACCAAGAACACTTACAGAACATTCCATTTTCAGATAAAACAACTGCATTAAATTAGTTCATTTGTTTTGGAGCTATAACACTTACGTACAACAATAAACGGACATAAGGGGTTCTTTAGGAACATTGGAATGTTCGAGTTAATACCTACGCTTACCCATGATAAATTATTGTTTTACTTAACTTAATGTTAAGATTTTTTGATTTCTCAGTAAGTAATTTTGTAAATTTTATGAGAAATAAAGAATTTTAAACCGTAAATGCATCAGAACCACCAACACCTTGAAATGGCGAAGTAAGTAAACGTTTCTGAACTTAGTGCGCAATTTTACTATCCACTTTGGAGATAGAACAAGAGCTAATCTAAACTAACTTAGTCGGTATAGATTACCTACTGCTTACCTCTTCTTTTATAGGTTGTAAAGATAAACACCAGGAGTTGTGGGTAATTACCAGGATTTTATTGTGTTGTTAGATAGAATTGATGCTAGAAGCTGTCGTATTTGAAGTGGAATGGCAGGTTCTTGGGCGATAAGGAAATAAGATGATGGAGTCATAATGCGAAAATCTGCAATTTATCTACGTTTAGAATATTATGTTAGGGTTGTATAATAGCCGGAATTGCTCAACGTCATCGGTAATACTATCGAAAGTTGCCATATAAAAGGCAAAGTTTTAAAATGGAGAAACTTCAAACAAAAACTTTGCAAGGAGGTAAGCTTCTTGAAGTTCCTAAATGTGTAATGTCGTCAAATGCTAATGAAGACATGAAAAACACGTGATTTTAAAAGCTTATGTCTTTTTTCCACATCTAGTTTACGAAATACTATCATTGTAGTCTAAAAAACCGATTAATTGTATCATATGTTTTGCCTTGCCATCATTATTTTGCTCGCTTTTCTGTACATATAACAGATTTTTCCTATTGTCTTTAAGTGGTTGAGACATTTCAGTTGTCTAATGTCGTGTCATTTGTGTTTTTGCGAGTTCATTGTCTAAGAGGTCGTTGGTTTGTCGTCTGTTACCTACGGGTCAGTACTCTCTTGATCAGTGCTTAAGGCGACCATATATTATAGACTAAATTGTTGCCCGTTAGTTGCCCGACCTACATATTTGAAGGAAAGAAAAACATACAATATAACAAATGTCCCGGTTGCTGATTCTGGCTGCATTCAAGTTACAGGTCTTAGCCGAAGATGCAATACTGCGGTACATAATGGGCTGTGGCTCTTGAACTCGTGATTGATCAAAACAAGGTTACCGAGTCCCATCTCGCTCGATGCGATGTCGATGTGCGATACATTTAGCCGTACCCTTAGGGCGACATGAGTGGAAGAAGTTGCAGGAGGCGTTTGCCGGCAAGCAGATCTGCAGCAATTAAGTAAACTACAGATATAAGAATAGAATAGGTATAAGATGCATTTCTTGTTAATAGTTAAGCTGATCTATATAAAAGGCAATTTATTTATTTTATTTTTAGGGCGACCTCAAAACTCTAATAATAGGTGTCAATTTCGACCTGAAATTACTGCTTAGATAGTTAGATAGTGGTTAGGCTAATCTAGCATGTGTTCATAAATTACAGACTTTAGTGCCCGTGACGGCGTCTATGCTTGATATCAGTAAGGTTCCAGCTTTGACAGAAACCAACAGAGATCCTCAATCATAAATGTATGACCTTACTAAGGTTATTTAGGGTTTACCAAGCACGCGAAAAGATCTACCCGCAAACTCCAGCCTCGTGAAAATGTTGCGTGCAACACCGAAATATCGAGCTCCACATAACATGGTAAATGTCCCGTTTTAAATAACTTTAGCAGTAAAAATAACCATGCTAGTTTAAAATCTTATATGAATGACCTTTTCATAACCTTATCTAAGAACAGTCAGACAGCTTGACACTCCTTATTAGGCGTAGGTTATTTCACATAATTACAGGCGGCCTTTGTACTCGAAACAATAGAAGTAAACTTTTTAATCAATCACTATTGCAAGGGTTGTCTGTCTGTTTTGGCATGTTTGCGTAAGAACGCTCGCTCTACGTCTGCGCGTACGCACCGCACGGTTGTACCATGTCGAGATTATAGAACAATATTTCGTGCTGTGTACTCTATTGATTGTAATTGTTTTTGTTTAGTTGCGAAAATTTTATCTAAATAGTCCATTATCGTAACCCTATGCAGACTACGTACTAATGGTTGGCCGATAACTTCCCGTACTGGTAGGGTTGAAGGCGAACAAAGAAAACAATCGTTTAGCAGTTTAGCTACTTAGTACTGTCATGTCGGCAGACTTGAAGACACTGCACTGCACAATTCTGCCTTAATTTCCTTGCGGTATGCGACAGTTAAACTGACTTTTATATGTAACAAACGCGTGACGTTTGTATTAATTTAACAAAAAAATGATTTGGTAAGTAGATTAATCTACACTAATAATTATAAAGAGGAAAGATTTTTTGTTTGTGTCGAAAAGCCTCCGAAACTACTGGACCGATTTTGATGAAACTTAGTATGAGGATTGATTCATTGACAGTTACATAGGCTATATTATCTAAAGAAGCACTAACTGCTTAACAACAACTCAAAAAAGTGGAAAGGGTACCGGAGGCTCTCTCCATACACACGTAGTCGATAGTTTTCTCCCTGGATAATGACACTAGAGCAAATATTTTTGTTGCATAAAACTTATAACTGCAATGACCATGCCTATGTTTACGTTGACTACGCTTGTATGGAGAGAGCTCCGGTACCCTTCACCTTAACGTGTTAAATTAATGTTTAATTTTTTTTTTCATTATATATTTCAACACCAACAAGGTCCTGTCAAAAGCTCGACCACCATCAAGCAAGCACTATACATTTAATAACAGTATAATAAACATTAAAATCCGTCTGTACCTACGATCCATCATGCGCCGGCGCAGCTTCGCGTCTAGTTTGACATTTGCGTCGGTTACTTCACAGACTGACAGGAAAATTATGAAATCGTTGAATTTGGAATAGTTTTGTGCAGTGATTTTGATAAAGATTGATCCTTTATCATAGGTGGGCCTTGAATTTGAGCCTACTAAGCAATAAATCAAAAAGTATATTAAATAAATAAATATTGCAGGACATCCTACATATCGCCATCTAGCCCCAAGCTAAGTAACTAGACCTGTGTTATGGGTACTAAATAACGGATATACTTATATACTTTCCTTATGTAAATATATACCTATAATACATAGAAACAACCAGACCCCAAAAAATATCTAAGCATAAATACTTGTCTGAGACGGGAATCAAACGCGCAACCCTGTGTTTGGCAGTCCGGCATGGTGACCATTGTGCCAAATGGGCCGTCATTAGGTACCTGCCTATTTGTTATTTCTTTAATTAATTAACAAAAAGAAAATAACAACGTAATTTACTCCTCTACGATATCCTTCCTTATTGTTACATAAACTCTAATTAATAAGCTTTTTTTACTTAATTGGTAAGTATATTTATGTGTTTAACTGTTCTATCACAGCCGAACTGAGTTCTAATATACTGGTTTATTTGAGTGGGTCAGTAAAGCCAGGTCTTAGAACCGCTGTAGCTACGGAATAACGTTACTCAAGAGTACTTTGGGTCGAAATCGACACCAAAGTACTCCTGTTCTATTTTTTTTACTCCTTATAAATATCCAAAAATAACGCAAATGGGAGTCAGAAATAGTCCTGGACAAAACTGCTTGGGACAATAGGCTACCAAAAAAAAAACATCTGCAATTTTTTTTAATAATTTGCTACTTACATTTATCAAGTGTCATTTTGAAAAAATATATTTAAATCGATGTGATTTCCAACAAGAAACAAATCACTTAGAAATCAGCATATGAAACTTCAAAAAAAACTATCCCCATCCATTTTGAACTCCAAACTTTATTAAGAGGATTGTATGGAGAGAGCGCCGGGTACCTTACCCGACGCTCTCTCCATACAAACGTAGTCGACTGTTTCCTCCCTGGATAATGACGCTAGAGCAAATATTTTTGTTGCATAAAATATAACCTGCCATGACCATGCCTCGGGGTCATATTCTAAAAATCATAGAAACAAGTTTTAAAAAAATGGTTGTCTGTGAAGTCGGTTTACGGACGATAATTTTACGTGATAATGATAACGTTTTATGAAACCGATGGAAAAAAGAAACATTTTTTTTCATTAATATTTTTTTTCTTAATATAAGTCTTCTATTCGTTACTCGTCATTTCATAACACAAGCCCAGATGAGCGATATTTTATCACAATTTTACTATTAAATACTTTGTTTCCTTAGTTACCATGACGCGTCTGGTCATATTACCATGACGCATGACGTCACACAATATTACCGTGACACTTTTTTGTGAATGCAGTTGTTCCATCAATTCACTAGACGTTATCACGACAAAAATATAATAAGTATAATAAGAATAGGTCATGGCAGATAAAGGTTTTATGCTACAAAAATATTTGCACTAGAAACAGTCCACAACGTTTGTATGGAGAAAGAGCCGGGTACCGACTTGTATGTTTTGTATAGAAGAACGGTTATCTGTTTTATGTTTAATTAATACCTATCGTAAAGTCTTAGATATTATAAAATGTATTTTATTCTGCAAATGTATATGTTATTAATTTATTCTCTAAACTTTATGGTGTGTTTTTGATTTATTTACATTTTAAGTATTGATTGAATTTTCTTTGTACGAGCAGCGGCCCGCTGTTTTATGCTGTGGGAATAAGATAAAATAAATAGCCTATTTACCTCGCATACGGTATATCTAAATAATATGATTAATGAGAATGTTTTAAGGTAAATGTGTTTTGTTTGAAAAACCGACACCAGGTGGCGTAGCTTATAGCTTTTTTACTTTAAAAAAAATCACACAATCTAAGCCATTTTAAACTTTGTCTTTTCGCCTTGTGGTAGATATTTGTATAAATTATCTAGATATGCAGATAGTATACATAATATCATAATTCTACGATAAAACGTCCATTCCCTTCAACATCAAGTAAATCATTATCTAATTTAATCAAATCAGAAGCGGAAACCCCATGTCAATCAATAAGAAACAGTCATTAGGTTAGATTTTAAATACGATCGGTTTATATAATACATCTTATAGAGATGCCACAAATATTCGGCAACTATTTGGTATTCGGCCTATTTGGCGTTGCGTAGAGTACTACTCGGCCGAATACCGAATAGTCAAAAAAGTAGCCGAAAAAAATATTGTAGCAATAAATCAGCATATTAATTTTTAAAATCTATCAGTGGTAAGTTTTAATGAATGAAAACAAGTTTTTCAGCATTTGTTGACCGGAAACGATTGAGCTTTTCCTCATAAATTATTTCTGCTTCCGTAAAAAGCCGTCGCGTATACACTGACACCGAGAGATGTTAAATAAATCTTAGATAAAAATACAGCAGTATTTGCCTACCAAGGCTTGGATAAACTTTTTAAACTCACACGATTTGTATTAATAGTAATAATTTTCCCGGGTCTTAATCGCGTATTTTAATTTAAGAGACCCTTTTCGCGACCCTGTCTCCTCGCGGCTATGACTATTGTAACATAGTCGAAACGTCGAGGTAAGAGAAATAAAAGTAAAAATACGCGATTAATACCCGGGAAAATAATTACTATGAAGGCTTGAATACTATTTTGCGTTTGTTGTCCACCACTTGTATGGATTACTCGCCTAATGTGTCACCGAATATGAAGAGCCTAGCCGAATATTTCATATTCGGCAAAATGACTATTAATGGCATCTCTAATCTGTAGAAAAACTTCCACTTTCACCGGTCATAAAATGCTATTTATAGCACGCCATAGATACACTATCAATTAACTATCGCGTTACAAGTGTGAATTTTTCTATAATACGTATTATATCATTGACAGATAGCATCGTAAGAGTAACTATTGTGTTTTTTTTGCTGACGCTTTACGGAGAACCTATGGGAATCTATTGTCTTTCTGATAATTATGGTACTTTCTCTTTATATTTACAACTGTAAGTGATTTCTGAATATATTTTTCAAGAAAAATGCGTAAATATTTTTTAGAAAGCCCAGTGCAGGCTCACGAACATAAAAATAAAATAATACGTGCTTTTTTTTCAGATTTATTAAGAAAAAGTTCCAACTGTGTGGCCCTAACAGCGCCACCTGGTGACAGTTTCAAAATTTGTTTGAATCCGTTTGGAAAACATCTCATTTTTAAATTCCCGACTACGGTGAAGCTAAAAGGGAGGGTTATTTTCTCGCTGCACAAGAAAAAACTGAATTATAAGAATCAGGTTCATAACTAAATTTCTAAACTAATATTATGAAGGAAGATTTTCCCCTGTTTTTAATCATTACGTAACACCAAAAGATATGTATCATTGTTATAAATAGTCACCTGTATTACGTGTGTCATGTTAGTTAGATATAATTTAGACTCATGCAATGTAATTGGGATGGCCACATTGGTCACCGGTACTTTCATCAAAAGCTACCGGCGGAAATGACTAAATACCCACAGCTATCTATTCAGACTAAAATGTAAGTGACTATTACAATAGTCATGGTCGCGAGGAGACTGAAGCATCAAGCGTTGTCATCTCATGCTGATAGTTGAGGGTAGTAACCGAGGGTAGGGCGGTGTAAATTCCTTTATTAGGCGAGCGTGCGACCGATAGAACAGCCTTATTGATTCTAATACTTTTGATTCCGATAGTTTTGAAATTTTAACGACAGCATAGCGAGTGCGAAAAGAAAGTTGGCTAGTGATTTTTTTACAAGATGATTGTTTAGTGACTGATTGAGTGCTACACTTATATTACCTATATCTTCTACTTATAATTTTTTTTGTCTTGTTTAAGCGTATATGTATAAGTTTGATCATTAGTTGTAACCCGGCAAGAAGGGTTTTCTTGTTTTTATTTAAAAAAGTTTATTTTTGTTTTTTCCTTATGGGTTAAGGTTTGTTTGACGGGCTTATAACGCAAATAAAAAAAGTCATAATAAATACAAATTTGTAAATAAGGCAGACAGATGGTCTGGGTCTATTTAACTACCAAGAATTAATACAGAGCAGTATCGCTAACCCGTGTAACGCTGCGCCCGCGCAGCCCAGCCGCGCCGCGGTCAGATAATGGCTATCTTATCGAGCGGTTGTATCAGGGCTCGGCGACCCATTAGTGGCCGGCCGACTTTCTCGGGGTAACTCTAACTATTCTTGACGATTGTCCTATGATGTGACATAGAAGTAAGAAACGATGGAGAAGGTGATTGAAGCTGGGTAAAGTGAGCTAGTTCAGAGAAAAAAAACATTACATTTTTTTTTATTAAGTATTCTTTTATTTCAATAACCACATGGTAAAATTACAATAAAATAAATATAGACTAAAAGTACCTATTTATCAACGAATTAACTACAAACTAAATACCAGATATACACAAATAAAAACTAAAAATAATTTTTTTTTTGAAATTTTTATCTTGGGTATTTTTTATTTGTAGGATATTTTATTTTTAGGTTCTTCTGATATGTGAGGAAATAACATTTGCTCAGCAGACTGTTACACGAATTTTAAGTAAAACAACAAAAGTAAGTTCAAAAGCAACAAAAGCCGTATTTTCTAATATCTTAAGCGGGTAAAAAAAATTACAAAATCCCGTACTTTTCGGTTTATTTTTCACTTCACTGTAAAACTATTAACTATTTTTTATTTATATTTATCGAGTCAACGAGATAAGTCTAATTTAACGAAACAGATAATACCATAATCCAATGACAGATTCGTACTATTTAGTAGCTAAAATATTATTTTAGGACTAACTTCTTAAATGCGATAATAATATGTCTCGGGTACAGCGTAAAGTTTTAAAGGAACCTCTTTTCTCTTTTATATCTTTGATATTTACTATGAAATCCTCAACGATAATCTTTAACATCGCAAACATCGTAAAACCACATAAAACCGATATTCATTTAAACAAAATAGCCTTTATTACACGACCTTTGACCTCAACTAAAACCTTGCACTGAAATAGTGGCACTAAAACGGTAAGAGTCGTAACCTAGTCATAAACCGTATCCGCACATCCTACGTCCGTGAAGTTTCAAGTCGAGCCTGTTTACCTGATACTTCGCTACTCTCTGACAAAGTTAACCGCGCAGTTTAAAGTGGCGCTAGCAGCTACGCAATATAATATTTCATCTATGTAGATTTGTAGTTCCGATTTTCTCCACCTTGAATATTTAGTTGTACTTTCCACTGACACTTGCCGCCTGTCTCCTGTTTATATTACACAGATTTATAATAAGCTGAATCATGCGCCGGTCAATGGGTCAATTTAATCTCCCTTTTATGGTATTGATGACTTATTTCTCTAAGGATGTCACCTTAATCGGTCCAGGCTTGGCTACTGGTTTTGCCAGAATGCATCAGTGCAGCGGCGAGATTCCGTTTAATTTAAAGATTAGATTTAAAAAAGAGTTCTCAATTTAAAATTTCCTCGTTTTGTTGAATCTTTAATTTTAAAGCGCAGCGTTTTGTTTTTTGCATTTATCTCAAAACGTGTTTTGCGCTTTCAAAAACACGATTACCAACAGCCAACCGTCAATCGCGAAGGAATTTGCATCGTGTAATAGCAATGATTTATTTTAAGCGTTGATTTATAATGTATTCAACCTCTTTCGTCTTATTAAATGAGTGTTGCAGGTAGCTGTAAAGCCCACACCTCACACTCCACTAGTGGGCGAATTCGCATAGACATCGCATAAATTTACGTTCGAAACGCGCAGAACAATGAAATGGCTGCGTCTTTATGCGAACGCAGCACTATTATAAGTCGTTTTAGCTCATAATATTTAACCTAGTAATACCTACATTTGTAGGACTTGTTAACTCGTGGGATAAATTACAAATTAAAAACTTACGTATTCGATCAATAAACAGGAATATCATGACCAACTATTAATGACAATTTGGCATTTTTAACCGACTTCAAAAAAAGGGAGAGGGTTCTCAAGTCTCCGCGTATATTTTATTATTTTATAAGCTTTTTTTTTCTAATTTAGTTTCACCTGTCCTGATATTTGGCATCAAATCTTCCCGGTTGCCGATTGAGCTGATTTTTTTAATGTATGATCACCGATTACTCGAAGACGGCCCAACCGATTGAGAAGATTCTTATTTCTTTGACATCATCAGCTCTATATGATTCACCTACGTAGAAGGATCTCCTTTAATAATGTCCATTGTGCCCTAACACCTGCAGATCTGAACCCTGTACATCTATAAAACTAGGCATAAGCCTAGTTTAGGGTTCCTGAGATCCGGATCAAAATGCATGCGAAACAAAGATTATTTTCCTGTATTTTTCCATGTTGAGTTTTCTTTTGCCTTAACCCAACCACAGAAAATTTTCACACTTTATTTGATAACAAAATGTTTAATTTACATAATATGCCAGGTTCACAGCGATGCGCCCGAGTCCGGTTAACCTGCATGCAATCCAAATACCGAATTTCACAATAGCATACAATAGTTTGTACCCGTGAGAAACAAACACACAACTAATTGTCGAATTAGATATGTTTTAAGAAGACGAAACGGTATTTTGCAATATTTTCGTGATGTTGTGTAAATATTCTTCGTAATATTGCAGCTAGACTAACAATGTCATACGGTTAAACTTAAACTTATATTAATAAAAAGCTTTGAATTTTCAAAGAATATTCAAGGGGAATGCGCATTACAGTTTGTTGCGTTGCCAAAATACAATGGGAGTTCCTTAAAACATAAAAATCTCTAAATGACAGATTATTTGTCCTCTAGCGTACGTAAGGTTCCGTATGGGTTCTGTGGTTAAAATGGGTTAAATACTTGGCGCCTAATTAGGTGTTTGCTTTGTAGATGTTCAGATAACATGCCCTTTATTGAAAGGGTAACACTGGTCTCACTTTGCATTCGAAATGTACCTATATTGAAAATAAATGTAAACTTTTTTACAAATGATAGGTCGTAGTTTGACCACTATCATACCTGCCTGATGGTAGGTGACGATGCGATCTAAGATGTAGCACGCTTGCCTTGAAGATTCCTGATTACACGCGACTTGAAGACCTCCAAACACGGTAGAAAGAATGATTTGATGTGCAATACTGACAGACTGGGTGACCATAGCCAAAAATTCCGTTTTAATGTCATAGAAAAAATCCTTATGGAAAGAGAATCTGCAGAAAAGTGAGAAAACTTTTTAAAAGTTTGCCCTTTCAAATGGCGGCTTATAATAGTGTAGCGCATGTGTTGACAGCACAAAAACTTCTGTCTAATTTAATGGTGAATTAATCGCTAAAGGTTTTCAATGGTAGAAAGAGGCGCCTCATTTGTGATTAAAACCTCATTAGAGGTCAATTGACCTCAAGTTGGTCACAATTAGTTTTTCCGGAAACTGCTTTCGGCAGCAGTTTCCGGAAAAACTAATTGTGCCGGAACATTTTACTTTAATAGACAAACTTTAATTGCCCCATTTAATACCGTAAGTACATCTTGCTTAATATACTGTTTTCTTTACTAATTAACTCTACATTTAGGTAATAGAGGTAAAAGGCAATCAAGTCCATTAATTATGTCAGTCAATCTCTTTCAGTGCTCAATCTAAGCATTCGGTCTTAATAAGTGATCGTGCGACATAAATGGTGCTATCTAGATGGATAGATATAGACCGAGCGGCCATTGCATAGTAAAGTTACAGATATATATGATTAGCGCTTAAGAGGGAAGCGCTTAGGGGCATAGTCATGGCAGTTATAGCTTTTATGCAACAAAAATATTTGCTCTAGTATCATTATCCAGGGAGGAAACAGTCAACTACGTTTGTATGGAAAGAGCGCCGGTACCCTTTCCTCTTAACGGCTCCTCTAACGGATACCTTACTTTCAACGGACCCCTAATCGAGAACTTTTTACGCCCATCGTCCCCCTGGACTAAGGAAGATGATAAGCGCCAATTTAAAATAAGTTAGGAAGTATCACTTTCCAAGAAAAAAGCGAGTTAGGTGAGAACAATTTTGGCCTGAGTTTCTGAAGTCTAGAACCTGGAGTGGACTCCTGAATCACCAGATTCTGGAACTAAGCACGTATATGAGATTGATAAATATTGTAAGAAACCACGAGGTCGAACTTAAACTGCATAATTAGGTTTATGCTAGCCTTATGGCTCGTTGCGAAAGGGGGCTAGACGGAAAAAATTAAGACCAAAAGTTGTAACGGCACTTTTTGATTTTATTACAATTCCTTCACTAATTAATCGAAAGAAACTTCATTCCATCCGGGTGTCCCTTGACACCTCTCAAATTTTTTTATGTAATTAAGTTTCTATTTTTATGAAAAGTGATATTTTACTGTAACTTGATACATTAGATGTAATTAATGCTACGACCTCCCGGCCTAATATGTTTAGTATTGTCTACACCTACAACGCACTTTAATGTCAACACAATTAACCTATTAAAGTGGTATTGTTTAGTTCTGTGTTACCTTTGTAATGTTGATACTAGATACCTATTGGAGTGAATACTAGTTACGGATCTGGATTTAACTAATACACTTCGAATTAAAGAGAAATCAAGCCATAGAAACACAGTTCTATTTAACATTTAAAATGTTTTTTGATCGCTCCAGCCACTTCACATTTCTCTGACATCTGTAAAATTGGCTTTTAAACCGACTTCTTAAAAAAGAGAAGGTTGTCATTTATAAACTAATATCGAAAAATCTGAAAGTCTCTGAAGGGAGGCCTGTGAACTGATATGATGATGATACCAGAAAAATGTTATAGAATCAATACGGACAAATATTTTTTATTTAAAAGGATATACTTTCAAATTCTTCCCATTAAAATTTCATTTAAATTAAAAATAAAATAGGTATGTTCTCCAAGTAAACTTAACTGAGTATTATTTTTCCTTATACCTTTCTAATCAGATACCTTGCTAACTGGATACCTTTTTGATTTGATTGGCATTGGATCTTGTTGAAGTGAATTTTCAGTTATTACTTTTGAACATAAGTTAAAAATAACTTAATCGATGAATATAATCAGAAATGAGTACTGACTGTCTTTCGTATTATTTTTTATGACTTAAAGGAAGCTTAAAGCTTTCCACGATTTTAAAGTGATTTTTTCATTTGTTTCAGCGATGGCAGAGGCGATGGTTCGTGCTTTACGACGACGGAGAACTCACATATTCTGTGGACGAACACGTAAGTAACATTACAACAACTTATTAATTAATTTGTGACTTATCAGTAGCAGTTTTTTATATAATAAATAGGTCAGCGGTCTTTATGTAGCACGCTTTCTTAGACGCTTGTAACTCAAATACCCAAAAAAACATTAGTTTGTTTTTAGTACCTATTTGTTGTTATAGCGGCAACAGAAATACATCGTCTGTGAAAATTGCAACTCTCTAGCTTTCATTGTTCATCAGATATAGCCTGGTGGGTGACAGATTGACGGACTGAAAGCGAAGTTTTTTTCGGTACGGAATCCTAAAAAAGAAACGAGGCCTTCGAGCCGGGCCGAGCCAAAAGTAGGAAGGAAGATGGCAGTGGAATATTTTTTTCACGACCCATCCTCCTTTTGTAACTGCACCGGGATTTCGGAAATTCAACCTCTAA
Organism: Idaea straminata; assembly: GCA_951213275.1. Classification (NCBI taxonomy): domain Eukaryota; kingdom Metazoa; phylum Arthropoda; class Insecta; order Lepidoptera; family Geometridae; genus Idaea; species Idaea straminata. Next base: position 14,151,016 of record OX577849.1, read on the forward strand.
AGATCTAAAAAAGGCTGTTTAAGTTAGTAATCCGTTAACTATTATTTGTATTCTGTTTGTCGGAAATCAATATCACTTATAAAGAGACTTAAGCGGGTAAAATCACGAGGCGCAGCTAGTGTCGTATAAAACCATTAAAGTGACCGACAGTGTCCAATTAATCCACGATCTGAGCATCGATAAATCCGGCACATGTAGACTCACTCGCGACTAATCTATTGATATCTTAGAATACAGCTCACAATAGTGTTGCCGATCGATAGTCGACTATCGATAGCCTATTTATTTATTTACTACATATACAGTAATACATACTAATACTAAGTACAGATGACATACATTTCTGAAATTTTATTCAAGTGTGTTTACTAATATAATAGGCATACACAACATGTCGACTTAATAGTTCACTAAAAAACAGTAGTATCGAGAGCCTATCGATACTATCGATAGCATATTGCGTTATAATACTATCGATAGTATCGCAAATTAAAAATAATTAAACTATCGATAGCAGAGATACCACCGCAATAACATTGCATGAAAACAATCGATACTATCGATTGTTTCGTACTATCGATAGTGGTCTGACATACAATAATATCAATAATCACATTTAGCGTTACCTACATTGTATTACAGGGCAAAGTTCTTCTGGTCTAAAACATATTTAGTTATCATTGGTTATTTTATTTGATACTAGGACACCGCACTATAACTGATACTATCGTAATGTAGCCAGAAATTAAAAATACCAAGCAATCGATTGTATCGATAGAATCGATTGTTGTCATCAAATACTGGCGATGGTATCAATACTATCAATAGATAGTTTACTTTTAATGTAAAATGCGATCGAAACTATTTAAAAAATGATTTGATACGTACCATGATATTAATAGTATCGATACTATCGGTAGGCCTATCGATAACTGATTTTCGATGTAAACTCGATAGTTTCGATGATAGTGAAACTATCGAAAGTTCGGCAACACTAGCTCACAACCACTACCATACTTGCCACTACTGGGCAACGATCCTAGCCATAGTATACCAAATTGACTTGTTTAGATACAGACCGGCCAATAGCTGACCGTTCGCAGTTGAAAGCGGACCGTTCATTGAACGGTTGAGTTTTTGAAATAAGAAAAGCATACGCTGTGTTCCAATTTCCCTATTTAAATGTTGCCTGAAAGCGATCGGTTTGAGCGATAACACCCTATAACTAAGACTTCACTGTCCGTCCGTCTGTATGTCGGTCTGTCACCATGCTGTATACACAGTTGCAATTTTCATAGATGACCTATTTCTGTTGCCGCTATGACAACAAATACTTAAAAAAACCCCGACACAAAATAATAAAAATAGTGTGAACGTAAAAAGCCTAAAACAAGTAAAAACTATTAAAAAACTCCAGTCGAGCATATCTACTTACATTCGGTTTTTAATCCTGACTTATATCCCTCATAACTTTCAAAGGGCTGAACCGATTTCGATCAAACATAGCTAAGAACACTCTCGACTAATTCACCTTTCAAACAAAAAAAATTAAATCAAAATCGGTTCATCCGTTCGGGAGCTACGATGCCACAGACAGACACACACACACAGACACGTCCAACTTATAACACCCCGTCGTTTTTGCGTCGGGGGTTAAAACAGACTATAATGATACTGTAAATTTCATGCGCGAGTCCGACTCGCACTTGGCTGGTTTTTTTATTAAAAAGCTATCGATAGACTACCTATCTGCAACACTAGTCCGCATCAACCCTAATTGACTTGTTATAGCAAATACACTGCTTCCACCACATAACTAACAAAGGTAGAGAGTATAAAAATGTTTAATTCATTACGAAGGCATCGCTTCCTATCCGGGCTTCCATAATTGACCATTCGTCTTGTCTAAATACAGGCGATACGTTATTAAAGTAACATCAGCTAGTGAACTAAGCATAGTTTACTTATTTATAATCTAGTTGCAGCGTTCCGCGATTTCACCCGTTTAACTCCCGATCCCGTGGGAATATCGGGATGAAGTAGCCTATGTTGCGCCCAATGAATCAACGTATCCTCATATCAAATTTCATCAAAATCGGTCCAGTTGTTTCGGAGCCTATTCGTTACAAACAAACGAAACTTTCCTCTTTATTATAATTAGTGTAGATGTACTTAGCTTCATCTTAAATTAATTTAATAGATATAAGTTTCATTTTGTTACGATCTATATTGTGTTTTATAAAATACTAGCTGTTGCCCGCGACTTCGTGCGCGTAAAAGTCGAAATTGGACGAAGGATACAGGTTGTCCCATACAGACTTTGCCCCCCTTTTTGACCCCCTAAGGGGTAGGAAGGAATTCCGGAAAATCCTTTCTTATCGGATGCCTACGTCACACAAAGAACACACCCTCCAAGTTTCAGGTCTCTGCGATCAGCGGTTTAGGCTGTGCGTTGATCCGTCAGTCAGTCATTCAGGACAAAGCATTTTATATGTATATATAGCAAAAAATCCATTTATAATATATTAATGTACAGACAATAAATATTGAAAACTCTTTCCGATACTCATAGGATTTCATTAGGGTTGAGGTTCAGGTTTTGGCCCCGGAGGCGAGGTAGGTACTCGTAAGCGCATATCAACTTGACGTATACCGCGGGAACCATTCACACATCGTAAGTGAAGATTTGCAATGCAACGCAAATAGAAGGTAACTCGTAACTCGTAAACGTCACACGAGGGAAAGTTGGAAAATTAATGGGCACGCGATGTATATTGCTGTTTTGTATTTACCACTAATTTTATTATATTATACCGTTGTACTTGCTATCTGTGCCCGTGGGTGTATAGATAGCTTTTTAGGCTTTCCAGGCTGGCCGTGCTCCAATGGATTTTTCTTATGTGCTCCAATTTACATTGCTCTTAAACGAAACCTGTTGCTTAGTTGGCTCCAGATGAATTGACGAGTTGATGCTACGCAAATGGCAATCAACAAGGTGCAAAGCCAGACTTGCGCACCGCAGGCTTAGATCTCACCATAAGCTGCTTCAGTCACAGTCAGCTGTACCTATTCGGCTCTGTCGAGTGTGAGTGACGCAGCTAATATGTTCGTATTTTGTTCCAACGACGGGGTATCACACACAATGTTGTGTACAAGAAAACTTTGTAGCTGCCACAATATAAGGACACGCTTATTAACTCCGGACTCAAGTAGGCCGTTGCAGACAAAACTTGAGCAAATGGGGGTATATTGCACCGACTGAGGAGCAATGCGAGTGTGGAGCCCCATCGCAGTCCATGGTACACCTACTCCAATGCCCATTGTGCCCTAACACCTGCACATTGGAGGACCTGGTAGAGGCCAACGCTGCTGCAGTTGCAGTAGCTAGCTACTGGGCTGTAAAAATTTGACTGGTCGAACGTCACTGACTCGAAAAGAAGAAGACGCTTATTAAGTAAAGTAGGCAATCGCAAACGTTCTAAATAAAACAAAACCACCACGCGAACGAAGTCGCGGGCAACAGCTAGTTATAACTAATTTCATTATTTGAATCATATCATGGAGTATCGTATCGAGGAGTGCGTGGAGCCAAAGTCAACACGTAGAAGCCCTTTACAATTACAAGTTTCATTCCAAAGTATGATTGTAGACACCAAACCGGGGCGGTGTGGGTCCACAGTTAAGGGCAGGTGCAAATAAAGCTACCAAAATCGACCTTTGTTTTAAGCAACTCTAAGTAATCAAATACTCTTTTTTTGTTATTTGGATATAAATGGATAATAATGTTTAATAACCATATTTTTGTTTATTGTGGTTGAAAACATGATATGAACAACTTCGTTCGATAAAAAATATGTTAGAAAACAAAGAATTATTAGATCGTTTATCGGGTTTTATTCAAAAATAGTTAACGTTTGTTTCTAAAAATGAATCAAATGATAGGTTTTGACCTCTAAAAACTATATTTGTGGATAATAATGCTAAAATGTTTTGCATATCGATCAAATATAACAGTTAGCACGCAGCATGCTACGTCTTTAAGAGCGGGGGCTAAGGTAATGTGAATACCTACACACGGTACTGGAAGAGCGCCTTAATATCTCGTTTTTGACATAAAAGGCCCTAAAACATAACAAGGAAGTTCACCTAAACAATATTCCAGTCTACCCACATACGAGTTCCTAGATGGAGGCGACATGCATATGCAAACTCAATCACAAATTAATGTAAGAGCTAATGAAATGCGGAACTTGCGTGTAAAACGGGTCAGTGTGGGTGTGGTGATGGTCGACTATTGGTGCAATTGCCCTACTACTTACGTGTTCATGTTTTACAAACATTTCACTAGTATACTACGAACTAGGGAAAACAAACGGTGCCAATTTCTTCAGTAGGTGACCACCGATTCTCAAGTTTCATGTCCTACCTATCTTTATTTATGAAAATGTATCCCTATTTCTATTGGTCACGACTCACGCCATAACTTGACAACTTCTTTACCGATATCATCCATCTTTTTATTTTCTATTTTGCAACAAATTGTAGAAGGTTTTTACCAAGAACTAAGAAAGTTGCGCAGAAAAATTAAACACGGGAGTAGAAATTGAATCAACAAAAAAAATCCTGCCACCTCAAAAGGCTTACCGGACTGGTCCCTGGTTCAACTCTACAATTTATCCGGGACCGGAGAACACGGGTGATACCGCAGGCTACAGCAATGCTCTACGGCTACAATTTCTTCAGGATCAGGACTAGCGTGGGTGAAACTGTAGGCCACAGCAAGTTTTATCATAAAATTTCCTACAAACTCATAAAAACAACTTTCTTATCAATTCATTAGAAGTAAGTGTTTTCCCTTATATTATGGCAATGAATTAAAAGTCTTATGAATACTTAAATAATGAAAATCTACTGTTTAACTTTTCAATAAGACTCAACGGGTTTTTTCGACATGGTCATAGATAGATAGATAGATAGATAACTTTATTTGTACAACACAGGAAGAAACAGAACACTATATACACAAAGTGAAGTAATAGCTAGAAAGTATAAGTTGCACAAATGGGCGGCCTTGTCGCTGAAAGCGATTTCTTCCAGGCGATCTTTGGATGGCCTTTCATAGAAAGGCACAAAGTCAAAGTAAAAGTCAAAATTCTTTATTCTTATTTATGAGAAGAAGGCACAAGAAGCTCATGGGGCACAAATAGGAAACCTGTGACAGAAAGTCTGCAGGGACCCTAGACATACCAAACTAAGTATACACGATCTATCGAGGAAGATATAAACTTAACTATAAAATATCTAGACTATTCGCACCTGGAACCATAATGGATCTAATGACTCGATAAACTTTAACGCGACTATATTTAATGAATAGAAAACCGTAAGTATTTCTGCAAAACAAGAATACACTCGTGCATCGTGCGTTTCGTGCATGAAATGTATAAGATTATTTTTAAAACAATGAACATTTTGAACTGAAATTACTCTTTTTAAGACTATATTTAATGAATAGTAAACCGCTAAAGTAAGTATCTCTAGAAAACAAGAATATACTGTACATTTCGTGCTTAAGAATATTTTAAAACAATTAACATTTTGAACTGAAATTACTCGCTTTTAAAATCATCTAGGCGAAGTTATCACTCCTTATAAGTAGACGAGTGAAGTATGTAATTGTTTCTGACTCGGCATTCAGGACCCTCCGGCACTTGGGCCGCGGCCAGTAAGGGTCCCAGTAATTTAGGGCCTCAGTAATTGTCAGTGGCCAATTCAGCTGCCGAAACGTGGCTCGTACCGGTCTGCATGGGCGTTGTTAATAAATCAATACAAAATATTCATGGAGCATTTTAAGGGGCATGGGTGGGATAAATTGTTTTGGTAAAACGTTTTGATAGTTGCGAATTTTTGAACAATATGCCTGCCTGGGGCAGCGGTTTACATTATGAATCTCGATCGATGAGAGCGTCCAAAAAATAAGGCCATTTTTGAAACTTTTTTTTTCTACTAGCGTCTTCAGACTCAGGCTTAGGTATTTTACATTCTGTTATCAGACACTCTATTAACGAAAGAGTCACCGCAGGCCTCGGTTTAACCATGGTTTAACCACAGGAATGTTTACAACAAATACAACACTTATGTCCTGCAAATACATACCTACTTTTTTTCTATTAATTATGCCTTCGCAAGGCTTGTGCAAATTGCCAGTATGAAATTATATTTTGCATGAAATTATGACCCAATTTTTAGGAATCAATTTTATGAAACGCACTCATTAAATCCAAATGATTATTTTCAACAAATCATCAAATCAATTATGGCGGTAACGAGGAATTGTCATCAATTTAATACCAGAATATAAAGCACATAATTGAGAATCATTGCAAACCGAGTCGTCGAAGTATCGAAGTCCGTGACATTTACAACGTTTATGCAAACTGCTCATTATTCAGACGAAGCGTTCAGTTAATTACAGATGGGATTGTGAATTAAACGGATTGCTGGTTAACAACTGTATTTGTTGTAATAGGGCCCTACGGCTGCGCGGGCGCCGACTCGATCTATCCGGTTCTTACTTTGTTACTCAACTATTGATAGATCTAGATGGATTATCACAAAGAGAGTTAACTATTACGAAACCACTTTTCGAAAAACCAAACCAAAACACAAAAGCTCAGCACAGGAGTCTTATATTTTTTAAAAATTTAAAATTTTTTGTTTTATTTTCTTACTCTAAAGAGAAAATGTACCCGGCTCTCTCTCCATACGAACGTAGTCGACTGTTTCCTCCCTGGATAATGACACTAGCACAAATATTTTTACTACTACTATCAGAATGTCCATATTGAAAAATGACGATATCGTTCTAAGAATTTTATATTAAAACACGTCTGTAAAGCCAGAATGGTCAAATTGGCAGAATCACTCAAATTTTTGCTAAAAATTGGGTGCTTTTTAAGCGCTAATTTAGTGCTACAAAATCAAATATTACGCTCAAATAGCACAATTAGAAATTATAAAACTGCTAGCTTATACGTAAGCTAGCATTGTACTGCCGGATATAACGCTAGTACTGCTAACCAGAACTAAGTGTTAGCATTGATAATTTAGTGCTCAATGAGTGCTGACAATATAGATGATTAGAATTTATAAAAAATTATAAAACGATTAGAAATTATAAAACTGCTAGCTTATACGTAAGCTAGCATTGTACTGCCGGATATAACGCTAGTACTGCTAACCAGAACTAAGTGTTAGCATTGATAATTTAGTGCTCAATGAGTGCTGACAATATAGATGAAAGAATTGCAAAAAAAATTTTTTTTTTTTATTCTGAGAATTATTTCAGAAAACTGCTTGCTTATAATTAAGCTAGCATTGTACTGTCGGATATAACGCTAGTACTGCTAACCAGAACTAAGTGTTAGCATTAGTAATTTAGTGCTAAATAAGTGCTGACAATATAGACGAAAGAATTGCAAAAATAATTTTTTTTTTTCATTTTGAAAATTATTTCAGAAAACTGCTTGCTTATAATTAAGCTAGCATTGTACTGTCGGATATAACGTTAATACTGCTAACCAGAACTAAGTGTTAGCATTAATTATTTAGTGCTCAATGAGTGCTGACAATATAGATGAAAATATTGGAAAAATAATTTTTATTTTTATTTTGAGAATTATTTCAGAAAACTGCTTGCTTAATTTATTTATTTATTTATTTATAATACAGTTACTTATTGCACTTACAGTATACACCAAAACGTACAAAAAGTCATTAGGTAGGTACATTATTGAATAGAACTTATGTAACAAATAAACATATTAAGAAAACTATAACAAATATTATAGAACTCATTCACATTATTATGAAAGATATCGGCATCAGGTTGTTGACTAATAAGCTCATTGAGAAGAATAAGAGCTTGCTTGGTAGGAGCATACCGCGCTGTGAGGGTTCTAGAGGACGGGGGGTTGAACAAGCGTCGCGTACGTAACTTTATCAGATTATCCGGCGTAAATAGGGAACAACGAGCCAGACAGGCGGGATTGTCGACTTTATTATGAAACAATCGGTAGTAATGACTCATCAAATCCCACTTCCTCCTCAGTTCTAGAAAGTCCATGCCAGTCATACCTAAAACAAACGGCGAAGGATACATGTATGGGTAATATCCATACAACTTCTTATAAAAATATCGAGCGAATTTTTTGTGTATTTTTTCTATCATATCCCTGTACTTATGCTCGTGAGGATCCCACACAATCGAATTGTATTCAAGTATACTCCTGACAAACGCATAATACAGAGACAGGATCACGGCTCTATCTGTAAACCGAGAAGACTGTCTCATTACAAAACCGAGAGATTTATATGCTCGAGCACATGCCAACGTAATATGCGTATTGAAAGTTAATTCGGGGTCAAGAATGAGACCTAGGTCGCGTATCTGAGTGACACGTTCCAGAGGGACACCGTGCATGTTGTAGGGATACACGCATGGAGATTGCGACCTAGTGAAAGTCATCGTTTTACACTTATCTAAGTTGAATTCTAACTTATTTGTCTCACTCCATGCGCATACGCTATCGATATCCCTCTGCAACGCCTCACAGTCCTCGAGATCTCCTATACTCATTATCAACTTCAGATCATCCGCGAACATTAAACACGTAGCCGACAACACCACCTCCGGCAAACCGTTAATCATGATTAAAAATTGAGTGGGACCTAGGGTACTTCCCTGGCTCACCCCGGATCTAGTAGCATAAGTGTCAGATCTATGCCCCTGAAACTGCACATATTGCAGTCTGTTTGCAAAGTAGCTGGCAAACAATTGTAATAGTTTAGGTGTGAAACCTATCTCTGAAAATTTTTTCAGCAACACATCGTTATGGACGCGGTCAAAAGCTTTTTTAAAATCGAAATAGGCCGCGTCAACTTGTTTCCCCTGATCCATTCCAGATGCAGTATAATCTACAAAGTTTATGTGATTAGTAGCCGTAGATCTACCTGCTCTAAACCCATGCTGTGCATCACTAAGATGAGGTGTGATTTGTCTGATTATGTGCCGATTAATGATAGACTCGAATATTTTGCCAAACGTAGACAGAACAGCTATCGGCCTATAGTTCTCAACCAGATGTCTTGGGCCATCCTTGGGTATCGGAATGACCCTCGATAGCTTCCATTTCGAAGGATATGTAACGTTATTTAAGGCTAGGTTGAATATATGCAAGAGCGGACTTTTCAACACCGCACAACAATCCTTCAAAATGAAAGCCGGAACACCATCCGGACCCACCGCTGAATGTGACTTTAACCGTCGAACAGCATGCAATAGATCACGATAATCTATATTATCTACATGTATACGGGGCGAACATAGGGAACTAGTCAATTCTCTGTCTATACATTCGGTTGACAGAACCGGGTCATCCTCCAGAAAAACAGATTGAAAGTACTGCGCAAACGCATTAGCGGCATCCCTACCTATAACTGTGTTACCATTGAACTCAAATTCATCACACGATTTTCTCGTCGACTGCTGATCTTTAATAAACTTCCAAAATGTTTTCGGATTACTTTTAATCTCCGCTTCTGCCTTCCTAATATGACTGTCATAAGACGATTCAATTAGTTCCTTAACACGCTGTCTATAAAATTTAAACATTTCCTTATTAAACTCCTTACCTTCTGATTTAAATTTCTTTAAATGAAAATATTTTAGTCTAATATTTTTTATTGTTTCTACTGTAAACCAGACCGGATACTGATAACGTCCGTAATTATTGGGAGGTTTTTTACGTGGAACACAGTTATCAAAACATGTACCTAACAAACTATAAAATACGTCTACAGCGTCATCTACTTTGTCGCATTGTAATACTTCATCCCACTGTAAAGAACTCAGTACTTCGTATAATAATTGAAAATTGGCCTTACGAAAGTTCCACTCGCATAATAGTGAGTCACCACTTCGGTCTCGGTCTGAGGTAGCAGGGTAGCTCGGGAGGGGCGGGGGTGGGGGCGGCAGCCAGCGCTGCTGCGGACGCGCACACTTCACACTAACCAAGAGAGGCGGATGATACGCATCTATCGGGACCACGGGCTCAACCTCACCGCTCACCTCAATGTACTCGCTGTTCATATTAGTCAACACCAGATCTAACATACCGCCGTATTTATTTAGAATGTTGTTAAATTGTTTAAATTTACAGTAAGTACACAACCCATTATATTGTAATCTAACATTTTCGCTACAAGAGTTTAAATTCAAATCGCCTATCAATAGTATGTTACTTTCCGGATACCTTTCAATTAAATTCTCAATAACAGTAAAAGTTTTACAATAAGTGACATCTTTCGAGTGAGGTCGTATGTACACAACACAACAAATAACCGACTTAAATTTTAACGACACAGACGCCACAATCAATTCGATGTCGTCTGTGTAACCATCGATGTTGCATATTAACCGCACAGGATAACAGTCACGCACAGCCAACAGGACACCTCCCCATCCGTGGTCGCGCGCGCGGTCTCGCCTAAGTACTGTGTACCCCGGCGGGAACAATTCTCCATCATGAACGCTACTAACTAAGAACGTTTCCGTAAAAGCGAATAAATCAGCTGATTCAGTCATTATGCTTTTCTTGCATACATCCAATTTAGTTCGCAGACCTCTTACATTTTGATACATAAGAGTGTATATCTTATATCTAGGTTTATTATTTCTCGGTGTGCTGCGTTGGTTTTCGAAACCCACTACGCCAGGGTTTAATATATACATCTTCAGCCCAGCGCTCCGGCGAGAGATAGACCTGCGTGTTTTTCGCAGGTACCGACAATTTGAAGGACGCGTAGTCACCGCGGGGCTTTAAGGCCTCGACAGTACATACATCGTTCGGGCAAATGGTACGGAGATGTTTATTTACTTGATCTGTTGTAGTACCAAGTTTTACATAATAAAGATGTAAATATGTCTTTCGTTCAGCCGCACATAACGTAGATAACCCCGGGTCGGCTGTCCCACGAGTAATATTTGCAATTGAACGCCGTGATTTTTTCCTATTAACCTCCTTCCAGTCATCCAAATTGACATTGCTGTTATTGGGAAAAATTAAAATTAAGCTAGCATTGTACTGCTGGTTATTACGCTTATATTGCTAACCAGAACTAAGTGTTAGCATTAGTAATTTAGTGCTAAATAAGTGCTGACAATATAGATGAAAGAATTGCAAAAAAAAAAAAAAAAATTTTGATAACTATTTCAGAAAACTGCTTGCTTATAATTAAGCTAGCATTGTACTGCTGGTTATTTCGATTATACTGCTCACCAGAACTAAGTGTTAGCATTGATAATTTAGTGCTCAATGAGTGCTGACAATACAGATGAAAGAATTGCAAAAAAAATTTTTTTTTTTCATTTTGAAAATTATTTCAGAAAACTGCTTGCTTATAATTAAGCTAGCATTGTACTGCCGGATATAACGCTAGTACTGCGGACCAGCACTAAGTGTTAGCATTGATAATTTAGTGCTCAATGAGTGCTTACAATATAGATGAAAGAATTGCAAAAAAAAAATTATTTTTTTATTTTGAGAACTATTTCAGAAAACTGCTTGCTTAAAATTAAGCTAGCATTGTACTGTCGGATATAACGTTAATACTGCTAACCAGAACTAAGTGTTAGCATTGATAGTTTATGCTCAATGAGTGCTGACAATACAGATGAAAGAATTGCAAAAAAATATTTTTTTTTTATTTTGAGAACTATTTCAGAAAACTGCTTGCTTATAATTAAGCTAGCATTGTACTGCTGGTTATTTCGATTATACTGCTCACAAGAACTAAGTGTTAGCATTGATAATTTAGTGCTCAATGAGTGCTGACAATACAGATGAAAGAATTGCAAAAAAAAAAAATTCTTTTTATTTTGAGAATTATTTCAGAAAACTGCTTGCTTATAATTAAGCTAGCATTGTACTGTCGGATATAACGCTAGTACTTCTAACCAGAACTCAGTGTTAGCATTGATAATTTAGTGCTCAATGAGTGCTGACAATATAGATGAAAGAATTGCGAAAAAAAAAATTTATTTTTTATTTTGAGAATTACTTCAGAAAACTGCTTGCCTAAAAGTAAGCTAGCATTGTACTGCTGGTTATTACGCTTATACTGCTAACCAGAACTAAGTGGTAGCATTAGTAATTTAGTGCTAAATAAGTGCTGACAATATAGATGAAAGAATTGCAAAAAAAAAAAAATTAACTTCCTGCTAAAAAAATTAAAAATTTTCAAAAGTTGGGAAGTTATTGGTTTCACCCCGTTTTTTTGAAAATCGAGTTTTTATCAGATGTCGACGTTTTGAGGTCTTAGAAAGCTTCCGTGACTATTCCCGCGATGGTGTCATCATGTCTATATGTGTGTGTGTGTGTGTGAGTTAGTTCTGGTGAGCAGTATAATCGAAATAACCAGCAGTACAATGCTAGCTTAATTATAAGCAAGCAGTTTTCTGAAATAGTTCTCAAAATAAAAAATAAAATTTTTTTGCAATTCTTTTATCTGTATTGTCAGCACTCATTGAGCACTAAACTATCAATGCTAACACTTAGTTCTGGTTAGCAGCATTAACGTTATATCCGACAGTACAATGCTAGCTTAATTTTAAGCAAGCAGTTTTCTGAAATAGTTCTCAAAATAAAAAATATTTTTTTTTTTGCAATTCTTTCATCTATATTGTCAGCACTCATTGAGCACTAAATTATCAATGCTAACACTTAGTTCTGGTTAGCAGTACAAGCGTTATATCCGGCAGTACAATGCTAGCTTAATTATAAGCAAGCAGTTTTCTGAAATAATTTTCAAAATGAAAAAAAAATTTTTTTTTGCAATTCTTTCATCTATATTGTCAGCACCTATTTAGCACTAAATTACTAATGCTAACACTTAGTTCTGGTTAGCAGTACTAGCGTTATATCCGACAGTACAATGCTAGCTTAATTATAAGCAAGCAGTTTTCTGAAATAGTTCTCAAAATAAAAAAATAAAATATTTTTCAATTCTTTCGTCTATATTGTCAGCACTTATTTAGCACTAAATTACTAATGCTAACACTTAGTTCTGGTTAGCAGTACTAGCGTTATATCCGACAGTACAATGCTAGCTTAATTATAAGCAAGCAGTTTTCTGAAATAGTTCTCAAAATAAAAAAATAAAATATTTTTCAATTCTTTCGTCTATATTGTCAGCACTTATTTAGCACTAAATTACTAATGCTAACACTTAGTTCTGGTTAGCAGTACTAGCGTTATATCCGACAGTACAATGCTAGCTTAATTATAAGCAAGCAGTTTTCTGAAATAATTCTCAGAATAAAAAAAAATTTTTTTTTTGCAATTCTTTCATCTGTATTGTCAGCACTCATTGAGCACTAAATTATTAATGCTAACACTTAGTTCTGGTGAGCAGTATAATCGAAATAACCAGCAGTACAATGCTAGCTTAATTATAAGCAAGCAGTTTTCTGAAATAGTTCTCAAAATAAAAATATTTTTTTTTTTTGCAATTCTTTCATCTGTATTGTCAGCACTCATTGAGCACTAAACTATCAATGCTAACACTTAGTTCTGGTTAGCAGCATTAACGTTATATCCGACAGTACAATGCTAGCTTAATTTTAAGCAAGCAGTTTTCTGAAATAATTCTCAAAATAAAAAATATAAAATATTTTTCAATTCTTTCGTCTATATTGTCAGCACTTATTTAGCACTAAATTACTAATGCTAACACTTAGTTCTGGTTAGCAGTACTAGCGTTATATCCGACAGTACAATGCTAGCTTAATTATAAGCAAGCAGTTTTCTGAAATAATTCTCAGAAAAAAAAAAAAATGTTTTTTGCAATTCTTTCATCTATATTGTCAGCACTCATTGAGCACTAAATTATCAATGCTAACACTTAGTTCTGGTTAGCAGTACTAGCGTTATATCCGGCAGTACAATGCTAGCTTACGTATAAGCTAGCAGTTTTATAATTTCTAATCGTTTTATAAATTTTTATAAATTCTAATCATCTATATTGTCAGCACTCATTGAGCACTAAATTATCAATGCTAACACTTAGTTCTGGTTAGCAGTACTAGCGTTATATCCGGCAGTACAATGCTAGCTTACGTATAAGCTAGCAGTTTTATAATTTCTAATCGTGCTATTTGAGCGTAATATTTGATTTTGCAGCACTAAATTAGCGCTTAAAAAGCACCCAATTTTTAGCAAAAATTTGAGTGATTCTGCCAATTTGACCATTCTGGCTTTACAGACGTTATTAAAACGCCAAAGTTACTAAATAGACAAGAACAATGTAAATGCCGTAATAGCGCAAAACTTCTGGATCGTATAATTTGTGTCATTACACACATATTATCGTACATAATTGTTAAAAATAATTCATTAATTTTCAGTTGTCACAGTGCAGTTTTTATAATTATTTCGAGGCTTCCTTTCTGTCTAAACTTCAAATATGGTTTTACTTCGATTGTACTCAGTCTCTCTGTAATAGTAACATTGGTACAATTTGGGAATTAACAATTACCCAAATCATCAGTGTAGTAACGACGACTCTTGCAGTTCCGGCTGGCTGGATATGGATACCAACTGGCCACAGGGCTCGATACCGTTATGCTTAGGGCTGCCAGAATACCATTACATACCACGTATTAATTACCTAATTTATTTAACTGCTAGAATACCATTACCAAACAAGATTCTGAGTACAGAGAGCTAGTCAACTTCTTGCTAATTTCTATCGAAATCTAACTAATTTGTCCGAAATGGACCGAATCTTGTCCGTCATTTAGTATCTAAGTAATCGGTTTAAGTAATGTTGTGGAATTACATTACCTGATCGAGAAGTATTAAGGCAACAAGAAATATCTTGATCGCATCTTGTATACATATATATTATTGTAGTGTACATAGTGCGTCCGAAATGTTTGCACGGACACGAACGGATGACTTTAATGCTGTCCTTCGTAAAAAGTAGCATCATTGGTCAGGAGAGTAAGGCAGAGTAGCAACAGCATCTTAAGAGTGGTGGTAGATGATCCGCACGGACGTGTGTTTAGGCATTTTGATCGAGCGATGGCCGCCGTGGAAAACCACTCGGGCGGTGCTCGCTTGATTAATTTGTCTACACGGTACGTGAAATTTTAATTCATATTTATCTAGTTTTAAATATTTATAATTCTATTGCCTACTAACATAGTTTTTGTTTAGGTTAAGTTTTTGTAGTAACAACATATGGACTGTAATAATTCTCTGAAATAAATGATTTTGAATTTGAATTGAATATATCTACCAAATTAGACAGACCTAACTTAAATCCCTTCTTACTTCAGTATCTGGCATATTAACGGGCTAGTGCACTAGTCCCTACCGTTTAACACTGGTGGGTAAGAATGGATTTTTTTTTTGCACCTATCTCTACTGGGCGTGGCATTAGACACCAGCGGGCAGATAACCTTCCACTTCTCTTTCGTATTGACTTTTTGAGCCACGAAAACAAATGTTGTCACACACAACGCTGTTATCTTTTGCATCGCATCTTTTGGAGATACGAAAGGCCAATGATGAACCTAAATTGGATAGAATTCCATCAAAATTACACAGTTTTAAGCGAATTAATACTAATATTACTAATTTAGTAAAAATGAATAATGTTTCTCTGATGTTTTTCTTCACTTTCCCACCAAAAAAAACCCCAAAAAGTAGTATTTTCATAAAATATCGAGTGAAACTTGTTTTGAAACTCTCCAATGTCTGAGATTATTAATATGTTAGTAGCCTACTAGGTCAATAAAATCAAATTTTTTTCCTCCTCAAAAATAATTTCAAATATTTTTCCGATTGATCGTATAAAATGGCAACCCTGAACTTGAAACACCAATGCCGGAACATGTTATTTCCACACTGCATCATTGCAAATCTAGTTTAGGGTGGTCGTCCGGTAAACTTTCCTTCTAAACACCACCGCCAGGTCAATACTTGTAGGTCTTTAATCTAATATAGAGAAGGGCTTCACTCCACTGACGCAAGGGACTGCTAACGTTTGTGTTGTGACTTGTGTTATGTATGTTGTGTACATCACACATCGATGGATTACGGGCTTTAAACAAGGTCATGTTATCAACTGTATATACTTCTATGTTGAGATTAAAATGAAGGATGTAGATATATTAGAAGGATAAATATACTTCATGAACTAACATGAAGTAGGTATTTAATTATAAAGGAGTTTGAAAGTAAGATTTTATCTATTGGACACTACACTACAAACCAACTATTCAGTCAAGTACGCTTTTGGTCAGAGTGGTGTAAACAAAGAACAGAAAATACTTGGAGTTACACTGGTGTAACACAAAGGTTTGACCACGAATTCGCAGCAATTTTATTTTATTCGGAAGATAAACAGCAATAATCACAAACATATAAATCAACCTTACTAATTAAAAAAAACATTTACAAGTGTCCGCATATATATTGCTAAACACTTAGACGCATCGCACAAAAAACAGAAGTATCTACTTGACTAATAAATATCTAAATTAATAATAATTAACAAAGAAAGGAAAATATACTCTTAAGAAAAGTATAATATGTATAGTACTATAATAATAATTAGCCAGTGCACTAATTGATTTTTGCTAAGAATTTTTTTTTTTTCGCTACATGACATTGCTACTTACGGTGACGGAAAACATCGTGATGAAACCCCCGGCTTTGTTGACTCCAGATGTATTGGAATTCTTTCCTCTGGACTTGTTCGACTAACTAAACTAAGAGGTAAAGTTGCTGGACAAGCCTACTACAACTATAAATATAAAATTTAAAAGCCTGACTGACTGATAAATCAACGCATAGCTCAAACCAATAGACAGATTGCGCTAGAATTTGGCATACATATAACTGTTATTATAATTTTTTTCGTGTGTGAAAAAATGGCACAACCTGGAGGAGGCCTTTACCCGCACGGGGGTTCCTATGGAATAATTGGAAATAATTATAACTTTTTATCACAGTTGCTCATAAAGTGGATCTTATTCAACGGCTTTTAGGCTCATAATCCAACATATTATGCACGCGTGCGTTTTACATTGCCAACCTAGTGCTGTAAAGTTATCCCGATAGGTTAAATACGTATCTTACTGCTAATTACATACTGTTTTGATGTATAAAAAAGGTAGGTACCAAAGAGTTTTTTAGCTAGCAAAAATGGTTGTCTCTAAAGTCGGTTTACGAACGAAAATTTTACGTGATGATGACTTAGAAAACGATTAAAAATTGAGTTGTTTATTTTTTGTTTTTTCTTTACTTAAATATATTGTTTTTCAGTAACATTGTATTTTGTTCTTAACCCCCGACGCAAAAACAAATAGAAAAAACCCTAAAAAATATTGTATGTCAGACAAGGCTGTATAAGTTAAAAGTCTTTAGCCTGGCCTTTTCAGAGCATAATTAACAAAAAATATTGCCTTATGCTCGATACATGTGTGGAATTGATCTTTGCATCTTGGCTTCTTTAACACGCTCGCTACCGCTCGCGCGTCATAAACCGCCTCTATGCAAAGATCAATTTACCACACTTATATCGTAATGTACTATTAATTAATTACAAAATACTAACAAAAACTACTTTGTTTAAAATGTACTTAGGTTATAGGAGCAAATATAAAGGCTTTTTATTTTATTTATTATAACGTAGACATTCGCTGTTAAAGGATTTTGGAAAATTTTAACTCTACGCGGACGAAGTCGCGGGCTAAAGCTAGTCTAATACAACGTCCATGTCATACATTATTATTCATTTTGGATCCTAAAATAGAGTTATCAATGAATTAGTTACACTATTTTTATGAAACTGTATATCGGTCTTCGTTGGGGGCCCTCGGGGGCCTAATTTGATGAAAGCCCATAATCTTGGGGTACATGGGCAGAGGGCGGGAGCCGGACACGCGACGCATACGCAACTAATGGGGTTTAACGTATGATCCGACAGTGGAAAATGAGGGTAATGGGATTTGCAATGCAGTTTTTATATTTAAAATGATGGGTAAAAAAGCTGTCTAAAAGTGGTGGATAATGAGTATGTTGTAGTTATAAAATTGAAAATTGAATATTTCTTGTCTTTAAGAGGAAAGGGTACCGGCGCTCTCGATCCAGGGAGGAAACCGAAAGCTGCGCCCTGTGGTTTCTCTCACTAAATACTGAAAGCTTCGTCCTGTGGTTTCACTCACTAAATCTCGATCCTACCGTATTCTAGGTCCTTCTCCATCCCTTAAACTACCACTATGCCGATTTTCACCCAAATCGGTCCAGTCGTTTGACCGCGAACAAACAAACAAACTTTCGGATTTATAATATTAGTTCGGATCTAGAAAAAGAACTCACCTACAAACTATGCAATCAATTTTAAACAATTTTTCATGCAATAACTAGCAATTTTAGCTATCGGCGTCCAAAGTAAGTTATTTTACCTGTTCTAAATGTCTTACAACATAACACTTTATGTACTTGTAGTAAACAGTTTAACACCCATATTAGATAGAATTCAACAATATAAGACATAAGAAAACACAAGTATATTTATTAACCCATATTTGTAACGGAATCCTGGTTGTACAAACACCGGCTAACAAGACAGTCTGTCTTTATGCTATGTGATAATAATCAACACTTTAGGAATAAGACAGGTGTAGTTGAACAACGTTTAGTTGGATCGCTGTCTCGCTTTATTCTTTGTAAAAACAGAGATATCAAAATGCAAAATTAAAAACTACATTTAGTTTTTATATAACTGTTTATATTGCACTCTAAATCTCAAGATACAGACTTCTACAGTTTCATCTATAGCTCAATGGAGTAAAAAGTAAGAACATTAGTAATAAAAAAGCTAAATATTTTATACTTTTACACTTGTTATGTATTGTAATTGTACATAAATGGTGTAAGTATTCGTAAATTCTTTTTTAAATACAAATACGAACATTAATCTAAGTATTTGTATTTGAAAAATATTTTCCAAATACTTACAAATACTGTTATTAGTGAAAAATAAACAGAAATATTATGAAGGATTAGTAGATTCTAGTCTAAGTATGTTCTAAAATAAAAGTTTAATTTAAAACTCATCACAATTAGGAAAAAAATCAGGGCCACAAAAAGCATTAGGTATTTCTTAGTTCGTAAGAAGTATGAAATTAACAAAATAAAGATTGTAAACGTCTTCTATTTTGCACTAGAGCTATTTCTTAGAAACAAATATGCAAATAAGTAAACATAAATAAATCCACAAGGAAACACGTAATTAATCTAAAAGGTATGTGATACGAACGCGAACGAAGTAAACGTGGTCGTACTATAGGTACAGCTGCCGACGAAAGTGTTAATCTGATTTTATCATAGAACTCTCTCCTTATAAGGCGGGTACATTTATGTTGAAAACACCGTTATGAAAATGACTGTAAGCAATAAATTTTCTTGTTAAATGCTTGTTGAGGGCGCGTGCGTTACGCACAATTTTTAAACTTCCCTTTTAAAGGCAACAAAAAGTGCTGCTAAACTATAGATTTATAAAATCTGTAGATTCTGTTCACTGTTAATCTATTTTCTTTCTTCTTTCTTATCTTAACTTCCGAACGACGACGACGGCACCAAGTTGGATAATTCTTTTTTTATTGTTCTCAGGACAAGTTTTTGTATAAAATAAATTTTAAAAAATCAAAAGCGGTTAAAACCGATAGGCGCAGCTACTTTTCAATAAAAAATACCCTTTAACATAGGTATTTTAAAACCCTTTTACACAAAAAGCCCTTAATCTGCGATAAAGAATCGCTATCACCATATTTATTCCCTTTTAAAACATTTGTAAAAACAAATAGTGGACCCGCAGAATTATCTACGAAGTTGTTTTTAAGTTGCCCTTTACTAGGCCAGACGAGATATGCCTATCTGAGACATTAACTTGTAACTTTACCTGTCCATTTTAGTGAAACCTTGTTTATCTGTGGGTTTCTTTTTTTGTAAAAGAGGCTTTTTGGGACTATTTGGTTAAATAAGATTTAACCTCTTGAATGATTGACGTAGCAAGAGTTACAAAATTTTTCCAGTTGAATTTACTTATCTGGACTGGAGGCATAGTAGTGCCCCTCAAATCTAGAGAGAACGGGCATCAGGGGCGGTTGTATCAATATTTTCGAAGTACCGGCATTCTTCGACACAAAAATTTTTACTCAAGTGTCATTATCCAGGGAGAAAACAGCCTATTACGTTTGTATAGAGGGAGCCCCTGGTACCCTTACCTCTTAAAAAGGTATTTTTACTGAAGACTGACTATACGAATAATTATTATTTTTTGTCTAACTCAATTAATATAAATGGTAATGTATCGTTTTAATTGACTATAATAATAAAGCAATAAATAAATAAATAATAAATAAATGATTTTAAACTAACAAGGTTAATTTTCACTATTTAAGTTATTTTATCCGGAATATTCATTATGTTTATACAGTTTACTTCATTTATCTGGCACAGAATAGGAATACCTGATACTTTACGATATTTTGTTACATTTGTTGTTTGTATTAATGTCCTCTATACATCGCCATAGGTTAGAAAGATGTCCGCGCAAATCAAATTAAAAAAATAATAATAATAATAATAGTCTTTATTTATGCCAAAAAAGTGTAGAACATATTAATGTACATATTTTCATGTGCGTAAGGCAGGAATGCACAGATTTGTGTCACAACTGTACCCTAGCTAGATTAACAATTAATCTGTGTTAAGGGTAGCAGTCCCATTCCTTTTTTCCATAAGGGATTTGTGCGGTTGTGATCATTGGAAATGTAATTTTAACAACAAAATAATAATAATAAGAATAATACTAATTTGGACGACATAGTGGATAAAATAATACAAACGCTAAAATGGAGAAGTTATACTGGTTAGTAATAAACTGCAAGGAGAGTAGAATTATTTTTTAGAATAGGTAGTATACTAGAAGATTAATTAATTAGGTGTAGGTTGTAGCTTTAGTGTGAAGTTGATTTATTTGTGTAGTTTATTTTAGGAACATGGTTTTAACGGTCTGGTTAGCTGAGAACTATGAGGAGTTCCTCAGTTTCGTCATAGGATTTGGTTATTAGCCAGTTGGTAAGGAGAGTTTTACAACGTGAATATGGTAAGGAGTGGAGAGCGGTAAGTTTATTAATTGTATTGTATAGGTAAGGGCCAAGGAAGTAGTAGAAGTGTTTTGTGAAAACTAGCCTAGTAGATGGTAGTCGACATACTTCGTGGTGTCTTCTTCTATCCGTAGTGATTAAGGGTGTTTTTGCATGTACAATAAGGATAATTTGTAATATATATAGTTGGCGTACGGTTAGGACTTTGCATTCTTCATATAATCTTGAGGTTGAGTACATTCGTGGCTTAAAATAACTAACTTTAAGGAGTGCTCGTTGGGCTTTTTCGAGGTTTAAAATATGAGTTTTGTAGGTTCCACCCCAGGAAGAAATGCAATATGCTATGACCGATTGACAGAGTGCAAAATAGGTTGTTTTAATTATTGTACGTGTGGCAACGTGTCGTAGGATTTTAAATATATATATAAGTTTTCTAAGCCTAGTAGACATTGAATCTACATGTAGTTTAAAGTTGAGATTGCGGTCTAAAATAACGCCTAGGTATTTAATAGATGCTGTTGACTCTAAGGGTGTACAGGTATTTGCACATTGATCAGTGTTATAACAGCTATGGACTTTAAGAGTTGGTGGAATGCGAGGCTGTGTGACATTACGGACGGAAAACATAATAAACTTTGTTTTTGTGGCGTTAATTGTTAGCGTGTTCTTTGTTAACCAAGACGTTATTTTGTTTAGTCCAGCTTGAGCATTAGCTTGAGCCTGAGACCAGGAATTAGCGGTAAAAGTGATCACAGTGTCATCTGCGAAAGATGTAATCTTTCCGTTGGAGAGAGTGGTTCTAGTCAGATCATTAATGTAGACGAGGAATAAGGTTGGACCTAGTATGCTTCCTTGAGGAATTCCATAGGTGACTGGTAGGTAATCGCTGAGTGTTTCGTTGATCTTTACTCTCTGTTGTCTGTCAGTAAGATAGCTGTTAAATAATTTTAACTGCATACCTCGTATGCCAAGTTTTTCTAATTTATTAAGGAGAGTAGGTATATGGACAGAATCAAATGCTTTGGCTAGATCTAAAAACACTGATAAAACTTTTTTGTTATTATTTAGGTTCTCAACGATATAAGTAGTGAGCTCAAGGACAGCGTCTGAGGTTGATACTTTACGGCGGAAGCCATATTGATTTGGGGATATTAGTTCGTTGGATTCTAGGTAGTGAACTAGGCGCTTGTTAAGGAGTTTTTCCAACACTTTCGATAGGGATGTAAGAACAGCAATCGGTCTATAGTTTCCTACGTCATTTTTTATTCCGGTTTTGTAAATGGGATGGACAATGGCTTTCTTAAGTGAATCTGGAATTATACCCAACGAGAAGCAGTTATTGAATGTATGCGCGAGTGGAAGTGCTAAATGTTTTGCATATCTTTTGAGAATATTAGACGATATGGCATCCCATCCAACCGCTGCATTGATCTTAAGAGAAGAGATAGTTGACATAATTTCCATTGGGTCAGTATCCACGAGTACAAATGAATTAGTGTTAAAAATATCGGAAGACACGTCGTCAGTTGGTTGACTATTTACCTTAATATTATCGGCCAGCTTTTTACCAACAGTTGCAAAGTATTCATTTACGGCATTTGCAGATTCGAGAGGTGTACTACAAACGTTGAGCAATATACAAAATAGCTGACCCTTTCTTCGATTTCCGTTTGTGAAAGAAAGTTATTGAACATGACAAAAATAAATACAACCTAGTTAACAAACAGTATTTTATTTCACAAGCATCGTATGTCGACCGTATTACAGGCGCGGGCGCAGGCACAGGCGCGCCCTTCGTCTGAACTCGTCATCGACAGATAAATTCTCACTCATACGTGTTTCCAAGCTCCATATTTTCCGCTCTAAATGCCAAACAGATTGACAGATGAATCGTCGCGACTCCCGAGATATCGGCTAGAAGGGCAACATGAAAGTACTCGCAAAGTACCGACTAAAAAACGAAAGTATGTCGAAACTTCACGCTCCGATACTCGAAGTTAATTTAAAATTTTACGATACATTAATTTATGTTGTTTTTTCTTTGAATTTTAATATTTTTTGATTAAATATTTTAATAAAAGTCGTTTCTCTTCCTGGTATCGTGTGGCTTATGGGCTGAAATTCTTTAAGTGCCGGCCATTCCATTATGGACTGAACTTCTTTGGGTTCCATTGTTTTGTTCCGTCAACTTTTCTTGGTATATTGGCAAAAAAAACATCACAATTTATGACCTTAACAGTTTGCTCTTGTATACCCCGACTTTAAATTTCGATTTCCCTACAATCTCTCTTGTTCTACTTTTTTTTCTAGACTCTAGATAAAAGGAGTTCCTAGTTCGAAATCCGAAGCTATTAGCCACGACTAGGCGACGTCGTCTCGTCCGCGTCGGGTTGATATTTTTTTCAAATTCTTTTAGCAGATGGCTACATTATTACTATTATAACAGCCAACTGTACCTCTGCTACATGAGTAGAGTTACTCATGTGCCTATGCTAAACTCTAGCTTTATCCTTCCAATGCTTTGAGCTGTTCGTTGATCAGTCGTCAGGCCTTTGAATTTTATATATTAAACTAGCTTAAGCCCGCGACTTCGTCCGCGTAAAAGTCGAAAATGGACCAAGGAATCACGTTGGGGTAGAATTCCGGAAAATCCTTTCTTATCGGATGCCTGCGTCACACAAAGAACACACCCTTCAAGTTTCAGGACAAAGCATTTTATATGTATAGATGACTAGCTGCGCTCCGCGGTTTCACCCGCGTAAGTCCCGATCCCGTGGGAATATCAAAATGAAAAGTAGCCTATAGCCTTCCTCGATAAATGGACTATCCAACACAAAAATATTTTTTCAATTCGAACCAGTAGTTCCTGAGATTAGCGCGTTCAAACAAACAAACAAACAAACAAACTCTTCAGCTTTATAATATAAGTATAGATTTATTTATTTGTGGGTACTATTTATATGCAGATACAAGCTCGCACCGATCAGCGCGTTAACAAACGGTATTCAAAGTAGAATTAGACATAGATCTATGTGACAGTGCAGCAATCAGCTGATCCGGAGTAATCCGCTTATTGTATCTAACTGTCAGACAGTCACCAAGCCGTTATATATACATACCTATAAGTATTTAGGTAGTTACATAAACTACTACAGTAGTATGTAACGTGCGATATTGAAATGTTATTAAATTGATAGATAGAACGCTTTTTATTTATCTTTATTCAATAAGTACCAATAAGATAATAAAAAATATATTAGAAAATAGCGGTCTCTTCCAGGCAACCTTAGGATGGACAGAATTGGTGATAGTTACGGAACTAGTAACCAATAACCCTTTTGGCTTCGCTGTAGTCGGGTAAATACACAAGAACTGTTGAGCTTGTCGACTCTAATGTCACCATAAATTGACAAGACTACAAACAATCAAAAGTTAATGAAACTAGTATGTTCGGATAGTGAACGACGGATAACAGAACACAACTAATCGTGAAGCGACGCGTCGTGCGATGTGCGACGTGAAACAATGATCGAGATACCATCGGATGGTGGTGCGGCGGCTGCGCGTGCGCACCACAGGAACCGGAAGCTGTCGTGTCGCTGTCGCAGACAATGCCCTATTGTGGTAGCGGCAATAATTATGGACGGGCATCATCCGAACGTAACGATCATAAAGGCTTTACTTATTCACAGTGGGATTATATGAACTGTACTTATTAGGTACGTAATATAGCATAAATATAATGTTCAAAGTCCAGCTTCAAAGTCAAAGCCAAAAAAAATATTTCATTGGATGCTTAATACAATTGTACATAGACCACTTGAAAACGTCTTAAAAACTAAGTTAGGATGTGTGCCTTCGGAACGCGCCCACCAATGAGAAGAAGGCACAAGAAACTCATGGGGTTTTTTTTTAAGTGTACACGCTTACAAAGGTCAATATTACATTGCTTGCTTTGATTACATTGATTGCTTAAACCAATGGATTGGATTGGGTTAAAATTTGGCAAACCCACATATAGCTGTTATGATGACGTAGACCTAGCTAATGTGACAAGTGGAAACGTATCTCGATATGGCGTAATAAACCCTAGCCATCCCGCTAAAGATGGATTTTGGAGGATTTGAACCACTATGCGGACGAAGTCGCGCCTAGTGGCAGATACCGCACCATTCATTTAGTGGGTCTTGTATTCAAATCCCAGTTGGCAGTCCACCAATGGATTTTTCTTCCCGAAAAAAATATGTGCAGTAATTGATATTGCTTTTTAATGAAGGAAAACATCGTGATGAAACCCGCGGCTTAGTTGGCTCGAAACGTTTTGACGATTTTCTTTTCCTTTGGACACGGTCAACTGTGCTGAGAACCCTCTCAGCTTAGTTCACCTACCCGGTATAATAGGTTTTGGGTAAGCCTACTTCATCTAACACATCACAGCAGCAGCGCCCTGAATTCATGCTGTTTCTGGCGCTGCTATATTGTTGTTTAAAATTATCTAGATTAAGATATTAAAGTCCAATATTTTGCCAGATGGTTAATTTATTACACTAATAAAAATAACTGCAATCTTATTTAAAATGTTAATCAATAAATCGCAACTAATAGCAAAGCTCAAAATAAATTGGTCGCGCAAACTGCTGCATTTTGCGTGGTCAAATATCATAACTTTTTAATTAAAAATCTTGAAATGAGATAACATAATTTGATTATATCACTTTCACTGACAAATATCGAGAATTGCAACAATATTAAATTAAAAAATAAATCACAGAGACCGGTACCCAGTAATTAACAGTCATATTTTAATGAATGCCGATTGAAAAAAAATCAATTTCAATTTCGTATAAGATCGGTATCTATGCGATGATTTACCGGTTTCCATTCGCACGCTATTTTGCAAAATGTTTTAAGGATTTTAATTTGACTTTCTTTTGATTATTTATTAAATTGTATTTCGAGTTTTGCAAGATGGACCGCTTTATAAGAAATTCTACCTGTCTGTGAAAAAATACAGGCCAGCAAAGTTTATTTACGTTATTTCTGATGGATCAGCGGTCAATGCTGGTATTTCTTTCGCAAATATTTGAAAACATCATCTTTATTGTTTTTTGTGATAGAAAGGTTTTTTCTGGTTTTTGTTGTGTAGAATATTTTAGCACCGGTTCGGTTTATTATTTACGGTTTATTCGGGTAAAGATTGAACTCGTTCAGATTTAAAAAATCTAACAGATCTACTTTAGTCCTCTAAGTACCTACTTTCATTTTTCTTATAGGTTTGCCCCCCCCCCCTCCCCAGGAGTTGAATTTCGGAAAATCTTTTCTTATCGGATTCAACACACCGTCCAAGTTTTAGAGCGGTTTAGGCTGGGCGTTGATCCGTCAGTCAGTCCTAGCTAGTCCCTACTCCCTATGATGCGAGTTTATAATTTAGTAAAATAACGCATTTACCGGTCCATCTATCTAAATATACGAATAGAGCAATTTTAGTCGATACATGGCCACATTTCCGATATAATGGTTAGCAGTCAGTTTATAATATAATGTGGTAGTCGGACACTCGACCGTGGTGGACATTGGCTGGTGGCGTTACGAAAATTATGTACCGGTCCCAGAACCCACTGACTGTGACGGAATGATTCCATAATATTATGTGGTACAAGTTATAGATTAACTAATACTAAAGTTATTTAAAACGGGAGTTTTACCGTGCTTTATAATGTTTCTAGGGTTCCGTACCCAAAGGGTAAAAACGGGACCCTATCACTAAGACTCCACTGTCTGTCTCACTGTCACAAGGCTCTCATGAACCATGATAGCTAGACAGTTGAAATTTTCACTGATTATGTATTTCTGTTGCCGTGTAACAAATACTTAAAACAGATTACCCTTCGTCCGCGAGACCGACTCGCACTTGGCCGGTTTTTTGTATTTTATTCTCGATTGAGTAGAAAAAAACCTATGCTTAAACTAACATAGTTATTTTCACTTATGAGATGAGGTCTGATAAAAAAATTTTTCGTTCAATCGATAGTTGACATCGATATCAAAAAAAAACTTTTTACATCATCAAAATCATCTAGAAACTGAATTGAATTGAAACTGATTCGTTTAGAGCTATCCAAATCCAATCCAAGCAGGTACAAAGCATTTTTGTACTAGTTTCTATATTTTTAACATTACCTAAATCACCTAGAAACTGAATTGAATTGAAACTGATTCGTTTAGAGCTATCCAAATCCAATCCAAGCAGGTACAAAGCATTTTTGTACTTGCTTCTGGAGACGTTAAAAGGCCAGGTCCTTAATTTGCGAATTTGCCCGCTTAAATCTCTTAGTTTATACTACAATAAAAGAAACGTCCATTTCTTACAGCTGCGGGTTCGTTTGCATTACTACCACATCGTCGTTTTTGTTCGGAATAGCGGTGCCCAAGCCGCGGGCGCCGATTTCCTACTGCGTCTAGTGCTTGCGGACTAGCATTTTACTATTTTACTGTCTAGTTTCTAAATAAACTAGGCACAGTATGCGTCATAAGTCCCCTATCAGTTTGCTACCATAATACTTTCAAGAAGTATTGGACTTACTTCTTCTAATAGACGTTACACACAAACATAAATAATTGAATTAAAAGTACTCGGTGTGATTATTATTTTCAACATGTTAGGTATTTATTTAGTTGGCCGAGTGGTGTAAGCCGCCACCCGCTACACCAACCGACGTTGGATCGATTGACAGGTTACGTTGTTAAAATGTTCAAATAGTGCTGCATCGGATTGTAAACGTTACCGTGCCGGTGGACTTTTGAACGTTGCTTGATTGTACGTTGGAGTTAGAATTACAGACCCACCGTAGCATCCTAAATTAACTATTATTGGAATGTTTTTATTCTAATAATATTTACCTATCTAATAAATGCATCAGTTGAAAAACTAAACTTGAACTCAAACAAGACCTTAGAATCTTGATTGCTTTAATTGAAAACATTCTTAAAATAGCAGTTTTGTGTGGTGTAAGAATACAGGCAAGTGAAGCCAATGGTAAAAGTTATAGACAATACTATAATGTAAACATAGTAACTTGATATTACATCTATATGAAGATGTGCCAAGGCCAAGGTTACTCAGGAATCAAAACTGTATTAGAAGGTCATGTGACGTGATATGTACGTAGTTTAATTAGTATAAAAACCCCCGCTTTTACTCAATAAATATTTAGTAAACAGTGCACATTCAACGTGTTAATAACTTTTCCTATTTCCTCATCACATTTGGAACTCTACGGTGGGTCTGCAATTCTGACTCCAGCGTACACACATACATATTTATATGTTTGTTGTACCGATAAATTTAGGTAACATGAAAGTTTTCATATAGATGTAGTAAAATGGAGCAAGATATTTGAGCAAATGTATGTAAATGAATGCGTCCTTATTGTTTGTTCGAAATGTCTATTGGAATATCGGTATCCAACAGAATATTTATAATCTAATAAAATTGAGCGGAATAGGTCCGTTCTTTGGCTCTAAGCAAACGGGCCACCGACCACAGCCACCGGTGGCCAACCATTACCTATGTTCTTCCTATGAAAATTTTCACCTAAATCTATATAGATAGATAAATTCTTCATTGTACCGTATTATAACATAAATATAAACAAAACAATATTTAAATTAAACAATGGCACAATGGGCGGCATCACCGCTCAAAGCGATCTCTTCTAGGCAACCTTTACAAGACAAGAATTAAAGAAAAATTTTACAAGTTTGGGTTTTTATTCCCATCCAACGACCCAAACCTGACCCGGGTTTGTCTCGAAAATCTACCGATTGTCACGAAAACCCAACCCGGCTCGCTCGTAGAACAAACACGCTTTCGCACTTGTAATATTAACGGGGTCAAAATCGAAGTAAAACGCCATTTATTATCATTGACAGTTGTAGGCAGTAGGTAAATCTTACTGAATCGTTGGTTTATGATTCCAGTAAACAAACACAATAAACATTAGTTAAACGGAATTCAATCGGGTGGCCTACATTCGAGCTTGTCTGTAGCTTTAGTTGACGCCTCCTTTAGGGCTGACTCTAGCTCAAAATTTATAAATAAATATTACAAGGAAAGTTGTAATATTTATTGGGGCCAAAAGTCTTAGATTGGAGACCACGTACCGGAAAGCACAGCGCGGGACGACCTCCGACTAGATGGACGGACGACTTAATTAAGGTCGCGGGAAATCGTTGGACGCAGAGAGCATGCGACTCGCTCTGGAAGTCTATGGGGGAGGCCTATGTTCAGCAGTGAACGTGTTGTAGCTGATGTGATGATGATTACAAGGAAAGTTCGCATAAAGCTTTTAGTCTAGTAGTTATTAATTTAGTAGCTCCAATACTCGCTACTGCCTAAAATCGTTCGCACTTTGAGTAGGTACAGTTGACAAGTGAGTTAGTGCAAAACCTTAGTGCAGACTCCAGACTTCACAGTAACAGATTAAAAAAGTACCTAATGTTTTATTATAACTTAGCTGTCGACGAGATGTGGACAGAGAGAAGAAGAACTAATTTAAAAAACAGTTTTTAGACTTCCGTAAAAAGGGGGCCTATTACTAAGACTTCACTGTCCGTCAATACATTCTGTTTGTCACCAGGCTAAACTCATGAACCGTGATTTCTGTTGCCGCTATAACAACAAATACTTATTTAGAACAGAAAAAAAATGGTGTTCTCATACAACGCACTTGGCCGGTTGTTTATAACTCGGCTACCTATCATATTAGTCCGTTGAAAAGTTACATTTGGGGTTGCGTTTTTTAGAGGACGCAATTTTATTTTTTTGATGTGTAGGGGGGGTCAGTGTAAAGCTAAAACCAAGTTTGTGGGGTCGCCACCCTTGTCCCACGGCCGCCATCTTGAAAATAGGGGTTGGAATGGTTTTTACGGTATATCTCTTAAACTATTTATTTGAGAAAAAAAAATTGTTAACATTTTTTGTTGCAAATTAAATTCTCTACAACTTTGGTTCAGTAACTTTTTGTCGTAGAACTATAAATAAAAAAGTTATAAGCGAAAATGTTCAGAAATTCGAGAAAAAAAAATACTTTTCGATGTAACTTTTTTTTATCATTTTACGAAAAAATGATATCTGACCATTTTTGTAGATCGTTTTTTGAGGAACAACTTTTATTCGCAACATTTTTTCATTAAGTCAATAGCTAAGGTTTTACAGCGCTCCGAAGTGAGTACTATTTTTCAGTTCTCTTAACTATACCTATATTATACGTGTGTACTAATAATGAGTTATCAGTTATTTTTTTATTTTTTTTCTATTTATTTTGTTATTATGATTATAAATTTTGCAATATTATTGATAATTAATTATTTATAGTATTATTATTTATCATTAATATTGCAAAATAGTCAGATATATTTTTTTCGTAAAATGTAAAAAAAAAGTTATATTGAAAAATATAATTTTTTCTCGAATTTCTGAACATTTTCGCTTATAACTTTTTTATTTAAATAACAAAATAAATAGAAAAAAAATAACTGATAACCCATTATTAGTACACACGTATAATATAGGTATAGTTAAGAGAACTGAAAAATAGTACTCACTTCGGAGCGCTGTAAAACCTTAGCTATTGACTTAATGAAAAAATGTTACGAATAAAAGTTGTTCCTCAAAAAACGATCTACAAAAATGGTCAGATATCATTTTTTCGTAAAATGATAAAAAAAAAGTTACATCGAAAAATATTTTTTTTTTCTCGAATTTCTGAACATTTTCGCTTATAACTTTTTTATTTATAGTTCTACGACAAAAAGTTACTGAACCAAAGTTGTAGAGAATTTAATTTGCAACAAAAAATGTTAACAAATTTTTTTCTCAAATAAATAGTTTAAGAGATATACCGTAAAAACCATTTCAACCCCTATTTTCAAGATGGCGGCCGTGGGACAAGGGTTGCGACCCCACAAACTTGGTTTTAGCCTTACACTGACCCCCCCTACACATCAAAAAAATAAAATTGCGTCCTCTAAAAAACGCAAGGTAAGGCCTAAAAAATGTAACATTTCAATGGACTATATCA
Organism: Idaea straminata; assembly: GCA_951213275.1. Lineage (NCBI taxonomy): Eukaryota > Metazoa > Arthropoda > Insecta > Lepidoptera > Geometridae > Idaea > Idaea straminata. The sequence goes on from OX577849.1 coordinate 14,182,342, forward strand.
CGGTTTCACACATTATCTATTCCGTGATGCGATATATCTACCTACCAACAAAAATCACTCAAAAAACATAATATTACACATATCCTTTTTTGAAGTTGGTTAATAATGAGATTGCAAGTAAATATTAGTTCACCAAAACCGCAAATATTTGTTTCATGTCCGTTTGTTTGTGAACCACTTATAGCGTTGTTCTTGCGGTCTGACGTGATTCTGATTAAATAAAAAAAAATATCGATTTCGTTCTTTTAAGGTTCCGTACTCAATGGGTAAAAACGGGAATTTCTAAGACTCCACTGTCCGTCCGTCCGTCCGAACCCTTCGTGAGTCTGACTCGCACTAGGCCTGTTTTTGTTTCTTTTTCCAATTATGACAGCGGTGGGACCACGGTTAAAAGGTGTTTTTGTTGTATTTACTCGTAGTTCCACTCTTGTGCTACCTACTGTCTACGGTGAAAAAAAATAACTGTGGACCTACCAGTGGGACAAAACGGTGGGCTCACAGTTAATACCTCAAATAAACTTTTAACAGTTACTTATTTAAAAGTATTTATGAAAAACTTATGATAGTTAAGTACTTACTTAGTAATCTAGTTCAAAATAATTTAAATACTCTGAAGGTTAAACAAAAATTACTTAGTACCAACAACAAAACTCAACTATTAAATCCCAAAGTTTCTAAAATATTTTCATAATCCGGCAACCCTAAAGTACAAGTAGATGCGCGCAAATCTTTCAAGCATTGACACCGACGACGCTGCGATCTCTGATTAACACAGAACAGCTAATCTAATACCTGACTTGGTGTTACCAACTTAATGGATTACCCTGTAAATGGGGTAACAAACCCAATTATGGGGTAACCATAACCGGTTGTCCCATCGATAAAGATTGTCGTAAATATGAACTAGAATTACAAAAAGCCATCGAATAAATAATTTAAATATTCATTGGCAATGTATCATCGTGTACCTAATGTAGTGGAAAAAAGTACGGCTTTCAAACGGGAGGGCGTGAGTTCATGCATGATTTAACTCCATAAATTAGAAATGTCGTTTATTGTGGGACATACATTATAGGAATGCATTTAAGAGAGACTGCAAATACGATGAATTTATATTATACAAGTTTAAAAATAGATACCACTGGTTCTCTTTTTAAAATAAATGTAAAAATTCATAATATAACACAGATTTTTAAGCAATTAATGTTTTTGTACAAATAAAATTAACATAAATACTATTATTAATATTAAATTTGTCAACATAAAAAAAATAACAGATTTCTTAAAATAACTAGTCGCAATAGAGCTTTCTACATAATTCCAAACGACCTTCAACTATCGATTAAAGGAAGGTGGTCCTGCAGTCCAGGGATAATAGCATGCGCGGGCGCAGACCGGGGCGCGCGTGGGCGTGACACGTCTAACTGTGTGTCTAACGGGGCTGAGGACATGACTGTGGTCGCTAGATTTAATTTATGCTCTAATCAGGATTTGAAACGGTGATCGTGGTGTATGGTTATAAACGAGACGAGATTCTAATAGAATTAATTGCTAAGAATATGTCTATATTAAATAGATAACAAAAAAACCGGCCAAGTGCGAGTCAGACTCGCGCACCGAGGGTTCCGTACAAACCTGTAGGTATATAAGTAAAAGTTATGGTATTTTTATTGCTAAATGAAATCCATAACATAACAATGTGTTTAAAAGTTTAAAATTATTAAAAATATTTTTATTATATGATGTAACTAAAAATTTATGCTTTTCGCAATTTTTCCTTTATCTGTGTTATAAGACGTTGCTTCGTACCAAATTTCAAGATTCTGAGTTCACGGGAAGTACCCTGTAGGTTTTGATTCCCTTGCGAGTAGTGGCGAGTTTCAAAATATGCGGTTTTAATTCCTGTTTCTTTTGATTGCGTTGACATAGAAGTTTGATTTTGTTACAGCTTAAAGGTATTATAGATTTGAGTATTTGATATGAATTTCAATATAATACCACTACGCGTTCATGAGGAAAGGGGTAGTAAGTTTAAAATTATTAAAAATATTTTTATTATATGATATAACTAAAAATGTATACTTTTCGCAATTTTTCCTATATCTCTGCTATAAGACGTTGCTTCATACCAAATTTCAAGATTCTGAGTTCACGGGAAGTACCCTGTAGGTTTTGATTCCCTTGCGAGTGTCGAAAATTTGCGGCATAAACGGGAGTATCTTTTGATCGCGTTGACTTAGAAGTTTGATTTTTTCACAGCTCCAAGAGACCATAGACTTGAGTATTTGATATGAATTTCAGCTTGATACCTCCACGCGTTCCTGAGAAAAAGGTCTTGACAGACAGACAGACAGACGGACAACAAAGTGATCCTATAAGGGTTTCCGTTTTTACCTTTTGAGGTACGGAACCCTAAAAACTTAAAAAATGGTCAAGGTCGTGTCGTTCAAGAAATCAAGACATTTATTGTGAAGTTAGGTACACGAAAATCTTAAATGTAGGCGTAATTTATACATTTATACATATAATTTATCCCTATTACAGTCATAGAATAATATTTTATGGTATACGTATACTAAATAAATGGACATTTACTTATAGGTATATAGATAATCAATACCAGAGTTGAAAAAACTATATAGTACAATTTAAAAAAAATATTTATACGGGGCCAGCAATTATAATCCATTCATTTTAGGGCAAAGTCAAAGTCAACAGAAATTATTCAGTTGGATGCTTAATACATTTGTACACAGATCACAGAAAAGTCATAAAAAATAAGTTAGGATGTGTGCCTTAGGAACGCGCCCACCAATGAGAAGGCACAAAAAACTCATGGGTTTTTTTTGATGCCTGAGACATATATTATGTGAAGTAGACTTGAAGAACTTTCTTATCAGCTTAGTCTGTCGTATGGGAAATTCGTCAATATGTCCAGAGACATCTAAACCGGGGTTTCCTCCACCGTAAAAGCAATGTTAAGCATTAAGGAGGATTATAATGATCCGTGTAAAGTAGACCACCATGTTTAATTACCAACCTAAAAATGTTGATCGACATAAAACCAACCTTCCCTCTCACCCAGAAGGAAATCATCTCTCAAATTGTAATAGAAACAAGCTCTATACAACTACCATTCCATTATCTAAAATTACGACCCCCACTTTGTACCTACATCAAAGTACCGAAGGTATCCAACATTGTTGGTCCCCATTAGCATCCAATAGATGTCCAATTCAAGCGGCCCCAATACCACCTAATGACTGAACGGCTTACCGTGACAAATCTCTAATGTACCCACAAAGGCCACAACCAAGGCTCTAGACCCTCGACTACTTCTATTTAGTTTAAAGATCTGAAGGACGGTAAAGGTCTGGATTGCCTGGTTAAAACCCGTTAAGGTGCAAGGCTAATTGTTTTGTACTGTGTCTTTGGATTTATGACGTCACGATTGGATTCTTCCGGGAGCGGGGTGATATGCAAAGAGATAAGGATTCACTAACGTTGTTATTTAGGTGAGTAGGTAGATGATAAAAATACCAGTCTCGCAGAGTATAAAAAAAAAAAATAATAAATGCCGCTTAAAGACCAACACATACTTGCTGTAATTGAAAATGGGATTGAACTCGTATGCTATCTATGAGTTAAACTCATGACTGATTGTCGATATCGATACTTTATCTTGCTTTAGCTAGCAAAGAAAGTAATGCGAAGTCTTTGGGGGGGGGGGGGCTAGATTTAACAGTGGACGTCTTTTGCCTGATATGATGATAAAGTTAACACGAGCAACACGATATCAATATTGATCATGTCTATAGACTCGTAGAAACGTATCCAGACAAATTCTTTGTACCTATACTACGATAAAATAGACGTAGATCTTAAAATGGCACCAACATAACCTTATAACGGTTCTGGTATCATTTAATTCAAATCAGTTGACAGCAACAAACAACAGCGAATAATGCCGATGCGACCGCTGCCCCATAACCGAAGCACATCTGCGCACACGCAATCAGATTCCGTTGACCCATTGAAAGGAGGATCAGAACGGTAGTGCGGTATCTCTATTCTCTAGCTTGAGTACCTATTGTTATTATTTACTTACCTAGGTATTTGTGTTGGAACAGACTGGGATTTTGAGTCGCGCGGCACTATATCTGATCTTCAGTAGCAACACTGAAGCATTTTTCGTTGTATTTCATACTTTGTCGAAGTTTTTTGTCGTTGAAAGGTGGTTTTATACAAATTCATGTTACCCAGTTACGTTTCTTATATGCTCCGGGATAATAACTTTACAAATCATTAATAATGAGTAAATAGTGAATTCACGAATGCATTACAAAAGGATTTTAACAAAACAACATGTTTTTTTACATTGGTATCTAATTTCACCTAATCATACAGGGCCAGCAAATTTATTTCATGCTACTCAGGGCGCTATAGTCTATAGTGCCTGGGACATGTATTAGCTGAAGTAGCTTGCCCAGCACCTATACCACCCTCTCAACTTAGTCGACCATGTCTAGAAAAAGTCGTCAATACGTCTGGAATCAACTAAGTCAACTAATTTAATTTCTTTCTTTCATATCGAAAGTAGACCTTTCTGATTTTACCTAGAGATAAATGCTTGACCAAAAACGAATAAGTATAGGTAACAGCTGAAATCATTGTTAAGCCCATGTAAAGTTCGGAACGCATGCTCGTGCGCAATCTCACGTCAAATTGCTCCCTTTCAGGATACGACGAAAGTTATATTATAAATCAAACGATTCGTGTTGTCATTGTCATTGGCTGGAACATTAATCAACTCTAAAATATATTGTTTATACTTAGATAATATTGTAAGTGATTCCTGCCACGGGCAAAATCATGGAGGTAGGAATACCTTCCTTCATGGTCAAAATTATCTATCAGATACTTTCCTATTATAACACAAAGTACCTGCCGCGTCTGTCTATCTGAACGGGTGCTCTAGGAAGACAACTTTTCAAAACCTACTGACCTGATTGTCATACGGATTCCACCAATGTACGGTGACACAGTGATTCAAGAAGAAGGTTATGGCATATTTCATTAAAATTTTCTGAGAACTGTTTTCTGTGTTGACGAAGGACAGTTTGCAAGTCTGGGAAGACGGAGCACCGAGAGAAAATCATTAAGGACTTGAAAAATAAATTAGTATGAGCATTTTGACTACAGATACGGCCCCTGCGTTTCGGGTCATATCCGAAAGGTTAAAAGAACCATGGATAAGTTGGAGCTCTTAAGAGGAAAGGGTACCGACGGCTCTCTCTATACAAACGGAGTCGACTGCTTTCTCCCTGGATAAAGACACTAGAGCATTTTTAGAATATAATCTTTTTGTATAATAACTGCCATGACCAATATGACCATGCCCCGATGTTTTGTTTTATTTTTTTAATCTTAACTTCTATGATACTTAGAAAATGAAAAAAAATATTTGGGCATAGTCATGGCAGTTAGTAGTGTCATTATACAGAGAGGAAACACTCGACTTCGTTTGTATGGAGAGAGCGCCGGTACCCTTTCACCTCAACGCGTGAACAGTTTTAGACGCAGTAGTCTTATTTTATACATTTCTGTATTTTTAAGTTTTTTTAAATAACATTTATTCATATATTTTATTTTTTAGTTTTACGCTTGAGAACTTTACGCACAGTTTGACCGTGTCCGGAACGTTAATAGATAGTAGGTATAGTCTGTATTTGCCTTTGTGATAAGAGAACAGTGAATTGATATTATAAATAATACGAATAAGCCTAAACATTGTGGAGTGGTGACAGCTCATTTCATAACTTAAGTTCTGAATTGTTTAATCTTTGTGCTTAAGTTGTTATTGATTTACAATTGAGTCAACTTAACTCATGTTTACTTAGTGACTTGGAAGTACGTAGTGTCATTTATGATATTGTTTATTTGTTTGATAATTAAGGGTTGTTGGGGATATAACGGCAATAGGTTCAGCTTGTAAAAAAAATAGGCCATGTAAAGCTCCTAAAAACACAGTATAAAAAACCGTATGAAGACCGTTTAAAATACAAAAAAAAAAACATTTATTGCCTTTAGATTAAGATTTTGCGAAATTCGGGTTGAATTTCGCAAAATCTTAATCTAAAGGCAATAAATGTTTTTTTTAAGGGGGGCAAATGGGGGGTGGAAGTTTATATGAAGGTTTGATTTTTTTTTGAAGGTAGAAACTTGAAACTTAGAATTATATCTTCTTATCGTAAATAAATGATGACGTGTTTCAGGGATTTTCAATTTTCCTATTTTAAGGAGGGGAAATGGGGGGTGAAAGTTTGTATGAAGGTTTGATTTTTTTTAAAGGTAGAAACTTGAAAATTAGAATTATATCTTCTTATAGTAAATAAATGATGACGTATTTCAGAGATTTTCAATTTTCCTATTTAAAGGAGGGGAAATGGGGGGTGGAAGTTGGTATGAAGGTTTGATTTTTTTTTAAAGGGAGAAACTTGAAAATTAGAATTATATCTTCTTATCGTAAATAAATGATGACGTGTTTCAGGGATTTTCAATTTTCCTATTTTAAGGAGGGGAAAGGTTTGTAAAAATGAGTTTGTTAAGAGTCTGTTGCTGTGTTACCTACTTTTGGTTGCTGTAGTTTGCACCGATTGCGATGAAACTCGGTATAGAGATAGCTGGAGACCTGGATTAATACATAGGCTACTTTTTATCTCGAAATTCCCACGGGATCGGGACTTACGCGGGTGAAACCGCGGGGCGCAGCTAGTTTTTATATAAATTAATAGGTATTAATATTTATGGCAAAAGGAGCAGGCTCAACATATTATGTGAGATGCAGCTGCACAGCGCTATTTTCAGTCTGACCTTTTCTCTCTGTTTCTCCTAAAGAAAAGTCTTCTAAAGAAATCTCAATAAAATAACTTATGCAGGAAGTGTATAAAACGACTGTATTCCTGCTTGTGATGCGGCAGTCTGCAGGTACAACTCGATATCCTAGTCATAGTAAACGATAAACTATAAATAGAGAGTTATAGAGTTGATCGTCACCCGCTATCTTTTAATATCTACTTGGTTTGAAAATACAGTTGCAAGTTATGCAATATCCTGATTATCTGCCGCTGATCCTCGACCCGCTCAATAAAAATGAAATAAATAATTATAGAGCTAAGGATTTACCAAAGTCAATAAAATTGCGAAAGCCTGCATTGGGTTTTTTATGGATGCGCTTGCTTTACATCGCCTTTTGCCATGGCCTAAGCCTTAAACCATGGCGACGATGATTAAGGTTTTAAAAAGAAGACCAGACTTAATATCTTATATCTTTAAATGAGCAATTCTTGTATATATATAAATATATAATTGGAATCTCGGAATCGGTTCCAACGATTTTCATGAAATTTGGTATATAGGGGGTTTCGGGGGCGATAAATCGATCTAGCTAGGAATCATTTTTAGAAAATGTCATTTTATTCGTGTTTTATCGAAACTTACTTTTTTTATCTGAAAAATATGACTCTTCCTGACATCTATTGGCGAACTACTAATACTATTTTTTGTGAGCAATAAAGTTATTCCAGCAAATGGCGTTGTTAAGTAACACGAAGTCAATGAGTGTTTGCTTTGAGGTTAAACTAAGTAAAAAAAATTAAATTTATTTATACTTTAAACTCAAACTATCGAAAAATTTGCTCCTATATATATATTTAACGTTTGCCAGCTCAAAACTTCAAAGACTTTCTTTCTTTATATTATAAAAATGAATCGCCGAATGTGTTACTAAGCGCAAATCTCGAGAACAGCTGAACCGATTTCATTAATTATTTTTTTGTTGTGTTTGTTAATGTCAGAAGAAGGTTCTTATGAAAGAAAAAATGAAGAAAATTGCGTAGGAAATTATATTACGCGGGTGAAACCGCGGGGCGCAGCTAGTTTCCAATAAAAATGCGAAGTGATCGCGAAAAGTTTTATATAAATGGTAGTATGAGGCGACTCCATTATTGATTAAAAACATTGCATCTACGTATTCCTTGCTCCTATGACAAACCTCAGCTATCCAGTAGGAGTCGATCAAGAGTTCAGAAGCCTCCCATTCGTGCGTTTCTACAGATGTACCTAGTTAGTGCTTATTAAAACGGACCTAGACATTAATGAACTGACAGTCATAGCGTTTTATTTGCACCAGAAGGTAACTGTCGATGACATTAGCATACCGCTAGGATAAACATCAGGTCAAGTTGAGTGATAAATACTAAATTATACAGCTTGCCTTAAACTAGCAACGCTAGGTTCAAGTTTAGTTCTGAATGTTCCCTGACGATTTGAATAAGTAATTGGTGGAGTTTTGCAGTGGCTTTAATAGCTTCGTTTGGGTTGTTGCCCGACGACCTTTGCAAAGGTTATGATGCTTCATGGAATGTATGTGTAGCCGTAAATCTATACTTATATATTATAAAGCTGATGAGTTTGTTTGTTTGGACGCGCTAATCACAGGAACTACTGGTTCGAATTGAAAAATTATTTATGTGGTGGATAGTCCATTTATCGAGGAAGGTTACTTTTTATTTTGATATCCCCACGGGAACGGAAATTACGTGGATAAAAAATAGCCTATTTACTACCAAGGATTTAATGGTTTCTCATCCCAAGTTTCATAAAAGCAGTTCATTATGGTTTCAGGATCTTCATTCATCACAAACAAAAGTCATAAAAAGTTTTTAACTGTAGATGGGTGTTCGCTTCGATTCAATGTTTAATAAAATAATAGTTTTAATTTGTGTCGATTTTTAGATTAACTTTCAGCAAACCTAGATTTTACAAAGAAAACAAATACCCAGTAATTGCTTTAGAGGCCTGCCCCCTTAGACAAGATGGCTTTCTATTAGCGATATCGCCAATCGACAGACTATTTTATTTATTTTTTTGTATGAAAGTGACACAAGCCAACGAAAAGTCACGTAACCTTGCATTAGAGAAAAAAAGGGTAGATCAGTTCCATCTCTTGCTAATTTTATACAATGGTTTATGTCAATTTCATACAATTAAATCTATCGATTTGCGACATCGCTAATAGAAAGCAATCTTGTCTAAGGGGGCTGATTCGTAAAGGTATATAGGAGAAAGTATACCTACGCACCTATCTACCCCCACACAAAAATAGTATTTTATGTTAGTAATTAATTTAATTACCACAAAACTAATAAACCTAGTTGTAATAAAACAGGAAGTCAGTATATTTGCAGTAAAAGTATCCATTAATTCTCCTTAAAATATATACCTTAGCAAAAACTAGAAAATTTAATAGCAATTTATTTTTAAGTGAAACTAATTACTCGAGTCCGAGTGAGTCATTAGAGTTAAACCGAACAGACAGCCTGAAAGATATTTACCCGTATAAGTGCGACATTGAGAAGTTTGCTAAACTTATGATCATATTTTAACCGGAGCCGGGAGCTAGTACCTAGTTAATAGGGTCATTAGTTACCCCCTTCCCGCCTTGTTGTTAAAGCCGGCTTTTTATGGCCTGAATATTAAAATATTAATACAGATCTATGCTGTTATAAAACTATATTTATATTAATTGATCCGTTAAAAGAAATGGCTTCGGGATTCTTCAATTAAATTCTTTGAAATATCAATATTTCCTTCGGGCATTTAAAAAACTTTCCGCCCATAATAGCTGTCGTTATTTTTATAAATATTTTGTTTTGTCGAAGTTTATTTATATCAATGTTTCTATTTTTTCAGCCCGAAACGGTACCACAAGCCAGCGTGGACATGACGACCGTCCTGGAGGTGAGCGAGGCTGACTCCGTGACGGGGCACCCGCACAGTCTCGCCATCACGGCGCCCGAACGCGTCACCTTCGTCAAGGGCACTTGTAGAGAAGAGGCGCGCTGGTGGGCAGACGTTCTCAGCGTGTACCCCAGGAGCAAGGTATGTCAAAACAAAACTTGTTGTTATATGTCGCTTTACAGAGTCATCAGTGGGAACTGGGAAGTGTTAGCCCTATCGCGCAAACATCATGAAACGTCCATCGAGTTGCGATATAATTACTGGCAACTTCTTCATACACTGTGCCACGGGCATAATTTACTCACATCCACATCACCTAACAGACATTTACACTTCAAATACAGTGTTTGCATTAGCGAGCTGACAGGCTACAGCAACGGCCTGTAATGAGACGTGCGCGCCGGAGTTCCTGGAGCGTCGAGCGAAAGCGGCGCGTGCGCAAATAGCCCTACAACTACGAACACGGGCAATTTGAGAGAGCTTAAGGAGAGTATGTTAATACGTCCACCACTTCCTGGATAATGGACGACTGATTATACCTTCCAATATAAAATTACAAGTTTCATGAGGTTGTAATAATTTTAAATCGGGTCGAGAAACTTGGTCATATTGCGATGAATGTAATCTAAAGAAAAATGTAAGATAAAACAACGAACTCAGCTTGTAATGTGATGATTGCTTTAAATGAACAACTCGAGAAGAATAATTGATATAACATGCTCGTTAAATTCTTTAATCTTTTCTGAGTTGTGCCTCGTCGGAGTCAAGGTACTGGAAAAATGACGAGCTGCCTGCAGTTAAAGGTTTAATTTACGTAACTATTTAAATCTTTAACTTTATTACTGTTGTAAAGTTTAGGAGTAAGTACAGGAGTCGTTATTCTATTTTGAGAGGTGAACAGACGTTGGTGAATGCAGGCAGGCTCTTACTTGCGAACCATTGCTTACAAATAAAATAAAACATTCTAAGCATTAAACGTATAACATAGGTTATGTTACTCTCTAATATAAACACGGAATCATTGAAATAACTTTGAAGGAACTTCAAGGTAAGTAGCTTGACACCATTGTGATGAAACCCAGTCTAGCGTCAAGTGTCAGGTTTGAAGGCAGGGCCAGGGTGGCGACCTCGCGAAATACGTCCTTGGCATCAGATCGTTAACAGCATGCCACTTTGCAGTTCACATTTTAAACATCAGGCTTCTTTCTTGGCAACATAGAAATAACTCTTCATTTGAATTCCAAAATTATAACATACTAAAAATATGACACTGTTTGGAGATACTTACAAAATAAAAAAGATACTGGCCGAATTGAATACCTCTTCCGTTTTAAGAATTGTTCCAGTCATATCCTACAAAGCATTTACCCCTTCTTCAGTTTGTTGACCTAGCAATCAACCTAATTAAACAATTGTCTGCAATCGACGATCAATTCCTTGACGGCGTTGATCCACTTCTACTAATAGAGCGCGGCAATTAGTAAACTAAAGGATTGTACTGCGCCCGCGCGGCCGCAGCCGCAGGTCAATAGATCAATTACCAAACTTGTTATTGCCTGAAAGCAAAATAATTGCGAAATCTTTGTAGTTATTATAAATTACGGACAGGCGCGTTATTTCAAAAGACGAGGTAAAATAGGTAAGCTATGCTAATTAAGGTATGTTGTATTACTATAATTTATCAGTTTTAATTATTCAGTTTAAACCTACAATTAAGTTGTTGTGTGCCGCATTCCTGTGTCTTGTCTACCTGGAAATTATTAAAACATTTCATAATAGTTTGTTGGACAACTGCGCTTACAAGTATTTACCAAGTGCCAGTCTTGGGATATGTTCCAAACCTAGATATTTTTTGTCTTCTAGGCAGATAACCCCAGAATGTGTAAAAACATAGCTTATCTAAATTTACTTAGGGCAGACGTGTTAAATCTAGTATTCGAGCTTATATTGCAAAGTGATTCGGCATTTAGATTTTACGGGTGTACTATTCTTGCTGTAAGACGACTGTGGTAAATTAATCCATCCATTAGCTCAGCCATCAGGCGGCGTGGCTGCAGGATTTTGGTTGGGGACCTAGTGCGTTGCGTGCCTTGTGCTGATCTTTATTCCCGCCGATCAGCACAAGACAAGGTTTTTGACCAAATACCGTTCAGGTTCATAATGTCTCCTACCCGACATGTCCTTTGCCCAGAATGTTCCTTCCTCGAAGTGTTCCCTTCCCAAAATGTCCCTTTCCCAAAATGTCCACCCCGGAAATACCTTAATGACACCTACGGGAGAAGATAACAACCAGCCAATAGGGCTACTAGCCACTAGCCCTATTGGCTGGCGGTTTTTCAACAAAAGTCCATCAAAACTAAGCTTCGAAATAATAACTGTTAAAATCATTATAGGTACTCCCGCATTCGAATAAAAATTACCTACAATCTGACCCTGACGTCATTTTAATTACAAATGTAATCGTTTAAAACTGTCTGTTGGTGGTTGACGGGTGTTTTTTCAAGTCTCACCTTCAGTCCATTCCATCAGTCTGTCAGTCCGTCAGTCGGGTAACTGTTCATGACGGGTATTTATCAAAGCGTACCGGCTGCGGGTGGACGCAAAAAATATGTTCTACTAAGTTTTGTTCTGTTGAGATTGCTTTTAATTGTCTCAAGTTTTTGAAATTGTACCATTTATCTTTTATTCTTAACCCTGAAATCTTCTTCATCCTAAAGTTGCCTGCAAGAGACCTCTTTCAGTGGTCGCCTATAGTGCCACTGGTTTTTTTTACTTTTTTTTTAACTCGTGGTGTGTGCAATAAAACTCACATCTATCTATTGTGTATATTTATCTGTATTTTAAAAGGACTATGGGTACCTTTTCAAAATAACTTAATATTATGTCGAGTTAGAATTAAGAGATAATGTACGAAAAAAGACACCCGAACGAGTAAATCGCAGGCATCTTATTTTGCATCCGTTTTCCGCTTCACAATAATGATTTCCAAGTAAATATAGCAACGATCGAAAAGAGAAACATATGTTTTATCCATCTTTGGTCCTAAAACCCGGGAAGTTAGCGTTTACTTTACCAATTGAGACGCGATCTCTCCCGATATGTTAGTTGGTATTAGAGAGTTACAGAACGTGTGTTAATTTATAAATTGTTGTTTAAATAACAACTTCATAGTAATGACGACCCAGTTGGCACAATGGTCACCATGCCGGACTGCCAAGCACAGGGTTGCGGGTTCGATTCCCGCCTCCGACAAGTAATAATGCTTAGATATTTGTCTGTGGTCTGGTTGTTTCTATGTATTATAAGTATATATTTTAAAAGAAAAGTATATACTCGTAAGTAGTATATCCGTTGTCTAGCACCTATAACACAGGGCTAGATGGCGATGTGTGGAATGTCCTGCAATATTTATATTTATATTCTTTTTTTTATTTATTTATCATATGGCTCCGCAGTAGAATAATAATAAGGTACCGGCGAGTAATAAGAACCACCTACCACCTTAATTAAAAACCTAAATATTTCGTAGAAATAGGGAAAACTACTTAAAAACATTGGATAAATATTGCCTTTATAGTACGGGATCCCTTTAAGAACGACCTTTATCGAGCTGTTTAATGGATGTTAAGTATTTTATATCAATTTAAATAGGACAATAAATATATTGTAAATGGGTTGCCTCAAAAATTTCAGTCCAGAATATGATTAACTATATAATATAATTAACAATTAAATTTTTTGTTTTTAATTTGATATAAAAATACTTTTCATCCATTAAACAGCTCGATGAAGGTAGTTCTTAAAGGGATCTCCGACTATTATAGTCAATCCGACTATTATAGTCGAATCTGAAAAACAAATTATTTATTTATTTTCTTGTTATTTCACTAATATCAAGGGTTTAGCGGCAATTGAAATACATAATCTGTGAAAATGTCAACTGTCTAGATATCACGGATTTTTTCCTATTAATTATGGCTTCTCACGGTTTGTGCATTTAGCCAGTGTCAAGTTATATTTTGCATCAAATTATGATCCGATTTTTCATAAATCGGGCCTAAAGTAATTCAAAACAAAAGTTGTCATAGTCCGTCAAGTCAGGGGCTATAGTAAAGCGGTGGCAAGTTTACCATCACCTTAATGGTGACAGACAGACAGACAGTGAAGTCTTAGTAATAGGATCCCGTTTTTACCCTTTGGGTACGGAACCCTAAAAAGGATAAAACCTATTCCTAATTATAGAAATACAGTTTCTTATAAAATCCGTTGTTACAATTCGTCACAGATATTACCTAAATTGTAACAACCTCAGTTATACTCGTAGTTAATTTATAACAGCTCGCATAGTTTCGATATCGTAAAACAATTTCACATCCACGAATCCTTAGTAATTTAGGATTAATGGGGCGTGCTTTAATTTCTTATTACTTTGATTCGATCAACACTTTGACCCGCATTCCCAAACTTATGGAAATAAAAGGATGAAAAAGTAGCCATAATATACTTATTTCCTTTTCACAAAATACCAGTATGGCTTTCGAAAAAATTAATGTAAAAACATGGCTATTTATGTAATCTTTGGAAAACGTTGTCAGAAATTTGACCAACGAAAACGAAAATCAACGCCGGCTTTGTTTATGAACATGTCCAAAGCGTTTGACAATGCACATCAACAAACTCTACTAAAACTAAACTTAAGAAACTACTAAACTTGAGAAATACAATATACAAATACAAACCAATTGAATTTTACACATCTCATGAACCGTGATTGAAGACGGCGCTATAGCTCTTTGTGGGTCTTGGCTTCCTCCACAATCTTCCACCATCCCGTCCACTTACTTCTTCCAAGGTGTAAGCCTCCCCTTTCGCCGCAGGTCTTCGTCCACACAGTCCTTCCAGAGCTTCCTTGGTCGACCCCTTGGACGTTTATGTCCTTCAGTCAATTGACGAATATATTTTTACTGCTCTGTCTTCATCCATCCTGGCCCATTTCAACTAGAATATGGTCTAATCTTTTTACCCGACTTCAAGGAAAGGGCTATGTTTTTCGCACATATCTTTGTAATATTCTTTTTGCCAAATTTCGTCAATTGATATCAGGAGTAATTTTCGCATATTTTGTCAGTAGTAGACAATTAATTTACAGTATCCTCTTTTTATTTATTATTTTCAATTTAAGATGATTGAAGTAATTTCCTACAACAAGAAATTTCAATTAGTTCACCTTTGAGGTAAAATATATAAGTAATGTCATTGACCCGACACGGGCCAGGCATCGAACCCGTATCATTGATCGACTTGTTACAAATATGTAGCAACGATATTGATAACCTCACGCGACGGCTTAGTGTGGATAATACGTTATTGATTGTCCATTGTGTTACAAAGTAGGCGGATTTTTTGACTTTATCTCTATAAATAAACCAATCTCCACCTAAACGGCTGAACCGATTTGTATAATTTTTTGTGTAAGTATATTCGTTAGGTCTGAGAATCGAACAACATCTAATATTTTTATAGTTTTTTTTTCAAAGTTTTTTTTTTGCCCTATTTTTTTTTGTATAAAGCAAAACAACGTTTGCCGTGACGAGTGGTTTTATAGTATTGAATATTGTTGACTGCTGGCCTAGTGGTAGGTTGTGGACTGGCCGTGTGGTGGAGTTGTGGTCTATTGGTAAATAGATTTCTTAATTGAAAGTTTTATGTGCGCTACTAACATTGTTCTTACAGTAATTAATTAATTAACCTGACGTATCGAGAACTTTACAACTCTCATGATCACAGGCAAACTAACGTGGCATTAGTCTTACAAAATTATTTGAAATGAGAAACTACTGTTAAATCAAGACGTTCCCCATACCCGAGCCATACCCATATACGCATTTAGGTTACGGTGTCCTGAAGTCTTGCAGCTAAAAGAAAAATAAATAAATACCCTTAATTTAAGGCATTACAGTAGATATTTAAAGAAACTTTTAAAAAATCTAAATTTTTTAAGTACCTACTTTAACATAAGAAATAATATTTTTATTAAAAAAAATGTCTCATATCACGGGGCTCTGGAGCCCGGACCTTTGGCAGGCGTGCGTGGAGCCAAAACCAACACGTAGCGGCCCTTTACAATAGTATAATAACAAACTATGATGTGGACACTAAGCCGGCGATTATCCCTGTCTGCACTATAAAAATAATAAAAATGAACAGGCGTATCCACAGTGAGATATCCTAACAAAGGTGATGAGATGTGATGACGCAGCGAGTCAATTGATCGGGTCCTCAACTCCACGCTCGCAGTATGATAGGAAATTAACCTGCAATAATATCTGACCATCAAGTATCTATTATTATAATAGCCCTTCATGTGAACATTAAAATTACAAGTATTCAAGTGATTTGCCAATATGTGTACTTGTATACTAAACTGGATCTCTTTAGATTAGCCCTTTTTGCGTAGGGATGGAGTAGACTTGCTCAGTACCTGTACTACTCCTCACCTTAGTCGACCTTGTCTAGAGAAAAGAACTAGTCAATACGTCTGAAGCCAACTAACCCACGGGTTTCATAACGATAAGACCGTAAGAACAATGTCAAATAGCGCATATTTTTCTAAGAAATATCCATTCACGCCCGGCCGGGATTCAAAATGTCTTAAAATAAATAAATAACTATTCCAAGACATACAGCGCTATCTAGCCCCAAGCTAAGCCACTAGACTTGTGTTATGGTGGCCAAACAACAGATAGAATACCTACTTATACCTTTTTTGTAAATTAATACTTATTATAGCTATAGAAATACCTACACCACAACAACAATTTTTGTTCATCAGTTATATTTCTGACCTTAAAAATAATTATTATTACTTAATGCATTATTTTAGGTCAATTTATTTGAGCATATAAGTAACTAGCTACGCCTCGTGGCTTCATCCGCGAAATTCTCGTTTTTTCACGGAAATTTCATTGAAATCGGTTCAGTAAGCCACCTAAGTTTCTCGTTGGGTAATAACTACGTCACAATGTGTTACTGTGCTCAACTGATTGTCAGGTCACTGAACTGAATAATTGTTTAATTAAATATAAACTTAACCTTTATCAAGCAATCATATCTTTCTTAATATCTTAATACTAGGGGCGATTGAAAAGTTTATTTAGCAGTTAATTCAATTATAAATGTGCTAAATTTTATGTATTTGAGAAGCTTAGCACAGACTTCTCAATCTTCAACTCATCGCCTAGGTCTGCCGTTGCGGGGAGACCATGGCTAGATTAGGTTAGGTTAGGTTTCTCCGGATCGGACAAATTGTGTGACTGTGGAAGAGCCGCCCAAAGATTCAAAGACTTATTTGCGTAAAGTATGGTGTTACAGTAGGTGTCAACAACAATAAATACTTTCACATACTTTGCCAATAATTGGCATGCAAACGATAGTACATCTGACAACCAGCTTTCTATGCCCTGTTAGCTGCTCTACAGATGATCTCAACAGATCAACAGATATCGTGGTTGCTTTGGCTAAATTCAGGCCGAGAGTTCTGTGATTTTAATGTAATGTTTAACAACACACGATGACGAATGTTTATAACAAAAAAAATATATTGTATTTTACATCGTATTTATTTATGCAATAAACATTCGTATTCTACATAAATCAAAACAATAACAAACTACGTAATTACTAGACAAGATAATTTAAAAAATTAAAAATTTTCTTATAAAATCTCAATATAATTTCCTTCAATAAAGAGAGTTGAAGATAAATGAGAACTGACAATCATCGTGTTATTTTCACCTCTTCATTACATGCATTATATTGTTGATACTGAATAACATCTGAACGAAGGCTGCTAACTTTTTAATCTACCCTCGTATTTATTAACTTATTATAATAACGATAAATATAAAATTATGCAAATGATGACCATTTACATGTTTTAGTTAACTATTTAACTAATTATATGCATCAAAGCCAGGTCAATGCATCGATGTGAGAAAAAACATGGAATAAACTAAATATTTGTGTTTATTTTTTGAAGTGACACCATTCTTAGATCTCTCCTCACTAAAAACACGAAAATCTGTTTGACTTTTGTCTCTTCATGGCATAATAAAAATAGATGGGAATATCCACTGAATTAGTCTAAACATATAAAATGCTTTGTCCTGACTGAATGACTGACTAACGGATCAACGCACAGCCAAAACCGCTGATCGTAGAGATTTGAAAATTGGAGGGTGTGTTCTTTGTATGACGTAGGCATCCGATAAGAAAGGATTTTGAAAATTCAAACCCTACACGGACGAAGTCGCGGGCGAAAGCCAGTCTATAATAATGCTCAGAGATTTATTGATTTGGACGTACATTTGGACGTACGGATATTTGGAAATTCTAAAGGGCTAAAAGGGACAGATGGAGTTTGTAGTTTATGGTACCTAACTATCATGAATACATGATGTGTTTGTAAAAAAAAAAAAACAATATTACTTTTGCAGAGACACTAACGCGGGTAAAGCCGCGGGGCTCTGCTAATACTTATTATTTTTATTTAAACCGACTATCGAGTTTGAATCGATACAACAATGTACTAGTTAGGTACCTAACCATCTAATAGCAATCTAACAGCCCATAGTTCGCTGGATTGTTCTCTACAATGATATCAAATAATCTAAGGAATCCTGTATCAACAAATTGCATCTTTACTTCCGGTAATCGTTGCCATTACCGAAGCTATTAAGGTTGTATAAAGCATAATATGGCGGGAATGAAATAATAAACTAGATTTTATGCAAAAAAAGCGCCTAATTATAGATCGAAATGTGTCCTTTCATTACTATATATGTAAATATATTTTTTTTGCCAAATCTGCTAATTCGGTTTGTCTTGTACTGAAGGAAATAAATTATATTTCACAGTTATTTAAACAGGAATAAAAAGTATCCATAGATCCACCGGTGGAGGATTCTAGTGAAATAAGCCTTAAAAATAAACATGAGTACACGAATCTAATAATAAAAAACCGTCAATAATTTAAGGCAAAATATATGATATTTAAAATTCAATTAAATTTCCCTAGACAGTGTCTAAGAGGCTGGCTGCATTGCCTCTTTGGATGGAAAAGCAATCAATAGGTTAAGTTAAAACTTTTTATAGTCGTTTTAAAGCACAGTGGGGCTTTAAGATGGTTGGAAATGATGTTCCTTGCAAATAATCCGGTAGAAATTTTACATTTTCATCTCTTATTGCAGTTTTTTTTAAATATATAATATATAGATAAAGATTTACTCAGGGAAAAAAGAAACAACAAAAATAAAGAGTAACTTTATTTTTCGGAATTACCTAGTTTAGTTTTAAAATAGAGAAATTGGTTAGTTATTTTTCGTTCCCGTCAAATTGCATTCTCTGCGCAGTTCTAACGAGATCTAGGTATGTGGTAGGTATGGCAGTAGGTATGTGCTTTCCAACAATTAATACATACCGAACATTGATCAAGTTTCACATCTAGTTAGCTGTTGATAGGAAGTTGGGAAATGTATTGAGATCTGAGAGCATAATATACCTATCTACTGATTTTATGCGTGGGAAAGAAAGCTTAGCATTGCATATCTCTAAGTGTTTAGTTCCAATTGCATATGTTGTCCTCTTCTAACTTTTGTTTGTAAGAGATACCTACCTAGTACGCATAGCCTTATTGATATTTTTTTAATCTTATTTTTTTTTAAATTACGTTCAAACGACTGGAGCGATTTGGATGCAAATTGGCACAGTGGTAGTTTAGGGGATGGAGAAGGACATGTATACTTTTGATATCATACGCTGGTGAAACCACGGAGCGTAGCTAATCTTTCTATGAAGTACAATCTTTTCCTCGCAACTTTGTCCGTGTAAGATATGTATTTTCAAAAGCCTTTCTTAATAGATGAATCTGTACCTATGCCAAATTTTAGCGCTTAGTAAATTTTTTGTGCTGTGTGTTATCAGTCAATGAGTCAGGACTTTGAATTCTATGTTTATAGATAACTAGCTCCGTCAAGCTGTTTCACCCACATTAGTGTCTATGAAAAAAAAAATATATTATTAACCTAAATCTAATGTTAACATTACCCATGTTACATTACCCTAATGTTTACATTATAACCTAATATTGTATTATAAAAGTAATATGATTTCCTGCAGACACAGAATACTCATAGTCACTATTAACTACAAACTTTATTATCTCTTCAAACTCCATTACAAGTCGAATTTTTAAAAATCCTTTCTTAGTGGCCCCCTCCGTCCTAAAAAAGAGCCCCCATGCGAAGTTTTATACTCTTATCTCCTCTAGTTTCAGGGTTTTTCGTTGAGTCTTTTCCTCTTTTTATAAATAAGTTTTACTGTAGTTTATTTGTGTATACCAATATTATAATGGACAGATTTGACTGTTTGTTAGAATTGAATAGACTCCGAAACTACTCGACGGATTTGATGAAACTTGGTTTGAGGACACATTGTATCATTGGGAGTATTATAGGGTACTGTTTATCCCGATATTCCCTCGGGATCGGGAGTTACACGGGTGAAACCGCGGAGCGCTATAAGTTATTTATATGTATGTTTAATTGTTACAGGGTCGCCACAAAAGGAACGCTACGTTTCCTGGAGGGCAGACAGCTAGCCTGCTACAATCGTCCACAACTAGAAGTAAGTATTAATTTCACTGTAGAACATACACATAATTTATTTCCCATTAATGTCCCAAACACAATAAATGAGAATTTAATGCCAGTCCAGATATAATGCTTGCTTATGTTATGGTTCACGTTAGGTCTAACCATTAACGGTTAAACTTTAACCCCCATATTCCAAAACGAGGTTTAAGAATAGTCCGAGATGTGGATTAAAACCTTAGATTTAGGGACAGATTTACTCGTGAACTATAGTCTAAACACAGTCTCTATAAATTATATAGCGAACTATAGTCTAAACAATATCCTTATAGATTATATAAGAAACTATAGTCTAAACACTATCCCTATCTATACTAATATTATAAAGCTGAATAGCTTGTTTGTTTGTTTGAACGCGCTAATCTCTGGAACTACTGGTTTAAATTGAAAAAATATTTTTGAGTCCATTTATCGAGGAAGGCTTTAGGCTACTTTTTATTTTGATATTCCTACGGAATCGGGACTTACGCGGGTAAAACCGCGGAGCGCAGCTAGAAGATTATATAGGGCGAGTAAATCTGTGTTTTAATCTAAGGTTTAAATCCACATCTCGGACTATTCTTAAACCTCGTTTTGGAATAAGGGGGTTATGGTCTATATTGGCGCTCGTTACGCTCAAGCATTATATCAAACCTAACCAATTTTTCAAGGCTGTTTGCCAGTTAGTTATAATACTGTGATCTAGAGACGTCTAATTCTAGGTTTGAGTGGTTACATGTAGGTTTAACAGTAAAAATGGATGGAATCTAGGTTTAACAGAAACCTTGGTCTAACCTTAATCTAATTTAAGGTAATCTTGATATATAAAAGCACCGCTATCTAAGAATCATTCTGAAAAGACATATAAGTAAATAGCAGAGGAGCGGTGTTGGCCTAGTTGTAGATATCTCGACTTTCATTCTGAAGGTCGTGGGTTCGAATCCCGTCCGGCCGTGTACCAACGTATTTTTCTCACGAAAAAATTATGTGCGCTAATTAACATTGCTCTTACGGTGAAGAATAACATCGTGATAAAACCCGCGGCTTAGTAGGCTCCAGAAGTATTGACAAATTCTACGGAAATGGTCGACTACGCTGAGAGGGTAGTAGGTGCTGGGCAAGCCTACTCCATCCTCACGCAAAAGGACCCAATTAAAAAGGGTCTAATGGCGAAAAACACGACTGTATATTTTTGAAGAGCTCTGTGGCGCGTCGGAACACCTGCCTGCGACGCAAAAGGTTGCGGGTTCGATTCCCACCTCAAACAAGTATTTTCAGAAATAATTTGTTTTTGGGCTTGGTGTTTCTGTATATATTTACATGGAAAATTATGTATTTTATCCGTCGTCTTCTAGCTACCATAAAACAAGCCTAGTTTAGCTTTGGCCTATATGGCGCTATGTGGATTGTCCGAGACAAGAGAGTGATCCTATAAGGGTTCCTTTTCCGAGTCAATGAGGAATCGTATAATTACGAATCACAGTCCATAGGATGTAGATCTTTAGTTCCAGCTTTATTATAGGTCCCTTAAACTTACCTCTAAATCTTCCACGCCACAAATTGAAAGCAGTCCCTTGTTCAGAGTATTCAGCGGACGCATCGACGCTGCGTGAGGCGGCCGAGTGCGGGCCGAACCGGCAGCGGTACTCGGACGGGACGATCACGTGGCCCGGGCCTAGGGTGCAGCCCCCGCAGCCGGAGATACCGAGCCTGGCTGCTCCTACACCTATTGACACCAAAGGTAAGATAAGGGTAAAGATAACAAAGGTATAAGTGAGATACACCAAAGGTGACTTTAGTTGCTCCATTTTAAATAATACCTTACTAAAGTCCGTTTTTTTGCTATTAATTATGGCTTCGCACGGCTTGTTCATTTAGCCAGTGTCAAGTTATATTTTGCATCAAATTATGACCCGATTTTTCATAAATCGGGCCTAAAGTGTTTCAAAACAGTCAAAGTCGTCATAGTCCGTCAAAGGCCGTGGGGTGACGTGGAAAACTCACACTCAAACGCATTCACACGTAACCGTCCAAACATCACGCATATCTCGTCTTATTTATTTATCTACTACATACCTATATATTAATCTAAACCTATCAATCTACCCACATTTTTCCTAAAAAGTTCTTGTTGTAAATTGTAACAGTCAATTGTTATTTAAAAACACATGAGTCCTGGATCTGAAAGGCGGGAGCCTGGAGACCTGTAAAACAGGTTTTATTAAAAACCTTAGTGCAGGCTCCAGACACCACAGTAATAGATTAAAAACCTAATGTTTTATTAATTAGCTGAAACAATGTTTCGTAAGTGCCTATTGTTAATATGTTATTGTGGGAAAAAAAAAATATAAATAATAAAAAAAAATAATAATAATAAAAAAAAAACAGGGGTATAGTAAAGCGGTGGCAAGTTTACTATAACCTTAATAGGAGATTTGGAGGCAACGAGAAAACTTCATGTTTGACACTGATTTTTACTTTCACTACACTTGTGCACTTTCACAGAACTAAATTGAATAACATTCCACCAGAATTATACAACTCAACTCGGGTTACAACTAAGTTTCATGAAAATAAAACCGCAGCACGACATGTTTTTAACTCGTTCCCGCCAAAATTCATCCGTCCGTTTAGCTGTCTATCTGTATCTCATGAACCGTTAGCTAGACAGTTGAAATCACAAAATATGTATTAACGTACACAGATTATAATTATACACATATTTTATAATGTACTAGCGACTCGCTCCGGCTTCGCACGGCTATAACAAGAATGCATTATACATATAAACCTTCCTCTTGAATCACTCTATCTATTAAAAAAAACCGCATCAAAATCCGTTGCGTAGTTTCAAAGATTTAAGCATACAAAGGGACATAGGGACAGAGACAGCGACTTTGTTTTATACTATGTAGTGATTTCTATTGTCACTTTATCAACAAATACTAAAAACAGAAAAAAAATTAAGTGTCCTTCGTGCACGATCCGACTCGCGCTTTGCCGGTATTTTTTTTAAAAGGTTTTTTGACTCTAAAACTTTTTTATTATTTTGTTCTTGTTTTCATTAGGTAGTACCATACTAAGTTAATCACAATTCTTCATCGCAACATATTTAATTTGAATCGCAACATCTCTATATCTCGTTTGAGGATCTACAATCGTTGTTATCGTTTGTTTTTGTTCTTATAGTTTTTAATTGAGACTTAAATTATTTGCAGTCAATAAACCGCAGTTTAATTATGGACCTTTGAAATTAAACTCAAGAGAAGAAGGCCTAACCGTTGCTTAAAACATGCTTGGAAATTTGTCTTTCGTGGCTAAAAACATCATAAACTAACATTATAAAGCTGAAGAGTTGGCAGGCATTATTCGAATTGAAAAAATATTTTTGTGTTTTTCGATTTTTTCGAAGAAGGCTATAGCTACTTTTTAACCGACTTCATAATAAAAAAGGTGGAGGTTCTCAACTCGGCTGTATGTATTTTTTTTATGGATGTTCGCTCATATTATCTTTGTTTTTTATTTTAATATTCCCACGGGATCGGAACTTATGCGGGTGAAACCGCGAAGCGCAGCTAGTTTTTTATAAACCAACTAGCAGCGCTCCGCAGTTTCACCCGCGTAACTCCCGATCCCGTGGGAATATAAGGATAAAAAGTAGCCTATAGCCTTCCTCGATAAATGGACTATCCAACACAAAAAGATTTTTTCAATTCGAACCAGTAGTTCCTGAGATTAGCGCGTTCAAACAAACAAACAAACTTTATACAAGCTTTATAATATTAGTATAGATATAGTATAAGTATAGATATGTTACTCTTTCACGCAAAAACTAATGAACCGATTGATACTTTGGTATATAGATAGCTGAAGTCCTAGTATGATAAGGCTTTAAATCTCAAACCCGGACTTACGCAGTTAAGCGGGACGTAACTAGACAATACTATTGCAATTAGGTAGGTAGGTATAGGTAACTACTGTTCATATACTTGATTTCCATACGCCTACTGTCCCCATGCTGTTCAACCTATCAATATTCAATACCACCTCCATTCTGCCATCTGGCACCGCGTCTCACCCACCATTGCCCACCATTAAGAAGTAGGTACCACTTACTACAAATTCAATCTCGCGACACAAATTACGAAAAGGGCATTATGTCACACCTTTCCATTCACAAAACTTTATGAATGTAACACAAATAACACAGATTATAGATTCGGTGGTATAATCGTTGGTTGTAAAAACGTGGAGGCGGCTGCTGCAACGATTTATTATTTTGAATTGGTAATATTGAAGTTGGTAGGTACCTAAAAGATTTAAAATGGTAGAAAGAACATCTGTATATTTTCCTTTTTTTGTTATATCCCTGAGAGGGCAGGTAAATGACTTTTTAACTCGTACAGGTTTGTCTGATGTATTATTTCTTCTATCATTCATTAATCTTGTTCCCTAAAGCCAGTTAACAATTTTGACGAAACCACGATGTGGAGTTAAATAAGTTAAAGAAGAAAGTGAGATAGCACCAAGATGTCATCATCATTTCGCTTTTACACATTAATGGACCAAAATATGGTGACAATTTAAATCAAAGAAAAAGCGAGTGCGTCAGCCTTTTCCTTATCAAAACCTTGATCCCAATGTTAGGCACCCCTCAGTAGTGTAATGAAACTGGTTCAGAATATTTCAATGTTTTCTCTATCCTTATGTATATTAGATCTCTTATGATTTAGGTACCTATGTTCATATTGAATCGATTGTAAATTATTCGAGCGCGAATTGTTTGCTGGCAACCCATTCTTGTAGGATTAGGGTGACATAGACCACAAATATTCTATAGCCTGTTAACACCCCAATGACCAAAGTAGAGTGTTAAAAGTTAATGAAACCCGAGTGTTACAGATTGTAGAAAGTTGTCGGACATTATGTCTGTCTGTCTGGTTACATGCTGTCGTAACCCCGATATATTGACTGACTTAAATGCTGTTTTAAGACCTATATGAAAGCCGAATAATTCTTGAGTGTTCTAACAAATAATCTGTAATCCAGTGGACATAAAATTTTTTGGCCCAAAACGGAAATCCTAAGAAAACAATGGTGTTGGCGCATTTTGAAAATTCCCGAAACTCAGGCTAAATCACTTGCAATTTTTTTATTCCTTATTTCTATTTTTTTTAGTAAGGTCCAGGGTTACCTCACAGGGATTACGATGTTTTTAGAGTTCCGTTCCCAAAGGGTAAAAACTTCAAC
The DNA here is from genome assembly GCA_951213275.1 of Idaea straminata. NCBI lineage: Eukaryota > Metazoa > Arthropoda > Insecta > Lepidoptera > Geometridae > Idaea > Idaea straminata. The sequence continues at coordinate 14,208,081 of OX577849.1, forward strand.
TAAGACTCCATCTAACCGTCCGTCTATCTGTCTGTCACCAGGATAGCTAGACAGTTAAAATTTTAACCGATGATGCATTTCTGTTGTCGCTATATAATTACATAGAACTTACTTCTTTCACCGGTTGTTCACTAATATTCGCGTTGTATCTAAACCTCCAAATTCCCCATTGGTCCGCGTATCAGCGCAAGCGCATGTATCAGATACACCTTATGCCACATACAGACAAATCATCATTACACACGTCCTATCACTTTATCTATTAGCATTACAAATAGGAGAAACAGGTTCGTTTCAAAACCGTTTAGAAATCTTGTATCTACATACAAGTTGAAGCGGTAACAAAATTTAGTTTCCATATAGGATTTTCAACTAGGAGTAGGTACAGAATCGAGTTACGTGTGAGATTTGTGACGAGAGTAGGGGACAAAAACACCGATGTGGTTTTCCCTAAATATGAACGTCTCAGCAATTCTAGCGCGAGAAACCTTGGGTACCTACCCTAAATGAATTATTGAAGTAAGAATCTGTAAGTGGCATTGTAAGTGGCAGTAAGTTTAGTTTGATATTTCAATTTTATAATAAGTTAGTGCTGTAGATTCTATGTTTAATTAATAAAAACAAAAAGACAATTCCAGTCTCATGAACATGACGAAAGAAGAATATCAACAAAAAATTTATAAAAAACAATGGTAAAATAATAATAAAATATACGAGACGATCAGAGAAACTTCTTTTTTGACAGTGAACTCTAGAGTTGTATTTAATCCACTGGTGGATCTGCTTGATGGATTTAAAAGAACATGAACCAATGAGAAGAAGACACAAGAAACTGATTGGGTTCTTAATTTTTGTGACCATCCTAATAAAATTTAAGATTATAATATTTTTTAAAGGTATAACAGATCAGGGTATGTAAGTCCCTGCATACCTGCGCCTGGCTGCGGTATCACCACTGGCACATAGCGGCATATCGCAACCTTCGTGGCTATAAATCTAGACGCTTAGCGACAACGCTAGACCTAATTAAGGCCCGTTAGCGAGATGGTATAACCTTCAGGGTTGGTCCATGGGGAAGGAGGAGGGAGGTTTTGGATGTTGCAGTCTGAAATGCATACCCCACCCGCCTAAACACATTGGTGGGGTCTTCAATTGTTGATTGAATGATATCTGCGATATGCTTTAGTTATTAAATACATTATTTTGTAAAAAGAACTGGTTTTTATACAGAGTATAAGACACTTAACAATAAATTAGTATTTATTCTATCTTAATATTATGGTATTAATTCTATCATAATTTACAAGGGTGTATTTAATAATCGCGGAAAGAGTAATGTCAAGACAAAATTTGTTTATTCGTCTTAAAAATGAAGTTAGGATGTGCGCACCCACCAATGAGAAGTTTAATAAACTCATAGGGTTTTTAGTTTCTTTAGCGATCATGCTCACAAAGGTCAAGTTTACAAATATTTTTGTTTTACTAGTGACCCAATCACAAAACATCGATAAATAGACAAACAATTTATTTTTTGCACATATATTTTTATTACAAGAGGACTCTAAAAATATTGTAATCCAAACCTATACATTAAAACGCTGCCTTTTCTCCCTTAAACAACATTCTAACACCATCCTCTCGAAGGTGGAATCCTGGCGTCAATTAAATTTAGCACCGTTACCTCTATAAATAATGTTCGAAGACACCTCACCTGTGTTAGGAAGTACGAGTAGTAACTAGGAACTGAATAATGACTGTTGGAGACGAGACGAGATTACTCTTTGATATAGGTACCTATTGTGGGAAAACTGGTAGGTATGTTCTTACTAGTTCCATTGAACAGCTCCGTGATGGTACTAGTGAGATTACGTTTCTCATATCATCCAGTTCTGGAATGGAACTAGTGAAACCAAAACCAAAACCAGGAAAAGACGATCGCAACGTAAGCAAAGAAGACATCGTAACGTAAGCAAAGAACTAGATCGAAACAGAAACAAAAGACGATCGCAAGCAACGTAATCAAAGAAGACGGCCGAAACGTAAGCAAAGAAGACATCATAACGTAAGCAAAGAACACGATCGAAACAGAAACAACAGATGATCAATAACACCTAGTGCTTGTAATAGCACAAACATGTGTGTTATTTAACAAGTACCAATAGCGTAGGGCTAACAAGAATAACATTATATTTTTTGGTCCTTCGAGCCGGATATAAAACCCCAACAAGCTCTACAAGGATATTTTATTTGTAGAGTACTTAATTAATATTCCTAGTCCATTTTGTGTACTGTTTAAAAACTAAACTAAATAATAGATGATTAGAATATTGTAAGTAGGTAGCTATGTTAACAAGTACCTAACCTTAGTTCACCCACGGCATTCGATCGAGATCAACAAACAGCAAAGCTATCTAAACTACCTACTGAATACAAAACGTTATAAACAAAGCTGAGCATTGAGCATACCTTTCATCAGAACCATTAACATTGAATAATTTGAACAGTAGGTATTTATCTGACGTAATCATCGCAAATTATAATATCAAGAGAACCCATTCATTCGAACGTCTATTGAACAGAAACAATAATAAGATGCGATCATACATATAGACAATTGCAATAAGTCTGCCCACCGAGCTGCGCGAGCGCAAGGCCGCGCTGCTGCGCGCGATTTGAGCTGAGCATTGCGCCCACGCACACCGGTGAAAACCACCTGGCTGCGATACTGCGATCCTAATTACTGATCTAACTACGTTAATTGCCGATTGTGCCGTGTGGAATGTGAAACTTGAACTTGCTGCGAGCGCTTATTCCAATGATATTTTACGCTGTATCGTCAGAATGAGGGTAGTACCTAAGTTAGGACCAACTAAACTAGTTCTAAATTACTTGCGAAGAAGTGATAGTGTGCGAACTTGATGGTAAATAGATCTTCAAGACACATGATTAAAGAAGGACTTCAAGATCTAAGAACCACAAAAGAAGAATCAATGGGGGACGGGAAAAAGTTTTATAGAAAGAGGTTGAATTTAGGTAGAAGTAACAAGAACACACTGGCCACAATCTCCGAAAAAATGCATGGGAAAAAAAAAGTAAAAATGCGATGGAGGTTGGTATTAGTCGAGTAATGTGTAAAAAGGTTTTATTGATCGTGAAGTAGTACTGGCTGCATTAAATAACAAAAATAAGATAAAATTAAATAAAAAAGGTCGGTACATATTTGTTGTGGTAAAAATCATCTTGTTTTCAAAATCAAATATCCCGAAGTTAATTTTTATCATAATACTATCCAACACAAAAAGAATTTTTCAATTCGAACCAGTAGTTCCTGAGATTAGCGCGTTCAAACAAACAAACAAACAAACTCTTCAGCTTTATAATATGAGTATAGATTAAAGTAAGTATTGACTAAAGAAATATATCGTTCAATCTCTACCACATATTTGATTGAACACAAAGTGGACTGATGAAAAAAACTGCCAAAAATTGGCCACTAAAAACCCATTACATACAGCTATTAGAAGTACCTATCTTAATAGTTCGATGACCTCACATTACTCACGCGAGAGTTATGTGATGTGATGATGGGGCTTTCGCCGAAATATGTAGGTACCTACTTACATGTCACGAACTCATTGATGGTGACTCTCCGTCATCCGAAAACAACTTCCGAGAAACTCTAAATTGACTGAAAAAGTTCATAAAATACATTAGCAGTTAATTTATGAAGTAATTTAGTGTTTGTAGCTCAATTAATTAATAGGTATAATTTACAAGCAGCAATAAATGAAGCATACAGAATTATAGTCACTTCATTAGTAAACATAAGATTTTCGCCACCTCTATTTACTTGTTGGTTCGAATCCATAAATGTCATTGGAACCGGCTTCGCTCGAACCATAATTTCAAATGCAATAGCTAAACCTTATTATTTATGTCAATAGCAATGATATGATATAGTAGGCAGCTGCGCGCGACGTCGCTCGTTATTTGTTGTTGCAACATATTGACGAACAATACTGCCACCATGTTGTTTGATGAGACAAAATTAAAGTCCTAATGTGGGTATGAAGCATAGATGTAGAAATTTTTTTTTAGTCTATGGTATGAAGGTTACTCGGTTTGTGGCGGACACTTGTTTGATTCTCGATTATAGGTAGATTGTGTTTCTAAAATCCAATCTATAGTTAAAAGTTTTTTTTTGTAAATTCTATAAATAATCTCTATAATAACTAATCTAGTAAAATAATTGTTTGTAACATAACAATTATCTGCAATTCTAATAGACCCGTATCGAACCCATGGTCACAGAACGAGCGAGCGTAGAAGGCGAAGTGCGCGCGCGCACGTCGCTGTCGGTCGTGCACAATGGTGCGCCCGCGCAGTGGGTGTTGATGATTTACGCCGGCCGCGGCCCTGCACTGCACCACCGTCCGACCGCTTCATTCATATTTAATACTTCGCGTTTTTTCACCAGTAAATCTCAGCGGGATGATGTACGCGACGTACATTCGCTCCACCGCGGCACCGCATCTCACGGCGCTGATAATTTAAAATATTTGTTAGCCGACACAGAATTAAATATGAATTCGTTACACACGTCTCGGAATCATAAATAATTGCCAAAACATACGATGATGATTGATTTTACTGCGATTCTAGGATTAGAAAGCCAAACGGTTTTACTTTGAAGTTTTTAAATGAATTAATTCGGCTTACTGGATTGATTTTATTGTGAATGAAGAAGAAAAAGCCTTTCGACGGATTTATAATGGCAAATCATGATATTCTCAGCTTTCTTACCCTGTTTGACCAGAAAATAAGCTTACCAACACATATCTAAATCACAAATACTCACGTTTCTTCAAAATGAAAAATAATTTAAAAACTTATATCCAGCACTACATTTTGGTACAAGCTCTATGCAAAAAAATTAAACGACTCGAATTAATATTTCTTTTTAGGGGTTTGTTCCCAAAGGGTAAAAACGGGACCCTATTACTAAGACTTCACTGTGCGTCTGTCTGTCACCAGGCTGTAGCTCATGAACCGTGATAGCTAGACAGTTGAAATTTTCACAGATTATGTATTTCTATTGCCGCTATAACAAATACTAAAATCAGAAGAAAAAATATGAAGTGGGGCTCCCATACAACATTGTACGGAACCCTTCGTGTGTGAGTCCGAATCGCACTTGTTTTAGGACATGTATCGCGATCACATTTCTCGGTTAATCAGACAAATGTTACTCGCAAACTGAACATCGTTATCCACAATAAAATTGATAACTATAAATGCATCCATTTAATCCCTTAATGATGATTCATTCTCAGGGTTGATATAATATGTCTCTATAATGCCTGTGCGCGTCTGAGTCCGCGCCGACAAACGTCTCATTGCGCGTCGCCACTTGACGCCATCTTGTTTATTTTGTAAATTAAACGCGATAGCATTACAGTTGATGATATTCGATTTGAATCGAGTTATATTAATGTGGGTGATCGTTTGCAGGTATCTGTATTGATCTTAGGTTTTATATTTTGTATGCAAAATGCACTTGTAAAGATCAGTTTTATATTTTATCTTATGGTATCGTTTTTTTTCGTGTTTTCATAGCACTTTATAAACCTAAAGAGGTACACTTCGATAAAGATTTAAAACGTTAACCTAATCGTATTTGTTGTTGATTATTGACAAAAAAAGCTTTATAAACAACTCTTTACAACAAAGAGTAATAAATCGTTTATAATATTAACTTTCGTTCTCTTCCTGATACATACAACTGAAATAAACCAATTCACTTATTTTATTCTTAGTTTCTCCTGTTAATTTGCGTACCGCCGCACACCGCCCGCGCCGTAATTAAGCGTTCGCGTGCTGCATCCACCTAAACTCGAAACATACACATAATGACAGACACATTTATATTATTTGATGTTAAGACCGCCGCAGCGAAGATAATTCCACTCGATAATACAATAAGATTTAAAAAGGGTATAAGGAATTTTAAAAAATGTTTTACTTTTATTTTCGGCCTTGGTGCATGCGATCCTCTCGTTAACTCACTCGAGATTGTGGCGTTTCAAGTTCGCACGGTAAATAACTAGGATGCATATTGTTTAAGTAGGTATAGGTAGGTCAAATACATAGAGAGAGATATGAAAACCTATTATAGTTTTCGGGGAAAAACATAGAATAATGAAGCAATTTAACATTTTGCAAGTTGAAGTAAAAAGCTCAACAAGACAATTTTTTTCTAAACCACACTTCATCCAAAACCCCTCATAAAAACAAAACACAAAGATATGCTTATTCACATTTTGTCACCTCCAAACATCTGCACTGCGATCTCTGAAATAAGTTTACGTTGTATCTATCGTTGCTGCCCCCTTAGACAAGATTGTTTTCTATTAGCGATATAGCCAACTTCTTAATCAAAGTCTTGCATTAGAGAAAAAAAATGGTGTATAAGTTCCGTCTTATGCTAATTTTATACAATGTTTTATATCAATTTCATACAATTAAATCGATTAGCGATATCGCTAATAGAAAGCAATCTTGTCTAAGGGGGCTGATCTCTCTATGTTGCTGACGCTTGGCCAGTAGGGTTATATCTTTTGTCAAAGGCAAAGTCGTAAACTTACGCGGGTGCTATAAGAAAATAAAAAGGTTAAACATTTGTGTTTGTTTCCAGTATACACAGATCAGCCAGTATCGTCAGCATCACCGCCGACTCGCGACAAGATCAACGGCGAAGAGAAGGCGAGGTCCAGGAGACGAGACACCTGGGCGGAACCGACCACCACCACGACCACTGACGATGGTAACATTCAATCTTCTAACATTTAAACATACAGCCTAAACCCCCCCGATCTCGATTCGTGAAATGAAAGACAAAAGTCTGTTAAGAGAGTTTTTTTGTTAGATTATAAAAACGATGATAATAGGAACAAGTGATAAATGAAAAAAATGAAAATGAAAAATATTTATTAACCTAAACCTAATGTTAACATGATACATTGACTGTGGCCCCCACATTAAACAATGTTTGTATCGTGGGGTTCCAGAAAAAAAACGATTATCTAGGGTTTGGAGTTAGGCATTCGGTTAACCAAATATATAAAAACTACTCAATTTATTAATACTTATCTATAAATATATATATATAGGTATCCCATGTAATAATATACAGTAAATAAACTTAAACATATTACGTACTTTAAGCTTTAGATATTTATATTATATAATAAATAATTGGCATTCAATACCAGACTAATTTTAGACTAATTTTCTCCACATTCGTCACATATAAAAAATAATCGTCCCTTTTGGCTTCGCTGTAGTCGGGTAATGACCAACCTACAGTTGTATTAATGTATGACGTTATATCTCCAGGTCCAGTAGGAGTAACATCCCCGCTGCTGCAGCAGCAACGACAGCACGATCAGCAGTACGATGAGCAGCTGCGCGACATCGCCGCGTCACTGACGAGGCCGCGCTCCCGGCGCGCGCTACCACCCACTCTCGAGAGACCGACCAGGCTACCGCCGCCTGATCGATTACCGGTTAATACAAGACTTATTTGTTTTATTACCATAGGAACACCTACAGATAATACAACAAACTAGAAACAAAAATACAAATCAGATGGCCAATTGCGGGTATCCACAACTAGAACTAAATTAAAGTAAATAAGTAGTTATTTCACGACATCAGAACCAGAATAAAGAACTACAGTACAATCACAAATGTGTTGAAATGCAAAGCCCAATAAGATAAAATTATGCTTTTAATCTATCCATCTTAGAAAGTCGACCCCTATGTATCTTTCCTTGTACCTAACGATTGTATATCCTTGCTTATGTATTGACTCATTCGTCGTTTTTAGGTTCGGGGCACACCAGATGGCGGCGTCCCGCCTGAAGAAGGTAGTTCGAGCTCTGTCAGTGAAGGTAGTGAGACCATTGACGCAGTGGAAACCACCGACTCCGCTGAGGCTGGTCGCGTAGAGCTGCCAGCCGAGCGGCTCCTCCACGCACGAGCTGGCTGGCTGCAGCGCCGCGGGCCTGCTGGGACCTGGTCCCGACACTGGTTCATCCTGCGAGGTGCTGCCCTGCTCTACTTCCGCGACCCTCACGCCGAACACCGCGGCCTTCTCGATGGGGTCATCGACCTCAGCGGCATATCGAGGGTCGTCGAACTACCCTCCTCCTCTTCTACGAATGGATACGCTTTTGAGACTGAAGTACGTATTATTTTTGAAACCAAAATACCAAAATATTGAAAAAGATAAATTTGGGAACTGTAGAATACTGTTTTATTTCAGACTTGGGACGGTAAACACATTGTCCTCTCTGCGGTGACGGCGGGCATTAGATCGAACTGGGTGTCCGCAATGAAAAGAACGGCCGGACTGCCAGACACTGGGTCATTGTCGCTGATCCTGCGCGAGGACACCGGGGACCAGGCATCCGAGTCATCGACGTCGCCTATCACGCCAGTGACGCCGGGCACGACGCGATCTCAACCATTTTCCTCGGACGAGGAGTACCGCACGGCGTCGGAGGGCGGGCGGCGAGATAGTGCCGACTGGGGCGACCAACCGCCTCCCCCCTCGCCACCCTCGCCGATCCTCTCTCGCACGCCGATATCGAAAGTGAAGGAGAAGGTCCGAGCTCGCGGCTGCTACCGCTCCTCTCCCTTGCCTGACCCCGCTCTCGATGCCGATGAGACCGACGCTACTAAACAACCGGCCCGAACAATCGATGAAGGGGACGAAAACGATAAACCCAACGAACCTCGAAAACGCAGCTACATCTCCACGATAGACAAGCAGACGATCCAGATCGAAGATCTTCGCAAGCAACTGAAGACAGCCCTCGAGGAGGTGAGCGTGGCCGAGACTGAGATCGCGAGGCTCCATAAAATCAAAGCTGAGACTACGGTCCACGAAAAAACGATGGAGGATCTCGTGATCCAGCTACAGAGGAAGGAGGACGAGCTGCTGGTGCGCACGAAGGAGGCCGAGAACATCGATACGATCAAACAACTATACAGCCGAGACAAGACGACGTGGGAGAACAAGCTTACCGAAACGCAGAACTTCTTGAAGGAGTCGACGGAGCACTGCGAACTACTGACGCGGCAGCTGGCCGCCGCGCAGGAGACGATAGCGCAGCTGCAACGCGATCTCAACGAAGTCAACGACCGGCTTATGAGGAGCGTCAAGGAGAACGACGACCTCTATGCCAAGATCAGAGAGGTCGAAGGACGCGCTATTTCCGGCTCGCCTTCTCGGGAGAAACGGAAGAGTATCGGCTCGCTCGCCGACCTCTCCGACATTGACACCGATCTCAATCTTGAGTCGATGGAGAAAAATAGACTGATCGAGGAGTACGACGAGTTGAGAGGGAGGTTCCTAAAGGCGATCCGGGAAATTAAAGCTATGAAGAAGGAGCTGCGCGACGCGCACTCTGTATACGATGAACTCGAGGTAATTATTTCATACTATTTTTTTTTTCTGTTTCCTTGTTTTTTTTATAACGACCCAACTTCTATTTCCATGTCCTTTCTTGATGATGATAATATTATATTTTTTATAGATGACAAACTTGAAGCTTAGGAACGAGATGAAGCTACGCGAGCAGTGCAGCCGGTCAGAGATCGATTTGATGGCGGCAAGGATCCAGGACCTGACGCAGAAGCTGACGGCCTCCGACAAGCAGGTCCGGACGCTCAAACACAAGATACAAAAGTCGGAGTCGAGAGAGAAACGGCGCAGTCTCTCGCTGAAGGGACGCGAAGCGCTCACGCTCGGGAAGGAAGTCGAGGAGAAGCTCGCCGAGCTCGAGATGAAGATCACGCTGCTGGAGACGGGCGCGATTGATCCACCGCCACAGATACAGGCTACCTCTCCCGTATCATCGACCAAGGAGACTCGCAAACCTGACTCGACCGAGGAAAAGCGCATGAAGCGTCTCGCGGCCCGCTTGCGCAGGAAGTCGCTCGACAGCGCTACTAGCTCTGAACCGATGAAGATGCTAGTACGGCTCTCCTCCCTAGAGACGAAGGTAGCAACCGCGCTTGACACGCGAGCCGTCTCCTGCGAGTCCCTAGCGGCGGCACCGCCCGCTGGCAGCCCTGCAAATGCTCCCTCCTCGCCAGCCTCCACCCCTGCTCCCACCCCCGCCTCTGCCGACTCCCCCGCTCCTGCACACCTCCTCGACCGCCTCCACACGCTCGAGGCAGCCGTCCACCACTCCCGTACGAAAGTCAACGAGTGCCTTTGTCAGATGAGCGCGATGCGAGCGGCCAAGACACGGCGCTCGCCCTCGCCCAGTCTCGACAAGAAGTACAGCATCAAGTCGATGGAACGATGCCTCGCCGACGTCAGCCAGCGGCTGCAGGAGGTTGCCGAGCGCTGCGTGGCCACTCCGGGTAGCTCACTCGACTCCACCGACCCGGAGCTTGCGGAAGGTGTGACAGCGCTCGTCGACCAGCTCGAGGAGCAGCTGCGCGGCAAGCTGCTCGACATCTCGCGTCGTAAGGCCGACCTGTACGAGGCCGGCGAGCTCACCCACCGACGTTCCCTCGAGCTGCTCGCCGAGAAGCTCGCATACGAGGCGGTGCTCGTCGGTCGCATCCGCGAAGCGCTCGACTCCGCAACCGGAGGCGGGTTCTTCGCCAGACTCATCCGGAGCGAGATTCAGGAAACCGGCCAGATGATCGAGGAACTGAAGCGACGGCTGAGTGGCGACGGAGCTCGTCCGTCGACCGCGCCGCGCGCATCGCTCGCGTACTTGGCACGCGTGCTGGCACGCCGCGTGGAGGCGAGCGGCGGGGCGCGTCCCACCCGGCCGCCGCACGCCGACCTCGCCGCGCACGCCGCCGAACTCGAAGCGTTGCGCTCGCAGCAACAGGACCTCGACAAGGCCGTGGACACATTTAAGGCAGAGAAGGTAATTTATACTTATTTAAAAAAATAAATAATTGATTTCTATTCGGAACGAATAATTATGAATATGTTCATTTTCGCAGCTCGGTGAATTAGCGGCGGCGCTGGCGGCGGGTGGCGGGGCTTCGGGTGGCGCCGATGGTGAGAGCGAGGAGGCACGCGTCCGGCTCGCGTGGGCCGCCGCGCGGGATACGCTCGGCGCTGAGCTCGTGCAGGCCGAGGTGGGCCGCGCGCTCGGTCGAGCCGCACGCGCCGCCGAGGGCAGGCTCGATGCTGCACGACGCGCGAGGCTCACGCTAGCGGCGCAGGAGCGCGCCGACCTCGAGCTGTGGTGGCGCGCCGCGCACGACCACCTACGGTGCGAGATGGACGCGGCCGCGCGCGACGTTGCCGCTCTCTACCGGCGGTGCGTCGCCACCGCGCCCCCACCTCGCGCCGACCCGCCTGCCGAGCCCCGCGCCTTGCTCCGCCAGCTTGGCGAGGCGCTGGCGGCGCGAGCGCTCGTTTCTGCACGCGTCGCCGTGCTGGCGGGCACGTACCGTGCGGCCGGCGACCCGGCCCCGCGCCGCGAGGACGCCGTCGCCGCTCTCGACGCGGACCCCGCCGACGAGGCAGAGTTCGTGTTCCTCTTCCAGCGGTTCTCAACCGAGTGCCGCGCGCTCTTCGCCGGCGACGGCTCGCCCGATGGCGACGATGAGTCGACGAGGATCGGAGAGAGCCTCGAACGGGCTGAGGCTGCGGTGTCGGCCGTGCGGCGGTCGCTGACCGGCGAGGAGCCGGCGCAAGACGCGCTGCCAGCCAGCGCCGGCCTGCTAGACCGGGCGGAGGCGCTGCGTCGTCGGGTCGAGGCACTGCAGGAGCTCGTGCCGTGTCAACACTGCGAGCGGCTGCAGACCGCGCTCGACAGGTCAGTCTTGCTTCACACTATTATTTATATTTCTAATTGTTTTGTCTGACGACGACCGGTACTCAGTTTCGCTCTCCCATTACAGGCTAAAAGACGAGCGTGCTCGCGGCGAGGTGGCTCTGGCGCAGCAGGCGGCGGCACTGGCGGCGGCGCGGCGGGCGCGTTCGGCCCTCGCCGCGCAGCACGAGCGCGAGCGGGCGGCGTTGCGTGAGCGCGCGCGCACGCTGCAGCGCCGGTTGGCCGCCCTCGACTCGGAGTACGCGGCCCAGCTGGAGGCGCTGCGGGCGGCGTACCAGAGCGCGGTGGCGGCGGACGCGCACGGCGACGGGCTGCGAGCGCGCTACCAACAGGAGATCGAGCAGCTGCGCGCGCTCTGCGAGAAGGGCCTGCTCGCTATGGAGAGCTCGCACCGACGCATAGTGCGCGAGATGGAGGAGAAGCACCGGGTCGAACGCGACCAGCTCCGGCGCGACAAGGAGGCGGCGCTGGCGGAGGAGACGCGTGCGACGCTCGCCGCACTCGACGCGATGCGCAAGGCGCACGAGAGCGAGGTGCGCCGCGAGGTGGACAAGTTCAAGACGGAGTGGCTGGCGCGCGCGCCGCCCTCTAGCGGCGGGGGACCGGGCGGCGCCGGCGGCGACGGCCAGCGGCACCAGCGCGAGATGGAGGAGATCAAACGTGAGATCCTCTCGCTCTCGGAGAAGTACTCGGTCAAGTGCGTCGAGTCGGCCGCGCTCGAGGAGCGGCTCGCGACCGCCACGCAGCAGCTAGCGCAGGCGCACAGCCACATCATGCAGCTAGACTCCAGGTATGTTCACCGATAGGGACACATCCTTATCTATTTACAATAGATATACATCCTCAAGTTTAGGCCAAATATATTTATTTAATATCAATGATTTATATGTACAATGTTAAAGGAACAAGCAACTCCGCGCGCATCTTATATCGGAAGCCAACGACCTCAAGAACTCCGAATCCTCTTCTCTCTCTCAGCTCATTGAAGACACGGCACCGGTAACTTACACTTTACATTTTTATCTTCAAATGTTTATTTTACATTAAATTCACATTTACTAGATGGGTCTCAAAAAACTTTGTTTGAAAATATTTAAATTGTTTTTTTTTTTTTCATTTAATTCATTATTCTGTCTGTGTATTTATAATTGTTTTAATAACTTCTAAACTTGTTTTTAAACTGAGCTTGGCTTATTTACATAACAAGTGCTAATATATGTTTGAATAATAGCTCATTTAAAATTCATTTTTGTACAAATCTATAATTCAAATATTTTATTTTCTGTTTGCACCACAATAATGCCACATTTAGTAAAAAATTACCATTCACAATTCACGCTTGTTTGGCGGCGCTTACTTTATTCGTTTAGTCAGACTCACGCTTGGCATGAACATCGCACCTAACAAGTAACACTACATTTTACACTCTATGTTCATAATCATAAATTCGAATATTCTATGTTTAATTAGTTTTAGATTTGTAAATACACTACATATTTAAGAAAACTGTTTATAAAACAGTTTTCTCTCTTTTTTCAAGCTCTTTTGTACTGATCGCAAGATTTTTTAAAGCTTTTATTTGAGTTATGGTCTGAACCAAACCTTGTTGATTCTATCTCTATAGTCTAATTAAAGAAAATAATCAATATTACTGGACTATGCAGATGACCTCTATCAGATGTCACCACCTGTGGTCACCACTAGCAAGAAGAGAGTTGAAAATCTGCAAACAGATTTGATCTTATCTTACTGTACCTCATATCCTTTGAAAAGAATGTACCAGGATAACAGACAATATATTCTGCTATTCTGGTACTTTGATTAGAGAAGTACTAATCTCTCAGAATCTTACTCGTGTTTATATTTTATCGTACGTCTATTTAACATGTTTTTGCTGTTGACACTAACAAGTCAATGCTAAAACACTTCTATCTAATAATAAAATGAGTACTAACTAGATACATTATTTGATTGCGATCAAGTACAAATAGAGTTGTTAATTAAGTCGTGTTGGTAATACGGGTGCACTAACAGCATGGGAACACGACGGCGCCTCTCTGGACCCACTTGCGTCATCTGGCGACAGTCTGGCAACGCGATACAACAGGTACTTTACTTGTTATTCATTACATTTATATAAATATACCACATTTTGGTTTAACCCCTACTTTTTAACTGACTTCAAAAAGTAGGTTCTCAATTCAACTTATTGTTTTTGTCTTTGATTGTTCTTTTTTTGTTAGAAAGGGGACCTCAAAGATGGTTTCATTTTAATTTGATTAGCATTGGAATTCATATTGTTGAATTAAACTAGTGGGCTGCCGAAACGTGGTCAATTTATACTAGTTTTTTTTTTACAAAAACACCCCAGGGGGAGCAGTTTTTTGTGAAAAGCACTAAGTAAATATCAATAGCAACTTCACGTTTATTTGGCTTGTAGTGTAGAACGCACCCTGGTTTGTAATTAATAAATTATTTTAAATATATTTTTTATTTTTAGACTTAGAAATCATCACGATTCGAAGGCATGTGACATTAACCAATGAGGGAAGGCCCTTGTCCTGTAGTGGGACATTAAATAAGACATGTTTTCCTCCACCCTTACAGTTAATTGGTTTGGGCCATATTCATTCATCTTTATAGGGAATATGTAACGGCAAATAAAATCACGCTTACCGCGCTATCATATTTTTGGCTATCCAATTAGTTACCCCTTAAAATGAACTAACATTTAGTGTTACAACTACAGATTTAGTAGTTAGAAGTTATTATGAGATGGTATACCTCATAAAACACCTACCACAATGCAAGTGTGTGCGTGAGCACGCGTGTCTTATTGAGTCTTTATTGGTTGAGTGACGTCATGACGTGTGTCTGTGTATGTGCGCAGGCGAAGTCGTCAAGGTCGAGCCCTCTGCTGGAAGCTGCGAGGCCCTCACGGCCCGCCAACATTCAGTTCGCAAAGACGGAGACCACAAGAAACCTGCATCTGTCTCCTGTCCAGGTTAGCTCGATTTCTTCACTATCTAAGATTGGTATTATACCTACAAAATATGGCGAAGTTCCAGATTATCACATGTTTTTACAATCTGGGGGGCGATACTCGCTGAAATAGAGATGATGTCGAGTTCGACAAATTGTCGCTTATGCAATGTCTAACGAAAATGCCACTGAAATCACTATTGTTCGTATTGCAAGTCGAGCGCTGGGCATAAACATTTCTTTAATGTGACATTTCGAGAATACGAAAATTCTGTTTCAATAGACACCCGCCATATTTTTTCGAGATATCTCTAATTCGACATTATCTCACGCGCCCGAGAATTGCCCTCCTGGTACTTCGACTAAATATCATCTTGTTCAACAAAACTGTATTCTATTGCAACATGAAAGATCATTGTGTTTGTTTAGAACTGAACCCAGCTCGAAGGTGCTCGGCGAGCGAGCGACCCGCCGCGCTGCCGCTCGTCGGCATGGTTGCAGAGCGGAAGAAGAGATTCGAACTCTAATCACGACTCTATCGACATTAACATAAGGTCCAAAGTATACCTACTAAGTTTATAAGGCACACCCACCACGCGAGCACCTGGCCACTGATACATATTTATTGGAACAAACTATGGCACGCGTATGTTAAGTGCATATTTTTAATTATTATTGTTATATTATAAAGTGGCCAGACTTAACCCTACCCCACCACAATAATATATCACCAATTGTAATTAAAAACATAGATATTATTATTTAAATATTCAATGTGTACGTTGTAAGAATGTAATCCTAGTCTAGTGTTATATCTTCTATCCCGGTTAGTGATATATGAACTTGTATATTTGACATTATCTAGATGTGTTTTTACGTTTTGTTACCAAATATATTTCATATTTTATACTTTAATTGGAACGTTGTTAGTGTTTAAGATGTATCACAATTATTTCATTATGTTGTATAGGTTTGTGTGTGGAATATTTGAGGAAAAACATATATTTATTTCATTAACTGAGATTGTATAATTAGGTTAATACAGTTAATTATAGTCTCACTGCAATACGATATTGACATCTTATAAAAAAGGACGACAAAAAGTAGGTACTTGGAAGGAAATTAAAAAATTACAAGTCTATGGGACATATAGCCAAAATTAAATTAATATTTTTTTTATAAAAACTAGCTACACCCCGCGATTTTATTATATTGACAACCTCTGAACTTTGCTGGTGCAATTTTTGCATACACATTGAAAATATTTCCAGAAACCAAATGCAGACTAACGCAGCTCGCAGTTTAAAACTAAAAACGTTTTTTTTATAGTAAATAGCAGTGAGACTTCTTATAAAAGAGGCATACCTATTATAGTTCATCATATATTCAATATAAAACTAACGTATATTAAGTGTGTATGTTTTAAGTTTGACTTGATTATTATCATATAATATTACTGTTACCACATATTCTTCTGTAGCGGGCATTTTGTCTTCCATAATTTACACTTTGTTAATGTATAGTGTCACTAATTCTTCAACTCGATCGATATATCGATATATTAATCGATTATGTATGCGATTGTGTAGCGAATGATTGCTCAATGTTATTTAGTTGCGTAGAATGAAACCAAAATATGCATTGTAATTACTAGCAGTCGATAATTAAGGCTATGTGCATATTAATTTAAATAACTATATCATTTTGTCTGTGCGTATACGTAGAACAGTCAACCACATAAAATGCATTATGTTTTTGGCTGAATTTCTGAATGAAATAAATAACCAAATGTTATTCATTTTAGTAGTTTGTGTGGTTGATTGTACGCAGTGTATAGTGTTGAGTTTATTATTACATAACAAAGATTTTTAAATAAACATGTACTTAATACAAATAGTTTTTCATTTCACAACCGCGACTCGGTAAATATTCCTGTAAATACTTGGTGCTTGGGGATAAAATATGACTATTCTCAGAACTTTGCTTTTAGATGTCCTAATAAAAAAATACATATAAATAAAATAAAGAGCGGTGTTGGCTTAGTGGTAAATACTTCGACTTTCATTCTGAAGGTCGTGGGTTCGAATCCCGGCCGGCCGTGCACCAAAGTATTTTTATAAGAAAAAAATATGTGCGCTAAATGACATTGCTCTTACGGTGAAGGAAAACATCGTGATGAAACCCGCGGCTTAGTTGGCTCCAGAAGTATTGACAAGTTCTCTCCTCTGGAAATGGTCAACTAAACTGAGAGGGTAGGTGCTGGGCAAGCCTACTCCATCCTCACGCAAAAAGGACCCAATTAAAAAGGGTCTAATTGCGGAAAAAAGCCCGTTCAAGTACAAGTACAAATACATATAAAGTAATTTCGAATGTCACAATGAAAAAAAAACAAGATTAATAAAAATCTGATTTTGCTTTTTTTGGGTTCCGTACCCAAAGGGTAACAACGTGACCCTATTCCTAAGAGTTTACTGTCAGTCTATCTGTCACCAGGTTGTTTCTCATGAACCGTGATAGCTAGAGAGTTGAAATTTTCACAGATGATATGTTTCTGTTGCCACTATAACAACAAAAACAGAAAAATTAAATAAGCCTAGTTGCTTAGCTTAGGGCTAGATACAATATTTATATATATTGAAATATTTATCTAAAGTAATACAGCTCCAAACTTCCATGTAATTAAATGAAAAACTAAATTTTACTAAAATATTATGTAATTTGTTCCATTTTTAATTCAATTTTCTATTATAATATTAAATAAGGACCAGCGCAGACAACGACATATTCGAGGGACTTAAATAAATAAATAAATTGGCCAATCAACTGTTCCACTGATGTGGAATGGAAATTTCGAGCACTGTGATTGGTCAATTCACGGGCCGCTCTTCCCCACTCCGCTCAGCCCCATTACAGTGGAACGCACCCGAGTCGAAACCGATAATCTATCACATTTGCTCCAAGATATTCTAATCTGTAATTTTCACGTCAATTTGAAGGCTGCGTGCGGTTCAAATAGGATGAACAGCGCAGCAATCACAGTGCTAACTAGCGTGATGGTACTAAATAATATTACAGGGCATGCTCGCGGCTATATTTCGGCCCGTATCTGCGACTGACTGAAGCAATTAAGATAGGATTATTGATTTCGACTCTAAGTCGTGTCTACGCAAGATATAAAATTACCTATAACATAATTGGCAAGCAATAACTTGGGCAGGCAAATAATGTTAAAAACGCAAAAGTTGGGAGCTAACAAACTTTTGCGTTTTAAATATTAGTTTTTTTACATACTAACTGCGTCACCGATTTTGATGAAAATTACCAATATGATAGTACATGGTGAGGAGAAAGATATAGGTTACTAAGTAAAACCGGGCGCAGCTAGTAATAATAATCTCTTTGAGTTTTCTAGTAGCCATTCCACTAACATCCCATCGCAGAAGCCCAAGTAGTTTTCTCCTGCAGTTTATCAATAGTTCTATCCAAAACTATATCCTTGGCTATATTTTATAGTGCAGACAGGAATAATATTTTGCAATTAAACTTGTTATTGTAAAGGGCCTCTACGTGTTGTCTGTGGCTCCACGTACGCCTTCCAAAGGTCGAGGGCACCATAACCCTGTGATATGGGACACATTGACACATCGCTATGATATGCTTCAACATATTTAAAAAAACATAATACTGCTACAACAAGTAGATAACATAAACCTAATTGTATTTCTAAAAATATTCTTTATGAAAAATGTATTGCCAAATATTACACAGCAATGAGATTTGAACTCGCTACCTTCTGCTGATGACCTTTTTGGAAAATATTTTTCATAATAAGATATTTCCTAAAACCAAAAGCCCTATGTAGGCACTTAAAAATAGGTTTTTTGCATTGTTGTGTAATTAATAATATATTAATAAGTACTAATAGTGTTCTGTGGTAAAATCTAGTACTTTAAAAATACTTTTAAAAACCATTATAATAGTAGGTTATATTGCCGAGTCTCTTTAAATATATTTGTTTACCTCAATACAAATCCTGTCGTGTCTGGTACCTACATAGAATCAATGTTTTTAAACTCTAACCCCCTTATTCCAAAACGAGGTTTAAGGATAGTCCGAGATGTGGATTTAAACATCAAATTTAGACACAGATTTACTACAATATAGTTCACAAGTAAATCTGTGTCTAAATTTAATGTTTAAATCCACATCTCGGACTATCCTTAAACCTCGTTTTGGAATAAGGGGGTTAGAGTTTAAAAACATAGATTCTATGTAGGTACCATAACGCCAATCCCTTGTGGCGTTTTAAAGTAAATTTAAATAAAGGTGGTAACTTTATGAACTAACCCTATAGTTGTATCAATGCAACATCTTTCTTAGCAAGCCGTGCCTTCCATTCGGCTCGGTCAATGAGCACGCGACGACCGAACGATGTATGTATATCACGGAATGATACCTTCTTGCGGGGCAGCTCCGAGTTTACATTCTCTTTGTCTGAAAGTACAAATGTTATAATGTACATTTACGTACATGTACCAATTAACAACCACAATGATCACCATGCCGGACTGCGGGTTCGATTCCCGCCTCAGACATTAATTTATGCTTAGATAAAATTTGCCTGTGTGGTCTGGTTGTTTCTATGTATTATAAGTATATATTTACAAAATATATAGTGTAACCGTTGTCTAACACCCTTAACACAAGCTAGTTATTTAGCTTGGGGCTAAATGGCGATGTGTGGAATGTCCTGCAAATATTTTTATTTTATTATTTTAATTAAATCTCCCAAAAAAAAATACATGCATTTGATTATGGCATTCTCGTTTCTATTTATTTAGCAGGAGAATGTAGAACGCCATTCCAAAGTTTTAGTAATATTTACAGTTTTCTTTATTCAAGATTAATTTAAAAATAAAAGACAATAGAAATAGTTAATCAATCTGAAGTGGATGTTGGGTCTCCTGAAGGCCAATTGTTCGAAAATTACACTGTTCAAATTACTTAGCAATATCATTCCGATTACATTTCGATTACAAAAATACCAAAAGTTGACTTTGGGGATATGTTAAGCTACTTGGAGGGTATTTGGGGGAGGGGAGGGTATTTTCTGGTGACATTCAACTTAATATATTTATTTTTGTGGTTATGTGAGTATACTTACGATGCCTACTGCCCGGCACGGACTTCCCTTCCCCATCCGGCACCCTGTTAAAAGGATTGTACCTCTGCCCTCGGGGAGGCACCTTTGGTTCCTCATCGGGTGAACTCACTGACACTAGGGCAGCCGCTTCCGCTGCTGCTTCAGCTATAAGACATAATAATTGCCAGGTTAAAAATAAGTAGTTTAGTGTTTGTTTATTTTAAACCTAATACAATCCGAAAAAGTGGTGATTTCATAGTTTATCAAAATCAATCCGTGGTCAAGTTGACACAATTCTGACAGATATACAATCAGACAACAAAAGTACGGATCCAATGTAGTTCTAAATTTGTTATTATCAGAATGTTTTCAATTCAAGTAGAACTTTAGGGACATAAGTTAGTTTAGCTAGGGTGGGTGAGTAGGTTTAGTTTAAGTTTGAAGTAGGATTTTAAAGTCCTGCTTTAGTAGAAAACATAATAATAGAAATTTTTGAACTCTATTGTGAGTTTGCAATTATGTTGTCAACTTTACATTATCCAACCTTACCAACCAGGAGTTAGAAGGCTAACTCCAACAAAGAGGTTACATAGCCACATTCTTTTTCCTTAGATCCATTACACATTTTAGTCCATTGAAAAGTTACATTTGGGCTTGCGTTTTTCAGAGGACGCAATTTTATTTTTTTGATGTGTAGGGGGGGTCAGTGTAAAGCTAAAACCAAGTTTGTGGGGTCGCCACTCTTGGCTTTATTAATAATATTGCAAAATTTGTAATTAAAAAATATATAATAACAAAATAAATAGAAAAAAAAAAAATGATGACATATTATTAGTATAATATAGGTATAGTTAAGAGAACTGAAAAATAGTACTCACTTCGGAGCGCTGTAAAACCTTAGCTATTGACTTAATGAAAAAATGCAGCGAATAAAAGTTTTTCCTCAAAAAACGATCTACAAAAATGATCAGATTTAATTTTTTCGTAAAATGATAAAAAAAAGTTACATCGAAAAATATAATTTTTTTCTCGAATTTCTGAACATTTTCGCTTATACTTTTTTATTTATAGTTCTACGACAAAAAGTTACTAGACCAAAGTTGTAGAGAATTTAATTTGCAACAAAAAATGTTAACAATTTTTTTTGATCAAATAAATAGTTTAAGAGATACATCGTAAAAACCATTTCAACCCCTATTTTCAAGATGGCGGCCGTGGGCCAAGAGTGGCGACCCCACAAACTTGGTTTTAGCTTTACACTGACCCCCAGTACACATCAAAAAAATAAAATTGCGTCCTCTGAAAAACGCAAGGTTAGGCCTAAAAAATGTAACATTTCAATGGCCTATTTTAATGTTCTGAAGGGCGATTCTCTTAAATAGCATTGTAATATCATTCGATTACAAGAACTACCCTCAAAGTAGTTCAAAAGATCCTCAGTCAGAATTTTAAAAAAAAGCAGAATTTGAGGGTATTTTTCGTATCATGCCATCGGAATGATATTGCAATGTTATTTGAACAATTTTTATTAACCAAAATTGGTCTTCGGACTATTTTAATGATAAATATTAATGAGTCACTACTCAAAAAGTCCGAAGACCACTACTCAAAATTGGTCTTCGGACTGATTATAATGATAAATATTAATGAGTCACTACTGATTTTAATGATAAATATTAATGAGTCACTACTGATTTTAATGATAAATATTAATGAGTCACTACTCATTAATATTTATCATTAAAATCAGTCCGAAGACCAATTTTGGTTAATAAAAATTATACTAAAAATTATTACCTTGTGCCTCATCCAACTGCCTCTGCAGCTCGGCCACCATCAGCTTCATGTAGTCATAGCTAGCACAGGCCAGAGCCTTCATCCAAGCTTCCATGGACGCCTGCGAGTTTGTACACAGGTAGTAGGTTCGACCACCCTCACATTGGAACACTATTTTAAAACTGTATGCTTCTTCTTCTGTTAATTCTATAACATATAGATTTATCTTTACTATCTTTACTAATGTTATATAGATGAAAGATTTGATTGTTTGCATTGAATAGGCTCGGAAACTATTTAGATATGACTTGGTATGAGGATACATTGATTCATTGACAGTAACATAGGCTATTTTTTATCCAGATATTTAGAAAATAATATAATAATATGCTAGTGGATATAAGAGTACCTATTGTGCATCCTTCGAGTACAATAACGCCCGCTGGCTCCTTATCGCCCTTCTTGTCGAAGTAAAACAGCAAGTTTCCTTTGAGCGTGAACCACCGTCGCTGATAGCTCTTTGGATCGGCCCGCATGTCGAGCCAGCCTTCACGGTCCACTGGTGTCGCTGACGACGCGAACGCGCACAGATTCTTCTCGTTTATCTTCATAGTCATTGCATCAATGTGCACCATCAGACAGATGTTATAAATCCAGTTGTGGGTAAATTGTATATAAATTTTCTGTTGCGGATGTGAATATTTAGAAAGGATAAAGATTAATTTTGCAGAAATTGTATTATTTTCTTAAATATTCCAGCAGAATTCAACAAAAATATTTCGTTTCGTTCCTGACAAAAACATAACTAGTTTTTGACAGTGACAGTTCAAAATCACAACAAAATCCACTCCTTGTTTGTTTATTTCCCGTGGCAGACAAAAGGTCTCTAGCACATACAGCCTCGTCTGAAATTCTTCTCTTCATCCGCCGATACTCGAGCCCTCACTTGCGTTCATCTTGAGGTATCTTTAGAGTCTATATACCTCAGCTATATACAATACATGGAGATCATAAACTGTTTCAATAAAATCAGTGACACTCTTTAAAAACCTCATCTTGGAGTTTGAAAGCACGAGCTCAAGCTGTTGTGGGTTTTATATCCTCAGAACAATAACTAAATCTCAGAATCTATCGTGTTTTGTTTCTATTGTTACGTTTTCTAAATGTTTCTAATATTTTCATGGTTCTTCTCATAGCTGTTCTACACACCCCACAATCGAGTGTCCCTACCTGCCCTGCGATATCGAAGGCAATTTGTGTTTTAGAAGATTTATTGATAAACTGGTATTCGCATACCACCATGGTTAAAAAAACTCGGTGTTGAAAAAATAGTCCAATATTCAGAATAGAAAATAAGTCCTGAAACCCTATTTTTGAATCGTTCGCCCCGCGT
This sequence comes from Idaea straminata, assembly GCA_951213275.1. Classification (NCBI taxonomy): domain Eukaryota; kingdom Metazoa; phylum Arthropoda; class Insecta; order Lepidoptera; family Geometridae; genus Idaea; species Idaea straminata. The sequence goes on from OX577849.1 coordinate 14,231,254, forward strand.
CGAGCAGTCGATTTCTACTGATATTTATTCGACATCGAAAATTCGCTAGTTTTGAATCGCTCGATCGTAACGAGTGGCCTCCAGCACTCGTCGTCGACAGGCGAGCGTTAGAAAAACGTCAAACTATCATAATCAAACATTCGGGAACGATCTATGAAAAATATTTATATCTTTTGGGTCGAAGCTTTTGGGATTCTTTCGGATGTTCGTCGGTAGTTACCGGTTTTCAATTTACTGCGTAAAACGAACAAAAGTTCGAAACGTTGAAAATTAAAATGTCAATACAAATTGACATTTTAATTTTCAACGACGAACGATTCAATGAATGATCACTCGCCAAGTGCAGACACACATTAAAAAATACAGAAAATTAGTGTGCGACTTGCAAGTCGAGCATGACTTGTAGGCGTATACGACGAACCTATGTCACATGAGCGATTAAAAAATAGAGCCCCTGAATTGGTATGCTACGCGTATCTAGGCATATCTAGTATTTTCCTATCTACAATAAAAAATATTTTAGTCATGAAGTATTACAGAATTTAGTTTGAATGTTAGTAGGACAAAGCAAAGGTTTAAACTCAATTCCTTCTACCTGAGCGAACAGCAGGCAAACCATAAAATTGAATAAAAAATAAGAAATAAAACATTGTTTAAATATGTAATATTTTTATTCATAATTATTATATCTATTTTTCACAGTTATTTATAAAGTTATATTAATATCAAGTATTACACTAAATTTGTTTACGATTCCCCAATGATTGCTTCGTTCAGAAAATTTGATTTCCGTATCAATCATCAGTTTAGCCGGCGGCTTACAATAGTATAAAACAAAATGGTGTTCACTATTTACAAGTACAATCCCAATTCCCTAAAAAAATTGACAAATTCACAATAACAAAAAGTGTCAAAAACGAAATCTTAAAAATAATTAATTCTACTAAGAATCTCGCTTAACAACTGTACAAAATATTACGAGTGGTTTCTTTAAAACTTGTCTCATTACATTCCATTATCATCTCTTCTAATCGATACCGGCAAAATGGGCAAACAACAGGAATCTGATCTATATTTACATCGATTTCTTTTACAAAAACAAAAATATAAACTATATACAACATCATTTAAATATTCTCAAATGCTGTAACACATTTAAAACATTTCATATTCAACTACTTGATTCGGCGTCACTGCTTCGCTACAATTAAATAATTTAAGTGCGCGTGCGCGTGCGTTGCGCACAACGCACACTACACTTACAAAACTGTACAAATTGTCTACCAACTCTCGACTTGCACATTATATACTAGCCAACAGAAAATATATTACAAATCAATAATCCACATTGAACCTATTAGTCGGCGCAGATCTCTGGCACAACAGTTGAAATTGGCTTCATTATGATTTCAAGATTCGTATGACCAAAGTATGTTTTAGAAATATTGTATTGCTTCGGAATTGTACACGATATAAGCGCCGTAATTCAACTCATGTGCAAAGAGACCTACAATATTTATGTATTTTTAAATGAGTCTACGTAAACGAGTTTTAAAAAAATGGGCAAATATTCATACGTTACTTATAATTTGCACACCACCCTACTCTTACTTTAAGTAATATATTAAAATAGAAAATTTAATATATCTACTGCTGGAGATTCGACGAATCAACATCAGTTACTGTTGCTTCTTATTCTCGTATCAATATAATATTTATATAAAACGACGTTTTCTCTAATTATACAAATGCTACATCAAACATGATCTAAACTGCTCTCATTACCACTAACTAATTAACTATTGGTGTCACTAAAGATTCTGATTAGAGGTTGTGTATCATAAGATGTGTTTAAGACGTGCGCGCGCGCAACGGTACGCTCGCGACACGCAACACTCGCGGATGTTTCAATGAAGCAACATAACTTTTGTTCCCTCGTATATAAAAACTGTACAATACATCATGAGTTATGAATGAGTAATGTAACTCCCCGTTAAATTTTCTATATATTTGTATCTAAACTGACATACAAGTACATGATCGCGTACAGACCGTACAATAATTTAATTACAAAAATTAATAATCACGGTAATACAAAAATAATAAATTCTTCAAACGTTAAGTAACACGGAGCCTTTGACGGCAACTGAATATAAAAAATAAATAATTTACCCATAGAATTATGGTGCGACAATGTGGACAATTTACTTACAACACTGTTTATAAATGTCTGTAAAAATATCTAAAAAAAAACTACAAATATCTTAACACCTTTGGTAATCCATACCGGTTTACATATAACGAAATAATTCATTATTTACAATATACAAATACAGGTCACAATAATGTAAACATTCATATTCCGAGGTGACATTCCGTGCTAGTATATTTTATTTATCTAGAAATTTCGATAAAATTGGTCTCAGATGTTATAATTGTAAAATGTTCTAGTGATTTGTATTGATTTAGAACTTTTTGAGCAAATCCTGAGCCATTTTGATAAATTTGTTAACTCAAAAGGCACCAAAAGTAGATTTTTTACAGTAAAAGGCTGATCAAGTGATTTACAACATCAAAATAGATATTGTTTGTTTATTGAGATAATGTTAGAGTGTACATAGTAGGTACACAACACGACGCAATATTATACGGCAAATAATAGCCCTCTTAATTGATTTTACACCTCCAACATCACATGAACTGATTGAATTGATAGTTAGGTTACATAAAATGAGGTTTAAGTTAATATGGAATAAGAGATCAAGGAAGTGTGGAACTGCTAAGAAAGTACATATACTTTGAATAATAAACAATACATCGGATAGGTAATATTGACGATTTAAAATGTAGAAAAGAAATAATTAGATTTTAAAACAGACCTTCCTCTAGTCTTGTCTTTTAACTAGAATAACTAGACTGTGTCGTATGCATACCAAGAGTCGATTTACTGATTTAATAAAATGATAACCAAAAGTGAGTAAAAAACTCATGTCATATTTATAAAATGAGTCAAAAACGATAAAATTGTCAAATAAACGGTAGATGGGATATCATTATTGAATTAATCATAGAGATCAAACGAATATGTCAATAGTATAAAAACAATAAGTTAGCAGATTGCCTTTCGGGAGAAAATTAACCTGACATAAATGAGATGGATAGATAGTTATCTAGCCGAGCGCGGCGGCGGTGTGGTAGAGCCGCATGAGGAGTTGTACGTGAAGCGGGAGGCACGAGACGCGGTCTGCCGTGTGGGGATCGAGCGCGAGCCAGGAGAGTGCGTTGTACCCCTCGAGCACGTACCGTAGTACGTCGGTCGTCAGCTGGGAGTCGAGCGGGTGATGGTTGTGTGCGGTGCGCGTACACAACGAGGTGTAGTCGTCGTTAGCCTGCAGCGCGCCCGCGTGCAGGTGCAGCGCCGACTTGAGGAAGGCGGGGCACGCGTCGCGCAGGTGCCCACACCCCGCCCACCACCAGGCCGGCATAGCACCGAGCGGCGCCGTCGACACGAGGTAGCCTAGCGCCAGCGGCTGTTGGAGCACAGTGCCTACTTGCTCATGCTGGTCGTCGGCGGGAGCCTCGTGCGGCGTCGGTTGGCCGCCGCCGGCGCCGGGGCTGCATGCACCCTCGTCTTCGCCGCGCCGCCCGGGCGACGTCTGCGCAAACATCGTGTTGAACATGTCCGTCGAGAATATGTCTGTCATGTCGCCGCCTTCGCCCATGTCCTCGTCGCCCATGTCCACGTTCAGGAACATCATGTCGTTGTCCTCGCCATTCGCCATCGGCGGCTCAAACGGCATCTGATTAGACTGCGTCGTCGCCGAGGTCGGGAAGACGAGGATGTGTGTTGCGGTGACGTCGCGCGGTGTGTGCAGCTGGCTATGCAGAGAGTGCTGTGAGAACCGTTCGTCGGGCGTGAACCGGTCGGCCATCAGCCGCAACGCCGGCTCCGGCTCCGTCGATACGAGACAAGCTGAGAGGATGCAGGGTACGGAGGCTGGCGGCAGTACGGCGCACACGCCACACAGGTCGCGCAGAGTACCCGACGCGAGCGAGAGGTGCTTGCGTGAGAGCAGCCAGCTCCACCCCTTGAGCTCGCCGTGCCCGATGCGACCGACGCGGCCGACGACGAGCCGCCACGGCTGCGCCGCTTGCGACATCACGCCTAGCGTGAACTCCATCAGTTTCGTGAGGCCGAGCCGACGCGCGGGCGCGTGTCGCCGACGTCGCGCCCGCCGCGGCACCGCAATGTTGATAGCGGCCGTGTCGAGCAGCTCGCCGCGTGCGTCGGACGCGGCCGCCAGCAGCCAGCGTTGATCGTGCGAGAGACAGTAGGCGAGAAAGAGCACGCCACCCTCGCCGGCGCCGGCCGCACCCCACGCTTCACCCGGGTCGCGGGGTCGCGGCGCGCCCAGCACCCACGCCGGCGAGTACAACCGGTAGGGCGGACGCTCGTCCTTTCGCTGGCTGGCGGCGGCTGCTGTCCCGAACCCGGTCAGTGACCGTCCGCCGCCCACGTGCGCTAACAGCCGTCGCGCCCCAGTAAATACGGAGAAGGCGAGCGCACGCGCACACGCACCGAGACCCGACGACCCGACGCCGACGCCCCACGTCTCGCACACGCTCTCCAACGATATTATCTGAAACGATCACGATACACTAACGTTAACAATATACATATATTATTACATGTTTAAACTTATATACGACGTGTTTAATTTGAACTTTAATTTTCAGTTTATGTGCAATATGAACGTCAATATTGTTGGTTAAAAAATATGACATGTTTAATATCTAAGTTTTAGGTTACCTTGACGAGTGGATTGTGATGATGGAGATGGTGTTGCGTGGCGGTCGCAAGGCGGAGTAGAGCGCGCAGCGTGGCAGCACGGTGTGCCGGCACCGTCGGCGGTTCCACGATGTAGATAACGAGAGCGGGAGCGCCAGCTTCGTCATCGGGCGCCCCGTCACCCTCGTCCGGCGGCGCAGCATCGCGCTCCGCCAGCCCGAGGTCGGCGGGCAGCGCACCCAGCGCTGGCACCAATTCGCGTAACGTCTCCGCGTAAGCGCGCACGTGGGCGCCGGCGCGGCCCGGCGGCAGCGTGCCCGCCCACTCGTCACGGACGGGCGTCGCTCCGGCGACGGGCGGTGAAGCCCGGACGACGCCGTCCCGTGCGGCGCGCCGTAGCGGCCGGTGTCGCCCGAGCCGACACGCCTCGTACGCCTGTTGCAACTCCCGCAGCAGCGCGCGCAACGGGTCGAGCAACGCGGGCGTGTGCGAGGTGATGCACGCGAAGGCAACATCTCGCGCGTACGAGTAGGGCTCAAGCGCGAGCCGCTCCCAGTGTCGCAGCGCGTACGGCGAGAGGGCGAGCCAGTCGCGTTCGTGGCCGACGACGAGCGGCGGTACCGGCTGCGGTTCACATAGATCCTCGTTGCCGCGTCCGGCGAGCCTGTGGAACTGCCGCCATGTGAGCGGGCCGGTGACACCGTCCCACATGCGCGCGCCGCAACACCGCTTCTGGATCGCATCCTGCAGTAGCGGACGTAGCCGGCGCATGAGACGCACGACATCACGCGAGGAGCGAGGGGCGCGCGCGCCGATGAACGGCCATCGGTGGACACAGCCAGCGCCGCCTTCAGTCGCGCGGCCACCGCCGAGCGACGCCGCCCGCAGTGCCGTCGCCGCTGCGCTACCGCCGTCGCTGAACCTAAATTTTACGAGATTACTTAATTCCACATTCTGCTGGCGTGTGTGACTGACTTAGAATAAATGAGACGTGTAGTTACTCACTCGAGTTGGTTGAGGGCGAGCTCGTCGTGCGTGTTGGTAGCTGCGTGTACGGCGGCGGCGCGTGCTAATGCGGACGCGAGCCCGGGCGGCGAGGCGGCAACGTGTGCTACCAGCACGTTGGCCACCTCACCGAGCGCACCGCCACCCTCACCGTCGCCCGCGCCGCCGCCGCCCGGCTCCTCCGCTATGCCAGTTATCTCCATCTCGTCCTGGGAACGAATCATAACGAACGTCAGATTAGAGCAATCACAGTACTGTAAGCCAGATAATAGCCGATTTAGTATTTAAACAAAATTTTATTTTGATTATTCATTAATGTTGATTTGACTGATTAATATACCATCTCTGATTTTAGACTCTGAAGAAAATATCGAATATCGATTATTGACGAATTGCAGTTTTTATAAGTCTCGATGACACGTACCTCGTAAAAGAGTCCGGCTTTGTGTGCACGTCGCCGGTTGACAACGGCGCTAAAGCCGCACGTGCAGCGCGGTGGCTCCTCGTCGCGCGGTGTCGCCCACGCACCCGCCACGTGCGCCAAGTACGTGCCGGCGTCCGCGCCTCGGATATTGCCGACCACCTTCGGGCCCGCGTTACACACGCACAGCGTGCAGCTGTCGAAGTTGTGATCGCGGAATACGTTCAGCACGGTGTCAGCGAGCAGTACGTTCAGCAGTAGCGGGCAGGCGGGTGTGACGTGAGGCGGCGCGGGCGGTGGCGGAGCGGGCGCGGGGGCACGTCGCGCCACCGGCGCCGGCGCCGGCGGCCGCACGGACGGCGGGCTCGGCGGTGCGGGTGGAGCCGGCGTGGGCGCTGACCGCTGCGGGCGCGCTCGCGGCCGGTACACGGCCTGCGGCGACAACGCGACGGGCGGCAACAGCTGGCTCGGCAGCTGCGCTAGCGGCGCGTACTTGCCGGAGCCGACATACTTGGCGACTGCGGGTGGGCGGAACACGTAGGACCAGTCTTCGATAGGTTGGTCGGGAGCGGGCGAGCCGGGCGGCGCGGGCCGCTCTTCGGTCAAAGTGAACCCGGGCGAGGGCTGCGCGTGCGCCTCCATGCTCGGTGGCGTCGGGAACATCTTGCTCAACTCCTCGGCGCGCACGATCCGCGCCGACTCGCTGCCGCCGCGCTCGATAGACGTCAGGGCCAACTGTACACCGCATCATTATACAACACTTTATTACTAACAAGTATCTTATTCAAACAGATAAGCTCCAGCAAAACTTGAGACAAGAAATATTACAATTGATGATATATTTAATTGACAATCAATTACGCGATTTAAATGAATATAGTTTAGAAATGTTGCACTCGTAAATGTTAAATAGTTTATTTACAATAATGTAAAATTAGGGTAAATCACTCAGGTATCCCCACAAATATACAACCACATAAAAGGAATAATTTTTCACATATATGACATATAAATAAATAAAGAAGGGTGTACACTCACAAGTCTTACCGTCTCATCTCCGCTGGCTGCATCATCCGAGTTGTCAAATATCTGTTCCAAGTCTTTGAATGTCGGACACAACCCGTCCGATGTGAATAGGTTCTTGTACTCTTTCGTATCCTCCTATAAAATATTTTAACAAATTAACACAAATGAAAAAGGAAAGGGTCTTTCCCTAAGTTCTGACTCATGTTTTACTTCGTAATACAGAGCTAAAGTGTACCTAACTAAAGTGTGTACTGTACCTGTTCCTGTTTGAGGTCTGTGAGTCTAAGATGTGGCGGCATGCGTGTGTGTTCGTGTCCGGCGTAGAGGTCGGCGTCGGGCGCGGTGCCTCCCGCGCCTGCCCCGGGCCCTCGCCCGCCACCGATCCCACTCTCTTCTACCACCACGCTGCGCTCTGGCTTGAACCGCTTCACGGGGTGCTCCAACCTGGCAATTAAACATACGTTTAGACGTTTCTTGACTCAAGCATTGAATGCTTTCCATGTCATCTTAATTGTAATGTGTCACCATACAATGAACACGACAGTCATCTTCTGCATTGATTGCCGATGCGCAAACGGTATGATGTTGTCGCGAGTTTAAATGGACACGTTATTAATTTTAACATTAACGTGTTAGTAATTACCTCGCTTTTCTTAATTACATAAAAAACTTGTAAAGAAAAATATAATGTAAATTGTTTAGATTTAAAACGACGTGTAGGAAAATTACTAATACTATGAATAAAATAACGTAGAACCTTACCATGCATGAACAGTGGTGTAGTCGTAGAGCATGTGCAATGAATGTTCGTCTTCCATGGGATCGAGTCGACGTTCTGCGGGCGGTAGTTGGGGTCGTTTCGCTAACGTACACGCTACCGGTGAATCGGTCTGTACACAGATAATTTAGTATAATATTATAGGATGTGATTTTAGTTTATAGTCTTACTAGAGAGTTACTACTTTGTATAATAGCGTACCTGTGAGTAGTTCTTAGGAGGCGGCAACGAAGGAGGTGCGGGCGTGGGCGGCGCCAGGGGGTCCGGCGTCGGCGCAGGCGTGTGCAGCGTCGTCGGCACCGTCACCGCACTCTGCGAGGCACACCATACCAAAGTATAAATAGGGCTTTCTACACACGGAATTGTCGGTCGATGTGCGGTGTGACTAGTCTACATTCTTCTACTTCGTGTCATCGGCATCAAAATATCCATTGCAATGTCTGTGGTATGTATCGGTCCGCCTGCAACTGTCTGTAGTGTAAATACCTGATTGTGCGGCAGCGGCGTGTGGTCGGGATGGTGCGGTGAGTGTGGTGGCGCGCCGGCCGAGCTCGGCGCGGACACGGCCGTGGGAGGCGAGCCACCGCCGCAGCTGCCGGGCGAGCACGCGCCGCCCGCGCCGCCGCCGACGCCGACTCCACAGCTACCCGTCCTGTACACACACGCATACATTCTTACATCACGTCGCTCGGTCGTCGTCTCGTCCTCAACGACCTGATCGTGCTAGCCTGCATCTACTAGTCAATCCTTATTTGGTGATAGATTTGATTAGCACATATTGGGCTTGGTGTTGATGGTCCATGAACGCGGAAAATTAAAGGACCAACAGGTTCAACTCTTTAATTTCAAAGTGTTTAATCTGTTATGAGTGTTAATTTGTATCCTTGTTTTCCGCGTTCATCCTTAACCTGTCGTAAAATATGAACATTCAATGATAATAATTATATAAATGGACGATATTGAATCAAGTAGCCCGACGAGATGAGAGGTAGATGTTATAATGTGTCGATGACTATCACTGTGTGAGGTATGTACCATACTGTGATGTGACCCAGAGTGATTGATGACCTCGGTCTCGGTCTTACAGCTCATCCATAATGATGTACAAATATTTTAGTGATGATATCCTGAATGTCCGTTTTTGTCATTCGATCACATAATTAATTAAAGATATATGTATTCGAACGACGCCGGGACCCGTAGACTTTAAATATATCGAGCGCTAACATATTACGAGAATGCAAACCATTAGACAAAGACACATAACATGCAATTAACCAACATTCGCTACGGTAACCATGCAAAGATATAAATGATCGAGGCATACATAAATGTAAGTAAAGGCGCGGGTACACGCAGCACTGGGCAATGGGTATGCGGCATGCATGGCTGGGTGTGTGACGTGTGAAGTGTGACGTGTGGTTGGTGTGGTGGTAGTGTGAGTGTACTCACTTAGGGCGGGAGTGTACGTGGCGCGCGTGTCCGTCGACGTCGCGGCGGTGGAAGGGCGGGGCGCGGGCCGCGCGGCGCCGTCGCAACCTGCGCCGTCCAACACATCGCTAGCATACGCTACCCTCGCCTCGTACTACCCCCGACCATAGATAGACTCGAGCTTCGCTTAGCCACCCCCCCCCCCCTCTCTCTAACTACACCATAAATATATATTGCGGACTTTACCAATTACACGAATGTAGGTTATGCCCGGCGCGAATGTGCTCTATAAGACCACAGTACCTAGGCTACACCATTATCTTACCTAAAGAACTTCATGAAGCGGTTCAAAGCGATATCGCTCATCTACATAAAGCCTTGCCATACATCATAAATAAAATAAATAACTATTTCTTGTCGTTACTTTCTAACGTTTTTTTTCGCAGGTTGTTTTATCAGCTGCTAAAATTGATTTATTTCATATGAAACAGATATTATTTAATTGATTGTTCATTTTTTTATATTTAGATGTGTTCTTGCCTGTGTAGTAGGTTTATTTTTGGTAAATTATTGTATTGACCGGCAATTCAGTGCTTAAAATCTTGCTTTGATCCTATCATATAGCATAAGCGGATACTGTTTGTTTTTACTTGTCTGGATCGCTGTTCTCTTCTAATATTTCTATTTGTCTCTGTTTTTCTAATTATCTATTTAATAAATTGCTGTTTGTTTTTCAATTATAAATAAATATAAATATCGAGCTAAGCGAAGCGGTAGGCAACTATGAGTCGCGAGCTCATGGGCCGATAGCATGATATCAAAATTAAAACTTCAAAAGTGTGAAGAGGGTCAGCGCGTATCGCGTGACGAACGGATCAAAGAACAAATAGTTAACCTTCAACAGTACTAGCTGCGCCCAACGGCTTTAACCATCATACATACCAAATCTCAAGGGTATTATGTAGCTTTTACATGAAGAGCCAACAAACACACAAACTTTCACATTTCTAATATGACTAGTAGTCTTCGATCCGTTCGTCCCGCCTGCAAATAAACACCGGTACACAAGTCGCGTCGTGAACCGACGAAGCGGTATCCCTTCTACTTGCTTAAACACTACTACGAACTTCAACTAAAAAAACGATACAAATACATTCACATAACATCTACCTATCTCTCTACACGGCAACTTAATCCGGTTGACAAAAAACAACCTTCATTGCAAACATATAAGGTACATTTTTGACAACGACCGCTGCACTCAGATGCAATTTTATAGAACAATAAAAATAAACAGATAATAAAATCTTTCATACATAAACTTACTAATATATAAGGCCATAAAACGCACAACGTTCATACCACTACATAATGCTAACTGACTCTGTAACTACTGTATATTAATAAGTATATAAACAACAAAAATAAAGTCTGAATTTAAAATGTAGGTTATACTTAGTCAAGGTTACAAACGACAGCTATAATATATAGCGCTATACAACTTTGCTCATTGTACTGCTATATCTTGACGAAAGAATTATAGCTGTATTTTTGGACTTTTTGGACACTTGGATAATATGTAAGCCTATATATTATAGCTGACCTTCATTCATAAATTGTAATCCGATGAATATAATTGAACTCATGAGTTTAACTTAACCCACAGTTCATATTCAGACATTATTAATTGAATATTTAATACCAAATAAGACGGTAGATATATAAAAGTATAGAACTTACTTAGGGCAGGTACAAGGTGTTTTTCTGGTGGGATCTACATAATCTTCTACTTTATCGCCGGCCACGTCTGCGTAACAAATCTCTGGGGCCTGAAACATAAAATAATACATTAAATTCACTATCAAACAGATATTAAAACTTAACAAGGTCACAAACATTTATTCCACATATTATGGCAAATAAAGATAATAAATATTAAATAACCAATAAATGTTTGAAAACCATATACGTCGGTCTAGACATAAAGAAACGACGTTTAAAAGTTTTCTAAGATAATATTGGAAACCTACTCTGTTCCGCTAAAACTGTAAAGCAGGAACTGTTTCCAGGTTTCCTACAATACAAACGCTACACATTACGTCAGATCGATAACACATCATACTAGTACTTGAGTCTTGCAGTCATTAATTCTATATTAAGTAAATATAGCCGAACTTTCCACACATCGCCATCTAGCCCCAAGCTAGGTAACTAGACTTGTGTTATGGGTGCTAGACAACGGATATACTACTTATATACTTTTCTTGTAAATATATACTTATAATATACTAGCTGCGCCCCGCGGTTTCACCCGCGTAAGTCCCGATCCCGTGGGAATTTCGGTTATTCGATTTTTTCTCGCCTTTTAAACCTTCCCTAGAACTCCACGAACATTTCAAGACTAAGATAAGATAAATCCGTTCAGCCGTTCTCGAGTTTTAGTGAGACTAACGAACAGCAATTCATTTTTATATATATAAGATTGAAACAAACACACAGACAAATATCTAAGCATAAATACATGTCTGAGACGGGAATCAAACCCGCATCCCTATGTATGGCAGTCCGGCATGGTGACCATTGTGCCAACTGGGTCGTCAATATATTGGCGTTGTATCTACAGATATTACAAGTCATGTTGGCTCGCGGTTCTGTATGCCCGTGAGCTAAATATGAGTATCTTTATCTGGTAGTGATGGGCTATAGTGTGAGTGTACCTGGTGTGGTTTGGGCGTGGCGATGGCGGCGATGGCCCTGTGCGCGTGGTCGTGCGGCGGCGGCGGCTGCGCGCGCGCACCCTCCATCTCGGTCACCAACACGTACGGCAGCGGGTAACGCATGCGCGAACCACCGCACACCACCTGCGTACATTACACACAAATACATCATTATATTACATGCGATAACTAAGCTTACACTCAATGTTGCAATTCATACTAGGAGAATGGACAACCTAGGTTTGGGCATGGTTACAAAAAAACCCCATGAGTTTCTTGTGCCATCCTTCTCATTGGTGGGCGCGTTCCGAAGGCACATAGCCTAACTTAGTTATTAAGACGATTCAAAGTGATCCCATGCAAATTGTACGATTCCAAATATAATAAAGAATTTTGACTTTAACTTTACCCAAGTAGAGTTAGGTGATCCAATAATGGTTGGGTGTTTTACTATCAATCAAACCTAATTCAAATGAAATCAGGTTAGATTCAGACATTGCACAGAGCGCCCAAATAAGCATGTAATATGGTGTCAGACAGAGGAGAGAATACTTAGTTTCACTAAAGTTCTTATTTGCACTAGCTAAATATAAGTTTACAATTTTGATGATATGAAAACACTTTTTAAGCAATTTAAATTACTTGTATAAATTGTATAATTATATACTTTTCTATTGTAAATATGTAGTACATACATATTATTATTTATTTAATAACAACCTGAAGGCCAATTCTCGTAAATAAAATTGATTAAATTACATTGCAACAATTGCATTTCGATTACAATTTTGTCATTTTGAGCTACTTTGAGGGTATTTTTGTAATTAACAGGCAATCGGAATGATAATGCAATGTTATTTATGAGAATTGGCCTTCAAGAAGTAGCCTCAGGTAAATTTAGCATACACTTTTTATAGATATAATAACAAGCAGATATAGTTTGTACCTCAACAGCTCCGCAGCCCTGTTCGAGCGGGTAGAGCTGCCGCCACGAGTCGAGCAGGCGTGCGGTGGCCGCGTCGCTTTCGCTCCATTCGCGACCAGTCAGCATGCCTTCCAGACCGAATGGAGCTAGGATCACTGCCGAAATTTATACAAAAAACTCGTAAATCGATAAAAATCTTCATATACAAAAGTGGCCTTCTTTATTGCTTATAAAGTTCCTGTATTTTCAAACTGCCATGTCTCATTTATTCATTGTTTTAATAAACATTAACTGCATTGTCCAGCATTCGGACCGCACTTTAATCTTTTTAAGGGTTCCGTACCCAAAGGGTAAAAACGGTAGCCTATTACTGAGACTTCACTGCCCATCAGTCTGTCTGTCAGCAGGCTGTATCTTATGAGCCATGATAGCTAGACTGTTGAAATTTTCGACTGTCGAATATCTCTTGCCTGAAGGGGTAAACATAGAATTACTCTAATTCTGCTTGCTTATCGTAGCAATGGTTGTATTAAGACTTACCCTTAGCATTAGCCTGTTGATCGGGTGAGTTGATCTTAGCGAGCCGTTTGGGGGTGAGCGTCCGGACTGGCGGATGTTGTCGCACGTCCACAGACGCGCACACCGTGCTCTCGCCGTGCAAGAAGAACGCGAACGAAAACGAAAGGTGCCATAAACTGGAATTTACAATATTACAATTAAAATTGGTCAATAGGTTACCATCAATTTAAAAAAAAAAAAAAAATCCGGCTCGAAGGACCAAATGCATTTTGAAATTAATTTTTTTCCCTCGCTTTTGCAACGTGATATTCAGTGACATATTTACGTAAAAAATTCAGGTAAGTAAATAATTGATTATTGCTTTAGTTTGAGGTATATTATAGTGTCAATGTAGGAGGGGGAACGAAGTTACATTCTAATGTCTTAACGAATGCAACACAGAGATCCTCCTTGTCAATATAGGAAGTCAACAAATAGTCGATTTGGGAATAGCTCATTTAGAATAACTACAACCAAATTCACTTCCATCATGTCTTAAACTTATCTGGTAGTGTTCTTAATAAGAAAAGTAAGGATATTTAAGGACGAAAAAAAATCTAGTTCATTATGTAGTTTACAACGAACCGAATAATATTTTTTTTTAATGGAGTGGGTGCTCTAAAAGTGTTACCTTTTACCGACGTCCTCCTCGTCTCCATCGTATGGCTGAACGAACCACTTGCCGAGCCTTACGAAATCCCGGGACAGTAAACATCTGAAACGAAAAGCAATACAATGTTAATTTAAAACTCGCTGTAATTAGATGATGTTACATTCAGTAAGACCGGTCTATCCTCTATCCGAGAGTTGCCCGCTCTGTCCTTGCGGGTAAATAACTATGCTTGGCTAAAACACCGAACGTAAACGTTTTCATAAACTTTTAATACAGGAATAGACTATAAAGCAGTAGAACACGAAAATACATGACTTGTCTGTTACTCTGTTAGCTGTTTTTTTTTGTTACATAGCAATCAAAAACTACAAGACCTGTATAAATATACTTTATTTGATAGGTAGTTCTATTTTCTGGGAAGGTCACGGTATACTTCACAACCAACATCGAACAAGTAAAACCTGAGTAATCAACGAAAAACTGCGGTCGCGTTCCGGCAAGTACTCTGCGCTCAGCACTGCGGCTAGGTACTATATATCCCACAGGATCAGGACTAGCACAAGTTAAATCGCGGGGCACATCTAGTCGGTAATAAAAATTTATTTATTTAGATTCCTTCAAATTCATCGTAAAAGCAATTCTATTTGTATCTGTATCATGTTCCGAGGAGCCGAATCTTGAGACTGGAATAAAATAATCACACGATTATGTAAAACGTTCCGGGGGATGAATATTTTTCGAACATTTTATGTGGGGGGTGTCTGGTCTCGATCGATCCAGTAGACGACGGAGAGATTCCAAGATCTTAATTTTTTAGACAAAAATAAGGTTTATTTATTGAACACAATGCTCGTTTTGGCTATAACATAATCAGATAAGCGGTAAAACAAATTAAAACAGATTAGACTAATCTACATATCGAGAAACAAGTTCTTTTGAAATAATACGCCTGATGTTTCACAAACTTCGACGTCGCAATCCAAACGAAGATATCTGCGAAGATGGCGGAGCCGGTGGGCGGAGCAGAGCTGAGCCACAACCGACGTTGAAGGGTACTAACAGAAATCACAATAAACTATTCAATTACACGCCGCATCTACCTCGACGTAGAACTGGTAACATTTGCCAGTTTAACACTCAGCCATTTATTGGAAATGTCATTGTAGTCGTACCTTACAAAGAGGCATCAGCCAGGCTTCTTATTCGCAATACAGAAGGAGATATTAAATGTATCCAGTAATTTCATGAATTATTTTGTTAAACAATGTAAGTGCAAACACGTACAGTAAACGCTTAATGGTTGTCAAGTCAGTAATGAATGGTCATTGTACTTAAACTTATTTACGACTAAACTAACCCGACAGCTTATGGAAAATTAGATTGTCGAAGTATCGGCGTAGGCTGGAGTAAAATGTACTTTCGTATGTGATGTTAGAGTTGAGACACCACTATTGGTGGTTATAGCTATGTGAGGTTACAGAGTGTGGACGCAATACCGTGCAAGCTGTCGATGTTGGTAAGTCGTAAATGCGAGACGTCGATTGTCGATGCCAGACGTCCGCACCAAGCGTTTTACTTCGTCATTCCTTATTCGTACCGCAAGGGAATGGAATCAGTTGCCTGCGTCTGTCTTCTGATGTGTACAATTTGAGGGTCTTCAAGTCGCGAGGGAATAGGTATCTTCTAGGAAAGCGTGCTATATCCTAGGCCACATCGTCACCTACCAGGCGGTTTCGATCGTTTTGCCCGAAAAGAAATAGGGCTGCATCGAAATGAACAGGGCCAGGGATTTTACTGCAACGCAACCCATTGTAAATATACCCTTTAATACCACTAGATTGTCTCGACTTTGTAAAGCTTCGTATTTATTGATCGTTTCTAGAACTTCTAGGTACGGAAAATAAACACTACGAATCATTATTCGGTATGTAAGTAAAACCTTCGAAAAAATGTTCAGGAGCGTTTGAATCGGCACGCGGATATAGCCTCCGACATCTAGTAAACAATGGAATAAAATGTAATGGTTACGTTAATCGATTTCTGTGTATCGTCATGCAATATACATAAACTTGAATGTGTTGAGCTTTGTCGATATGTAAGGACGTAGTAAGTATAAGTATGCCCTAGGCGTCAACTGGTATGGATATGAACAATGTCGGTCGTTCGAAGCTATTGCGTAATTAATGTACTACCATTCAAACAAGATCATGGATCAAAGTAACTTGTCACATATTGTATGATGATGCTTTACATGATGTCAAAGCATGGCAACTCAGACAATGATATTTCCTTATATGTATTTGTTATATTGTATGTGTATGTATGTAGCTATAAATTTAATTCAATTCTAGAATGAACAAGTAAATGTAATAGGAATCGGAGGATTAGTAGAGAAGGAATGTGTCATGTATTCACTGATGTATTAGTAATCTATATTAATACATCGAAGTATAAACTGAACTAGTAGAGCTGTCTGGTATAATCAAGGGTATTTTATTATATAGATAGGCAACCGTTATAAATGTAAAGATCGATATAATTGGAAGTGTTTATATTTAGGTGTGCGCGAGCGACTATCTTTGTACAGCACAACCACCGCCGCCGATGCCGCCCGCCCCGACTCGACCGTCTAATTGTTTGTGTAAACAATGCTCGATCTCTTCACGTGAATCACTGGGCCGTGTAGTGCAATGAGTGCGCTCGAGCTCTGTGCGCCCATCAGCCGCCCACCTCATACCTACCTACCTACCTGGCTTTACTTCAACTACAACTTTATGGACGAATGAACTCTCAATTCAATGAAACGCTCCTTTAAAGAACTAACTGACGGAACCACAATGAATTCAACTTTATTGTTATGTTGTTCTTATAATACGAAGCTATCTTTTACAAAACATACGATCATGTTTCAATAAGAAAGTAGAGAATTGAAACATAAAAATAAATAACGTTTAAAAACCATTGACTATTTAAAATGTGTAGTGATCGAATGTAAAACGCATCATAAACAATGTAAACCGATGGAGTGGACGAGCGAGATCAAACAATATTAAAATCAGAGCGTGTGCCGCGCGTCGTCGTCGAGGAGACTGTTTTAATATGAGTGTATTTGCCGCACGCAAGACACTTCTAGAGCTGGTTCGGTTGCGTATCGTAAAATGGTCGCGGGATCTCATCTCGTCCCGGGAGCGGGCGGGCTACGAGCGAGCGACGACGAACGCATTGTTACTTTGACGTGCCGCCGGCCGGGGTCAACGACTCGTCTGGATTCCGCTCATATTCCGACATTCTGCCGCTGCATGCCTGCTGCCGTCAGTCGTATGCTATGCTATCCTATCAACGCCTTGCGTTGCGTTGCGGCTTGCACCATACCAACTATCGCAACCGCCAACAGATTCCACTAGAACCGAGACCGTTAACGATCCCCATTTTCGCATCTTCTATTCAATTACTATCCACAGGCCTTTTCAATGAATTCTCTAAGTAGCTAAAGCTTTACAAAAGTAGTCGACCTCTAGTAAATTTCATAATAATGAAAAAAAAAAACTCGGCAAAACGAGTCCTTTGATTTAAATATTGCAAAAACCAGAAAAAGCAATACAAATTGTAAACGCCTCGTTGCTGACTGCCAATTGGCATTTACAAGAATCAAGCCTCGCCTTAGGCGAACGGGCACGAGCATCGATATTTGCGCGAAATGCAACAAAAAACGACATTAGAACGGCACGGACGGACGGACGGAGCGATGCATCGACCTTCGCAGAACGAGACGCCTCTGACCGCATGCCCAGCCGGAGCCCAACATCACCTTCCTCGCTCCATCATACTTCAAACATCGAATTACAGACTGCACTCACGTAGTACGCAACGCACTGCTAATGAGACTGTAAACGCGACAATTAAATTTCAAAAAGAATGTACAAAAACTTGTATACGTCTGGCATATTAACTGAGGCTGTGAGCTAAATAAACAAGCCGTGGAATGGACCACCCAACTTTGTTTCATATCGGACTGAGTCAACAACACTTAAGATTGATACTTTCGGGAAAGCAAACAAGAAAACCGTGAGATTAAGAAAAGGACCAACAAGTGACCCTTGAGGAACACCTCTTAATAGGTTTAAGAAATTACAGAAAAAAGTTCGTAGTTTGATAAATAAATTAATATTTATATAAAATTAGTTTCTTTTAAATAAAAAGCAAAGATAAGTAGCATAACCGCACAGCGTAGATAACATAATGCAACACGATAAGCAACATCAAACACAACTCAGAATACTGAGGTCAATGAACATTGTAATTTTACTTTTAACCAAGTTATTTGCGTCTTCGAAAGAAATAATACAATGGATTTCAATAATTCATGACAGTATTCCACTATTACAGTTGTTTAGATGTAATAATTACCTTTCGATGAGGTTGTGCAAAGCCTTGAAGAGTAAAGAACGGCATTCGTAGGAGAGACCGCTTTCCCACGATCCTTGCTCGCCTGTTTCTGTAAACAAACAAAAATATATGTAAACAAAAATGTTGTTGGATCAGTACATAATATTATAGTATACACAATAACATAGAGTAAACTAGAGTAGGTAGGTATATATTGAATCCTGCAAGTGTAAGTCAGTATCCTTGACCTTGCCGGTGTCCTAGCTGCAATGTTTCACCTCGACATTGACTGTGTTTTTCCACCTAAGTATTGTTAGATATACCATGTGATTATAATAAAACTTGGTACTCGCCAAGGTCGTATTGACAATGAGATGTAGTAGCGAGATGCATAGGATTTAAGGCTGTAAATAAAGTTATGTAGACTAGTAGCAAATAGAGTTGTATGGCTATAACAGCAGATATTGTTGCATTCGCAATCGAAAGATAAACTCGGCCTATCACCGACGACTCTCTATGCGAAAACAAAACGGCGCGAGCGCGACGTTGCCGCTCCGTGCACCATATAGTCGTCTCTCTCTGGTAAAGGGGCGGGGCGCGAGCGACCTGAGTGACGTCAGGCATTCGCTCGCAACTAACGCACGTGCTTGTGTTTGTAGCGCGAGCCGCACAAGACACACATGCGTGTAGTGGTAGCATCCGCTAACATTTTAATTGACATTGAATCTAAGCTCATTTTAGATATCTATTTATTTTTAATGCGGAATTTCTTCCGCAAAAAAATATTTTAAATCAAAATTAATTAATCAAAAATAAAGTACCAAATGTTTCATTTATAAAATAAGGTCAGCCAGTTTTTAAGCAGACCAAAATACTTTTACAGATTATATAAGCTCTGAGCTGTTTACAAATTGTATATTAATGTATGTAGAAATTTCAATTGATTCATATAAGTATTTTTTTAAGCTGGATCGTTTCCAACGATGCAGCCTTGATATTAGCGTAAAATAGCGGGCGATTTAGGTGTTACTAAGTAGATATGCACGCATGCATGTCGTGTCCAACTTGGTACTAAATAGTTTCGTGGATAGTTTAGCATACATCTGGATAATCATAAAACGGGAATTGAAATGATCAATTAAATAGATTCATGTACTTAAATTTCGTCATTATCACATACATCATTAAGTGTATGTGGTAATTTGTAGTGGAAATAAACTAGAAATAAGAACAACTATTATCAAAATATAGCTCGATTTAAATATTATCCAACTTAAAAAGCAAAAAACAACTGAAACAGGTTGGACAGTTCACCGGTGGCTATCGCGAGCAACTAGTCAAGGGCGTCAAGTGACGCGCCTGGCTACTAAGTTGTGACCGTAACAAATGGATCTGACATCTCCGATTCGCTCAATTCTTTGTAAACGTTGTTTAAATTTATACTTGCTGATGATCCTTATTTCTATTTGTTGTTTGCTGTTATATATGGTGAATCCAAGACATTAACAATATAACATAAAGCCTAGCTCCGTTGGCCACCATAAGCTCGATCCTCTCAAGGCCGTTAACGCAACACAACGGTAACTTTACGGTACACCGGCATAAGTGCTCGATTACCGGAGCGAGTCACGATTCTATTCAGTCCGTACTCCGTACTGCTAGTCACTTGGATCAAACAAACTGTTATTGTGGCTTCTTCTGACATTCCCGAAATATCTGCCTCAACGTTGTATTTAAAATTGAGTAGGAGACAAATAAAATAAAGTTTTGAAATCTTTCGTACCAGATTCAAAACTTTAGAGGAAGTAAGTACATACATTAACTTACTTTAGAACATTCTTCATGTTCTTAAGTTTAGTAAACACTTAAGTTGTTTAAAAACAAGGGTTCTTTGAAGTGTGGGTGCATTGTTTTGTATGCAATTATAAGCATAGTTTAAGGTTCAAGGTCGCATGTTTAGTAGCGGTGTAAGTGCGGTGGTTGGCACCACCTTGCGCCCGGGATCGATAGCGGGCAGACGACGCGCGCCGCGCCGCCATCCACCGCGTTCTTACCCGCCTGTGCCACTCTCCGACGCAGTAATCACTATGCGATTATCACCATTGTTACATGATACCGCACTGTTCACGCTTTATACAATCAAATACTTAACACTATGTTAGTATCTCTTAATATTATTTGTTATTGATAAATATTTTGTTATTGATACGTTTGTGAAGTGTCTGAGATTCGAAATAAATGTTAAAGATGTAAAAAAGGCTTATTAAATTAATGTTTAACGTTTCATGTGTGGACAGTAGACGGGGGAGGTAAGATTTATCTAGGTAGCTAGAGTTGAGAGAGCAACAAAATCATCACTTCACACGTGGGTTGCGGTTGCAAGCCGCATTCGTGGCATCTCTTTCCCTCGTCAATGTTTTGAACAACATTAGCATGCCTCTCGTCGCGTTCTACTAAACACTTTCGCAATATTCGAAACTAGTCGATTTTAAAGCCAACTGCGTATTCGCCAATTACAGAACCCTTTCAAGTGTATCGACACTTCGACACCTGAACCGATAATTGGAAATGTTGCATTTATGCAATTACAAACAACCATACGTCCATTAGTCCTTCACAACGCAAATATTGTGACTTGACTATAATTTTGCTGCTTTTAATTATAACCCGTGACGATTTTAAAGGGTAGGTACCTCCTCATATTTTTAATTGTGATTTTTAAAGGCATCAAAATGACTTTAGTGAAGAGCAGTTAGCAAGCATTGACAGCAAAGAGGGAGGAGGAAGGCGCAACTTGGCAACGTCGCACTCATTCTGCGCGCGCTTTGTTTACAACCGGGCGGGCGAGGCCGTTGCGGTAACACTCATCAACGTCACCCGAATACCACTTCACAACAATTCCGTTGCTTTCTTAGATATAATAGAAACCTTATTGAGCATATTGTACTTTATTTAATCTAGTACAACATGGAAGTTGGAAGTTATATTATTTTCGATATGTTAAATGTAAGTAAGTATTTTCGCCCGCAAGAGTTAAATTCAGCAGATTTGCCTTCGAAGCCTCTCACCCGCGCGCGCTCCCACGTCTGCTGAGTGACGTCACACGTGAGTAGTAGTGTCCTCACCATCGTCATCATCGTAGAGTTGGTAGATAATATAAATAACATATCTGATTTTCTTCAGAGACAAACATCCCAGACATAGACTGTCTTTGCCCTGACTGACTTATACATAACGCAGAGCCTGGGCCGCTAGGACTACAAAATCAATATTTCGCACAGGGCCAGGGGATCTTGATAAGTCGTGAGTGATAAGGGAGGATTTAAGTTTTAAAAGAGCTTATAATTTAATGGGGAAACATTGATTATCACTAAACACAAAGATTCGTCGCAAGACAAAAATCGAAGATGTCGGTCGGTGCACAAATTACAAGAGTAGATATAAGTAGATATAAGAGTAGACGGACCTCGGTCACCCACTTCTCAGCCACGGCTAAAAGCAGTAGCCAATTTATTTATTTTGGTAAACCACATGTGAGTACGTATCTATCGATATTAAAATGTCCTAAGATCTTGAATTCTAATTAGGTAGAATTCGCTCAGTACTTAACAAAGTTAGACAACCTAGAACGCTTCAATTTGGTACAGCACAAGACGACCATTAGGGCGTCGTTAACTGATCGATACATGGCTACCGGGGCGGTGCGCACGCGCATCAATAAATAGCCCGATCCGGTGCGCGGCCGTCGATACGCGTCACGAACATTTTATTAATAAAACAGTGAACAACGCGCGGGCGCGGGCGCACCGAACGTTCAACAACCCCGTGTTCGCTGCCCGCCTCTTACGCACTCTTTACATAGTTACATCACATGCATGCTACCCTCACCTCATCTACTTATTTAGAAAATCGTGAAAAAATTGCATTGAGAAACGTACAAACAAAACGGTTCCAGTACGTTCTCGGAGGACCGTTATAATATAAGCTGTCATAGACAAGCTGAGGCTGAGAGCCGAGTTGGAAGTTGGAAGCCATTTTTCTCACGGCCCCAGAGTAAACCAACGCGAATTGCAAAACTTGTGCGTACGTTGATGACATTGTCATTACTTCACTGACACTCGATTCGTTTATTGTTTAGTTAAAAGGTAATTTAATTGAAATTAAAAAGTAAGTAAACATTAACTGCATTTAACATAATAACATCAATCATGTTACTTATTAAATAGCAATATTTATCGATTATAACTATAATAAATGGAATGAAGTAAGTAAATAAAACATCACGACATTTACTTTTAGTCATAGATAGCTTAACTTAGATGGATTAAATTGTAGTGGCTGTTATGTATGTATTGGATGATATCAAAGTTTGTCTTCAAACTGTGTGTTACAGTTTAAAGAAAGCGGTCGGTGTTCGTGCGTTTCACTTGCTAAGTACTCGGGACAATTCCCACAATGACTGCGAATAGCGCGCGCGCACCGAACTCAACCCACGCGTGACCCTAAACTACTAATTAATCAACATAACGTATTGTTTCTGCACTATCGCCATTGACTCTATTTTTGGGTTTTTACTACGAAGAATTCTATCATTTCGGAAACGCTTTTGTTTTAAAAAAGATATTATCCCTTCTTTGATAACAGGCTTATAACAGGTTACGAACCTCCGGTTTCGTATGCGGCCGAAGAGTATTCATAGTAAATAGATAATATTCTATCTGCTGATTATACCAGCGTAAAACTGGCCATTACTTAACATAATTCATAACTGAATAATTAGCAGTGACAGTTGATTATTTCTATTATGTTAAAAAAAAGAGTAGATATTCCTTAGAGCGGAAGGACAAAACTTTATCTTTATAGTATGTAGTTATTATCTTCATAAACAGATCTCAAGCGATGAGATAATGTTTGTAATAGATAACAAAACGTAGGAAACCACATCGACAGTGACGATTACGAGCTTTAGAAATATAATATATTTTGTTTAATTTTATTTTATCCGGCTTAATTTGGATCATGAAGGCAGCTAAGCATGCCTTACGATGGTGCACACAATATTTGACTGTGTAACAAGATTATATTGTGGTTTATTGTAATGCAGAGTCAGTCCTCGTAATCGAAGGACGGGTATGGGACAAGGGGGCATGTCAGACGGTACTCGGTAGGCAGCACGCATTGCGGCGGGTCAACGACTGCGCCCCGGTCAGCGGCAAAGCCTGACTGAGGTGAAACAATTCATCTAGTCCATTCGACACGGCAGCCGTCGCCGACGAAATCACTGCACGACAACTCAGATTGCTGGCGACCACTGCACCGCACTGCCACATTCCGTTCGATGATTGATATTGATTGCGACCTGGCTGAGCCGGGAAACAAATCTTGAAAATACTGAGAAACCACTAGCTAGAGAAACTAGAGCGTTGATTGGTCGACATGTTATGAAGCCGTATGTAATGCTCTGTCAGCAGTACATTTACATACTATATTAACACACACTACACACTATTTTAGTGTGTGAACATTATATGCGATAAATATGCTCATTGTCAGGAATTGACGATAGCACTGATGAGATGACAGATACATACTTCTACGAAAAGCATGTTACGTGGCATATTTCAACTAAAATTAACATTCAAAAACTAACACTGTAAGTACAGTATACATCAGTTCTTAGGGTGTGTTGAAACCTGCTCGGAGTGCAGTCCTTGAACATCTGTCCATATAATGGCCTGCACTGCACGCCTATAAGCAGGACATGTGCAGTGAGGATCAGGTGTCGCGCCGCACTGACCGCGGGCAAACCCGGCGAAACGTGTTATCGACTCCTGGTGGCCTCCAAACGTAACAGGAAAGTAAAAAGTACATTTTATTACATCTACCAAATAAACTGCATGCATGCTTGTGTAGAAGCAGGCAAAGACAGTGTGTCTATCAGAAGTCATAAAATCGAAGGGAACGATTAGGAGGCAAATAGAACCAAAGTGATAATGGAGCAAGAACATTAATATAAGGTAAAGGTAATACAACATTGTTGACAATCCTCAATACTACCTGACAACATAATATTAAACAATAGATAGGAATTAGTGTTTTCCGAATACATGTACCAAACACATTAGAGCGATGAAATTAGGAGAAAACCCTTGTATTGAATCGTTAAAAGTCATCAAGCAAAGTCTCAATGCATTAATCGGCTAATTAATTAGTTTACTCTCATTACTCCGCAGTCACAGCGTCTAGACATTTTCCGGCTTTGTTTTAAGCCAAAGAGCTTACGGAATACGAGTTGATGGAGCTTTTAGATCATTACAGTGGATCTAAGGATCAGTTCAAAGATTACAACGTTTTTGTAAAGATACAAGGATCGTTAGAAGATAACGAAAAAACAAACATCCAAGAGATTAACGGCACCAAAAGGTGGCACTACAGGAGCGTTCTAAAGAAAAAACACAAAAAGAGTTGTTTATATTGACCTCCTCAATGAACTTGGGATATTTTACTAGAAGCTGGCATTGTTCCAAAAGCATCAAGTCGTCTAAGGAAAACGGTGAGTCGATTGATCAGTTACCGGAGCGGAGGCGGGAAACTACGGGATAATAATGACTAACAAGATATCAAAATGTGTCAATTGTTATGACAGCAATGTGGTGCTGGTGGTCGGACCACTTATCGAGGTCGTTCTGTGGTTTTAGGGGTTTTGTAAGGTTGCCGTTGCGGATTCACGTGCCAACTTATTTTCGAGAGAACGACATATTTTAAATGGTTTTGGGTTAACCGTTCTCTCCTTTTCATTCAGACCCTGCAAAAGCGGCAGAGTAATAAAAACTTATATCCAATTTATGTGTAATAGTTAGCCATCATGTTGGAAATAGGAATGAAAGGCTGATTGTGCCTATGAGAATTCTAATAACTTGAGGAATTTGACCTAGTTATTAAAATATGGTTAGCATAAGTAATTATGGTATGTAGACTGGGATCTGGCGACTTATGTTTGATTGCGACCGAATAGTTTAGATAAGGCTATCGCTAGAGGGTTAAGATGGTGTATGTAGCGGTACTGTATGAAGTTGGGCCGGGGTTTGTACACAATACGGCGTGCAAGTACCGCGGGTGGGGGCGGTGTATCGATCAGCGAGAAGCGGTCGGCAGCGGCAGCGCGCCGCGACGCGGGTCTCTCCTGCACCGCGCGCCGCCGGTAGGTGCCACTTATCGCCGTCTTCACATACAATTTATCGCATGTCGCAATCGGCGACGATGTTTGTATACACGGTTATGATGCTCCTTGCCGTTTATGTAGGTATGAGACGGTTAAATTATAAAATACTGATTTTAGATTTTTCGGGGCTTTCGCTGACTTACATTCTTGTCAGAGTTGCGTAACATGATGATATTATCCGGCGCATGTTAGAGTTATATGAGAATCAAATAATCGTTAGATAGGCCTTGTGCAAAAGTTGTGCTAATTGTTTTGTAAACGTTAGGGGTCCGAACACGTCCCCCTGGTTTGTCAAGTTGCGGTCTCCATCAGTCAAACATATTAGAATTTCTCATAGATGTTTGTATGTTGGATAAAGTTTTTAGTATTGACACCGATTGTGTTGATGTTTGTGGATATGTCTGAGAGAAGTATTCACCGAAATTTTATTGATTACCGCAGCCGCGACATATATGCTAGTCTATCAGTAGAACTTCTTAGCCTTATGAAATTGAAGAACATACGTTTTTGTGTTTGTTTGAATTTTGACCGAACGATTTAATTATTTATCGTATATATCGGGGTGTTGTGTATCGAGCGTGGCTGTGGTGGTGCGAAGGTGTTGCTTGACAATACGTTTGTGTACGCCCGCTCCGCGTAAATGAGCGGGTGCGGCGGTATGCGGGGCCAAGGGACCAATAGGCGCGGACAAGGGGTGCGATCGATAGAGCCGCCCGCGTCCGCTCCCGCGTCCGCTGCCGCTGACTCCGCGGCCCCGGCCTGGCTACCCCGCCCGCACTCGCATGCAGCTGCGCTCCTTTCCCGCCCTTTCAAGAGCTCAAGTATCTCGAGAGGAGCTCGTCTCACCGCGCGACCCTCACTCTTAGACACTCAAAAACACCACAAACAGGACGGATGAAGTAAGATCCCGCTTTTTATCCTTTGCGTTATGCGAAAAAATTATTCATCTTGTTCCGTGAATTTTAAACTTCCATATCATTAATTCGACGACCTAGTTGGCACAATGGTCGCTATGTCGGACTGCCAAACACAGGGTTGCGGGTTCGATTCCCGATTAAGACAAGTTTTTATGCTTACATATTTGTCTGTGGTCTTGTTGTTTCTATGCAGGTATTATAAGTATATATTTACAAAAGAAAAATATATAAGTAGTATATCCGTTGTCTAGCACCCATAACACAAGTCTAGTTACTTAGCATGGGACTAGATGGCGATGTGTGGAATGTCCTGCAATATATATGTATATACTTCTCTACTTTTAAATATTGAGGAGGTATGGTGAGTAAGATAACTCTTATGTAGATGCGACAGCAGTTAGCTAGCCAGTATACAACCGTACTAGCAGCGCTCCGCGGTTTCACCCGCGTAACTCCCGATGCCGTGGGAATATCGGGATAAAAAATAGCCTATAGCCTTCCTCGATAAATGGACTATCTAACACGAAAATATTTTTTTTTTCAATTCGAACCTGTATGTCCTAAGATTTAGCGCGTTCAAACAAACAAACAAATAACTCTTCAGCTTTATAATATAAGTATAGATTATTTCAATAATGGATGCGACCGTAGGCCACAAGGGTTGCACCTTGACACCCCTTGAACTCTACCGGTCCCACCCTCGAGCTATTTGCATTGGTCACTCGACCGACCAGGTGTTGTCATGTTCCACAATATTGGAAGGTCAATCTCATTCATTGATTAATGACAATAAATATTCATGATAGATTGTTGAATAACATAAGTCATCATTAGTATTTATCAGATATTGGCTAACTTCATTATTATTTGAAGAGATATTAAAAATTAAACTAATCCTTTAGAAGCCTAATAACGTAAATAAGTTCCAAGAACATACAAACATGAATAAACATAAAATCCGCAACTTCATCTTGCTAATTTCTCATGAGGATAAACATAATTTTCCGAAGGAGTTGAGTGTAATTAACAATTTAGTGCTTAAGTGTGACCTTCATTAATTTTATTAGTGAGGTGGTCGAGTTGTGACGCCCACAGCCCACGCGGTACACGGCACACCACACAGGCAACGGCAGGGTGGGTAACGTGACATTTGAACCTCCCCCGCAACCCCGGGCCGACCTCGCCCCCGCGGCCCGCACTCCGACCGGCCCGCACGTGCCTCTGCCTGCCTTCACTATGCTCAATAATCATAAATGAACTCTCATCACGTTTCATAGTAAACATTGTTAATACTATAACATTCAACGTTCCATTTCGGAGTTAATAAAAAAGAAAATCCTTTTTTGATCTCATTTTGAATGAAATTTAAATGAGTGCTTAAGGACGTGTTGAAGTGAAGACTGTCAGCAGTACCCAGCACTCGAGGACAGGTCGGTTGAAGCGAAGAAACCATCGAAATTTGTCTACAACGAGCGTTGTATGTAAAACACCGGCAAGGGCGTTTGTTCGAGCCTCCTCAACGATTAAGGGTAGGGAGGGAGTCCGTAGCAACAGGGAGGTGGAATGCAGGGCTGGCCTAAACAGATTATCCGGTGTCGCCTCCGGCCAGACGTTAATCTCCACGCAAACAGCGTCACGTACTTCGGCACCGGCCACCGGCCACCGGCAACAACGGGCCCGAGATCTCAACGACAGATAATACCAGATGTGTTAATATTTGTTTTTATAGGGGATTCGCTAATATCATATTTTGTAATGACCATTAAACGTTTAATAATGGCATAATCTCCTCGTTTGAGTATCTTGTACATGTATTTATCTATACTAATATTATATAGCTGAAGAGTTTGTTTGTTTGAACGCGCTAATCTAAGGAACTACTGGTTCGAATTGAAAAAATATTTTTGTGTTGGATAGTCCACTTATCGAGGAAGGCTAGAGTCTACTTTTTATCCCGAAATTCCCACGAGATCGGGACTTACGCGGGTGAAACCTCGGAGCGCAGCTAATGTTCAATATGCGAGTTTCTCTTAATATAAATAAATAAATACTGCAGGACATTTCACACATCGCCAACTAGCCCCAAGCTAAGTAACTAGACTTGTGTTATGGGTGCTAGACAACAGATATACTACTTTTATACTTTTCTTTTGTAAATATATAATTATAATACGTAGAAACAACCAGACCAAAGACAAATACCTAAGCATAAATACTTGTCTGAGGCGGGAATCGAAACCGCAACCCTGTGTTTGGCAGTCCAATAATTAATTACTTAAACTCGTTAATTGCCTTACGTTCCGTTATTTCCGTCCACCAGCGTCAGTTATCGACCTTCGGCAATATACGACATTAATTGCACAATTAAATTTACTCTACGTTTTTAAATATTTTTAAAAGATGGTGTGACACAACTCTAAACGCTGCAATAAAATATACAATTATAACCCAATTTGAAATGTCAGCAATAAAACAAATAGATGTGAAATTCTAAATGAATCACGTAACGGTAGAAATACTTTTAAAGAACATGAAGTAAAGGGTTATGAGTTTGAGCAAGCGTTTAGTTCCGTAGTGTCACGCATACACTCGACTGCGTCTTAGATATCAATACAGGGTCATCATGTTAGCAAGCAATTGAGGACCACTTCTGTGCACTTAAACAAACAACTTTTGTTCTTCGATTAGGAAATTGAAGCATTTTTTTTTATTATGAGTTTGTAATGTAACTTCGACTATCAGCTGATTTTTTAAAACAATGATCAATCAGACTTAACCTTAATTTTTATAGAAATAGCTGATTTTCAGGTAAAAATAACCTCAAAATCATCAAATCATGTTCGAATTTCCAAAAGCCGTAAAACAAAAAATGTTTATTTTGGTTTTTAGTGGCACTCAACCGCTTGCTAGTATGATTACCGATAACCCTGTATATTATCTTTATCTATACATATAAAATGCTTTGTCCTGAATGACTGACTGACGGATCAACGCACAGCCTAAACCGCTGATCGTAGAGACCTGAAACTTGGAGGGTGTGTTCTTTGTGTGACGTAGCCATCCGATAAGACAGGATTTTCCGAAATTTTACTCCTAAGGGAGTGAAAAGAGGAGCAAAGTTTGTATGGGACAATGATTCCTTGGTCTAATCCTATTAGAACCATTTTCGACTGTTACGCGGACGAAGTCGCGGGCAAAAGCTATTTATTTATAAAAAACGTATCTTCACCGACCATCCATATTGTCAATAAAACCCAATGATAAATAACGTACCGCATTAAATCTATCTAACGGAGCAACGTCAGGACGCGGACGTCCTTGCGGTTCCCGTTTCCATATAAGCGGAAACTGGGTGACCGGCAAGATTTATACGCTGACATTAAAGGATTTATTTTTATTGGATACACATTATAGTGGAACTACTTATTCGATCGGCGAAAGATAATAATAATAAAATCAAAGGTTTTAGAAAATATTTAAAAAAACAAGCTTTTATTTTTATAGTCACGCGATTTACACATGTTTGCAAAATTTCAGTCCAATCGGTAAACGGGAAGTGGATCATATTTTATTTGCAAGATTCCATCGGGACAGGTGAAGATAAATAAAAGCATCAATAAATAGGTCAAATAAGTTCGTCTACATCAAGATGAAATGTAAATTAACAGGTTCAAAAATGTTATATAGTAAAAATTGTGCGGTAATTCGTCGTCATACCTTAGTTTAGTTTTACGGGGCTGTTTCCGCACTTAGCCTCATTATTTGGGCCATCGTACTTAATAATAAGTACCAATTGGACCTGGCTTTAATTGCTCCATTTCAAAATACCTTCAAAATATTGGTAATCTTGACCTCTATGAGCATGATCACAATAAAACCCCCATGAGTTTCTTGTTCCTTCTTCTCATTGTTCCTAAGGCGGGGTGCCTTAATTTTAAGACTTCATGTAAATGAATCCATATGAATAATTTTGACTTTGACATCAATTGAAAGATGCCGATTATATGTAAAACTGTTATGGTAATCATGTATTGAAGGCATCGTTTACACTCACTGGTAGGTAGGTATTATGTTTATGATGCGTAACAAGGAACGATAGTACGTACGTAAAGACCCACGAACTGCCCCGCCCCGGGTACGTAATCTTAAAGAATTGTAAACAGTATCATATTATTAAATCCTATAGAAATGGAAATGGACGCAGTTTTCCCACGCTCGCCGCCGTCAGCGTCATCGTGCGAAGTATTCTAACCAGTCAGTGGTTACGGAACAAAACATACAAGCTTGGTTCACTTTATTTCCGATCAAGTCTTGAAAATTATCATACTACCTGATTATGGAAAAGCGCACAGATAATCTCGAAACTGTTTTACACAAGTTGAATTTCGTTAAAACGGTAATACTAGAGTAGAATATCAATGAAGCTATGTAATTTATGACGTCCTCATTGAGTAAACATAGCGATTGATCGTCATAGCATTGTGTCTACGCGAATATAAGGCAGTGCGAACGCAGTTAGTTTACAGGCACTTAGCATATTGGTGTGATATTACACAACTTTCCTGTGTCTGTTTTACGCGTTTACTATATAATAGAAGGTACTGTTTTACTCAGATAATCAGTTAACATGAATAATTTGGTTTAAGTTAATGGTAATCCACAAGGTCGTCTTCCGTTCCGTCAGAGTAAACATTCAGAAACGAATAGAAGTGGTCAACAATTCAATAGAATGAGAAGTGCGATTATCAAATCTATCCAAGCGACGGCGGCGGACGGCTATCAAGCTATCGAATGGTATACCAGCAGGTCGGTAATAGAAACGCAAGGCCGAAATAATTGAGATGATCACGGCCACGAACACGCGTCCATTGCTCATCATCAGCCACACTCTTGTGCACAAGATAGAAGCTTTCTCCAGGGGCACGTTTCTAAACGACAACCAAAGATGGATTGGATACTCGTACATTGATATTCCGTTCAAATACACTGTACAAATGAAGCGCAAGACAAAAACAATGAGCGAAGGAAGATCTAAATAAATCCGTTTATGTAGATTTATGTCACGATCTATTTTTGTCGACCGGTGGTGACGCGTGAACTTGTCCGCGAGAGGGCGCCACGGAGGTAGCAATACGCATACGACACGAGCACATTGATTTCAATGAAAGAGGAAAACGTTATTTGTTTTGTCATAATCCTCAATAGTTAGTCATTTACGCTTTGTTTGCGACTATTACGACAGAGTAAAATTGTCATAGTTTGGCGAGATGGTGCTTTAGTTTTATTACCAAAATGTCACCAGTGAGTAAATGTTATAAATCCCACACACATAAAACGGATACAAATGTATTCACGCTTCGTGTGTAACACGAGTGTCGTACCTCGTATGTAGCACGTTGACACACAAACTAAATAAAAGTAGGTGTCAGATCGTCTAGTGTTATTCAAGTGACTATCAAAGCGATATCGGTCCAAAATAAAGATCACACATAGTCTACCTACATGAGTAGGTATGTATAGATAGATACATAGCATCGACACACTGCACTAACTAAGTAGTCTCAAGCACTTGCTAATACGTCAACACCACCTGTTGCTCCAAAGTTTGTCAACTTCAGGTTGTGAGTGTCTGATTGATGAGAAAAACATCGAAGTTGTTACAACTATTCTCTCTCTCTTTTTGCTGAGGTTTTTAAGTTTTTGGACGGACTTCGCGACTTGCCATAGATATTATGGCACGACTGTCTGGTGCCCATATTACAAGCCTAGATAGATAAATTATTTCCAGGTAACCTTTGACCTAGTTACTTAGTTTGGGGCTAGATGGGTTTGAACTTTTAGCGAATAAGGCGTTCAGTATAGTTATGAAATGTATTGTATAGCAACAACATTGCGTTAATGTTTACAAGTTGTTATACCACATATTTATCGTATTGTTTATCTACAAAACGAAGTAACGATTCATAATAGATCGTAAACTCGACCTCACCACTTGTGGTTACTTGGCAATAAATACGCCACTATCAGAAGATAATAAAACGCTATATTAAATAACATTCGGCGCCAGAGTTTGCTAAGTACTCTACAATATGTGAGAGGGGATAGTGGTGGGCACTAACTTCTGTACGGATGTATCACGTTTTCCATTGTACTGACTCGTTATCGATTCTCATCTACAGATAAACTAGGTCGAAATCCGAGTTAATCTGCTGAAAAGGATACTTCGTCGAGATAAAATTTGATCCGTGAAGATTCAAACGAGTAACAAGCGTCAGAGGGCGGCCCAGTAAAGAGGCCGACGACACCACCACCCGCCCCGAGCGCGGCAAATTGGGCGGGCGGGTGTAACGCCACGGATATCTAGTCCTTATAACTCGTGACCGCACTGTGGCCCTGTCGTTATGTCGACACTTTGCCGCTCTGCCGCATTTATAAAGGATTTTCCTTCACTTTGAACAATGAAATGAAGACGTGCAACGACATGATTTGATACCGAACTCTTAGAGGCACTACTTTACATAATATTACTCCGAAAGATGGATGATATCTCGAGGGATTCAAGTTTGGGCGACCCTCATCAACTTCTAGATACCGCATTCCTTTGTTCTCTACTGCAGATTATAAATCTGTTAGTTTTAAATGAAAACGCAAATAAACATTATAAATGCACAATTTTAGTCCAGTCAGTTGATTACAAAAAGCGGATGGTCTATCTGTACAAGTTTGCGATTCGTTCATTAAGTAGATTTGTCCATTGTGCTCAGCAAATGGGGGTTTGTACTGAGACGACGACGCGGGGCGTGAGGTGCGGGTGGGGTCGCTCGCTCGCTACATCTTTATCTCCACGTTAATTGTCGAGATACTTGTGTCTGGTGTAGTTAACGAGCTGTAAACTTGAGCTATTGTGCGCCTTGTCTGCTACACTCGGCAACATCTGATCGTCTCTAACTAAATTTATCACTAACTATGCTATCTAAGACATCTATTGTATTAGACTTCACCATTGCAACAGTAACCCAATACAAATCAAATAGATTGAAAGTTAAAACAGTTTGTCATGTCATTGTTTGGTGAAGTTAAGGGGTTTTAAAGTAAAAATAAATGTGACTTACGGCTTGCGGTGGCGATAAGTTCAGGTGCGACGAGTCCATTGAGGTCGGGCTCTTCGCCGTACCAGAATATCCATAGTTCCTTGGCAGCGCGGAGCGAGAGCGGCGGCGGCGCAGGGGCGGCAGTCTCGTAGATGTCGGGCGGCTGCGGTGCCGGCACGCGCCGCCACACGCACAGGATGTCCCCGGCGAGGCAGCGCGCGTAGCTGCTGATCACCGGGTCCGCCAGCGGAGCCCCAGCTCCCGCCCCGCATTCGTCGCCCTCTCCGCCGCTACTCTCGCCCCACACTAACTTACGCCATTTTATGCCATATAGTTCCGTCTGAAACAATCAAATTAAATGGCGTAAGGCATTAATCAAATGTAACGCTCTCACGTAAAAGAGCAACACGAAAAAAGGTGTTACCAATGCCACTCTTACTAGGATTCAGAAATTGTTCTCGGTGCGGTATTGGCAAATGTTCAAGAGCAAGGAAGACTAGCAGCTAATAATCCGGAAGATACGTGATGCTAGCTAAAACTATGACTTCAACTATAATTTCCTATAGGATATATCTCTGCCCGCGTTTTACGTTATGTAGAACCATAACACGTGACTAGCGTATGCCATAAAAAGATGATAATCTGTGAGATCAATAAATAAACATGGTGGGTGACCTCATTTAACTTGTGCCTAATGAGCTGCGGATGTTTCATTTAACTATATAAATAAAATATGAAGTGTCCGACGTGTCACCAAAATTAAAACAGGTAGATTTTGTAAAAAGAAAAATAAACTGTAAACGTTCAAGGCCGGCAGCTCAACAATGTTGGCAAATATTATTTCAAGAATTTCGGTATCCCTTTCGTTCGGGTATAAGTGGTTAATAATGAACAAAGTGCAAATACAGCGAGGTTGAAGTCCACAAGGCATCAGCAGCGAGCGGCAGCCGGCAGGTGGGATGCCGACCTTGAACATGCAAATATTTCGACGGGTCATAAACCTATTGTCCTCAGTCTGTTCTGTATAAACTAGCAGCTTCGCAACTAGAAACTCGATAAGTGCTTTAGGTTTCGTTTAGGTTCTTGTAAGAAACGTATTAAGGCACAAGATATTCAAAGCGACGACAGCAAGATCAGGTAAGTCAGGATAAGTTATAAAATAATACGAAGCAGTTTATTTCGGTATTGGCAAGGAAAGGAAGGCGATTGTCGCGAGGTGGTATCGCATACATCTGCAGCGAGCGGAAGGGGCTCGTCGCACCTGGCAGACGCGCGTGGGGTCGCCCGCGCCGCACCCGCCGAGACCGGAGCCCCGTCTAGTCCGCACCGCGACCGAGGGGAGGATCCGCTCCAAACGGGTTTACTACTCCAAATGACGGGGTTATTGCTCCTATACCCATAACGCCACCGTTAAACTGCTTAGATATAAAATTGTAAATGAACACTTTTCAAGGAATGTAAAGATCGTATGTTTTGTAGAAAGGCAAGGTTTTATTACGGTTTTTATGAGCTACCACTAAATTGTTATTAACAAGTCAGTGTTGAATGGCTCATTTTGTAATTTTGTTGTAAACTTGCAAAGTGCAAAGTAAGCATACTTTGCACCAACATTAATATTATCGTAGAGGTAGAGTATTTAATAAATTAATCGTCGATTACTTTTACTATTTTATTATTACCGATAAAAATAGCCTGATTGTTCGTAATAATGACGATGTTGTTCATAGTTGTTCACATTCCTCGCAGTAAGTTCGCTAGCAATCTACGGCTGTATAACAAAACAACATGTGAAAGAATGCGCTAAGAAGCCCGGTGTGTTAGAACGTTCATCGGGCCTCGGCCGCTTTCTAACGCGCCCGCCCCGATGCGCCTGCGCAACATCGCTTCACTTTCTATTGTACACCAACGGCAAAGTGACGACGGCTATTCATTTGAAACAATTTGATTTTATTATAATTAAGTGTAGCCGTATAACGATGATACGATCAAATGGGGGTTTGTTAATGAAAGCGTAAGTAATAGGGGTGATTGTAATCAATGTTTGACGTTTAAGTAGCAAACACGTGAAGAAGGAAGCGGTCAGTCAGTACCAGCAATCAGCAGGCAGGCTATCAGCACGCAAGTTTAACAAATTTGATTTTTATTTTATGGTTGGCTTTGGAATGGTTATAGTTAATGCGGATACAAACAACATAAAAAATGTTCTTCACCGGGAAATGAAATATATGGCATTGAGATACATACAACGGAAAAGGAGAATATGTATTTATAAAACATCGCGATTGCACCACCACCTAGGCTGAACTAGATATTACGCAAACATAATTCATCGTCAAGAGCTCACGAACTTTGTCTGCTTAAATCTGCGGTTGAATTTAAAATGTAAAACGTGGACGGACGGACGAGCAGACACCGAGGCGAGCGATAACAGCCGGATAGAGACGGGGAAAAGCCGGATCTTTTCCGGAAAATGCCGTTGTAACCCGCCTTTAAGCCACCTCAGTGCGATTCAAGCGACCGTCGACCGCTACAAAACTTCCCAGTCAAATACAAATGGGTGTATTACAATGTTTCAGATATAATGGTTTCACGGGTTGTATTGTTGGGATAAACCTGTATCATGACGAAGATTTCAATTGAAACATAATTAAGCGATGATAATCTTCGTTAGTGACGAAGTCTTGATTAGCTTCAGCGAAAGCATTCCAAACATTTTCAAACAATTCTATTTATTGATTGTATGTTATTTTGCAGTCTGACAGTAATCTAGGCTAACAAGGTAAGTAACACAGACCATTCTAAATTCCGGTCAAAGCTCGAACGTGAATCAGCTTTCATTTAAAATGTACGAATAGTTTAGGCATGGATATTATGAAAGTAAAATTTTCACACCCAATAGAGTCCCATATCACTGGATAGTTTTACTCTACCATTCCTAAACATAGCCAATAATGGACCTTTGTGAGATGGAGATTACATAATGATCTGATAATTAATGCCTTTTACGAAGAGGAATCAAAAAGGGTTTGAGACATGTATACTGTATAGCTATTGCGAGAAAGTAATAGTTTATTTTACTTCAGGATAACATAGAAAATCAACGTAAAATTGTCGGTTAGCTTGCGTCAGGATTAATGAGGATGTAAAATGGGTGACTATAATTAATTATTCTTAAAAATATGGCATAAGAAAAAATATTACGAGCAATGAGGATGTAATAATAGGAAAACATTAAAGCGTTAATCCCGTAAACCGTTCATAACCTACAACGGAAAGAATTGCATGTCCAAAAAAGTCGAGCACCGCTAGTCGAGTGAGCGGGACGGGTGCACTCGGTGCGAATGAAACGGATGGTGTCGCGAAAGTGAGAGGAGGCGAGGTGCGGAGCGGCAACAGCGCAAGTTACGTTACTGAACTGTTGCAGGGGTAAACAATCGAATCGAGAATAGGTGATAGATATGTGACGATTGCAATGCGCGTGCGACCGCGATGCAGTTTAGTATCTAACTAATTACTTCTAATCAGATTAAAATATACCTATAGAAATATAGTTTTCTTAATTTCGAACTAAATCGATTTGCAAACACGAAATCAAGTAACTAACTCGAGCCAGAATACAATATTAATAATAGAATAGCAGTTCTCGACGGAATTTCTAAGAAATTATGTTTCCAATTTGGGAAACAAGTTGGCAAGGAAATTTTATGGAAGCCTTATATGGAGAGTCCTTGAAATAAAACAACTCTGCCTACCAACGCATACTTGACAGTACGATATCACAGACAATATTGTAAGGAAGCAAACTGATAGCGTTTGCAATAAACAAGAATGTTGAAGACGGAAAGATCACGTACGACGGCAAATGGAGTATGGAACTTCCGTGAACGTCACCTTACCCAACGTATTCGAGAGCGTAGCTGTTTTCAAAGCCCTCATATGCTTTGTCTGAAATATGTTAGATTTTAATCTAATTACATACTCTTGGATGCTCTTGACTAGATACAAAAGTTGCCGTCAAGGCTGTCGATATACTAAGGTTATCATCACTCGCACAATGCGCTCTCGGGTCAACACGACCGGCACCAAACATTCAACATTATTTGTTAAATAAACAGGTAGGTAACTTATTTTTTTCTCAGCTGGAAATATACTACTACCAATCCAAGGTAAACTGGTACATAACATTGTGAGTTTAGATTCATAGTGAAGAATATGGCTCGGTTAGAGCAATAAAAATAATGTTATACGTAAATACTTATCGGTTTACTAAGTGATAACGATTTAGCAATAAATTCTTATCTATTACCATTGTTACAACTCTTGCTATTGATTTTTCTTTGGTTGAAATATTCGTTAATTAATCGATTAGCGACATATAATTCTATAGTAATGAAGTTTCATATACTCTCATAACAATTTAATGATGACCTAATGACTGTGGAATCTATGCAAGTCCCATGAACATAACAAGTTGTACTGGAAGTGGTACATGTATAGATCTACATAATACAAAGTTACGCACAGACTATCACATAACTTGAAGCTAGTGGGCGGCAACTTGAAATCGATTCTATCTCTCTCTAATAAACAGCTAACGACTGTTGCGCGAAGGAAATAGATTATCGACACGCAACATTTTTTACCAATGTCAACGATAAAAACCTTTGACCCAAGAAATCCAGATTATGGTTCAAATAACTATCCCAACTACCGTATTGGTTGACAAAGAGGAAGATGATATAAAATGTGACCATGTTTATATTACGTTCTTACATCGTCGAGACATAAACGTCAAGGGCGAGGACGAACAAATCAAGTATCAACTAAGCGTTCAATATTTTATTACTTTTTAGTTTGATTCTACAATCGGATTATTATATAAGTAGATTTTTTTGCAATAACATCAGATATTCGGTAAAAAAAATGATTTAGCATAGTGGGAACTTTTGCAACATCGTCAAAACCAGATTTAGACATCAATGACCCCATCAAATTAGGTAATTGATTAAAGTATCTTGAATCACTATGCCTGATCTCCAGATTAGTATATAAACAGATTGCTCTTCTAAGCAGAGACTTTGTTGAAAACCAAATGAATTAAATATAAGTAGGTAACTATATGATGTATCCAAGAAGATAATGAATAAAATCAATGTATGACTAATTCTTATTCAAGTATATGGAGTATCAAAACGATTTGTTATGCTAGTAACGCTTAAGAAGGCACGCGCCATGGATTGTTTTGGAGGCCACAGGAGTGTTGGTAACATAAACTCAATGCGACGAGTCCACTGAAACAGAAGGCAACATACAAAGCAACGCTTATACGACAACTACAACGTAAATTACATCCATCGTTCGATCATTATTTTATATTGATTAGTTCGGTAACATGGCCGATCAAGTACAGTACAGCCGAACATTGTTGGAAACAACGGCTTGTTGTCCATTGTTATTCGATACTTTTCGGCACCGTTAAAGTTATAAAACAATAAAATATTCGTACGTCCTGGACGATGGGACGTTGACTCGTGACGTGATTGTAATAATGGTCACATTGGAGTTGAATTGTTATCGCAACAACCAGCGTAGACGCAACACGAAGAACTTTTGAAACACGGAATCAAAGTACCGTTACCGACTATTTTATGACCGACATGGATGTAAACAATGAAATAAGTGTTCACTGTTGAATGTGGTATCGTTTCGGTACACCTTCCACTTTTTGAGGTTTCTAAGTATCCTCGGTGGATTTGTGGAGGTTAGCGAGGGCGGAGGGTGGCCTGACTTGGACAGGTAGTCAGAGCTAGCTGCGGTTGTACAGACCGTTAACGGTAAAGGCGCGCGCCGCCCGCGCCGTCGCCGCTGGCGGTCAACGAACTCCAGCCGACCTTAGTTAGTCTAGAAATTTGAAGGTATGCCCTAGTTCTTTTAGCACCGAAATTTAATTACGCGTGTTTATAAGAGAATTAATTTATTATAAGAAAATATCGAGAACACGAAACCAAGAAACTGGGCCAAATATACCAATGTAATCGAATTGTAAGAGCCCCAACTTATTGGTCAACGAATTCAGTAAAATTCTGTGGCTAGAGATGATTTACGAAATTAATAGAATGATGACCATCATAAGACTATACTGAACACGGAATCACTTTAAGCAAGATTCAGTGATACTCCTGAAAAATGTTTTAGGCTATGTTCCTGCGAAGTTACTAGAACATTGTTGTATAATGTTGTATAGAGCAGTGTTGAGCGCACGCGCACCTTCTCACCGCTCTGCCTCCGGTGACACGTAGACATTGCTACGTGCACCATTTGCCAACTGGAACGCGACTAATACTTGTGCGAAAGCTACCACTCTTGTAACAACTCTATTAACTATTGATGACCTCAAGCCAATATAAGTTTAAAACAAACTGGAATTGTCAAAAAGCCCAATACCTACGGTAGTCTTCCGATAAATGGAACATCGCAATCGATACTGAACAGCTACCTTTTTCCGTCACAGCATACCTACGTCAACAAAGTTTAAAATTCAAGCTAACATTAACTAGTTTTAGTCGAATACAATAGGAATAATAATCGTGTGCCTCATTGTTTCAGATCAGAGTGGATCACTCAGATTAATGTTGCATTTAAACAATCGAGTGGTATTAGCGAGATTTGGTAAGCGAGTTCGCACCTTCGCCGCAGTCAGTGGCCAGTGGGGGGAGGATCCGGGGAGGGGGACGGAACGGAGTGAAAGCGTTTTAAATGTAATCGCATGCCCTCAGACATTGCATTCGGCCGAGTTTCCGTCGCTGCTATATCTAGAGTAGGTACATGTTGAATTCGCTTGTTTACCAACTGCCTAATGCAAAACATGCCATTGCGCAATTACAATCGACAACAATATCGTCGACATATTAATTAGTCCTAGTCGACAATACGTGTACAAACGCTTGAAGGTATAGATACCTACTGAGTTGACTTGTTAGATTACGTAATCGATTCTTCAAATATGGTCAAACGAAATAAAACATGTTGTCCAACGCCAAAATTTCCATTGTCTATCAAATTTCAAGTAAGCACTGCTCTGCTCTGCTGTTGCTAACAAGCAAGAAGCACTGTCTAGTAGGTTCAAAGTATCATCACAAAATGAACTGTGTACTCGAAATCAAGGCCAAAGCCTAGAGCTCCTACATAGCCCTTTACAATGTGTGGGTGGTAAGACTCGGTAACACTGATTCACAGAGATTCGGAAGCCTCAAATCTTGCTTCTTCTTCCACTATGATAGATTGCGTGACGACACATCTCTCGGAGACTGGATAATTAAAAGATTCAAAAGCGAAAGTTTTAATAGCTGCAACATCGGCCACTCGAAAGTTTCAAGTTTATTTACGACTCGGTAAGTTTGCGCTACAGAGTCCTAATTAAATAGGCTATTTGTTTCAAGATTTTTCGTGAAAATTGTCCTACACACGAGATGACTGCTCAATTACGAGGTAAGCGTGGTGGAAATAACCTTTAGCTGATAAAAGCGAAAGTGGAGCACAAGGCTAGCGAAGACTTCTTGCTCGCGCAGATCGATAAAGGGTAAACATGAATAAAATATTTTTATTCAAAATGGCGAAAAATTCAAACTTAATTTCGAATGATATATGTGAGAGTGGGAGGGGGAGACGTGTGTGCTGTGTTTGTAGTTTATGCAGTGTCGCGATCGAAAGTGGGACAGGCATCGGGCAGCGAGAACTCTTCTGTTATCTTGACCCACATATCATGACCGCGGTCGCGGCCGCCCTGCGCGCTCGTATCGCCCGCGCTGCGCCGCAAACACCACCACACCGGAACACCTTCATTCGAATATTGGAGATAACAAGTCATATTCTAATTAAAGCAACTAGGTATATTTAAATACTTAATCAATTTCCTTCGTTCTTGTCCTTATTTCCTTTGAAAATAATTCAAATTGTATGAAAGCTAAATTAAGCAATAAAACTTTACTTTTTAGTTCTCGTTGCTGAAATGATTGCCAGACATAATCAGAAAGTACTCATTTTCCTCGAGACTCATCAAAACATAACCTTGACCCAGATAATGTCGTTCATAATGCAGTAAGAGGAAAAGGAATTGCATGGCCACACGTATCGTGCCAGGGACAAGACATTTTATGTCACATATTAATTTTTGAATCTACCTCTAAATAGGTATACATCCTTACATTTTGTATATAAAATACAATATTCAAAGAATTTTTATTCGTCAGCCTGCAGCTTCTAATCTGCAGTCGAGAAACGTGTTTTGATTCTCGATTCTATGAAAGGTAAATTGCAGGCAGCGAGTCGTTATAAAAGCCAATCGGTATTCATGATAGTTTTACTACACCACGTTTACAACTAGTCTTCATCAAGATTACTAATTGTGTACATGATTTCATACAATGACTTTGTATAAGACAAGCCAGACCGATAAAATAATATAAAACGACGTATATTGTTGTATGTTAGAGCTCTCGGCATTCTTTTCAGAATGATAGCCTTTTCAAAATATACTGGTTACAACTCCCTCCACAATCCACAAACACGTCATTATTTGTAAATTATAATTAATTTGCGCGTGCACTTGAAAACTTTAAAACCAGTTTACTATATTCATATTTAGCTGACTGCATTTACATCTTACTTTAAGTAACTAATTCATTTATTGGTTAACGCGAAGTAAATATTATTCTGATGTTTTTGTACCTACTATGCAGCAAAGCGATTGATATTTGTTTTCGTTTTACCTAGGTATCTTAGTTCCCTCTGAAGGCCAAGACTTATTGTTTTGTGTCCTTGTTTTCTCATAATATTTAGTGTAAAGTTGTTGCGTTGATGCCGGCTTCTTCCAATGAGCTTATCAGGAGTAATTCAGTGGTGACGTAACCGGTTGTGAAGCCATTTATTGGTCGTCGTATAAACAACTTCACATCGTCGCGTCGTCGCGCGTCGTTCCGCTCTGCGTGCGACAAATCTTATCTTTTAAGCTGTTTTTCTCAGTATTCAGTTTGTTCTATCAGTATTTGGAAAGAAACATTCTTATAAATGTTAGCTTTTAACTTGGGAATTTGGAATACATTTGAGTAAACTTTAGATCAAACTTCTTGACCATACTGATCTAATTTCCGATTTGTGGCAAAGAAACGGCATTTCTCTGGATTCAATCATGTAAACAATAAACAAATATTTGACATGAAATTATCGGAGACGAGCAGGTAATTGAAGTCGATTGAAAGCTTATAGTAG
This sequence comes from Idaea straminata, assembly GCA_951213275.1. Classification (NCBI taxonomy): domain Eukaryota; kingdom Metazoa; phylum Arthropoda; class Insecta; order Lepidoptera; family Geometridae; genus Idaea; species Idaea straminata. The sequence goes on from OX577849.1 coordinate 14,274,400, forward strand.
TGATAAGGTCAGACCCTATCGCTACTACAATACTAAAACCCGCACTGATTTATTTGCTAGACATAATGTTGAAGAATCGACTATCAGCTGCAATACAAAAGATACGGCACCTATTTGATCAAACATCAAAACTTTAATTACCTACTTTATTCGAGTAAGAGATAGTGATAAGACAAGATAGCCACAGCTCCTGGCTGGACCTTGATAGTGCTCTGCGATAACTCAGCTGTTATCAGCGCGCGATAAACATCCCGCGCCACAACAAACCAAACAAATGGAATTTTTATGTCACGAACGTGTTATTTGAACAAACTTGTTTTAAAAGTTTCCTCTAGATGGCGGGAAACTTGTGATACTAATGGAAACTGGTGTTTATAAACAACTTCCTAATCAACTGAACGACATTGAATGAAGTGAGGCCTCTTATACATAGTACATTTTCATACAGATTGCGTAATTTTAGCGATATCGGCACCGTTTACTAATTTAATCCAGTATTGGCAAAATGGGATATACTCTTGAGTAACAATATTCCCTTGTGACGACGACGAACATTCTTCAACTGGTGAAAGAGATCGTATCAATAATCGAACGATACGTTGACATATTCTTTCAGCTAAATAGCATGGTATTATTAGAATGTTGCGATCCGCAAAACAAATGAGCTATTGGCAAGAGGTCATCACAGTCACCTTGCTTATCATATTATCCAAGTGGCAACGACGATGGGACGACTCTAAGGTCATTGACATAAAGTTCATTTTACGTGAGCCCGGTTTCCGCCGAGTAAGGCACTGATTTCGGAAAGCCAGGTAGAAGTTTTTTGACGACCTCCGACGGGAGCAAGTTTTAAATGTACTGATTATTGTACGATTATGAGAGTTTGACAATAACTATGCGGTCATTCGTGTAACTGATAGTAATAACTAGTGAAGTGGCGCGTCGATGATATTCTAATGAATTTTCCCTTCATCTTTGAAACCAATGCATTGGTTCAATGTTGTAATTAATGCATGAACAATGTATGTAAATGACCGATTCGCTGCATTGTCATTCGTGCAGTTATCGTGATTATTCACAGACGATCGTCGAAATAGAGGGGAACGTTTCGTAACTTCCAGAGCTGTTGATTCTTGCATCATTGATCGACAAAACGATACGGCATCGATTACTTATTTCATTTTCTATTTTACTCGTTCGTTGTTTGGGGGACAAACTAGCAGCGTTTATAGTTCGTTTTTGTATGACCTACTACTACTACTAGTCCAAGGATTCATAAACGGAATGGTCATATTTACTATTCAGGATGATATTGAAGTCGTGTTCTGTGTGCATAGGGGGTGATAAGCGGGCGGTGCCGGTGGGGTAGCAGGCTCGTGCGAGGGACACGTCACATGCCATGAATAAGTTAGCGTTGAATTTCGACACTGAATGGACATACCTACTGGCCGTGCCGTATCGTTTGGTATGCCTGTCACATTATAATTAAGATAACTTTTATAGAAATGATGATTTAAAATTTAATTGGATCCACGAGAACAAAGACTTGGTGAGTATCTACGCCCAACCTAGGTTACCGTAGTACTCGCAATGATACTTAGGCGGCCGGAGGCCCGCTTATGGGAAAGTTACAATCATTATGACCATTCATAAACGGTTGAATGAGCGCAAGACGCCCGCGCAGTCGGCTCAGAGTCAGAGTGCGCGTGCGCACCGAACCTGCGACATCTGTGTCGTCAGGCAGATGCCCCGCATACTTTGAGACCAGAGCTAAATAAAATCGTACTTGAAATCTTAATAGAATCGATCGTCGAATAGGTATAAATTCAACAGTATCGGCGATATTTCGACAACTTTCAACAAAGTGTATTGAACTCGAAACCAACCTAACCTAGTCGATGTGTCACCGCAAAACGACGACAATATAGTAAATTTTCCACTCGACGAAAGGCCTGATGGCAGGGACCATGCATAATTAGACAGTAAGCAAGCAGGGCAAGAAATTGGTAATTTGTATCGTAGTGAGATAGGCGGAGCGCACAGGGAGGCGGGTGGGTGCAGGCGCGCGCCGCGCCGTTGTCGCCGCGGAGTCGCGTCAGGTGGAAGCATGGATGGAAGTGGCGTTCTCCGAGTCGCGAGGACGACCGGCCGCCACCCGTCCTACTCCACACCCCACACCCCGCACCCGCTAATCCTACCGAGCTCCGATACGATCTGATAAAATTCGCGCCACCAGCTAGAATATTACGCAAAGCTACTCGACACTACAACGCTGCGATAATGAATGACCACAGCGTTTCTTCATACCGCGGGGCTCATAACCGCATACAAAAACACGTTCCTCTCGACTCGGACACTCGCATTGCCGCCGAACTAACAGAGTCGTTTAAAAATGTAATAATATGAAAGTATTTCCTCGAGTTGGCGAAACTAGTCTGGTGAACACATTACGGTCTGCGTTACGGCCAGGTGAATACGAAATGACCTCTATGGGCCGGCGGCATCTAGTGGCCTCGACCACCGAATGCGTTGACATTTTATGGGTTAGCAACTTCTTGTCGGCTCTGCAATCGCGCGAGAATGATGCCAGGATGACTAACGATTGAGCGTTAGCTTCCATCTAAACATTTACTGCTTCATATGATAACATTAACGCATTATATCGATTCCACAGTAGCATCGCTATAAGGTGAATTTTGTTTAGCACCGAGCGTCCAGACGTATACGACGAAGACGGTCAGATTTGTCATTCAATGAAGTCGTGAACTCAGATTCGAGAAATTCCTTTACTCTACAACTAGGCACCTGAGAACAATAGCGCGCGGACTGACATCACGTAAATCACAATGATTTCGAAAGAAAAGTACATACTTGTACGAGTTCTTTCATCAGTGTAAAAGTGACTTACCAAGGCGAAGAAGTTTGTGTGGCAATCCTCGAGACTTGCACCGTTTGTTTGGTGATTTTGATGCGTCATGGTAGTCCGGGACACTTCATTTTCATTTCACAACACTTATAACGAGTCCAATCCTAAAGAAACCACTCAAAACCTTAAAATCATCACCGACATTTAGAGAAGTTTCCACCTTTCAATGGCGACTGGAAAATGGCGGATAGGAAACAACAACCCAAGCCGATAGTGCTGCCACCACGGCAAAAGAACTAAAACTATTAGTTTCGTTCAAAAATCGTTTTACGTTCGGTACTACGGAAGAATTAGGATAATGGAAATTTTATTTTAAAAAAAGTCGTCTCTTTGGAGTTGGTTTCGAGATTAATATGAATAACAAGAGAACAGAAATTAAATAAACTTTTAGAACTGGCTAGATTTTCTAGGTTCCTCTTTCAGGAATACATACCCAATAAATAATCTTGTGTGTGTACGTGTAACGAACCGCAAAACTGGAAATCTGACATTGATTGAAGAAAATAAAAACATTGAAAAACAACTAAAAATATAATATTTTAAAGCTTTTTAACATTTTTATGTAGAAGAAAAGTATCCAGAAATATATTAAAACACTACCAATATGTTAAGAAGCGTTTTATCATCAGTTCAACGAACTAATTTACAGGTTAGAATCGCAGTAGTAGATGGCTCCTTTGCCACTTTCTGAGAGTTTTTGTTAATTTACGTTGTCTTTTCACAGGTAATTGTCATTAGAAATGCTCATAAAAGGTATCCTAAAGAGGACAAAAAGTTGAAAGCGGCTGCAGAGTCGCTAGCAGCTAGAGGGTGAGTAACCTCCTTATACAATGTCCTTATATCATATTTTAATTTGTTCATTTTATTTCATCTGCCTATTTAATTTAACTATACCATAAATCTCTTCCTTACTTATATTTTATTTTTACAGTTTTCTTCGTCCAACAAAACCATGGGATCCTCCAAAAGACATAGATTCGACAATACTCAAGATTTGTGCCAGCAATGGATTGAAATCTGAATCAGAATTTGAGAGCCTTGATGTCAAGTTTGCTGTTTTGAAGTCATGTTACGAAGAAACTGGATACAGTGTGCCTAATTCTTTGTTGCACACTATTGAAACTGTTGGTAAGTCAAGTACCTAATAACAGAAAAATTGTTTTTATTTAAATAGTTACCATATAAAGGCAGTGGTATCTTCTGCTTGTAATAATACAAATATTGCATTACAACTTAATTAAAGACGTCAACAGAATGATTTTTGACGTGATAATGTGTAATAAATTGATGGAACACCTGCATTCACACTAAAGTGTCATGTTCCCATTCCCAATGTGTGACGTCATGGTAACATGGAGTATTTAATAATAATATCGCTCTTCTGGGCTTCTGTTATGGTGACGAGTGATCAATAGAAGACTTAATTATAAAAAGGAAAAAAATATACAAAAAGGTAAAACAAAAAAATCTCAATTTCGTTTTCTTATGACGTTTTCACGTTAAATAACCGTTAACTAACTTTACTGACAAGGATTTGTTTTTTTATGTTGGGTCTTCTAGGCCATTTCCTAAACTATAAAACATAGGGAAAAATGCTGATACGAGTTTCATGCCCGATTTTGACAAAAAGTATTAGATTTTTGGTAAAGTAATTATCCACAAATATAATCACCCTATATTTTATACTAATTGATAGTGTTACTAATTGATAGTGTTGGGGTTTTTTTAAATTTTTAATTTATTGAAAATATATTGTAGCATTATTCCCTTATAATGTAGCTTCATTATCAGAGAATAAAGTAGTTTCAGAGCCTATACATTAGAAACAAACAAAAAATCTTTCCTCTTTATTATATTAGTATTGATAAGGCAAACACAGGGTTGTGGGTTCGATTCCCGCCTCAGACAAGTATTTGTGCTTAAATATTTGTCTGTGGTCTGGTTGTTTCTATGTATTATAAGTATATATTTACAAAAGAAAAGTATATAAATAGTATATCCGTATGAGTAACTAGACTTCTGTTTGTTCTGTAGAAGTCTAGTTACTCAGCTCGGGGCTAGATGGCAAATGTCTTGCAATATTTATTTATTTATTTGTCTACAGATGACCTGACACACTTCTACCAAACTCCAGTTGACACCAAAACGCCATTTGATTCTCTCATTAAAATGGAACTGCCTAAAAATCTGCATGTTCAAGAGAACTATGTCAGATTCCACCCTGGTAAGATAAATCTTTTAAGTTATTTTCTATACAAGTAATAAAAATGAGACTTTTGAACTATGTATTTTCTTAGTCAGAGGTAAAGAACCCTCATGTAAACAACATTATGTTTCTATATTTGGCAATTATATTTTTTTTATCAGTCTTCAGAATGCTTTTATGAATAAGAAATAACTTTTATTTCAGAAAAAGATACAATGTTCAACGGTAAGTCAGCATTCCCCAAGAGCTCCACTATTGTAACTGGTCTTAAGACACGGAAGAAGTATGAAGGATATGCTGCTAAGAGATCCTGGCCTTGATGTGGTCAGATGATTTAATTATATTGTAGTTATTTTATATTGTCTGTTTATTTAGTAAAGTTTTAAGCTGGTGACATCACTATTTTTTATTTAAAAAATTATTAAAAAAAAAGGGTATCAGACACCAATATAGAAAATATTTAATAAGTATTTTATACTTATGGGCAGCAAGCAAGCTAGTTATTTTAGGCAGGAATCATTACAAGCTTTATATTAGGTTCCCCTGTCCGAATGACATCAAATCAAATCTTGCAAGATATTGTATCCACTTGCTAATCCTAAGTAGATCAGTGTGTTTGTTACACTGATTTCCATGGGGCTAGCTCGATCGAGATAAAGTTATCTAAACGCTCCGTTATGCGAGCGAAGCCAATAAGCGACGTAAAATCTCATATAACTTTGTCAAACTACAACAGGAATAAACCAAAGGAAACAAGGAAACCGAAAAATCGAATATCAACTTGCGAGATGGCATTACGCTTTAAAGGCGCGATGTGGAAAATTATTGGAAAAATGAAATAATTTTTGAACGAAAAATATTGCGTCACACAATCATTATTGTCAACGTCAAAATTGTCAAAACCTAAATATTATTTACGATTCGAGGTTATAAAAGCGATTTCGTTATTCATTTCGATTCGATCTAATTTTTCTAATGAAAGCTAATAAATGCTATAGAACTGAGATGCAATAAATGCCAGATATGAATTTTTTACTCGTTATATTTGTAATATGCGTAGTTATTTACTCCTGCGTGTCGTGGTTGGTAAAAGTTTGTAAAATCAATTGAATTCTTGTTTTTGTTTTGTTCTGCGTTTATTTCTATTTACCGTTTATATCATTAGGTTGCTGCCAACTCTTTTGGCATGGCTGTTTCTGAGGAAGTATCATATAAAATTGAAGATCGGCAGAATTGCTGTGCCAAAATTAATATTGAAAGATGTTAGTTTGTCTAAGGATAGGTATTCTGTTGTAAGTACTACTTTCTCTAGACCCTTACGTGCTGTTTCTACTATCGTTTTTAATGATAAGTTGTATTTTTTAGCATATAAATGAGGTATCATTCCAAAGTAGTTGTTTTAACTCTGAGATAAACAAGCTTGTATCGGTTGTGATCCGTGGAGTGGAAGTGACCAACAATGTCGAAGAGAAGCGCAGTGTTGTTGTCGAAACTATCCTGAAGCCGCTATTGTCGAAACAGAACTCCCTGTCAAAGGATGATGATGGAACTAGGAAGGCCTGGTCTCTTGGCCAGGAGTTGGACGCAGTGGTGCAGGAGAAACTCTTGGATTTTAGGGATAAGAAGTTACCACCGAGTCTTATTATGTTTGCTCAGGTAGATACATACACATACACAACTGTTGGGAAACAAAAAGCAATTTTAATAAGTATACCTATAATTATTATAATGGAAATATATTTTTTTATGCCTTTGTTTATATTCTGATTGTATATATAATTAAGCCTTATCTTACCAAAATCTTTTAGTTTATGGCTGTACACGTATTCAATGCTTCTGTCACAATTCACACAACCTCGCCTTACTATCTCCGTGCCTCAGCCTCCGAAGTCCATGCAGATGGGTCTGCCGGTGGCCCGGCACGAGCCCTGGTATTCTCCACTAAGATTGTGGATGGATCGGCAGCAGTGCTGGCTGCGGGACAGACAGTGGGAGAAGCTGCATGTAGTTTTGTGGTAGAAGGCACAGTTAAGGCCGACGGACCTTTGAATGTAGAGGTAATTTGTATATTAAATATTGCAAAAATAAGCATGTACTAAAGTTTGTTGAAGAAAACAGGTTAAATAAGAATGTGATTCCTATATTTACATGTATTCTAGTGTTTCTGAGTGTGACATACTTTTTCTTCAATATGTATTATGTATGAAAGATATTACTTTTTAACTCAAATTAAGCCAGATTAGAAGTTATTAGTCAATCATATAGACCACAACTATGAAAGTTTATACAAGTAGATGCGTTCTATCCATGTTTAAGTAATACTCCCATGTCTTTTTTTCTCTTGTAGAAAATCCACGCATCCATCAGCGACACAAGAGTATCATTCCAAGATGAGTTGTTCCACATGATGAATAAAGATAAGAAGCATAGGAAGACATACGTCCACACTGATGCAGCCAACCAGAATCAAGTTGCTACCATTATACATAGACTTTCACCTATTATACCAAAGGTAAGATTGGTAAATAGGTGATATTGATGTAACGGCCAGCCAAATTCGCTCATCTACTGAAGTTTTTTTTAGGCTTTGAAACCAAATTTGCGCGGAATACAAAATAATGTTATATTTTGATTTCTAACTTGACCATTTTTGCGAAAACCTGAATATCACCTTTACTTCAACATAATCTTAAGATTATCAATTTTACTAGCAAACAACCACATTATAATATCTGTTTGTTTTGTTTTTCAGATATTTAGTCTAAGAGTAGATGCAACGAAAATAACTTGTGCAGATAAAATAACAAACACAAACTTCGAAATATCTCTGCAGGGACTACAAGTGAGTACTTTCATGTATAACGATAAGTTAAAAGTTCAATTTCAATGTGATTTCATTGTGATTTACAGAAATTTTGACTTTAATATTTATATTAACGCACAGCTCTAGGCCTCAAGCCAATGGACGGATTTGGCTAAAATTTGGCTTAAAGGATAGCTATTATTATGTAAGCATCTGCAAAGAATTTTGGAAATTCAACTTCTATGTGGACGAAGTCGCAGGTCAAAGCTAATCCAATATTATCTTTAACTAGTTGCGCCCCGCGGTTTCACCCGCGTAACTCTCGATCCCGTGGGAATATCGGGATAAAAAGTAGCCTATAGCCTTCCTCGATAAATGGACTATCCAACACAAAAATAATTTTACAATTCGAACCAGTAGTTTCTGAGATTAGCGCGTTCAAACAAACAAACTCATCAGCTTTATAATATTAGTATAGATATTTTATAGAGGAAAGATTTGATTGTTTGTTTGTTTGCATTGAATCGGGTCCGAAACTATTGAACCAATTTAGTTGAAACTTGGTATGAGGATACATTGATTCATACTTTTTATCTCAATATTCCCACGGGATCGGGAGTTACGCGGCTGAAACCGCTGAGCGCTACTAGTCTCTAATAATAATATCTTACCAGGTGAACTCGAGGTTCAGTGCAGCATCAGTGATTGTGCATGAGAGCGGGTACGAAGTGAGCGGTCTGCCGCAGGTGTACGTCGCTTACCAGATGGACCAGTACCAGTTGCGAGCTGATGATGAACAGATACTCTATCTTAATAAACTCAAACTTGACGCGAAGGTAAGATAAGGAATTTTGTAATAATTTGGTAAACAGCCAAAGGAAGACAAGGCCGCCCTTTGTAAGACTATAAGACTTAACCTCTTGTTTTTAAATATTTAATGTAATTTAAATCTTACAACAAAGAAATCATCTATGTATCTTTATCTACATGCAACTTTTTTGTTGCATTGTTTTCAAACCTATGTTAATGTATAAACGACATTATACAAACAACCAATGCCGTGTAACAGAATCTAGTAAAGTGTCAGGCCTGTCTGTTATTTGATGGTAAAAAAATATTTACGAGAATATTTTTTTTAAATGTCACATAGCAGGAAAACCTGAGTGAGACCTTATGAGAATTTGTTACATGGAATTTGTTGTTTGTATTTAATGTCCTCTGTATATTGGCATAGGTTTAAAAGATAGTCGCATAAAATAATTTCAAACATAATATCGAGGCTATTAATATTCAACTCTCTAAACTCATATGTTACTACCCATTTCTCTTCAAAATACTTTGTTCTGCATCAAGTTTTTTATTGTTATAAAATAAGTAATCTTTTGTTGCAGTTAGAAAAAGGCGTTCTAAACCTATATCTCATTATAAGTACATTAAACATTACATATGTACATAAGAAAATACTACGATGGTATACAATAACTAGAGAAAGAATGAAGAAATTAAAACATTTGGAAATTCAAGAATCGACGGAACAAAGTGAGTTTTAATCTCGATATTTCTAGATGCTATTTATTAATTCATTGGTAGTGATCAAAATACTGACCGAAAAGGACTGAAAAAGAAAAAGAATATATCTTTCTGTCATAGTACATTACGATATAAGTGTGGTAAATTGATCTTTGCATAGAGGCGGTTGCGGTTTATGACGCGCGAGCGGTAGCGGGCGTGTTAAGAAGCCAAGATGCAAAGATCAATTCAACACGTGTATCGTACGACGTTTTTGAATGTTTCATCTACCTAACATATAATTAGCAGTAAGATACCAATTTAACTTATCAGGATAACTTATAACAAAAAAACTTATACACACTAGTGGCGTCGAGATAATGCATAACGCACGCGTGTGTAATACGTTAGATTATGAGCCTAAAAGCGGTTGAATAAGATCCACTTTATGAGCAACTGTGATAAAAAGATATTTTCAGCAGCAATTTTCGATTATTCTCACACTTGGTGTAACAAAAATATAAATATTTACTTTTTCCTTTTTTCTGCAATTTGACTGCTTCTTTGGAAGATTAAACCATGTCGTCTTTATAATGTCATGCTAAATGAGTGCAGGATCTCCACAATAAACAAAAAATACACATCTTTACTAAGGAACAACAATAATCTCATTTTAAAACCAATTTTTTACTTACATTTTGTCCAGTGCCTATATGTTATCGTCTCTATTGTAGATGCAGCCCCACCGGCGTGGTTGTCGCTAGTGTTCTCAGTGTGCGTGGTACAGGGGTGCGCGGAGCTGCGCGGCGCGAGGATAGTGGCCGCGCTGCCGGACCGCAGCGCCGCCGCGGGCTGCGCTGGACTCAAGGTCAAACTTGACCAGATGCTTGATACAAGAGGTACTGTGTCCTGTGGACACATCCATGTAAAGTCCAGATTTATTTTTTTATTTATATAAAGAACATCTACTGTAGATAAAAGAAATAAGTACATAATAATGCCGGACGTGACGGTATAACAGATATTAACAAGTAGAAACAGACTGGTTCAGATTCAGTAGTTTTTCTGTAACTAAATGTACAACAAGCGGTCGTGTACTACAAATGCGCCACAATGATGCCGAGAGGATAACACATATTGTACTTGTGGAATGTTGTACGTAAGTCATATTGTAATGTATGGTCACAGAGGAAGCGTACCAGTCAGCGATGGCGCGCATGGTGGTTGGCGGGAGACAGTGGAGCGCGGAGCTGCTGGTGGATGGGGGGTGGGCTGGTGGCGCGGGGGCTTCGCGCCGGCATCACGCCTGGGGTGGAGCCACGCTCTCCGTCGCGCTCGTCAAGTGGGGCTCGCACGGACCTAGGGATTCCAAGGTTACTATAAATACATCAAGTCCAAATCCAGCTCGAAGGACCTAAACAAAAAAAGAATTGGACATATCGCAGAGAAATAAGTTTATACATCGAAACGAAATATTGGATATACATAGTATTGGATTTGCATAATTTATTTCAAAAGTTAGAACAAATACCTATGCCTTCTTAGATTGTAATTTGATTGTTATTTATAGGTAGAAGCCATGATGGATTGTCTCCGTATCGAATGGAGCGAATCTATAGCGCGGACCGTATTATCAATTTGGGCGTGTGCCCAAGAAATATTCCCCCGGGCTAACGAGAAACCGCTCCCCGCCCAGGGTGACTCGCCCAGCAATACCACCGTGAACGTTGCTCTATCACATATTAACTTGTTCTTTATTAGTAAGTACAAGGCTGTTTTTGTAACATTTTTTAGTTTAATTGTATCCGGCTCGAAGGACCACTGGTAAAATTGTGTTATTTTACAGTCGACGAGACAATGTGCATAATGACGCGTGTAGACGCTGTGACTGTGGAGCGGTCGGTCGGCAAGGCGGGGGCTGTCGTCTCCGGACTTAAGCTGGTCGACATGGTGCCTTATAAAGGTGAGCAATTTAGCTTGCGCGATGCAGGCTCGTACGTACAGTCGACGCTCAAAACTACATAGCCACCGTAACGTTTACTATCCTGTGCTATTGTAGTACTATTTGAACATTATAATAACTTAACCTGTGCATCGAACCCACGTCGGTTGGTAAGAGGGTGGCGGCTTATAACACTCAGCCAACTAACATGTTGAAAATATCACACTGAGTACTTTTAATTCAAATATTTATCTGTGTGTAACGTCTATCAGAAGAAGGTCGTAAGTCCAATACTTGTTTATAGTATTATTATATCAAACTGATAGTTGATTTATGACGTATACTGTACAACTAACGTCTGTCAAAGTCCATTACTAATTTGGAATCATACAAATTGTATTGTGTACATTCAAACGTATTAAAAACTAAGTTAGGATGTGTGTCTACGGAACGCGCCCATCAGAAGAAGGCACAGTTCAAATAATCCTTATTAATAATATAGGAACTAATTTAGAATGGGTGTTTAGATGCATTTAGATGTCTTGACGCATAGTAATTAAATTATTTTTTTGTGTTTTTAAGGAAATGTTCATTGCCAACGTTCGGATGAGATCCCCACATCATTCTTCTACGTACGTCTAGCAAGAATCGAACACATGCTTTCGAAAGACAACAACTCTTCGCTTCTCGACTTCCAGTTCCTTGAAATAGCTGATGCGAAATGGAGTGCTAATCTTCATTTGAAAATATTATCGTTTATACGGTCATTTAGAGAGTTCCTGCAAGATTTTAAAGGTGGAAAGGGAGAGAGCGATGTGGGAGTTGTAGAGGGAAAGAGAGCGCGCGATTGGCGAGTTAGTTTTAAAACTGAAACGAATCTCTTGTTGTTGTTGTCTGAGAACAATGATATGATGTTTGCGACCGGTAAGTGTTTTTTTAGTTTAACTAATAGTTAAATTATCTGTTTATATAGGGTGGTTGAAGAAGTGACGTCCAAAAGTAAAAATTAGGAACCTTACACCTAAGGGTTATTGAAAATACCCCATGTATGTTCCGCCATTTTTTGTAGTTTTCGAGTTATGAATTTTTTTCGTATGGTTCTATTTTAATATTTTTATTTTTGCAGAGAAGGCATTTTACTTAGGTTTTTTTGTTTCTCAATCTTTATGAATTGTACATGAATTTAAAAAAATAATTAGGCACGTTTTTTTTTCATTTAAAGTGGCAAAATTGCATTCAAGTGAATCTAACTTGAATTTTCGATCTAAAAATCCCTTTTCTTGTTTCTGACTAGAATTAAAAACTGCGCTTGACTGTAAGCTCTCACAAAAATAATTAAAAAAAATATCTTAATAGGCGTTAATTCGCGTTAATTCACACATAGGAGTTAATTCACAATCGGCCTTCAAAGGTACAGAGGTGGAAAAAATTATTCGATTTTTAATAATATTTTTTGCCTATTTTATCGATCGTTAGGCTTATTAAGGTAAAAAAATAGCTTGAAAATGTCAAAAAATAATTATTTGCTATGGCATGTAGTCAAAACATAGAAGAAAGTCATATTTTTAAACTTGATTTTTCTGTTTTTTTCTTTATGTTAGAATTGAGTTATCTTTGGTACAATAAAAAAAATATATATCTATCATTTTAGAGGACAATTTAACTTTTAGAAAAAGGATCCGATACGAAGGACCACTTGTGGTGATGTTGATCTCATAACTTTATCTCCTTTCCAGACGATATGACAATATCCTATAGTAATTCGGGCGGGTTATCCTTATCCTGGGGTAAGATAACTCTGGTACTGAACGGTACTGAGATCGCGGCCGTGACGGGGTACCGGCAGCGGCGCGTGCGCACCGATCCCGATGTCAGCCTGGAGAGAAGTGCTGGGGATGGGTTCTTGTTGGATAGCAACAGGATATGGTTAGCTACGTTATATATTTTTAATAACCTATGTTTTAGACGAGGTTTTACCTACATTTATCAAAGTGGGAATATCGGGATAAAAGTAATTAGGCTTTGTTACCCCCAAGGAGTCAAGGCTCATTTTCTGTAGTGGAACACATAAATAAATAAAAATTGCAGGACATTCCACACATCGCCACCTAGCCCCAAGCTAAGTAACTAGACTTGTGTCATGGTAGCTAGACAATGGATATACTACTTAGTATATAAGTTTAGTAATATAAGTATTTCTTTTGTAAATATATACTTTTAATACATAGAAACAACCAGACCACAGACAAATATCTAAGCATAAATACTTGTCTGAAGCTGGAATCGAACCCGCAACCCTATGTCTAACAGTCCGGCATGGTGACCATTGTGCCAACTGGGTCGTCAAACAACGTTAATGTGGTTTAATTTACTTTATGTCCACAGGCTGGTAACAATAGAGTCAGTCCGCATAATATTCCCTTACAAGCACAACTTCGCGGGCGCAGTGCAAGGCGACTTCGTCACTCTATTCAAATGGTTGAAGATTGTTCATGGTATCAAGAAGAAACCCTTCACTTTGGAGAGCCCGTTGCCAAGCGATTTACATATTAAGGTACTATCAGACACGACCCCCAATACTGTCAGACACGACCCACAGTACTGCACATACATAGGTGGTGTGTACAGATGATATGGTTGATAGAAAATATATTATCAATACAATATCAATACATCATCATTGATTTTTACCGGAAATATGAAAAAAAAAATGACATGCTGTGTTTCAATTTCACTATATCAGTATTAATCAGCGCGCGATGACATAATTTTGATGAAAGTTTTACTCCAAAACGCTTGAGTATTTTTACTCGAATATGGCTAAGCCAAAAGGGAGGGATATGTTTTTGCCCCGTATGTACGCATGCATGTTCATCTGTGTCTCCATATCTTCTAAACTACTTATCATAATGTGACAAATGAGGTGTTGTTAGAAGCATCTTGATCGTTCGCTGGTTATTTCAGATTGAAGAATTACTGATAGAAATGAGTGACGATCCGTTTGAAGTAAAGCTACGGGACAACTATGAACTTCTGGAAGATGAATACAAAGAGAGCCAGAAACGCAGGACTATGTTGGATGCCAAAGTAAGAGAATATAAGTTGTATTTAGGGTTCCGGACTCAAAGGATAATTTAAAATTTTCCCAGATGATGGATTTATGTTGCCGCTATAACAACAAATACTAAAACAATATAATGATATGGAGCGCAAGTCCGACTCACTTGGCCGGTTTTTCATCTTTTCTGCTCATGGTGAACGAACTTACCATATTGATAACTGTTCTACAGGTACAACAACTTTGCAAACCACACCTGTTCCTTCCGGCGGGTAAAGTCGAAGAATTGTACGCGGCTCTGCGGCAGAAAGACGCACAGGTACAGCACCGGCAAAAAAGTAAAACAAAAATAAAAGTAGACATAATTACAAAACAAAAAAATGAAAATAGGACAGACAGTATTAGAAAAAATTCAGCCCTTCCTAAAATAGCTACTGATGTTCTTCAAAACCGTTTAGTCCCGGTATTTTCGTTACCGGGTTTTGCCAGAACTTAAAAGAAAAACAGAATTTAAATGAGTAACGGTTCAAATATCCCTAGATCTACGTGCAACGTTCCCGCGCAGCGCCGGCGCCGCGTACCCGCCTGCTTGCGCTCAGCATGCATAACCTCACCGTGATCGCGCTCGCAGACACCAGCATGCACGGCACTGCCAGGGCTACGTCCAAGCTGAGAGCTATCGATGCTGATAGGTACTTTTAGGTTAAATTATTTCTAAAGCATAAATTGATTTTATACTCCTATATACTGAAATTTTGTTTGTTTTTGCCAACAGTCTATGGCCAGAAGAAGGTCTCGAATTCTCAACACTCTGGTGTCGCTGGGTATCAGTCCGATGCGACAACTGGCAAGTGGCCCTACGAGACTTCCCCCAACCTTTACTACGACTACAGTCCCTTAAATTCTGGGGCACTTTACTGGGCGCCGAGGCTTTACCCCCGCCCAGGGCGACACGGACGGTGAAAGTGGATCAAGGCTCACCCTGGGGAACTACGAGCATCGATAGATCAATGATGCCGTTGAAGTTTTACTACGACCTTTGTTGTGAGATGGATGACTTGACGTACGCGTTCGGACCTTGTTGGGAACCGGTTATTGCACAGTGTAATCTTGGTAAGTGGTCTACCTACTTTATGGTACTACTTTATGGTACAAAAGAAGCCTATGTGTTAATCCAGAACTTCATCTACATACTGCGTTGTATCGTATTAAGAATCAATAGATGTCGTTACTTAATTAGTAAAATAACCAATATGAATGAAACAAACGATCCTTTGACGTAACGAACCGTGTGGTGCAGTTGCGAGCGAGCATGTATTTAACAGAAAGTCGCTAGTTCAAGTCTCATCGCGGTGTCCGTTTAAGGTTTAAGTTCTGGAAATATGTCAGTTTTGACCTTATAACCCTATGAATTCAAAACTCCCTACTCTAGCATTCGAGCAAGTATCCCCGGCATCAGCAGACCCTTCCCCTCCCCTTGCGTGGTGGGACCGCGCACGGCTCATGATACACGGGCGGGTCACAGCGCGGGCACGACGTCTCGCCTGCTTGTTGCACGTCTCCCTCGACCCGTACAACACTACGGAGGAGATGGAACTGGCTTGGACGGATGCGGTCCTTGATTGGACTAATGGCAAGGTAAGCTGTAATGCGTAGGTAAGCTGTTTTTTGACGTGTAAACGTTGTCGGTTAGAAGACATACCAAATGCGGATGTAACGTTATAATTGTTGCTAATCTAGACTTTTTTGAGTCTTTGTTTAGTACATGTTGATTTCCAGAAACAGGTTTGATCTAGATCACAGCTGACTTTTGTCTCTTATTTGAAGTTGGGTTGTCGTTTTCGTAGTTGTTGTGATGTGAGTGTCGTTTCCATGGTTTTCGGGCTGTTCTAAAAACCATGGAAACGATACCCATATTTAAATGCAATGCAAGCTATGACTCCGTATGTAGGTGTGCCTAGTGGGCGCCCTGGCTGTACCTGTTCGCACGGCCAGCAAGTACGATGACTGCCGCGTGCTGGTTGCGCCGGCATTACGACTGGCAGCCAAGTTGCGGTGGCAGTGTGTGGCCGACCCCCGCGATCATCACGCGGTAGCACCTTGTGCTCCCACACGACTGCCCGAGTATTCCAGTAATCAGGTAAGATACGTTACACTGCTACAAGTTTAAATCTGTGGATTCAATTATATAACAAATATTTGTATAATCTACAGTTTTTGTTTCTGGTATGTTTAATAAAAGTATAAAATATTCGATCAGTAGTCTAGAATACATATACATCATCATTTATTCAAATTCATTTTATTCTTATTTTCCTTGTCAAGAGGACATTAGGGAACGCTTATTCATTGAATTATTTTATATTATAAGCTTAGCTTGGAACTAGATGACGTGGTAATATCTATTATTCAATTAGCTTTTATCTATTGATTTCTAATTATAGGAGCACGATTCGTACCGCGCGTTCAGATCGCAAGGACTCGACGTCCATCTTACTTTGGAGACCAAAGCGAATGAGACGGAGGGACTTGGACCTGTCATATTACTTTATGGAAGCACGCTCAGGTATATCCAAGTCTAATGTTATTTCACCTATATTATCTGAAAAGAATATATTATGCAACTTAGTATTATACCCTAGGTTTTTGGTCTTGGTGGTTAGTTTGTCATTTTATCTCGATTTTGCTACGGGATCGGAATTTACGCAGGTTAAAATTGCCGGGCAAATAAATCGTATGTTTTATTTAAATTATGTGATTATGCTCAGCTATAATTCAGTAAAATATTTTGTCACTATAAAAGTTATTTAAAACGAGGTATTTACCAGGTTTGTTTTGTGTGTCCCGATATTTCGGCATTGTTACAAGCGCCGCGTTCAATGAGATGTTTTAATGTCAAAGAGACACGTCAAACTTATAACACCCCCTCGTTTTTGCGTCGTGGTTTAAAAGTAGAACGTTACTTTAAAAAACGGTATTATAATTGTGTTCCAGATGGTTTGAAAGTTTAAAGTTCATTCTTTCTGGTATAACGCGGCCGACGCGACGCGGGCGTATATTCAACAACGTGCGCCCGCGCAAGCCGCAACTCTCGCGGCACTATAGGAACGTCAGTGTCTCTGTCACGTTGCATAATTTACAGGTAAGAGAGAGGAAATATTTAATTATTCGACACATAATAATATATTGCCTTCCTGGTCTAAAGCAGTTGCACTTTGGTTGAGTGCGAACTCTGAATACAATTTTTCTCCGTTATAACCATTGGTGACATCTCATTTGTAGCATCATAATCAATCTGTATATGTTCAAGATAATTCTCAGAGATTGTGGCTGTTTCAATTTTTAACGCACACACGCACAACAGTGTAAAATTAGTACAACTGGTTCGAAATATCGTCAGAACTACACGGACGCATACCTGCGACTACTTCACATCTATTTAGTCTGTGCGCTCTCGTAGCACTAAGAAGGTTGGAATGGTTCGTGCGTGAGCGAAATTCGGAATCCGTAGTTCATAATTAAGTCAAGGTGCTTATACAAAAACTGTTCGTGACATTGATAAGTAATCGATTGATTTTGTATAGGTGTACTACTGGTCGTCATCATCCCTCCAACGCGGGGTAGAGGTGTGGGGAGGGCGCGTGACGTGTGGCGCTCGACACCGCCTCGCCTTGACACCTGTACCGGGCGAGTTGCGGCGTCGTCCGCGGGCCGTGTGGGCCGCCTTGTACACCAACTGTGACATTAACGCGGCACATATCTGGCTGAACACGAGGCCGTCGCATTTACCACCCGCTCAACAGGTAAGTTATAAAAATGATAAATTCTATGGTTTTGGTCCTTCGAGCCGGATTGAAAACCTAAAAATGGCAACACTTTACGCTTTTAAAGAAGTTATTTTTTTTGGACTTTCGAATCGGTAGAATATTTTGTTACTTATTACTTTTTTCAAATCCTTGTTATTTTCCAGTTTGAAGGTTCAAACGGCGGTCCAGGCGCGGCAGTTGAGAAGTCTTACTGTTTGTCTGTCCGTCGCGTGTCCTACGGGCGTGAGGCAGCAGGTGTGGGCGTGGGCACGGGAGGGGCGGCCACGCCTACCCATCGGCTAGCTGTCCACGATCTGAGAGGAGCCTGGACTAAACTGAACAGGGATCTCGCGTTCGCACTTATCGATACTTATATTAAGACTCAGGTAATTTTTATTATATTATAAATATGAAAGTTTGTATGTATTTATTACTCCTTCACACAGTAGCTATTGAACTGATTGCGACACTTCACACAGCACCATCTAGCGTCAAGCTAAGTCATATACTTTTCTTTGGTAAATTTAATACCTAATATACATATAGAAACACCCACCAAAAATATTTTTAAATAAATATTTATTTAAAGCGGGAATCCAACCAGGCAGGCGGGTGTTAGCTCGTCACCTAACGGTGGTCGTAAAATATTGTACTTATTATTTGCATTTTATAAATTTAAAAACCACCTTGTATATAATGCGTCTTTTTTCATTGAATTACAGCAATTAAAAAAGAATCTATCAACGAAAGCGTTAAAAGAGGAAGAAGAACCGAACACCTCACCGAAAAATCAGCGAGATACTGACGTTATATCGCCACCCCCCACACAGGTTTGTTACTGATCTCTATCTACACATTACTGACCTCTTTTTCTTAGATATGCGACCTCTTTTTACAGACTCGTATAAAACATTCACTAAGGGCTAATCTAGACTTTTCTATACAATGTTCGACACAATTGGTATTTTATTTCTTCCTTCCTTGACCTTGAGCCTCATAAACAGCGCTATCTGACGGTTTAAGGTAGAATCCTTTGAGCCCTGGTATGTTCCGTTCCCAGGGTGGATCATCGACCGGTGGAGGCGGCGGTATGCTGGCCGCGCTAGTAGCCGAGGCGGGCGGCGACGCGCCGGTCGTGTTCAGCGACGAGCTGGCCGGCGACCCCGAGCCTCATCCCCACCCTCCGCCACCGGCTAGACATCTGCTCGACGACGACAACTCGCACACGGCTTGTCTCAGTCAGTACAGAATACACAACACTTACTCACCCGTGCTCACCAACACTCAACTTTAATCACTAACCCGCTTTCAGTCACTCTTGATCACCCACTCGTTTTCTTACTTTTACTTACTCACCCATGCCACATTTAATGACTCACTCGTCCATATTCATCTTTAGTTATGTATTTATACAATCATACTCACTCTTATTCATTGACCAGTTTACTCACCCACATTTATTCTTTAACATATCTCATACTAAACTCATTTTTCTCTGCTATGTTTTAAATTTAATATGTAAAGGGTGTTTTAAGGCTGGTCTGTAAATTAATCTAATCAAAAGCTCTTCATTTATACTAAAAATAAACACATCCACTTACATGTCTCTTTTTCGTATACAGTTGAGTTAGTTAATTCGCAAGTAGTCCTGAAGGGGTGTGAGACCCGCGGCTACGTGGTGCTGTGCGCGGCGCGCGCGGAGGTTCGCCAGCGTGTGCGTCGCTCGCCGGCAGCGTCCGCGTGGTCGGGCGCGCTGCACGACATGCAGTACTACGCTACTGTGTCCGCAGCTGCTGCGCCGGACCACCATCATCTGCCGGGGAACATACAGGTCAATATTACACAACGTATCTATTCTTCTTCAGCAGCATGTATTAGTCCACTGCTGGGCATATGCCTCTCCAACGTCTCTCCACAACGTCCCGGTATCACCGGTCTAACTGAACTGCAAGTTACATGCGTGGCTCGCCCAATGTCACTAATTTAGCAGTTTTTTTTGTCCAATATCGACCATCCCTGCTTTGGAGCGCAGAGTGGTATTTCGTATACGGTCTATACTGCGCTCCATAGCCTTTTAGCAAACCAAGCCTGTTATATTCATGCTATGCAGTTAATATAAAATCTTATTTGTGCACAGTGGGTCGGTGTAGAAGAGATAGCTGGTTCGGGCGCGCTGCGTGAGCTGGTAGGTGCTGGTCGTGCGGCGGGTGGAGTGCTCGGCAGCACGGTGGGGGGCGCGGGCGCGGCTGGCGGCGTGCAGCTCCAGCGCATCGTGTCGCGCTGCGCGTGCGAGTTCCACTATGTCTCGCAAGACGCCCCGCCTGAAGCCCCCGCCACTCCCTCGTTCGATGCCCCCGCCCCGATGCCCTACGACTGTTTCACGCTCATGCATCACGACCTCGATGTCTGCACTAACTCATTGCAAGTAAGTACATAAATACTCTGTTACATCAACAATTCAAATGGTCCTTCGAGAGGAAATTTACCCTACGTCATTTTCTTTTGGTAAATAGGTACATCCTTGAAATCTGAGAAAAAAGTATTCGTTTTCTGTCTGTGAAAGTTAAAGTGTTTTATATGTTTGTTATAAACCTCTTCATGCAAAACTTACAGAACCGATTGCGAAGAAATTAAATAACGCATAAGCTAATTTATCCCGGTATCGAAACCAAAATACAATGGTCCTTCGAACCGGATTTCACTTATACTACCTCCCGTACAGTACGCGATGTTACTGGACGTGATCAACAACGTGGTGCTCCACGTAGAGCCGGAGCGGCGCCGCACGCTGGAGCGGCGCGCGCGCGTGCGCTTCCAGATGCAGCTGCGACAGGAGCAGGACCACAAGCAACTTATACACAAGCTGCAGACGCAGGTGAATTACCCTTCTCTAATTCATGATTACGCCCAATATAGTATAGGAAGGATCCCTGAAGCAGTCCCGCGTGCTACACTCTAACATAAAGGGATCTTAGACTAACATAAGAACATAAACTTTAAATAAATAATAATGGCTTCCATCCAATCTAAATTATTTATACCTACAACGTGAGAAACTTTAATGCTATTCAGGACGCTTTAAGACACGCATTAGATTCAACCCGCGGCTTAATTGATTCTAGACATATTGACCAGTTATTTTCTCTGGACTTGGTCAATTAGAAAGGGTTACTATAGGGCAAGCCAAAATAAATAAAATAAAATAATAAAAAGTAATTGTGTTTGAGCATTAATATATTGTTTATTTAATAAGATAATGTTTGTGAAATATTAATGATAATATATTTATCATTTAGGTTCGAGAAACCCTAGCTCGGCTGCGTCGTTTAGAAAAGGAGTACTATTTGAAGAATCGTTCAATCACTGACAACGATCCTGTCGCTTTAGCTGAATTGAAAGCTTTGGATGATCAGGTAATAATGGTTTCAATTGATTTTATTTTAAATTCCATTACAATCTTGATTGATTACAAGCTCTATGAAGTGAACAATTTAACTTTCGTAATATGCAAAGGTAAAATAAATAAATGAATAAAAAATGACGAATGGTCCTTCGAGGCGAATCTATAGTGAAAAATAGTTACCTCCATCGATGTCCTTTATAAGACAAGTGGAGAGACGTGTATATTAAGTACGTATGTACAGGTGAACGAGTGTAAGGAGTGCGTGTGGTCCCTGGGCGAGGAGCTGGAGGCGATGGTGTGGGCGTGGGTCTCCGTGCGCCGGTCTCCGCCCGCGCCGCGCCAGCCGCACGCGCCGCCACACAGACACAACGAGATCTGCTTCAAGTCCGCCCGGTGGAGGCTCACCGACGCCGACGGACAGCTCGGCATCGCTGATCTACTCCTCACTAACTTCCTGTCGGTACACACACACACATACTCATCATCATTTCACAGCACTTCACTCACCTACATTATTCACACTAACAGTCTACTAAGTCTCAGTTACAATTACCCTCCCAATTTTCAGGAACAATTTATTTAAATTATTTTATCAAAACTCTCTTTCACTGTGACCCATCTACATATTTCAATTGTTAAAAACCTTTGGAAAGCGAACAAGAAAACATAATTCCCAGTCCATTTCATATCTCAAAGACTAACATATTTATTGGTTCCGTTAAATTGATCAGATATACGAAGACATCACGTTCAGATGACTCGGTGGAACATCAGCTCGAGGTGGGGTACGTGCGCGTCACCAACCTACTACCTAATGAACCATTCCCTGAGGTAAGTGCCTTCCAAAAGAATTATACTAAATAAAAGTAGCAGCGCGGTTTTAGATTGTTTAAAATTATCTTAGGATTATCCCACTCTATTACAACTGTTTTCGGAAAAAGAATAGCGCCCAACCTCAGTTCACCGCGGTAAAGCTAATACTGAGTTGGAGCCTTATTGCTGCGCCATCTCTTGATGGCTAGGCGAAGCGTATACTACTTAATAAAACGCATTCTTAATAAATATTCTCCGCATCTTTCACTGACTGGCTGATGACAACGCACAGGCTAAATCACTGGCTCTAGAATCTATTTGCACAGGGGTTCCCAAGTGTGCACTAAGAAGCGATTTTTGGAAATTCCCACGGGATTGGGATTTACGCGGGTTAGCTAGCATAGCTAGTTAGCTATATAAATGTATGTCTGTACTGTTCAGGTATTAGCACCAGCGGACGTGTGCCCGCGGGGTGCGGTGTGTCGCCGCGCGGCGTTGCGTGTGTTCTGCCGCGACCGCCCTCCCGTCGGCGGGATCGCTGTCAAGGAACACTTCGAAGTCAACATCGTGCCTATTAGAATAGGTACGTACCTTCTACTACCAGGAGCGGTTGACCCGTCACATAGAACAGGTTACACCAGTTGGGAGTTCTACCATTGTTCATTGTACACGTGTCGCTATTGAGTTATAAGCT
Organism: Idaea straminata; assembly: GCA_951213275.1. Taxonomy (NCBI): domain Eukaryota; kingdom Metazoa; phylum Arthropoda; class Insecta; order Lepidoptera; family Geometridae; genus Idaea; species Idaea straminata. The sequence goes on from OX577849.1 coordinate 14,297,560, forward strand.
GTAAAAAAAGGAAAAAAAATTATAAAAAATAGATGTTCGAGTCTCAGACCTTACGAATATACAAAAGAAATCATACAAATCGGTTCAACCGTTTAGGTGGAGATTGGTAACTAACACTGCGACACGAGAATTATATATATTTTAATATTTACTTTTAATATTTAAAAAATAATATTTACCCGACGTTTCAATCAAGTTGCACCGGCCATGGTCACCGGAAAATGAGTTTAAGAAGTATATTATACCGTTGTTGGTTTATTTCTGAAGATATTGTAATTAGTGGCGCCCTGTTTATTTCCGGTCATATCCCGATAGTTTTTGATTCAATCAGTAGTATTAAATTGTCCGAAGTGATTTCATTAACTCAGAAACTATCACTAATACATGAAATGTTATGTACTATATTATTGATAGGTATTCGAAATATAACTGTGTGTTTCACGTTTATTCATGTTGTAAAGTTTTAGAGGAGTCAACCCCCTCTGAAACTTTTTATTAAATACAAAAAAGCAGACAATTTGCCGTTTTTTTTTTCAAAAAATCATCTCCTGCACGGACAAAGTCGCGGGTGAAAGCTAGTTATTAAATACCTAAACAATAGCCGATAGTAACTACATTGTCTACGCAGCATTCTATGAGATAGATGATGTAGTTAAAATAATAATCCGACTCGAAGGACCATCACATACAGTTGTACTTCGGCTGATTCAAAGTTAACGACCGTAACGAAACGTTTTAAACTGCTATTGTGGTCCTTGGTCACGCCAATCGCTAAATGCCTGTCGCCTATAACTAAAATTGTTAATTTATTATAAAAAATATGTTTATATTGTCGGTTTTTTTTCGTGTGTAATTTGATTAATTTATTAAAATAAATATTGTAAGATATTTCACACGGGCCATCTAGCCTCAAACTAAGCAACAAAAAATGTAATGCATATTGCATAAAAATGTTTTCAGGACAAAAATTTCGTATCGTTTTCAAACTAATCGAAATATTCTAAACAGCCTCCTTTTTTTAGACTAAAGTTTGGATAAGCTTCGGAACGAAGTAATTTCGTCTTGAAATTATACCAAAATGGCGAAAAAGACCTTACCTACAAATTGTATAAAAGTTTAGATTCATAAACGATTTCTTGTTTATTCGTAAAAGGGAATTTTAATTTTTTAACCTTACACGGACGAAGTCGCTAGTAAAAGCTAATATTAACAAAATAAACGACAGTCACTTGGTGATTGGCGTGATCCAAGGCCTTAAACAGGTGTCACCTAGCTCGTATTTAAATTGCTTGTGAAAATATGAATATGGATGAGGGTCGGATCATGGTGCGGCATCTGATCAAATACGCCTCCTTGAATATATTAGGCACGCTTCTAGTTAGACTCCTATTGATCCAAGCTGCGAAACTAACTCTGTATGTTAAGTTTTCACGCCTAAACCGCTGAACCAATTTTAATTTGCGAAATAACGAATTAACAGAATTTTCGTTTAGATGGGTCCTTGGAGAAGGACATGGGCTACTTTTTATCTCGATATATTCAAGCGACTGCAGGACTGCAGCTAGATTTCACGAAATTCCTGAAGCTTCAAGAGCTACGAGTCTGAAACTTCGCATGGCGGAGACCTTTTAGGTGCTCATTAAGAAAGGATTTTTGTAAAGGTGCCTAAATGGGTAAAAAGGGCTTGAGCGGGTGAAATCGTGGGTTAATCCTACTTCCTACTAATAAGTTTGTGTGTGTGTGGGTGTATGTTTGTTACTCCTTCACGCAAAAACTACTGGACCGATTGCGTTGAAACTCGGTATCTAGATAGCTGGAGACCTGGATCAACACATAGGCTACTTTTTATCTCAATATTCCCACGGGATCGGGACTTACGCGGGTGAAACCGCGGGGCGCAGCTAGTAGGTATATAAAGTTTTAACTATTCTTAATGGATGGGATATGAAGGTGTTAAGAGGTATTGTTCCATTTATTACTGTTTTAAGAAGATAGTTTTCAAACGCTGAATGTTCATATTGTTGTTAGTTGGTGGCATATTTGGATATGGGATTACTTTAGTGAAAGCAGGCTTCAATCAAAACCTTATAAACAATTAAACCTTATGGTTAATGATCTCTTCAAAAAACAGCTAACTTAAATTTTCGAAAAAAAAAAAACGCATTTTCAAAAGTTATTTTTCTAGACGTGTAGGACAACCCCATTTTGGAACAGATTAATCTCACTGTAACACGTTTACATATCTTAAAATCCTCAGGTCTGACAAAAAAGTTCTTCAACACGATGCTAAAGTTCTGCTTCCCCGAACGCGACCCTGACACCATGGAAGACGGGGAAGACGACGGTTCTTCCACCAGCTCCAGTTCTTCCGGGCTCGTCTCTACCGGGTCGAAGAAGACGAAGAAGAAGAACAAGGATTCTAATTCTAACTTCTATGTGAAGAGAGATAAGAAGGACAAGGATGATGTTGAGAAAATGAAGGTAGGGGGTGTTTTAGACTAGAACACTTTGCTGCACACGCGTTGGCTGTTTTTAGGGTTCCGTACGAAACCGTATTACTAACACTCCGCTGTCCGTTCATATGTCTGTCACCAGGCTGTCTCATGAACCGTGATAGCTAGAGAGTTGAAATTTTCACAGATCATGTTTTTCTATTGTTGCTTTATAGTAGCAACAGAAATACAACAAATACTAAAAATAATATTCGGGACCCTCTTTGTGCGCGAGTCGGACCGCTATTGGCCGGTTTTGTTTTTTAATTTTGTCGAACCACACTTCGAACATTTGCCTTGCATTTACCTGTTTTGTACCATTCGTAAGAACGTTAGATTACATTGATATGCTCGAGAAAATGCTCTAGTATACAATAATCTAGATAGATAGATAAACTCTTTATTGTACCACATTTAACCTTAATTCTAACATAAACTCCTGTTACAAAACAATATTAAACCTAACAATATGCCACAATGGGCGGCCTTATCTCTAACAGCAATCTTGGACGAGAATTAAAGAAGGGGATTTTGACTTAGTGGTACGTGCTCGCTGGAGCTCTGTTGGTACAGACGACCGCTACGGTGAAGCGGGTTGCAGTTGATTCAAATCCCTCCATGGATGATTTATTTTTAAAGTTATTTCAATTTAAATTAATGTTTTTTGAACTTAATTTTTTCGTCAAAGTTTGACCGCTATCAGCACGGTAAGTGACAATCCAAATTAAGATGTAACACGCTCGTCTAGAAGTTCACTTATCACTTAAAGTGTCGAAATTGTAGACTATTATACTAAACTATAAAATGTCCCCAACAGGAACGTGCTGAAAAGAACAAGCTATTCATCTACATAAAGATACCGGAGGTCCCCGTGCGTGTCTCCTACAAGGGCAGCAAGGAGAAGAACCTCGAGGACGTGCGGGACTTGCCTCTCGTGTTGCCCACCCTGGAGTACCACAACGTCACATGGACATGGCTCGATCTCTTGCTGGCTACCAAGACTGATACTAGAAGGTATGCTGCCTTTCTCTGGCGTGTTTCCATACTGAGTATCCAAGGATATGTACTAGTTTATGGCTTGCGGTTCTGAACTTAGTGCGAGTTCTAACCTACCTTAAATTAAACTATGATGTCTGGCTGACATCATAGTGCAATTTTCTTGTCGAAACTAATCAATATTATCTTATCTGACCAATAACTGGTAACAGCGATGAGAACATCACTGTCAAAGGTCGACTTTATTCTTACAGTAACTGATCAATATTATCTTATGCTAGCTGTTTCCTGCGACTTCGTACGCGTGTTTGTTTTGTTTTATATACCAAAACTTTCCTCTTTAATCAAGTCCTCTCTATCTTTAAGAAACCGCATCAAAATCCGTTGCGTAGTTTTAAAGATCTAAGCATACATAGGGACAGACAGCGGGAAGCGACTTTGTTTTATACTATGTAGTGATGATGACCAAACACGTGTAACGGCGGGCGGCTGCAACATCATGGGCCAATGTACAGTTAAGGCATAGAAGGCGGAGAAGGTTGTCCTACAGCAACAATGCTCACCAAAAGACTCATCCTATGCGACCTACTTAAGCCTGGAGTTACTGTTGGTTAGGCCACTTCCACCTAGTCCACATGAGGAGGAATTCTCTCATAATATTATATGTGTGCTTACCAGGGTGATATTATCACAAGCCATCCGTCAGAAGCTGCAGCTACACCGGCGAGCGGCCGCCGCGCCGGAACCCCACGAGGAAGACAAGGCCAGGCTACTGTTGGGAGAGAGAACGGTAAGATTACATTACTGTCACAATATAGATAGATAGATTACTTGATTGTCGCACGATGGATCTTATTTGACCATCCCCTTCTACCGTAGGCAAACAAAGCAAATTGATGTTACCATTGGTACTGTGAAATTCCTGAAACCGGCACTAAATGTTTTGTTATTCCTACCGTGGGGGAATAAAACCACCTGGATCTTGTACTTGTATACAGGCTGTTTTCCGCCATTAGACCCTTTTTAATTGGGTCCTTTTTGCGTGAGGATGAAGTAGGCTTGCACCACCTGGGTCTATAATTGCTTTGATTGGTTGAAAAATAGTGTTCAATGGTGGTGGACTTAGATTTTCCCAAATTACTAATATTGTAGTAAATTGGTGCTATCTATCGAGGATATTATGAAACTAGTATTTTTTCAAATTGCCTTGTTAAGATTTGGCTTCGAATAATACAGTGACTGCCATAGTTACTAATTGAAAATCGAGTTTGATGCATATTTTTTTTTAAATTATTTTTTAGATCGGCTGTAAATTAGGACATAACAATTATATTATTTCGTTTTAGGTAATCGAAAACAAATCACAGAAGAAAAGCACACCCAGCGTTTTTAAATTTTCGAAATCATAATATATTGTAGCATTTATGTAAATAGATATATATTATTGGTAGCTATTCATCGGAATATTATTTACCGCGCTCAGAAACGTTTCTAAGTGGAATTATAGTTAAACCTTTACTTACTCAAGAGCTAGACAAAGCATTGCTTAACTAAAGTTACTCTTAGGAACGTTAATAAGTGCGATCGATAAGTTTTTTTTATATAATTTTTTCACCACACTAAAGATTTTATCATAAGGGAGCAAAATAATATTTTTACGAGAGCGAGTCCTATTTTATTACTTTTACTTCTTAAAATTATTTTTACGCGATAATAAATATTCAATTCATAAACACGGGTCGCAAATCAAATTATTCGTATCCTATCGACGGGCTGTATTAGCAGCTTCATCAGTCTTACCGTGATCACGATCGGTGCAACTCGATCGAAACGTCGACTCGTGTTTATAGAATGTTGTTTTTCTAATAGATGGGATGAAAATATAATTTGGTTATTTCCAAAGAATACAAAATAAATATGGATGTGGCAAAAAAGAACAATGTGGCCAACGCTAGTTCGTAGGAATATACAGGGTGATTTTTTTATATGGGCCTTCAAGGCTACATCTTAAAATATAAGAGAAAGCGAGAAAGGCTGAAAGAAGTTGCGTGCACGATTTTGACAAAAACTAAAACAGGAGCATTAGATTTTTGGAAAACTCGTACCCTTTCCAGGAATCGAACCAGTTAATTTTCAAAGAAATATCATTCCTTAACTATAGTTACTCTGAGGAACCTTAGCGGAGATTCCCAACACAAGTATTTATACTTACTACGGTCTCCCAACGATTATGTAATTAGGAAATAAGTTATTGGTTATCGAAATAAATTAATTATTTATTATTATTATTTACCTTACTAAGTGACTGAAACTGCATCATCAGATTTATGGAAAATTTATACCCTAGCCATGAATCAAACCAGTTAATTTTCAAAGAAAATCACCGTTTTTTATATACTAATCGAAGTGTTGAAGAGTGCAATAGAGATCAATTCCTGAAAACAAACAGTATGGCAAGTCAAATAAATCTTCTGTAGTTTTTTGTCAAAATCGGGTCCGCAACTTTTATCAGCAGTTTTTGCTATGTAGCCCTGAAGGCCCAAAAAAATCCCCCTGTATGGGTAAGTAATTTCAAATTGTTATTCATTCATATATTTTATTAAAATTTAATCGATTTATTTGTAACTAGCTGTTGCCCGCGACTTCGTTCGTGATGTGGTTTTGGGTTTTTTGGAATTCATTTTTCTGCATGGATACAATTTATCATTCGGTGTAAGTTTTAAAAACAAAATAGGTAGTTACATTGTTTTTACACTATATTTTTAATTGATTTCGCAAAGGCACTTTACTTACTCATACTTTGAAAGTAGGTCTAAAGATGCTTGAAGAGCGTGTAGAAAGAAAAACTTTCAGCCCTAGGGAAAATCGCTTTCACTGACAGCTGTCATGTCAAATTATGGCTTCGCGCGGCTTGTGCAATGTGTTTGTAGCCAGTATCAGTACGCATTAGGAACTTCAAAAACCTAACCTCCTTGCTTTAGGTAACACCAAAGAATAACAATTATGGCTTCGCACGGCTCATCCATACTGCCAGAGTTTAGTACATAATAGGTTTTTTCTTAATAATCGAATTCAGGTAGATATATTTAGTTCAAGATATCTTATTAATAAAATAAATGTAAAGATGAAAATGGTCAAAGCGACGTATGACCATGCTGCGCCTCTGCCGGCGCCCTGTCAAGATGTTGCAGATGTGGCTTCATGCGACAGTGCGGTCAGTGTCGTTCCTTTAGTAAAAAAATACTGGCGGGAAATGCTTGCATTTTGAATGATTTTAATTAGTATTATCTTTTGTTATTTTATTATGTTTTAGTGTTAAGTTTAATCTGGTTTTTCATTTATGATTGTGTATTTTGTGTAAATAACCTTTTCTAGACAAACTGTGTTACAAAAACTGTAATTTAAATCTACGGACTTCGCGTCATCACTCAGTGTTGGATAAACTAATTTATAAAAATCTCTTCGGTTAGTACCGACGTATTTGAGTATTGAAAACATGTTGAAAACAAATAGCAAAAGCAAAAAATCTACATAATGTATAACCTCTTTGGTCCCAACCTTGTAAGAGGATCAGGTAGTATGGAGTCTCTCATTCACTCTCGTTATTAGAAAGAATTTTATGTTTATTCGTAATGAAAATCAGTGTTTACCTCGGGTTTGTTTTGTTTACCCAAGGTGTGAAAGTCACTCATTTAGTCCCTCGAAGTATTAGCGCCCTCGCTACGCTCGGGCGCCAAACTCCGTCTCGGGACTCAATGAGTGACTTTCACACCTTGGGTAACAATGTACTATTTTTGTTAGTTTTTTACAAATAAAACATAATACACAACAATATGATAAGCTGAAACTAAGTCCAATTTCTATACGCACAAAACTTTCAACATACTTTGTCTTCCTAGTTATCTTTAGATTTTTTGTAAATAAAAGAAAAAATAATTATCAACTACCTTTGTGACTCGATTCATATTCTTCAATTAATAATATAAGAGGTTATTATAGTATTTATAACAACAACATCATGCAAATAATAATCTATTTTGGTGCAAATAATATTTTACATTGTTTTTATTATCAAATAATAATACTATGTAATGATTAAAAAGAAAGGCAATTGGACAGAACAAATACTAATACTTAAAATAACGCGATGCACATTGAGATCCTTACATATTGATAGCAGGCATTACGTTGAACAAAAAATGCTTTCACACCAAACATCTAAAGCATCTCGGCAACGGGGTATTTGAAGGAACGTGATGTCCTATGATTATCTATCGATAGAGGGCATCGAAAAAAAAAAAAAAACACCAACCCTCTAAAGCGTTTTCGATACAGGGTTTTTGAAGAAACGTGATGTTCCTTGATTTTCTAAGAGTGCGCGGTGACTTTATGCCAAAAATAATTGTGTATAATTATGTTATGCCTAGTTTAGGTTTTTATGTCAAAACCGATTATTCCAAAACCTTTATGCCAAACTACAAAAGGACATTCAACTTCTAAAGCGAGACGTTTCGGAAATGGAATATTTAAAGAAAAATGATAACCTATAATTTTTCAAAAGTTTGCGGTTCACTTTGAGTCCCATACCTATCGAAAATGACAAATAATGCCATCAAACAAAACCTATAAAGCGTTGGGCATAATTTATTCATCGGGTCTAAAATCACAGCGCAAAAAACATAACATAACATATAACCACGCTACCATACTGAATGTCCGGACCCCTTTTCCAATTTTCTAAATTCTTGACCAAAATACCCAGTTTTTTTATTAGGTAGCTGGCAGGCCTACGTAATTTTGGGAAAAAAATGATTTTTACAAATAACTACCTGTATATTTATTTTTTTATGTATGTTCGCTGATTACTCGTAAACTCTTGGAGCGATTTGGATAATTCTTTTTTGTTTTTACTATCTAAGGTTTCCGCTACTTGAACTCATAATTCAAACTATAGCAGGAGAAAAGCGCGATAGAAGTGTAACATCGGAGGTCTTCGGTAAAGGAGATCGGTAATATTATGTAGTAGTACCTCTTTGTACTAACCTCATTTTCAGTTTCACGTAGGTAGTATTAAATGCAAACTATTTGTTGTCATAAAAATGACAGTTGTCATCTTGAGCGGAGGCATGTACTGCATGTACCCCTACCATGACTTTTTGAAGAACTCGAAAAAAAGAAACCCTTTTTCGATCACTCTCTTGTCCGTTTGTCTGTCGGTGTGTCACTACCGATATTCTTAGAGACGGGTGGACCTAGTAAGTTGATTTTTAGGAAGTTTCATAGTAAATACTCAATATAGTATGTTAAATCGAATACGCAAAAAACCCGTGGTAAGAGTACTGTTCTCTTCTGACGTTCGATTACGTTTTACCACGGAAAAATATTTCGATTTCACATTTTTTAAATGTTTTTTTATCAAATATCTTAATTATTGTATTAAAGTTAAATTAAAACATACCCTAAATGTTCTTCTGATATATTCTGAACATATTCGTGTGGACCTTGTTAAAATCTGTTCTGTAGTTTATGAGATTACCTGGTTCAAACAAACAAACAGACAGACAAACAGACAAACAGACAAAAATTCTAAAAACTACCCTATCGTGTTCAGCTAACGATTTTAAGGCGACCTGTGTATTTTTTTTCTGGATATCTTACAATTACAGATTTTTTGATGTCTACAGATTTATTATATGTATAGACTAGCTGTTGCCCGCGACTTCGTTTGCGATGTGGTTTTGGGTTATATAGAATACCTAGCATTTTTCGGCATAGATACAATTTATCATTCGGTGTAAGTTATAAAACAAAATAGGTAGTTACATTGTTTTTAAACTATATTTTAAATTGATTTGGCGAAGGCACTTTACTTACTCATACTCCGAAAGTAGGTCTAAAGATGCCTGAAGAGCGTGTAGAAAGAAAAACTTTCAGCCCTAGGGAAAATCGCTTTCACTGACAGCTGTCATGTCAAATTATGGCTTCGCACGGCTCATCCATACTGCCAGAGTACTGACAGAGAGTACATAATAGGTTTTTTCTTAGTAATCGAATTCAGGTAGATATATTTAGTTCAAGATATCTTATTTAATAAAATAAATGTAAAGGTGAAAATGGTCAAAGCGACGTATGACCATGCTGCGCCTCTGCCGGCGCCCTGTCAAGATGTTGCAGATGTGGCTTTATGCGACCGTGCGGTCAGTGTTGTTCCTTGAGTAAAAAAATACTGGCAGGAAATGCTTGCATTTTAAATGATTTTAATTAGTATTATCTTTTGTTATTTTATTATGTTTTTGTGTTAAGTTTAATCTGGTTTTTCATTTATGATTGTGTATTTTGTGTAAATAACATTTTCTAGACAAACCGTGTTACAAAAACTGTAATTTAAATCTACGGACTTCGCGTCATTACTCAGTGTTGAATAAACTAATTAATAAAAATCACTTCGGTAAGTACCGACGTATTTGAGTATTGAAAACATATTGAAAACAAACAGCAAAAACAAAAAATCTACATAATCTATAACCTCTTTGGTCCCAACCTTGTAAGAGGATCAGGTAGTATGGAGTCTCTCATTCACTCTCGTTATTAGGAAGAATTTTATGTTTATTCGTAATGAAAAGCACAGTGTTTACCTCGGGTTTGTTTTGTTTACCCAAGGTGTGAAAGTCACTCATTTAGTCCCTCGAACTATTAGCGCCCTCGCTACGCTCGGGCGCCAAACTCCGTCTCGGGACTCAATGAGTGACTTTCACACCTTGGGTAACAATGTACTATTTTTGTTAATTTTTCACAAATAAAACATAATACACAACAATATGATAAGCTAAAACTAAGTCCAATTTCTATTCGCACAAATTTTTCAAAATACTTTGTCTTCCTAGTTATCTTTAGATTTTTGTAAATTAGTTTTTTTATTAGGTAGCTGGCAGGCCTACGTAATTTTGGGAAAAAAATGATTTTTACAAATAACTATCTGTATATTTTTTTACCGACATCAAAAAAGGAGGAGGTTCTCAATTCGTCACGTATATATTTATTTTTTTATGTATGCTCGCTGATTACTCGTAAACTCTTGGAGCGATTTGGAAAATTCTTTTTTTGTTTTTACTATTTAAGGTTTCCGCTACTTGAACTCATAATTCAAACTATAGGAGGAGAAAAGCGCGATAGAAGTGTACCATCGGAGGTCTTCGGTAAAGGAGATCGGTAATATTATGTAGTAGTACCTCTTTGTACTAACCTCATTTTCAGTTTCACGTAGGTAGTATTAAATGCAAACTATTTGGTTTTATGACAGCTGTCATCTTGAGCGGAGGCATGTACTGCAGCCCTACCATGACTTTTTGAAGAACTCGAAAAAAAGAAACACTTTTTCGATCACTCTCTTGTCCGTTTGTCTGTCAGTGTGTCACTACCGATATTCTCAGAGACGGGTGGACCTAGTAAGTTGATTTTTAGGAAGTTTCATAGTAAATACTCAATATATTATGTTTAATCGAATACGTAAAAAACCCGTGGTAAGGGTACTGTTCCCTTCTGACGTTCGATTACGTTTTACCACGGAAAAATGTTTCGATTTCACATTTTTTAAATGTTTTTTTATCAAATATCTTAATTATTGTATTAAACTCAAATTGAAACATACCCTAAATGTTTATCTGATATTTCCTGAACATATTTGCGTGGACCTTGTCGAAATCTGTTCTGTAGTTTATGAGATTACCTGGTTCAAACAAACAAACAGACAGACAAACAGACAAACAGACAAACAGACAAAAATTCTAAAAACCACCCTATCGTGTTCAGCTAACGATTTAAAGACGACCTGTGTATTTTTTTTCTGGATATCTTACAATTACAGATTTTTTGATGTCTACAGATTTATTATATGTATAGATTACTTATAACTAGAAGATAGGTACCTATATCAGTGTTGTGATAAGGAATTTGAATAAATCCTCATAATTTTTAGTATAAATGTGAAAGTTTGTATGTTCGTATGTGCGTTTGTTTACTTTTCACCTATGGAAATAATTGATATTTTTTAAATCACAATTACACGTCGTTTTTTTTTTAAGTCTGATTCTCACTGCATTTGCTCAATATTTTCAATAATGGTTATTATTTTTAGCAATTATAATTTGATCCTTGGTATCTTGGAATTTGTTATTTTCATATTTCTCACATATGATTAATGAGCGAAACGTGTGCTCTTTTTATAGTATAGCCAAAGTCACATTTTTTTATTCAGTTGGAATGATTCGCATGAAGTAACATTGAAACATCTTAAAAACTAAGTTAGGATGTGTGTCTTGAGAAGAAGGTACAAGACACTCATGGGGTTCATATTTTTCTTTTGTGTTCATGGTCACAAAGGTCAAGATTACAAATATTTTTGAAATTATATTTAAAAAGGAGCAATTATTGTCATGTCCATCGGGTCTTATTAAGGTAAGACGAGTTAGCAATAGCAGTGGTTTTTTGGAGTTATTGCTATGTAGTGATTTATTTTATAGCAATTATTTTTCTAGTGATAGTGCTGTTTACGCCAAGCCTTGTGTGTAAATAGCTGGGTAACTAACACTTACGAATTTTACCCCGATATTCCCACGGGATCGGGAAAATGCATGTGAAATCGCAGGGCGCATCTAGCAATTATATAATATATGTATGTAGAAAAAGACACAAAGAAAGACTTTGAAGGCAGTTCGAATAGTTAATATGTATTAAAATGATAAGTTTTTTATTCCATATCTGTCAATTAAAAAAAAATACTTGGCCCAATGAGATTAAAAGAGTTATCGCCTCTTTAACAAAAAAAACATCACCTAAATCGGTTCATAAACAAATAATAAAGCCATAAAAAATATAAGTACAGTCGAATTAAGAACCCTCTTCTTTTGAAGTAGGTTAATAACATGTAGTTTATGTACGTGTTACGGATAATTCGATAAATTCGGCCATTATGCATAATGCCCACTTAAACTGGGAAATGTAATAAAAACCAGATAAATTAATAATGCAAGTCATTCTACACAGCGCCATCCAGCTCAAAACCTAAGCAACTAGTCTTGTATTATGGTAGCTAGACAACGGATAGAATACTTATTTAACTTTTTAAATATACATACAGTAACACCTAGATCACTATAAATAATAAATATGTGTCTACAGAAATAAATATCTCATTTTGACAAATATTTGTTTGAGGCGGTAATCGAATGTGCAACCTTCTGCGTCGTAAGCGGGAGTTATTCGACCTAGTTGGCACAATGGTCACCATGCCGGACTGCCAAACACAGGATTGCGGGTTCGATTCCCGCCTCAGACAAGTATCTATGCTTTAGATATTTGCCTGTGGTCTGGTTGTTTCTATGTATTATAAGTATATATTTACAAAAAAAATAGTATATAAGTAGTATATGCGTTGTCTAGCACCCATAACACAAGTCTAGTTACTTAGCTTTGGGCTAGATGGCGATGTGTTGAATGTCCTGCAATATTTATTTTATATTTTATTCCCCTGCGCCACAAATGTCCAGTATCTTTGTCCTGTTAATCGGGTCGTATGCGTAATGACTATCCTATTCTAGAACATAGTAATATACTTAACATTGACTATAATAAGAATGAACAAATCGTGCGAAGCCAAATCTTGAAAGAAAATAAATTATGTGATCTGTTTAGATTAAATGTAAAATAGTTTTTTATAAAATGAAATCAGCACAAATTATTACCACTCTGTAAAGGTGTTTGTAACGAATACGCTTCGAAACTACTGCACCGATTATGATGAAACTTGATATGAATATACATAAAATGCTTGGGAGTGGGCTACTTTTTTCCCCTTATTATTAGTTACGCGGGTGAAACCGCGGAGCGCTGCTAGTATTAAATAATTTTAAGCGAGATAGGAAAAGTATTATAATTCCAGATTATTATAATTAATTAATTATTGTGCAATGTATTATTAATTACAGTATTTATTTGATCTGTTTTTTAATAAATGTTTTTTTTTCTTAATGTGTTTTTTTATACATAGTGTAACAAAATCCCTGTGAGCCCGTTTAGGTATTTTTATCACAGTTGCTCATAAAGTGGATCTTATTCAACGGCTTTTAGGCTCATAATCCAACATATTATGCACGCGTGCGTTTTACATTTGTTAACTAGTGCTGTAAAGTTATCCCGAAAAGGTAGGTACCAAAGAGTTTATAACTAGCAAAAATGGTTGTCTCTAAAGTCGGTTTACGAACGAAAATTTTACGTGATAATGACTTAGAAAACGATTAAAAATTGAGTTGTTTATTTTTTGTTTTTTCTTTACTTAAATATATTGTTTTTCCGTACCATTGTATTTTGTTCTTAACCCCCGACGCAAAAACAAATAGAAAAACCCTAAAAAATAATGTATGTCACACGAGGATGTATAGGTTGAAAGTCTTTAGCCTGGCCTTTCCGGAGCATAATTAACAAAAAATATTGCCTTAAAAAAATGTAAACATAGAGTTATCACAAATATTTTGTTAATTATTATTTTGTTTTCTTTTCAAGTCTTTTCTTTTATTCGCAACTGTGATAAAAAACGTCGTACGATATACGTGTGGAATTGATATTTGCATCTTGGCTTCTATAACACGCTCGCTGCCGCTCGCGCGTCATAAACCGCCTCTATGCAAAGATCAATTTACCACACTTATATCGTAATGTACTATTGTAGGTAGGTAGAGTTCTCCCGAAAATTACTAAAAAAAATCTTGAGTGAAATATTATAATTAAAAAAAACAGGGGAAATTATCCATATCACTATTATATGTAAATATAGTGTTGCCACATTTAGAATATCCCTCCAAATTCTGGAATTAAGTATCTTTCCAGAATTTGGAGGGATATTTTTTATATATTATTTTCAATTATTTTCCAGTAAGGACGGGTTTTCTATCCTCACTGTTTGTATTTTCCCTGTTTTATATTTATTTAGAACCATGAATTTACTTAGAAATAAGTGTAAGTGTAAAAGTAAAAACAATTAAATTTAATTACACGTCATAAATCTATAGCCTTTAAAATTTCCATAATAATGACAAATGGAAACCAGGTCACAACGATATGTGTCATTTATTTGTGAATGAACGGATGCAAAAATAGAGTCGCTTGCAACACTGGTACCTGTCATGTTCTAAGAAAACCGCGCGAAAACTCATCGGTAAAATAAAATGTATACGCTTTCCTATTTCCATGGAGTTAGGTCACCGCCGGCCTTGGGAGTTGGGCGGGCGAATCAAACCAGCGGAGTCAGTGTAACGCCGGCTGTCGACCGCGCTGCACGTGTTTCGACGCACGAATATAACGATCTCGTAATAAGTTCCGAACGAAACATGAGGACGAATTATGTAATTAAATCATAAAAAAATAAATAGTATTTTTGTGTTGTGTTTAGTGTTGAATATAAACGATGGCGTTGTCTGTGTGTTTGTTTGTATGTTTGTGCGCGAGTGCCCTAGGGTTCAATGTGGACATACCCTCCAGGGTGGTTTATAGGGGTAATCATAATTCTATGTTTGGATTCACTGTTCAAGCGCATGTTGATGGACCGAGGAAAATGTAAGTGTTTTTATTTTAATATATTAAATAAAATTAAATCGCCGAAATATATGTACGCGGATAACTTTCGAACGACTGCACCTAAGTGGATAACTCTTTTTTTTGTGTTTAGAAATACTTGCAAATTAAAAAAAATCGAACTCGGATGAAATCGCTGGTGCAGCTAGTTATTAATATTTTTTAAATTTAAGTTCAGGGTGTGTGTAATAACTGATTATGATAAATGGATTCGTAATGAGCTATTTTAAATTGTTTAAACGATGAATTAATGGCCTCAATTTAGCTTGTTGACGGTTATATTTGGTATGGCGAAGAATGGTGATTTTAGCGGAGGCGCCCGCGCAGCCGCCGTATTTAAATTTTAAATATCTGGTACCATTTTATTACATTAATTTAATAAATTATACGCTGTCTGCTGTCTGTAAACTTACATATTACTTTTATTTTTTATATTTAACATTTTCACTTTTTATTATACTTATCTTCAGACACGTAGATAATATTTAATACATACTTACCTAAATATAAATATAATTAATTATACACTGTGTTGGATACATGTTAGTAAATCCTCTGACTCTCGAACGAGTAAAAACTGTGTTTCAGGAGCCAGGCTCTACATTTTTACAAAGAAATAAAACGTTTATGAAACAAGCACTCGACATCGCATACATAAAAAATATCAGAAGTCATTTTGGAAATTTCGGGCTTATTTGGAAATGTTAGTAATTATTCTGTTCCTAAATATAATATGTACTACGGAACTCCTTCTGGTGCCTGCCTCCACAACTGAAGTTAAAAGCTTGTTATACCTACCTAAGTTAAAAACCTTTTTAATAAAGTTACCCAGAATCACACAGCTCCTGTGTTACGAAGCGCTGATAACGCCCGTCTTTAAAGTTTGTTAGCACTTTTTTAACAAACAAAGCAGCATTATCTCATCGAAATACCATAACAAGGGATTGATTTAATATGCATACCTACTTTTATAAAGATATAATTCAACGTCTTGACTGACTAACTGTCTAAATATCAACGCATAGCTCAAACCAATGGACGGACGGAGCTTAAATCTGGCATATAGATATAGCTGTTATGAGACGTAGGTATCCGAATAAAAAGGATTTCGGAATATTCAACTCATAAGCTAACGAAGTCATTAATATTTTAAAATGCCTGTAGGCATTGATGTGTACATCAATACAATATTTCTCAATTAAAAGGTAGGTATATATATATACCTACATAGATACTGTAAGTAAGTTGTGAAATGCAATAAGGTCAAATACATATACGTTTGCACATTACAAATGTCTAAATCTGCTTCAAATTCGAAAACAGCGCTGAGTCAGCGTCTCTCATACGTAACAACATAGGTATATATATATATATATTTATAATAAACTACTGTTACGAGGTGCCTACGTCAAGATACCTAACATTTACCAAGATTATTTTAACCATGCAACTCTCGTATTAAAAACTTTTATACTGCTCTGAATGATTAGTAGGTAATTTTCAGGGTTCTGTAAGTTCTACGAAAGCTTCTGATACAAAAATCAAGCTCCACTTGACCCTGCTCTTCCGTCTTCTCAAACAGAGTAGGTAAAGCCTATTTGTTCTGTATTTTTTATTGTTACTGTGAAAATACAAAGAAAGGTACCTACTATGTATTTTCCTTAGTTACATTAAAGCTCTGAGCACACAACGACCGAAAAGTATCTATGTAGTATGGTGCAAGCAAAGAAAGGCCCGCGGAATGCTCCCGGTACCGTCTAGTGTTCTTAAAAGTGCTAAAAGAATCAAAACCGGCATGGTTTACAAAATCGCGATATAAGACATCGGCCAAGATCGTTTGTTTATTGATGATGTCATCGGTGCCGAGAGCGATTTTGAGCGAGCAATAAAATTGGTTATGTGTTATGTGGCTAACATTCTACTGATTCTGTATACCTACTATGTAGGTGTAGATATCCTTGAAAAATGCGATAAACTTATTAATTGGTTTAAACTTGTATTGGTTATGATTATATCATGCGTAAAGCTGGATGTTTTTAATGTTATGAATGTTTTAGAGCTGTTTTTGTACCTTTAATATCAGCTTAAAATACCAGTACCACTACTATGCCAGAGTAATTAAAAATGAACCATTCTCTTCTATTTTTCATGGAAATTAAGCCTCTGCAAGGGATCATCGAACTAGGATACATACATACATACCCACATGAGACCAAATCGGCAGTCGTTACAAAAAACACAAACCAATTCCTAGAACTCTAAATAATACAAATAAATTCTAATGAAGACAAAAACTGCGACACGTAAAATGAGCTTAGTTTATTCAAATAGTATTTGTTTATCCCAGCGTGAAGCCACCGCTTGACTTTGAACTTGTGTTTATTATCTCTGACACCCCAACCGGGTAGTGAGACCCCATAGCCATAGACAATGTAACGCAAAATTTCAATTCCGAACCGGAAACAGTGCAGCGGCACATGTTGCCCACATGCGCACGCGCACATATATCCCTTTTTTATTCGTTTTATTTTATTTAATTCACTCGTGAATGCTGCTATGTGGCTGCGTTAGTCGTGGGGGTGATCTTTCCGACTGATTTATGGCTACACTCTTTTTTACATAATATCCCTTAGTTGAGATGTCATTAGGGAGGCAACAAGTGCTCTCTATCCGTCTAATGGTGTAGATAAGTAATGGCTGAACCGCATCTGCTGGGGTCCAGGCTTTTTATTGATTATTGATTGACGCATGTTGAAATGGTCCGTCCATATGTGCTGGACTGATGTTGATTGATAGTTAAGTTAGTAATGTGGTGTGGAATATACCAAGTTATACCTATTTAGATTCTTTTCAATCAACCATAACGCTTCAATAATAAATATTATGAAATATCTTAGAAATATCGTAAAAAAATTAGCTTCGTAGTTTGTGTGTAGAGTAAACATTATTTTAAAAAATATTTGTGTTATCAGCAGGCTGCGTCGACAAGTGAATCGGTGTGCTGTGAGATAACCCCCGACCTGCGCCCGCGCATAGCATCGGTATCTCAGAGGCGGGCTTTCGGCGACTATACTTTATAAAAATTGCCGTTTTTATACTAACTTTTGAACTTATAATACGATACGGAAATTGCCGGTCGTAAATTAAAACTTTATCAAATATGCGCTACTTAATAAGAGGTTTTAGTCGATAAAAGAGAATGACCATTTTCTTAGAAGATTTCGGCCACTAGAATTAATTTGATCACAAGCAAGTTTTCTATCGGATTATATTTTTAACACAAATCAAAGTAATGTATTTACACATCATAGCGAACTACTTAAAGCACTTAGAAGATCAAAACCAGTGCATATTGCTACAGACATAGGGTTTACTCATCGTTGGTACTCTTCATACATTCGTTTACAGGATTGGTTAATTGACCAGTCCTCGATCCCGGCTCACAGACGAAATGCATTATCGAAGATGTATTCAATAAAGATAGAAGAGGGTCTTCGCGGTCGACATTTATAGTACATTTGAACCTGTTCATGTTATGATGCTCTAGAATTTTTTATTTTCTTTTAATTGTTGCTCTGTGTCACAGAAGTTATGCTTTAGTGTTAGTTTTTTAGTTTTAACTTTTGACATCGTCCGCGTAGAGGTTGAATTTTTCAAAATCCTTTCCAAAATCAATCATAACGGAGGCCAACGTTATGACAGTTATCTGTATGCAAAATTTCGGCTCGATCATTGGCTTGAGCTGTGTGTTGATATCTTATCAGTCAGTCAAACTTTCATTTGTATATTTTTATTTGAAATAAATTCTCCAAATTGTAAAATGTAATCGTTACCGATTGAAGAGTTTTCTGATGATGAGAAGGTGGTTTCAGATATTCCATTTATCGGTAACTATTCGTTTATGGCCCAATTCTATTGGTGGAAATAAAAAACCGAGCAATTTTCTGCACTTTTGAGGTGCAATTCTGTTCATCACTCCGAAGATCCTCATCAGATCTTCATACAATTTTTATGGGACCACCGGGGAGTTATCCCCTTTCAATAAAAAAAAGAATTTTCCAAATCAGTCCAGGCGTTTTCGAGTAATCGGCGAATATACATAAAAAATACTTACTACTAATATTATAAATGTGAAAGTTTGTGTGTGCGCGCGTGTGTGTGTGTATGTTTGTTACTTCTTCACGCAAAAACCACTGGACCGATTGCGATGAAACTCAGTATCTAGATAGCTGGAGACCTAGATTAACACATAGGGTTTTTATCCTGAAATTCCCACGGAATCGGGACTTACGCGGGTGAAACCGCGGGGCGCAGCTAGTATATAATATACGCGACGAATTGAGAACCACCTCTTTTCTGAAGTCTGTTAAAAATCAACTGTCACTAAACTCTTTTAACAAACAATACAAGTTTTTTACTAAATAAAACGACCCGCTAAACATTAAACATGAACATTATCTAATTCAAACCTTTTACAAAGCGCGAGTGACACAATTACTAAGTACGTCGTAAACCGTAATAGCAGGATCCTGGACGCAAATAGGTGGAGAGATTCTTAACATGTGTTACTTACACGTAGTTTGTAGCTTAGCTACTCCTAGCAGTTGCCAAGTTCGCATAAACTTGCTATGCCCTGAGGTTTCACCTGCTTAATGAAAACTTAAGTCTATGTTCACAAGTAAATAAGTTCTGAAACCGAAAATGTAAGTATGAAGAAAGTTTTCAATGAAGACTATTAAAGAGTGCCAAGATTGTTGTATCCATCATAAGTGTTTTTGTAGGTACCTACTTACGTCAATTCATTTAGGATTTCATTTTGTATCTTGTATCTATCCCGCGATCCAAACAGTTATTGACAAATAAAGTTTTATTTATTTTTATTTATCTCTCATGAAAATATCAGATTAGATACAAATTGCCTTGCTTGAGCTCCAGCTAAACATTGCATTTAATTCAGTAGATTTTGCCTGATTGAGCAACATACACCCACAGACACACAGCGTTTTGCATCTGTTAGTATATATAAACTACAACACCTACTTGTTTACTTAGAATAACTACACTATCTACATTTGTTCATTCAACATAGCACTCACCGCCTGCGAAGTGAGAGTCCTTTGGAATATAAATAAGTCTAGCTGTTGTCAGTTATGCCTGTTTTCCCTGGGAATATTGTCGTTTTAGTGTTAATGTGTGAACAATTTGTTTAAAAGATATTTTTATTTGTATTCTATGTAACAAGACATCAATGAATGTCATATCTCTTTACGGTAGATACTGTAGTTCTCTCTTTCTGTTATAATTTGATTCTGGTTATCGATATTAGGCTCTGAGTTCTAGAGTTCAAGATTCGAAACTATAACTATACGCTGTATGTAAAATGGATGCTGAAGAAAATATACTAAATTTTCAATTGTTTTAAAAAGTAAATTTCATATAGATATAACCTAATATTTCCTAAATACTTGCCGAATTTTCGTGGAACGTCTCGGAAGATATGCGCTGGCGCAGTATCCGTGACCTCCTTGTAGTCTGGCGCCCGCAGACGACCTCTGTGTGTTTACATACATAAATAGGTATACACCTATTGTTAGTAATATGAGGCAATATTTTGATAACACTTGCTTTAGTAGGTTCAGCCAAAAGAGTATATTTCGGAGAACTCTTACAAGAATAATGAACAGGATTTTCTTACTAGACTACGTCCCATGGTCGTCGATCTATATATATCCTGACTGACTTATATATGAACGCATAGCTCAAACCATGGACCGATCCGGTTAAAATTTGGCATACAGAAAGTTAGTATTATGACATAGGCGGATGCCTATGTTATAATACTAACTTTCTCTTTTCTTTTTCTTTTTTAAAGTTCCAAAAATAAATAAATCCTTTTAAAACGGATGTTTTAAAAGGATTTTTGGAACTTTAACTCCTACGCGGACGAAATCGCGGGTGGTCGCGAGTAAAAGCTATAAAGTAAAGAAATGTTATTAAATACTTCTGTAAGAATCTAACTAAAGAAATATCAAACGAACCTAACCTACTTCTAATAATGAATAATATTATCCAGATGGCTCTAGATCTTAAAATAACAAAAGATCTTACACGTGCCATCACTAATAACACGAGATAATTAAACAATTTATATAAATTATTTTGCTAAATATCACTTGTAATCGTGCCTCTATTTCACACATGTTTGACTATTAAATTGTAAAAAATATGAGTAATTAAGCTGATCATTGCGGTGGTTATTTCTGTTAATTGCCTTATGAATATGAAGTAAGTAACTAAGTAACATTACAATGACCTTGTCTGCAGTTTTGTCTTTAGTTACTTAGC
This sequence comes from Idaea straminata, assembly GCA_951213275.1. Classification (NCBI taxonomy): domain Eukaryota; kingdom Metazoa; phylum Arthropoda; class Insecta; order Lepidoptera; family Geometridae; genus Idaea; species Idaea straminata. The sequence continues at coordinate 14,319,018 of OX577849.1, forward strand.
TCCTTAGTTAATATGTAAAAGTCGTAAAAATGTTTACAAATTATTGCGTAGTTAGGTAATGTGAAAACATTAACAACTCAATATATCAAGATTACTTAAGGACACTTTAAGTACTTAACGATCGGTTACAACTATCGATACTTAACTTAAATTCAAATCGATTAATTTCCAACGAATTAAACGGCTTTCAATCGGACCGATTTTTAAATAATTAAGATATGAACCCACTGTAATTTAAATTGGCCATGCGGAATTTGTAGACGATTTTTTTGTTTCGTTTTCTGACTTTTCTTTTGTTAGAAGGTAACTAGGGCTGAGAGAAATTCATAGCTATGTTTGGATGGATTCTGCCAGCTTTAACAACTGTGCTGTGAACTATAGCTCTGGCCATATGGGCGTCGACTTTCAATAGGACCAATTTTAAATAATTATGAATTTTAAAATCTGTCCAAATGTCAGTTGTAACGCCACCTTTCTCTTAATGAATAGGCTTTTATCAAAAGTGATGCGTTTTGCAATAATGCTCTGATTCGATTTTTACTTTCACTCGATTATTCGGTAATGTAAGCAATTTATTACGATAAAGGTTATGTTATGGCTGTCTCTTTAAAATAAATAAAATATATTGAGTAATACAAATAAGGGGTTGCATGAGTTTTTTCCCACCCGACGTAGGGTTTCCACATTCCTAGCCATAACCGTAAGAAAGGACTTAAACGCCCAAATAATAACATAATATAGGTTTCTATTCTCTATGATATTTAAAGTAAATTTACTTAAAACATAAACCTTATTTTGGTTCGACCAGAAATTAGATGGGAACAGATGAACATACATACATATATGTCAAACACATAACCCTCTAAAAATTGTGCGGTAAGGCGTATATGATACTTCGTCGTACCTAGATAAGGACCCATGGACATAACTTTAATTGCTCCATTTCAAAAATATCATCAAAAATATTTGTTATCTTGACCGTGAGTATGATCACAAAAACAAAAAAACCCCATGAGTTTCTTGTGCCTTCTTCTCATTAGTGGGCGCATTCCGAAGGCACACATCCTAACTTAATTTTTAAGACGTGTCAAAGTGGTTTCCTATTGAATACAAAAAATTGAGTTGAGTTGAGTTGAGGTCCTGTAAGCCTTTAAGAATAAACATTGCAAAAGGAAATAGCAAAGTCATTTGCGGGACAATTATCGTGACGATACTGAATGTGTTTCTTAAAATAAGATATTATCACATATTTACCTTACTGAATAGTAGTCATACTTGAGGCTTATGTCATCTCAGCTGACATTCGATGAGTCAAGGTGACACAGGTGAACCGACATGTTTGTGTTTCTATCTATCGAGTATATTCTTGATCACGTGTGTAAGATAATTAATAAATTATGCTATATGAAATTAATTAAAAATTATCCGTATTTTGTAAATTGCAATGTGGTAATAAAATAGACAGTGCATCAACTTAACTTAAATCAGAGCAAAGGAATTCTGCTTTGGTTTCACGGTTCTAACAATTTATAACCAAAATAAAGCCGTAGCGGCCAAAAAACACTTATGGCGATTCTTGGTGATTCATTACTTCAAAATAGCAAAAATTATGGAAGTTAAAAATTAGATTTTCCAAATATTCATTGTTTCCTCATAGAGTGATATGATGATTTTTACTTTCAACCCTACTTTTTAAATCATTTTATGACAGTACAGCAGACACCACAAAAACTGTGGATAATGACATGAAATCATTGTCAATAAATTATTTCCCATCAAAGTGACCGAGACCGGACGTCAGCAGTGACCGCTCAGGGTAGACCGGCACGCCAGATGTGGCGCCGCACAGGTTTAAAAAATTCATATGCGCAAACGCATCCCGCACCGGAAGCCACGCACTACCCGGAAGTCACAGGATATTGTCATTTAATCGATTTTAAATACCGATGGTTATGTGTTGAAAAAATTATTAAGCGTTAATTAAGACTTATTTGGGGATTAATTTAGTTATAATAGTCTAGTTAAATTGCTGTTTGTGATAATGAAGAGCGTCATACGTTAGGCGCTTGGTTGCGCAGTGTACTAAGTAATTATTGTGGTGATAACGAGCTGTAGGCAAATAGATTAATGGCCGGGGTTCGAGACCTGCGGTTTATATTCAATTAACGGGTTCCATGTCGAGAGATAAAGTTGTCGATAGATTATTGGTTGAACAGAATAATCGCAATTCGTTTATTAAAGCATTAGTAAAGTTATTCTATAAAGCAGCTAGTGTTTCGCGGTTTCAACCCAAAAACCAGTGATAACATCGAGAAAAAGCCTAGCTTTCGTCAAAATGGGTCTAATGGTTTTAGAGCCTATTCATAAAAATCAAAATAATAGAGACCCTACAAGGATACAAATATTATTTTTTAATTAATTTTGTGCTCCTTCGTATACGTATTCTTGCATGAGTAGAAATAGTAAAACCGGATATGATAAATTATTTTTCACTAATTTAATTAAGTAGATATCCCTTAGGAACATAAACAAAATAGGATTGTATTATGAAAATTAATTCAACCGTGTAGAAGTATTTCCATTTAATTAAATTAGGTACTTTGATACCTAATTAGTTTCATACTTTACACACATTTACTATATTATGTGCTATATTTTAGTCTGTATCGTCACTTACCATCAGGCAGGGTGTAATAGTGATCAAATGCTGACAGTCATCTGTAAAAAACAAAATTCTTCGTCATCAAATCACGTATTTTTGTTGTAGTCACCTGAGTGAGGCATAGAGAATGAATCATCTGAGTGTTGCATGCAGTGCAGTTGTGTTTGTTACCTAGAGAAGGTACAATACTAGAGTAGGTAACTACGTGACACCACGTCACGCAAACCTGCGGGAAATTTTATGGTGAATTGTGGATATGAATCATCGATGTTTCCTTCGTAATTTTTCAAAAGACAAATTTTGTTTAAATTTATAGACGTGCTGTAAAATTAAATGTCTATGTGCCAACTTAAAGACATTTTCTAAGAACTACGGACATGGTGGCACCTTTCTTTCAATGAGGAATGATTTATCTATGATAGACGCTGTCGCTCTATCGACGAAATATTTTTTGTTTATTTGTGACGAATAGCCTCCGAAAGACAGATTTTGATGAAATTTGGTATAATGGTTACTTAATTGGAGTAACATAGGCTGCTGTTTATCCCGATACATTATTCTCTTGACCAGAAACTACGGTGGCTTTTAATTCTGTCATCTACCAAGCAATTTGTAACTAACTTATATAAGAAATAAACCAATCTAGTATCCCTCATTGCGGTTTCATAAAATCATTAAACTCTTCAAATAAAACAAGAAGTTCTAATAATTTTTTCAAGAACGGTTCTGCAATAAAACTGTCCACCATATGGTGTGTGGTTCGATGCGCGTGGGCAGCCATTAATGACGTCACTTCCCATTCACCGGCTAAGGCAAGAGGCTTCGACGTTGACACTTTACTACAATCGTTCACGATGTATTTGGATACACATACCTACACTCGAACCTACGTTAAATATTTTTAAATACCTACTTATAAGTTTATAGTACTTACTAAACTAGCTATTGTAGTTTTCTAACCATAGAAATGTGGATAGGGGAAGAGAGAGGATTCCTATTTATGTAAAATTAAACTAAGTAAGTACATATTATTATTATCTCAGGGAGAACTGAACTCCAGACTCCATAGATAAAATAGATATATCAACATTTTGGTGTTATAAATAATTAATAATTATTATGCATTATTTTTAACATAATATAAAAAGACATACACATTTAACATTATAAATACAAAAATTAAGTGACCAGTTAGTCAAATACCCGCCCCTTATCGTAACCGGCGTAAAGGTTCCCATAATGCTAGAAGCATTGCCACGCTGGATGGCGATGGCTAACCATTTTTAACTATACTATAGGTTATCTATACTAATATTAGAAATAGGTAGGGTTTGTGAGGTTGTAGTAGGTAATCTCCGAAACCAGTGGACCTATTTCGATGAAATTTTGTATTGGTTGAGATAGTATGAGGGAAGCTGAATGTGGTAGGCTATTTTTTATCCCGGAATTCCCGCGGCATCTCTATAGCAGATCGGCAGCTAGTTCTCTATAAACATATAAAAAACACTAAAATATCTGTTACTTTCGCATTATTAGAGATTGCATGTGCGACCTGGACGCAAAACATATTTAAAATATCGAACGAAGAATAAATTAAATGAAATGTCATTTACTTTCAGAACAATTTCAATTCCATTTGTTAGTAAAACGACGTAAAACTTAGACCTAGTGTGATTATAAAGCAATTAATCAATTTGTTACAGTAAAATCATGTCAATCATACATCAATTTCTGTATAGCGATTAGATATCAGCCACAGTCTTCAGAATTCTGTTTATTTGTAAATGTTTAAGGATATTAATTCCAAATATTAACTTTAGATTCTAGAGTAATATTATTATCATTCTTTCAGATAAAGATTATAGCTAATTGTATGTTAATTGCTTTAGACATTTATCTATCAAACATGACTCCACCTCCTGATTCACCTCACCAATGTATAACTTCTTGGAAACTGAAGACTCAGGGCATGACGTGAGTTGGATCTGATTGTTTATAGTTGAAGTCATCTGTCTTGAGAGGTCTGTAAGTTTAGTTATTGGAAAAAATTACGTAATATCGCTGACTGACTGGCTTGATTAATAAATTAGTTAATTTTGCGCTCAATAAACAATACGAACACACTTGTGTAGCATAATGTCGAATGATACCCGCGCCGACGAGCCCTCGTAAAATCTCTAAAATAGAAGTTCATAAAGAAAAGTCATAATATAATAATAGATACTGTTTTACCGATAACCGTTTTCTCAAAATGAATGAAATAAATCTACTTAAGATCTGATTTCTACGCTCTTAAGCTTGTTATTTCAAACAATAAGTAAACAAATTGTGTTTGTCTAACAACATTTAATTCTCGGAACTATTTCTTTAATGTTATCAAGTACAAATCATTGATAAAATACTTACCTATAGGTAGTCGTTCGGTTTGTATGCCCACGCGCATGACGTAACGCCATATGGCGCGGGCGCAGGCGCAGTAGGCAACCGTGACCGCTCCGTGTAAACACCATTGCCTTATAATATCTACCTACATACCTTTGTCTTATAGTTTACTGCTATAATACCATTTCACCAACGAACCAGGACCAGTAGCATTTTGATCAAAAACAACATAGTTTCTATGAAAAAGTTACAGTTTAAACTCTACTGTGGGATAAACGAGAAATTTACAAAATACGAAAAGGTGTGAAATGTCGCTCCGGTTCCGGTGACAATAGAAAAAGTTCACACATCTGGTCAAAGTGCAATAGAAAGTGCTCATTTTTCACATGTTCAATTATAAGAGCAAACGAAACAAAGAGTTGTAAGGTCAGTGCTAGATGTGGTTACTCAGTGAAAGGTGTCAAAGCGACCTCTATTTCCGAAATTAGGGATTCGGTTTCAGCTTCACGCAAACTTTACCATGATGGTGATCTTGGTTTAAAAGAAAATAAACATAGGGGATCTAAAATAAACATAGGGGATCTATGTTTATTAAGGTGAAAGTGTACCGGTGTTCGCTCCATACAAATGTAGTTGACTGTTTCCTCCCTGGATAATGACACTAGAGCAAATATTTTTGTTGCATAAACCCATAACTGCCATAACTATGCCCCTAAAAACTAAAAAAAATACAAAACATAGGGGCATGGTCATGGCAGTTATAAGCAACAAAAGTATTTGCTCTAGTGTCAGTGTCCAGGGAGGAAACAGTCGACTACGTTTATATGAAGAGAGCGCTCGGTACCCTTTTCTCTTAATTCTAAAACTTTTGCCACTGAATCAATGGTGACCAGTTCTGTCTGGCAATGGACACTTAAACTACTTGACACCACATCGATTTAAAAACGATCGCGTTGCTTACAGGAAACGAAGTGAATACGTTACTCGTATTTACGTGAGAGATGTACACGGTGTAGAGCCCACGTAAGAGTTTAAAATAGCTGTATCTGTGTCGAGGTGACTGCTATACAATATCTCGCGTATGAAGCTCCAGATCTCTAATACCACGCTTGTTTCTTTACATTTTCGTGGGTTGTACGCATTAAATAAACCTACCTACCTTACTATAGCAGTCTATCTATCACACTAGCCTTTAATTTTTACATTGTTGATTTAAACTTCTTCTCCTTTGTGCCAGTTGTTTTGGTGAGTCTTGACTTATTCCTAGTAGTGTAGTAGGTAGGTACAAAATAATGATTATCTTACTACAATATTTATTTAATCTAAATTTAGCTTAGCTAGTTGATATACGATTGAGACGTTGGTACACCGCTACAACGACACCTTGTACTAATAGAACCCTCTTTTTTGTTTCCATCGTAGTTGGGTAAAAATAATCTACTTAGTTGGTTCACTAGATACTGATTGACTGACTGATACATCAACGTACAGTTCAAACTAATGGGCGGATGGGGCTAAAATTGGCATAGGTACAGAGCTTTTACAACGTAGACATCCGCTAAGAAATAATCTTAGAAAAATTAAACCCTACTTGGGCGAAGTCGTGGGAAAAGCTAGTTAATGAAAGTATGAGTATACTTTCATTCATTAAACTTCCTCTCTCCCACAAGCAAACATCTTCAACCTAATTTAATTGTAAAAGCGATTAATCCTGTAAACAACGCGTGCGATAACCGTTCTTTGACCCCGACATGTCACGGTCCCCAAGTGATAGGATGCTAAAGCCGAATGATAATGTTGTGAACATCCTTGGGAGCTCAATGCACTTTTATTTTAATTGTTTGAATCATAAATGAGATCATTTATTTATTTTAGTTAAACTTTCCAATTTAAAGGTAAATAAATTTTCAAAGTTCTCCGTTAAATTTTACGAACATAAAAATTGCCTTGTAAGCCGTTCAATTAGCCGACTAGCTGCAAGTGGCACAGATTTGGATGCAATGGTGTCTTTTTGGATTGGAGGCCAAGATCCACTTCGGGTCGCAACGCCAGTGTAAGTAGGTTAAAAAAAATGGCAGTCCAGAAACAATCCTCATTAACCCTGGATAGTGCTATCTATACCACATGAGTAAAGAATGTACTCATGTGTCTATACTAACATTAGTTTTTGAGGTTAATTGTTTTTACTAACCCATATGGATCTTTGGTCTGAAATAAACATATATTTATTCTTTAATGTTATATTTTTTTATTATATTGATTTGGAACTAGTTTAGAAAAAAACTAATTGCAGAAATAGTACTAAACGGTTTTAATGGAAAAATCTGTCAAGGATCGGTAACAAGCCTCTTTAAAAACAATTAAAACACTTAGTAAATCTCAGGCTAACACAACAGTTAACAAATCATCTCAGCTTCTATATTTAGATGAGAAATCCCTGAGGAAGTAACGCTATTTCGGGATTAAGGAACCATAATCACGCCAGAAGCAACTTACGGGGGCGATTGAAGTGGTAAGCTGGTGTGAACGTGATTGTTTGCGTTTAGTTAGATGATCTCGATAATATTTGATTTAAGTTTATCTGTGGCTTTGAAAGAACTGGACCAATTTTAATAAATCATTGGAAGTATGTAACATTACCGTTTATTACCGGTATTCATATGGGATCAAGACATACGTTGGTAAAACGCTGTTACTTTGCAGTTACGGTTCTGATACACGATTTTGTCCGATTTTAACATGAGTATGACGAAGTGTGAATTACTACTTACCGACTTACCAAATAAAGTTGTTCATATCCCGATTGCCTCAAAAGGTGTCGTTCAAAACAATATTTAAAAACTTTATTTCCTTGTCCGTGTGAAATAATTCATTGGAAATGTTTTTATATTAGCTGATTAAATAGGGTGAATATCATTATCATTTCAAAATAAAAACACGCATGACTCAGAATAAAAAAGGAATCATGATATATCGCGTTTTAAATAACAACGGAACTACTAATCTAGATGGTCACGATAATAGTAATATACTCGGTAATGTATATTAATATGTGAACTGTCAGCGAAGGGCCGGTGTGTTCGTCGATATCATAATAAATAGTGGAAGGTGGCACGTGCGCTGCGCGGGCGCATCACACGCGCCGCGCTCGCTAGGGCTGCTACATGGCGATAACTAAACTAGATTTTTATTGATAAAAGCATTGAATAAAAGACTAATAAACTAAACAAGAAATCAGTTGAAATCATTCACATGTGATTACATTAAATCATCTTCAAAACAAAGTTAGAATGTATATTGTGTCTTCGGAACGCGCCCACCAATGAGAAGAAGACAATCGTTTTATTATCGAAAAGGCAACGATTTGTTATATTGAAATACTTATAAGTGTACCAAAATACTCTAATAAGAAGGATATTCAAATAAATCCGGAAGTCTCAACAGGAAACTGCCATAACCCTAGCATCCTGAGACAGGTGTTGAAGGATTTAATTAAAAATACACACCGAAAATATCCTCACAAAGTCTGGTCAATATCTAGTACCTTCCCAGGCCAAACTATACAAGAAAAGTAAGAGCTATCCATAGATATAAATTAAAATTACAAAGGGAAAAAGGCATTTTCGAAGTTTTGTTTGTAATGAATATGCTCTAAAACAACTAAACCGATTTTGATGAAACTTAGTATGAATATATACAGAATCTTTGAGAGTTACATGGTATAGTTTTTATTTTGATATTCTCACTGGATCGGAACTTACACGAGTAGTTGTCACAAATATGTGAATTATATATAACTACTATAGCTGCGCCAAGCGGTTTCACACTCGTAAGTCCCGATCCCGTGGGAATATCGGGATAAAAAGTAGCCTATGTGTTAATCCAGGTATCCAGCTATCTATATCACGAATTTCATCGCAATCGGTTCAGTTGTTTTTGCGTGAAGGAGTAACAAACACACACACACACAACACACACACACACGCACACACAACACACACACACACGCACACACAAACTTTCACATTTATAATATTAGTAGGATAATAGACGCGTTAAACAAATTCTCTTATTGTTTGCTTCTCTTGTAGTATTCTTGTTTTTACGAAAAATATCATAAATCTGTGCTAGAAGCAGTACCAAACAGCCCTCATAAACAAGTTGGTCATAATAAGGTGGGTCCACAGGGTGGTCCGACAACCTCAGCCTGCAATAAACGGCTCGTCTGTGCGCGCCATAAACCATAGCACTGTCGTAAATGAATCATGAGGTGATTACGTAGATAACATAACACTCTTCGGGAATTGTTTACTTACACGAAGTTTTAATTGAGAGATGCATTCATGCAGATTGAAAATTTGTCTGAAAATTGTATATTTAATAATGAAAACATGTAAGAAAATTGTATAGTGAAATTAAATGAATAATTAAATCTTGTCTGAAAATTGTAAAATGGATTAATATAATTTGTCTGAAAATTGAATAATTAAATAATAAACATATGTCTGAAACTTCATAAGCTAGATTGTTACAATCACAATGTTTGTTAGGCGGCCAGACATATTTATTAAAAGTAGAATTTAAATAGTTGGTGATTTTGAAAATTAACTGAAGCTTCCGAAGCGTTAGTGATATTTGCAAAATAACCATTACCTATTACCGTTATCATCCATCGAAAAAATATAATTTATGAAATTACCTGGATACCTATTTAGCTTCCATGTTTTTCAGTTTCGTGTAACATAAGTACATGATTTTTCTTAGAATGCAATTCTCATACAAAGTTTAACCAATTCACGATAAGTATATATTATTATTAATTTTATAGATTATGTTGAAATAATCCTACATAGTTATTTAAATCAGTTTATATAATGTAATTGTTGGATCATTAAGTTTGTTACACACCTACGACAGTCAATCAATCAATTTAGGTTGTATTCTCCTACGCTTAAGAGAAGTAGGTAGGTTAGGGTACTTAAGTATGTAAAAATGTCGCAATTATTAGGTAGGTAATTGGTAATAAAGGCTATAATAAAATTACAAGTTAATATATCTAATTTATTTGTCTTTTTTAAATTTATTTGAGCAAAAGCTAAACTACTTTAATAATTAAAATGGTTAGTTAAGGAATATTATTTGTAGGCGAAATCTTTTTCTACATTTTGGTATATCAATACTCGTCTAAGTTTATCCAAAGACGGCATAGATGTTTTTTAACCTTAATTAATAAAGGCTAAGAAACGACAAGAGATTTTCGTACAGTAAATGTAGGAAAAGAACTCGCCTACAAAACGATTCACACAACATTTATCAACAATTTTCTATGCAATAATTAATCATTTTAGTGGTCCACGACAGACCAAAATTCAAAATTATTAAGTTGGACCATCACTCCAACTTTTCAGTTCAACTAGTTGGGTCACGGGATACCAAAAAAGCTCATGGTCCAACTATTAAAATTTTGGAAAACGACTCCTAGTTAGGCATATAAGTAATGACATTAAATAAATAAATATTGGTAGTGCATTATGTGGTAGCCGCCTACCTGCGCAGATTACCGCGGAGGAGGTCCTAATAAAACGTCTCCTACGCAAACTTTCTCTGTCATTTGCATGTCGATCGTTGCGCAACGTCGCGCGACAACCTGCGCCCGCGCAACGCCATTGTTTCGATACGTCAAACGTGTTTGTTATTCGTGTTTATTGGAGTAATTGTATAGGGGATTTTATTGATACAATGTGATGAGTCGAACCGTATTGCTTAGGTGGATGGAACAAACGAAGCACTTATATACTTTACCTATTCTGGTTTGGTTCAACTAGGGCAGAATCAGATGAATGTGTTTATTTTCAAACGTGAATTGTTTGAATTGGCTGTCGTAAAGAGAAACGGTGTTGCGCTTCAATTGTGTGAGACTTTATGACTATCGATAAAACTAGTTACGCTCCGCGGTTTGAACTAGCATACAAATTAGTTTCTTCATACTTTGACGACCGATGTGGTGCGGTGGGCACCTGCGATGCAGAAAATTGCGGGTTCGATTCCCGGCTCTTAGATCTGTAATTTGTAGAAACAAATTATGTAAATACATACAGGTATGTGTTTACAAAAGAAAAGTATAAGTATTATTTCCGTTGTTCTGTTCACCATAACACAAGCATAATAGCTTAGCATGGGGCTAAATAGCGCTGTGTGGAAAGTGCTATAACATTTATTTATTTATTTGTTTTCTACGATATTGTTTGTTAAACTTATTGAGCCGTTTGATCGTGATATGAGAGCAAACGAATAAACTTTCCATTTATAATATAAGTAGAGATTTAAACAGTTAAAAATAGTTCAATGAGGTCTTAGAATAATCAAAAAGGTTCTTTATCACGCAATCATCGTTGAAAATAGCTTTCATATAGTTTTATGGATGACTATAATATCACAAAAATCTCCATTTATCGTTCTGGTATTGAATTACATTAAAATAAATCTGATACTTTGAAATGCCAAGCTTCTAAATTAGCAATATTTGATTTTAGGTCATAAAATAAACGTAAATCGTGATAACAGTCACTCTCATAGACTAAAGACACGTAGATAATGTATGTCCAGTTGTTCATAATTTCGAACCAGTGAGACGTGTTCTTAGTCTTATCTCTGTTAGTCTTTAGCTTACACTTTTACTTGGACACCCTTTCTCAACTTCTTGTCAACTAAAGGTTGCCTGGGAGACATCGCTTAAAGCGCCCTTTGTAAGGCTTAGAAAAAAACTTTTATTTTTAACACGTTATGTAATTGAATATGGTGCATTTCTCTATCTACCTATCTACCCGTACACAAACTACAAGTCGTTGAAGTGGAGATCGCAGTATTTATTTCTAATTTCCAAACCTCAGTACGTCACAAATACTTATAGGTATTTGTGACGTGAAAAGGAAAAATCGTTTAGCTATTTCGTATATATTTTAAAGATTGCCAGATTTCAAATCGCTGGTCTGCAGGAGGTCTAAAGGTTTGTGGGCAAGGCGGCACTCCCCTGATCAACGTACGATAGTGGTCTGATTGTCTCAATGAGAAGATTGCAACTGTAGTCGGCTTTACTTGTTAGTTAGTATCGAATAGTCCGTGGGAATGGGGGACTGCACGCTAACTGCACACTTATGGTAATTGGTGATGTTGAACTGAAGATTTAAATCTAGAACACTGTGGTTAGAAAGAAAGAAAGAAAGCTGTGGTTTCACCCGCGGAAATTCACAGCTAGTGCGAATATTTATATTATTAACTGTAATAAAGTTAGTGAATATAAAGGGATTAAAAGTAGCTTATGTTACTCCCTAGGTTTCAATGTATCCTCCTACCAACATTCATCAAAATCGACCCAGTAGTTTTCAACCTGTTTATTACAAACAAAAACAGAACGGCCCTAGTTAGATCTGAATTTGAATTGTTTCCGAAATGATAAGCGACATTTTAGAGTTTGAGACACAAGATTTTAATATACGTTAAACAAACGTTAAGACCTAAGGGTTAATAACTTTGAAACCACAACAGCTGTTTGTAACTCTATCTCAGATTTTTTATGAAGCCATGAAAACGTTTAACCGATTTGTTATAATACTCCAGATTATAATATCGGCGGGAGTTGAGTCATTGTTTGACCAAAGAAAGGTGAAAGTGTTAGTGAAAAGGTGAATCACGGATGAAAGGGTTAGGTCGATAGTTAGCGAGGGTGTGTCAAGTGTGGACGTAGTACTTAGTAGAGAAGTGTGGACAGGACAATAAAGGCACATAATATAGGAGACCAAGCAAATTATTTCGCCTATTAAGTTAAACTATTTATTATTGCAATTTTTATTGTTCTACGTTTTGGTATAATTTAAGACTTAGGGTAAGACTTCCTTTGTCATGTCTGAGCATATTAAAATTTAAGTCGAAAAATTACAGCACTGATGTTTTGACTTAAATTTGGATAGGCTTTGCAACAACAAAAAAGTTTCATCTTTCAATAATACCAAAATGTAGGAAAATATCAACTTTTCCAATTTTTCATCTATGCTATAATTAATAAGGCATCGACTATAGGCATTTTGCGTTTGGCCTTTATTTGCTTGCACTTTAAGTGTGCTTTTAAATTTTCCCTTTTCATAGTTAGAGTGAACAGTGAACATTCAAGTCTTTGCGCACCATTCGTCTATAAATAAGTAGGTAAGTATATGTGACTAAAAGTTGAAATATGAATGATTTCATAGGATAGGAAATCGTTTTTTGAAATACTTGGTAAATTTGGAGGCTTCGGCCGCGGCTTTACTACGCGGCCGGTGCAGCCACAAAAGAAGGACGATAAAGTTCTCGTTCTATTGTTGTCTTCATATCTTCACTCGCGTCCTTCAAAGGCAGCTGCTTATTTGGAGGTCTTCAAGTAACAAGTGAATAGGTATCTTCAAGTGTGCTACATCTTAGACCGCATCGTCACTTACCATGAGGTGAGATAGTGGTCAAACGCTGACCTGTAGGTATCTATAAAATGAAGGTACAATATTTTTACCGTGTATTTTGCGTTGGACATTGGTGGTATGTAGGTAAGTAATCGTTAATGATAATGAATAATTCAGGGAAACGGTGAGTTTTGCCAAATATGTAGAATGGGGCTGCCCTTATATGCGATCCATCGCTAGAAATGGTGATTTCAAACTTAATTAGTATTTGATACCCTACTTACAATTTAAAAATACATAAGTTTCATTTATTTTTACATTATCTACAAAACAATATTCGATAAATAAATTAGTCTATTTCATACAATATAAAATAAGTGATACAAAAACTGAGTCATCTATCTATTTACGGGTACCTTTTCAGAATAAAAACGAGATATTTCCTATTTTTATTATTACAAAAAAAAACATGGTAGATATCCCGTTTTAAATAAATTTAGTAATCAAAATAACCATGTTAGTTTAAAATTCTATATAAGTAAAATCACGTTTATCTAAGTTAGATAAATCATCTTCAAGCTCAGTACGTGATACGAATGTTATAATATATAGTTGTTGCAACCGTGACATTTGCGCAAGCAAGCAGAGGGCAGATGCGCGGGCGCATCTCGCTATATAGGGCACCTGTCTGTGTACCTACAGGGTTTTGCATAACGTCGCCGCCGGAAAGTAAGGTCAGGAGACCAACTGTAGCGATGGTATTTACGATTTGCAGATTTTATTGTATAGTTGCTTAAGAATTGAATATTTTATTTGTATCTTTACGTGTAATCTTTTTATTTTTCACATAATGTCATGCGTAAGATTTATTTTGCGAGGATACATATCAGGAACTCTCTCTCTTACTTTCTTTCTTGTGCAGTTATTAGGGTCTGCCTTTCTGGTCTTCTCCTTCCACTTTGCTCTATCTGACTCGTCGTCTAGAGAAACATTACAATCTAGTATGTCTTTTTTGACCACGTCTGTCCACTTCAACCCCTTATTTGTGGACCAGCAGGGCAAGCATGGCCGGAGACATTTTATCTACAGGGACAGGACAAAATAGTCTTTCCCTCTTGTCAGTTTTGTCCACCCCCCGAGCATAGGCGCAAGGGTGGATATACTATCCACGGTAGAGAAAACGGGGGAAACGCTTATCCCCTTAATTATTGCCCTTATAAGAAAACCACAGAGTACATAGAAGGTCTTTTATACATCAACGTCAATATACGACGAAATTTTTATCCTCGGCCCATGCTTGCCCTGCAAGGTTGTTAAACGTGCCCATTTTGTGTTCAGAATTTTCTGTTGGTCTACTTTTCAAGTATCAGAAACATGATGTATATTATTTTCATATATTTGTGCCTTTTGGCTTAATATGTGCAACTTCTTGAGCTCTACCACTGGTTAGCGATGCTCATATAAGACATGCATCAAACGTGCGCGGGCGGTGTTCGCTTGCTATGCAAATCGCGCATGCGCGTTACGGTACACACATGAGTCGTTCCACGTCGTCGTCGGTTTGTTTATATTTCACGCTATCTCGTCCTGAATATGTAATGTTTCAGATAAGAAACTAGTTTCAATACAATATATCGCTTTATTTGGAGAGAGATTTGCCAACGTGTTGTTTTGTATTTTTCTACACTGAGAGAAATTTGTTTGACAAAGGATTATAAAATGACATGGTTATTTTCACTACTTTCACGGAATTTTATCATGTTTTTTTGTGGAGTTCGATATTTCGGACGTACGCGAAAGAAGGTCGTATGATACGGTTCCTCTAACTAAGGTCTAACCGCAATAACTCCAGCCTCTTGAAAATGGTGCTTGTAACGACATTAAAATTGATCATCTTTTTGATTAGGCAAAAACTTTCCCCTTTATTCCAAAACAAGGTTTAAGAATAGTCCAAGATTCAGATTTTAACCTATGAATCTCGGACTATTTCAACTATTCGATTTAGACAAATATTTATTTTACACTAGCTACGCCCCGCGGTTTCACCCGCGTAAATATTTTCTGCGCAACTTTCTTAATTTTTTATTTCATAAGAACCTTCTCCTGATAATAACAAACAGACCAAAAAAAGAATTGGCCAAATTGGTCCAGGCGTTGTTGAGTTTTAACCAAAACATTTTGCGATTCATTTTTATATTATAAATCTGAATCTGGGATTACTTTGGAATAATTTTACAATCTAAAAGGCGTTGCATCGTTGATTGTCGATTGTGTCATTGTGTGCTAAGATCCATAGGGTGTCGGTGCAAGTGCCTACCTTCTTAAAACTAGATAAAACTGACGCAATGTTGGGACTCTTGTGTCACAGTAAACATTACCTAAATATACCTATCAGATAAGATCTTTCTAGTTAGTTTCCTCGTGTTTTAATTAGGTATATGGTTAGTCAGTTTTGGTAGATATTTAAGAAGAGTTGCAATTCATATTTGTAATTTTAAAATTAACTTTTATTCGTGACTTCGCCCGCCAAATGTTTGAATTTTCCAAGCGTTTGTCTATGCCATCGTTCCCGTTTATAACTTTTGACTATGTACACAATGGTTTTACTGGTGGTTATTCAGTTTCTACTTGGTGGATTTTTATATTAGGTATGTATTATTGATCTTCCCAGAAAATTGAGCTACCAAACTTGTTAATAAATTCGGTAGGTTTAGGACTTAAGAGTTACTAATTGCGTAGGTAATCGAGGGAAAGACAGACATAAATTTAAAAAACTATAAAATCTTGTTCTACTGCTTATTCTTTAAATTGGCTTTATAGTATACATTTTTTATAGTCTCTTCCTTTATTGTCTTTAGTAAGTTCGGACCAACTCACTTTGTTTCAAAGAAAGATGACTGTATTTCCGACTACAAAATTACGTAAGTAAATTGAGTTTCTCGAAAAGTGTACGATGGTGACCATTGACCAATTATCTTCGCTAATTGTGATCATTTAGCAGTTCACAGACAGACACGTCACTTGTGTCATTCTATTATTAATAGCTATATCTAAGTGTGCATGTAATAATTATGATAATTTATTGATGATTCATAAATAAAATTAATATTTTGCAAATTACCTTTATTGATATTTTCCTTGTTATTTATTAATGGTTTTCGTATTTAAAAGTTAGTCACACTTATAAAAATCGGTGATTTCCGTCAGGCAGGTGTTTTTCCACAAAAGAAAGTTTTTTTCCGTAAATCTGATCTTCGTTTCTTCAACTATTTTTTTAAAATCGTTTCGTCCCTTCGCTAAGATGTCTTCTTGCCAAGTCTAAGAAAATCTTTGTCTATGGGATCGTAAAAGTTGATATTATTATTCTTAGCCTCTACGTAGATGTAAGAATATTTTTTATTTGTTTTTGGTAAATGTCCTTGAAAATAATAACTAGTATTCTTAATCAAAGAATATAGAATTATTAAATTAGGAACACTGTTTATTATTATTATGTAGGTACCTACCCCATGAATGGGCGTTCTGAAGGCACACATCTTAACTTAGTTTTAAGACGTTTATAAGTGGTCTATGCACAAATGTATTAAGCAGCCAAAGGAATATTTTTTTTGGCTATGACTTTAATTTTATTTTAGAATTATTTACTACAACCAAGAAATTATTCTCTAGCAGGTGCTAGAGAATAATTTCTTGGTTGTAGTAAATAATCCTAAATAAATCCTAAATATACTTTATAGGGGGCAAAAGTAATACGCAATATCCTATAATAGAGGTCTACTATAGGATATTGCGTATTACTTTTGCCCCCTATAAAGTATAGGAAGAGGATTATTTCTGTTCACCTGGGTCTGTGAGTACTTTCAATTGTGGGATCCATTTGGTTTCCAAATGCTTTATGGTATTCACACTTTCCATTTAAGTATATTCGTTGTCTTTCTTATTTGGGACAACATAACTGTTTCCATCTGCTTCAATCAACCTAAATAATTGACAATAGTTCGGGCCATTCTGCGGCTATATTCTTGGTCTGTCTGTCTGTACCACTACATACCAAGCCCAAATTCTTCACGTATCATTTGTGTCGCTGTGTCGCAGTCGGCCGTCTAATCAGGGCCCATTGTCTAACACAATGTATGACTTGTAACGTCTTGCATCTATTATGTTATGAATGCTTTTTAAACCATTGGTATTTCGCTTTGAATTAATTTATTTCTATGTTTTTGTGTAAGGTTATGAAATTTTAACCAAACGAAAGCATAATTTTATAATTATAGATACTTCAGTCAGTCAAATATCCACTCTTTGGTCAAATATCAGGCTCACTTACGAATAAAAATAACTTTTCGTGGTGTTCATTACATTTGTAACCTTTCTCCTACAATAAAACTGCTGATGGCATATTTCAGTGAGACCAAAATCCATTGTTTTCTGAACTTTTTTCATACAAAAGTTTTCCTAACTGTCGCAAAACAATAGTTGAATTGACCTTTAGAAAATACTAGCTGCGCCCCGCGGTTTCAGCCGCGTAAGTCTCGATACCGTGGAAATATCAAAATAAAAGTAGCCGAGGTCAAGGAAGGATATACCTTCCTCGAAAAATGGACTATCCAACACAAAAATAATTTTTCAATTCGAACCAGTCGTTCCTGAGATTAGCGCGTTCAAACAAACAAACTCTTCAGCTTTATAATATTAATATTAATAATATTAGCTTTGTTCTAATAGCTGGCTATGCTAGTTGTACAAATTGGTCTCGCTCCGCCTCGCGCCGGCACGGCCGCCCTATGGCGCACCCCCCCAGGAAATAACATTTTATGATTTTACACTTTCAAATGTGCAGTGATACATTGTAGATACTATCTATACATAATGTTAAAGGTAATATCACGTAATGTTACAATTTTATGATGTTTGGAGGGTAGGATGATAAAATAATAACAGTCTCAATATCATTTGCCTTCAGTTGATAAATTAGAATGTTGATTAAAAATTATATGGGTTGCATCAAGATTTTTATTAATTCCACTTTGGTTGAGATCTTTAGAATACATGTGTAGAGCTAGATAAAATATTAAATCGTTTTAGTTGCATCAGATTTGTTTTTTTTAAATAATACTTAAAATCAGCGTTTGACCACTATTTCACACGATGGTAAGTGACGATGCGGTCTAAGATATAGCACGCTTTCCTAGAAGATACCCTAAATACAAAGACTCCAAAATAAATGTTATCCTAGGTTAAATAACTTAATTATTGGCGATTAATTTAACAGTTAAGAAGACAATTAAGTAAAAAACAAAAAGGTCCAATAAAACTGATACAACAGCAGGTGTAGTAATTCAAACCACAGGTGAGTGAGCCACCTGCATTACCGTCCAACTCTCTGCCAACTGACCGGTTTGTATGAATCATCTATCGCTTAGATTTAAACTGTTTATTTTCATCACAAAAATACGGCGGACGTGACTATTTTATTTCTGGTTCAAAGTTGTTATTTAGGTCAACAAATTTATTTCGTTCGATTAACCAAACGTTCATCTTCACTTTGATTTATGAAATAACGGAATGAAATAGTATTTTTAACTTCAGACATATGTGCAGAATGAAAGTGAAAAGTCACATAAAGACGATGAAATCAAAATTACGAAGGAAATCTTCTATATATATAAAAATGAATTGCTGTTCGTTAGTCTCACTAAAACTCGAGAACGGCTGAACGGATTTATCTTATCTTAGTCTTGAAATGTTCGTGGAGGTCTAGGGAAGGTTTAAAAGGCGAGAAAAAATCGAATAATTTCCGGGAAAACCCTAAAAACAGCCCTTTTCTATTTCCCATACAAACGTTTTCTAGAGTCAATTCCTACGGGATCGGGACTTACGCGGGTGAAACCGCGGGGCGCAGCTAGTGATTAATAAAAAAATAAAACCTTAAGTCAAAATGCGTTATGTCACTTTCACACTTTTACAAATGATAGGTGAGCGAAAGTGTCAAACAAAACACATTTGATCTAAAGAAACCTTTTACAATTTTTTGAAAAGGGAGGTAATTGTCTATTTTCTTTTAGAATCGTCTTTTCTACCTATGCTGTTTTATAGTGTTGTTAAAATATAAGTTCCGCTCGAAGTGACAGGGGTGAAGAGAGCGACATCGATGGGCGACCGACGACGCCGTAAACGCGAGGTGACGATGTATTTTTGTCGCCGGAAGGGGATCTATTCCCGTCCCTACACTGTTATACCTCACCTACACTCGCGAACATTGGTTTACGACTTCAAATGTCGCTGGAAACTAAACGTTAACTTTGTATTTAACAGATATGAGCTTAAAGCTGACTCAAAAATGTCGGCAAAGGTTTTACTTCATCCGTACAGATTAAATTATTGAGTATTATTCTAATCAGATTAACTGTACAGAAACTCGACTGCAGTATGAACATTTCGATGATATTTCTGAGACACTGGTTCCTTCACATTTGAAGGTAGTTCATGTACAAAAAAACCATCGTAATTTCAGCAAAAAACAATGTTTACATGAACATTACAAAATGATTCAATGTTTGTTGAGTCAGCGTTATAGAAATACGATTTGGCGTGTTGTCGAGTCGGCGATTGCGACCGGGTTTGAACCCGTGTTATTTGTGGCGCTGGCGCAATGCCAACCGCTGTGCCTGATTGTTTGACCCGCTTGTCTTGAAGAGGACGCCGGACGGTCCTTATTATTGCTTCGCCAACTATTGCCTATCGTTAAAATGTTTTATTATGGCAAGTTGAAAACCGTAAAAATTACGAAACCAAGATGCGTCTACGTTCCATACAGAACGCACACGGCGGCAGGGCAGAATCTACGTTTAATTTTATTCTGCCTTTCTATTCTTTAAGAATAGAATAGAATAATTTATTTTCAGACTTTGTCCATAGTATACAAAGAGCTTACAAACTATGTTAGTAACAAAAATAAAATAAAATAATTATTACATTTTTATGTTCTTTAGTTGTAAGGTTTCAGCTTTGTCCATTCCACAGAAACTTCTACTCCTACTCCATTCCTAATTCAAGCAAAAATGTTTTCATGTTTTTTAGTTTAATAGCTGTAAAATAGTTTTGAGTAAATTTAATTTATTATTTATTCCCGTCCGAATGCGTCCAGCCGATTAAGAGTGAAGGATAAGATTAATACTTCATAAAACTTAAATTATCTTTTTCCTATTTGACAATTTATCCTTGTCTAATTCCTACTTTCTTTCTCTCCAGGATCCTAGTGGGTGCTCCGGAAGACGAGCCCCAGACGCGGTTCTACAATGTGTCCCGGCCCGGGGCGGTATACGGATGCAGTCCCGGGTATCGGGACTACGCTGGAGAGTCCCGGGGGCTGCAGCCACTAGCGCACTGCCAGGAGATGGTGTTTGATAAGAAACATGGTAAGTAGAAATAATTTGAAGCCCAACCTGGCAGAAACCATCTTGAATATAAGAGCGTAAAAACTAAATATATACTTAGAAGACAAGATTTATTGAATAATAAAACTATATATACCTTGCTGAAGTCTATTACAGTACTTAAATCAAAATAAAGGTTGAGAAATATTCCTAACATTTTAGTCTCCAGCAAATACCGGACGACAATAAAATTAAATCTACATAAAATATACAAGACCTATTGCAAAATAGACTCGTAACAATATTGAAAGTGCAACAAAATCTGTAAATAAAATAAATCAATGTGCAGCTATATCTGCCACTGCGTCGATAAAGTACAGAAATGATATTAAAATGTCATATAAAGATCAGATCGTTGGTAAAGCAGTAAATATAGTTATTTATGGACATTTAGATAGTGCAGCCGTTAAACAAATGGTTAATAAAGGTGATGAAGGAGGCGACAGTAATAATGACCAGACAGACTTATATGAAGATTCAATGACAGTCTTACTTCCTTGTTCACTGATAGCAATTATTAATTCAACCTACTTAATATCATCATTTATTTGTCCTTTTATTGGTTTTTAATTATTAGCACTTGACTGAACTTTATTTTGGATTCAATTACTGAAGTAGTTAGTTTCACTATTTGGTCTCTAGTCGCGAGTAAAGAGACTTTTTGACAGCAATCCAGGATATTAAGGACGTTGTAAGTTATTTCTCCTATTTCTATTGGCATGGAAGAAAAGCATAAGTTAAAACGTTATAGATTTGCTCCTCTGAAAGGGACAAGCGGAACAACGTTTTAGTGTTGCAACATGTATTCCTAATTCTATGTAGAAATTACCTTCTTGTCCCCATCTCTTGATCTACCACTGACTTACATACTTACATGGATTGTACCTATACCATGGGTTTCTTAAGTCTACATTAGTCTACAATAACAAAGGCAACATTATTCGATTTGACATAATCCTGACCGTCTATCTTAGGTTCAAGAGCAGTGGCGTGCTATATATCACATGCGCGTGCGCAGGCGATGTCGCGAGGGTCATGCACTCCTACACTTATTTATATACACCAGTTTATTAGTTTGTTTATTGAAGACATTAGGGTGGGGTATTTTAGCTTCAACTTTAGGGAGAGTCAGAGTCTGCTAAAACTTACTTCCAAAAAGAGCCTTTAGCAAAACTATAGTGATTGAAAATGTTTTTATTAAAAAACTTGGCTAAGTGTTTTTGCTTGGTTTTAAATTTTTGCAACCTACAAAACTCAGCACAAAAAACTCTCAATTTAAGCCTTTGCCGCATAAGTAATAAAACCTAAAAATATTTCATTCAAATTCTGGCAAACATTCCAAAATTTTTAAGAAAAGGGAACACAATGCCTGCTCGTGAATCACAAGGTGGTTTCAAGATTCCAAGACTCACAGTGTGAAACATAAGAATTATGCAAGAAATGCGAGTGAACCAAATTTTTATACCTACTAAACGTAATTTCGACAGAAGTTTCACCGAAAAAAAAATTATAAAATGACGTTAAGTACTTCGAATTTGCGTCAAAATCGTAATGTCGAGGAAATAATTAAAATTAAATAGGATACCAACGTATCAGAATTAATTAATTTTACGATTATATCTAACGCTTTTAAAAGGCTACTGAATAAAAAATAAAACTGCAATAAAACCATTAAATTTGCTATGTACGATATGTTGAAACTTAAAAGGAATTCAATTTTTAAGAATACCTACTATTCCTTTTCGTTTTGTCTAGCCTGTTAATATTGTTAAGAAGAATGTTTTTGTCTGTAGATTAGAATTAGTTGAAAATAGTTTAAAGTAAAATTGATAACTTTAAAATATTTAATAGCTACATATTTGTATGCCTGTCTTTCCTGACGTGTATGGTCTTCAAGTCGCAAGTAAATCTTCTAGATATGCGTGCTACATCATCGTCACCTACAATCAGGCAGGTATGATAGTATCCAAACGTTGGCCTATCATTATGTTAAAAAAAATCAAGGTATCACAGGTAAAACCGTAGCAAAACACCTAAGTTTCTATCACAGGATGCCTAAGTCGTTGTAGTGCATCACGGGTGCGCGTGAGTCGATTATTAACCCATATTTTGCACACCAACAATGGACGGACGCAACGTTCTAGTGGCCGGGAACAAATTGGCGCAGGCGCACTGGCCATTCTGATGACTTACTGACGTCATCACTTTAAGCATGCTGTTTGTTGCGAGTGGTATTGACCTCGATTGCAGAGGTAAATTTGTACCATTAACATTAAATAGCGATTTATTTGATAGATGGCATTTCTAATTAAGATATTAGGCAGGTCAACATATTTGATTTGATGTAGTATCGTGAGAAATAGAGGATGGATTTCCGTTTGACGTAAAACTTTTCATAACTTCATAAACAACTAAATACTTAAAGGAGACTGGGACCTATGGGCTAGATTGTAGGAAGTTGAGAAATAGCTTCAAAAATTGCTAATTTTTTTCTATATTAATACTTTAAAAATCAGTCTAATTCACAATCTAGAAACTGAAAACTTGAAAAAACTGCACTCGAAAAAGAAACATTGGCTGTATACACAAATCGTACGAAGCCATAACTACTGTCATACTGAGCACTAGCTCAGTGTTGTCAACTGAGTTCAATTTGCACATTATTTGTAACTTTGACTCTTCCATTGTCGTGTGCCCTCCACAAAAACTTTATTATTATATATTTTATTTGACATTTTTTACCTACCTAACCTCGACTACATAGTTATATTTAACAGGTTATTGTATATTTAGTGTTTTCCCTACTGTTAAATCTTTTTTTAAACAATGTCGCAACATTTTTTTTCTTTTTCTACATAAAAAAGATCCTTTTGAATTTTAACTTGTAGCAACACTGAACTCATTCGTTTGTTTCTGATCGAGCGATAAGTGTTTTGAGTTTTGTTTTCGTTTTATTTATTGACCACCTGCACCTGCACCTGGACTTCTGAACCTGAAAACCCTGACTCACCATAGCTACCACAGCGGAAACCGATATTCTTGCCTTCACGACTGACCTGGACTCGTCATTTTGGATTTTACCGCTGAAAAATCATAAAAATAGGTAGCTCATAACTTTACTCTCTGATTGCCAAATCCCGTAAAATTTTCAGGGTTAGTTTAATAATGTATTAGGTATTATTTGGCACCAGTTTCATCCTTCTACATCCAGGCCCCAGATCCTAAGAAACGATCCCCGTCTCCTTTAAAATTAAAAAAATTAAATAAATAAATTAAAAAAAAAAATTGATTAAATATTCTCGTGTCGGGGGACCGCTCTTTACCTATAAAAATACCTTCATAAAATGATACTATTAAAATTTCAACATAGCTATTTGTAACGTACAAATCATGCCCTTTCATTTGATACCCCACTCGAGCATATCTACTTACATTCGGTTTTTAATCCTTACTTTTATCTCTCATAACTTTCAAACGGCTGAACCGATTTCGATCAAACATAGCTAAGAACACTCTCGACTAATTCACCTTTCAAACAAAAAAAAACCAAATTAAAATCGGTCCATCCGTTCGGGAGCTACGATGCCACAGACAGACATACACACACACACACACAGAGAGAGAGAGAGAGAGACACGTCCTTATAACACCCCGTCGTTTTTGCGTCGGGGTTAAAAATACATACAACCGAATTGAGAACCTCCTCCTTTTTTGAAATCGGTTAAAAATAGAATATTAGTGTGATGATGATTAAAGCGTCCATGGAGTAAACCTTCATCGTAATCGACTGCGACAATACAAATATGCGGTATGACAAATATGATTTTTTAAATAACAAAAAATATATGTGTACTTACTGCAAAGATCATTCTACTAGCCAATTCTACTTCTCTTTGAATCGATTAATCGAAGTCACTATAAAAAACAGAATCGTAATTGGCTTGTTCTCTTACATTTATTGTTATTTATCTCGAATGTGGTGGAACACCTTGACCTGGTCAGGAATTTTATTTTATCACAGACCGGTCTTTATAAGAAAAATAAAAATAACACTGTATCATATGCGAAAGTTTGTCTTAGTGTGATTTTATGTTTGTCACCTCTTCATGTAGAAATACTCAACTGATTGTGATTAAATTTGGTAGGTATGTATGTCTTGCTAGAGTTTGACTTCTGGCGAAATTCGTGATATTTTCCTTGTAGGTTTCAGATATTTTGGACTTTAATCGTATTTCGGAAACTGAATTATGGATTTGTCACCTTTACAAATGATAGGTCAGCGTTTGACCACTATCACACCTGCCTAATGGTAAGTGACGATGCGGTCTAAGATGTAACACGCTTACCTAGAAGAATTCGTGACTTGAAGACCCCCAAACAAGCAACTAAGAAAGGCACCATTACACTGCTCCCAAATTGTATTCATCAGGAAATAAAGACGTAGGAAATGATACCATTCCCTCGCAGTACGAATGTTTAACTTATTTAGTCCAGATCGAAGTCACCTGGATATGATTTCGCTGCCACTGACTCACCCGCAGTGTATCCGATCCAATTATCGACACGGAGATGATCATACACCACTTTCCCCACAAGTCTGCCCTACTAACCTTCGATAATCGTGCAACATTTAATTATCCGATAACTCGCAGAGCGTAGGCTGCGCTTCGCGTGGGCAGTGTGCGGGCGATACCTGTGCTCGCGCCGTTTTAGGCATACCTAGCAGTTTCGATGGGACAGTCTGACATACCTTAGTTCTATAATGTCCATCATCATTAGGTGCTTAACTCCATTGCTATATTGAGTTTCAACTTGAATTTTCGATGAAGATATATTTTATAAGAGATTTAGATGCGTGGGTAACGGATAAATGTGATAAGATGAGGTGGTTATGTTCAATTTATTGTTCAGATCAAATTACGATAATGAAGTTTTCTCAATAAATAAAATCAATATATGGATTACGGTGTGAAATAAATGAACAGTTTATAAATCTTTTCTTTATCTATCGACTGAGTTTCTCGCGCGAGGTTTTTTCGGAAAGCAAATGCTAATTATCACGTTTTTAAATTAAAAGCAAAAACTGTAACTAGAGGCGCCTGTTTTCATAAAATTTTTGAGTTTACGGAAACGATATGGTAAGCATTTGCCTGTGTGCAAACAAACTCTACGCGCATCTATAAAAGAATAATGGCAAAACTTCTAACAAAAATTATTTGTTTGCAAGGCGGTTGGGTTCTTGAAGTTCCTATATTATGTGTAAAGGCGTCTGATGGTAATGAGGAAAATGGAAAACATGAGACTTTAAATATTTGTATCTTTTTTCCACATCTAGTATATGAAATACCATCAATTTCATTTTAATTTCAAAAAACGAATTTTATCATATTTTTTCTATCTGTGTATACGAGTCTGCTTTGTCAGTTTTGCTTTGCCATCATTATTTAAGAAAATCTATTTATTTATTTAGAATTTCGCGGACATCCGGTATCCTATCCAGTTAACCTGATTCTCACATCAACAACATTATCATCGTCCTCTATCAGCGGAGGCACTGCACCGACAAGTAAAAGCAAATACGAAATATGCTAACGATCTGATTCACGAATCACACTAGAACATGAATGGAGCAATTAGTTGTAATTGGTCGATGCAAGTTCGCCGACTTGCAGTCATTGAATGCAGAGGTCGTAGGTTCATAGCCGGGATGCTTTAGAACGTATAGGAATTAGAAAACATGATAACATACTTCGTGTCTTGTTACACTTTGATTCATAATTGATTCGTAACGACGGACGGTTTTATAACACCCAGACCTAACTATCTAACATTTTATTGCTAAAATCATGTTTTGATGTTAATAAGACCTATGACCCCATTTACGTCCTTCAATTTTTTTTGTGTAAAGTATCTTGGAAATTAATTTAAGTCATTAGGTACAATGATGGGCAATCATTGCCTCTAACTTCAGCCTTTCCCATGGTGGTGAACATTTTTAATTTGATAGTAATTTAATGTGGTTTGCTTTGAATCGTAATCCATTTCTAAAGTTAATTCACTACTATTGCTTTTGTCGACGACTTTGTTCGCGTAGGATTTGAACTTTCCAAAATCCTTTATTAGCCCACTCCGTCCATAGTTTGAACTGTGCGTTGATATGTCAGTCAGGACTTTGAATTTTATACATATTATGTATAATATTTGTTTAATTAATAAATCCTATTTATACAAGACGGGAACTAGAATCAAATAGGACACTCACACGCAAGTCTATCCAAGATACATACCGACAGGAAATTAGTTTAGTTCTACTTTATGATTTCAATTAAAGAAACCGTTAATAGTATAATCTCTATTAGTAATTAAACTATTCCGTTCATACTAATCTCTTTTAAAACAAGAAAATAAGGAAACCCAGTTTTATAATTAGTTAGAATATTTTGTTTCTAGAACCAGTAACTACTAAGTGCTGTTAACTGATTAGAATTGTAGAATTTCTTATAAGTTCGTTTTCGGCTGATGACCTTTGAAAAATAGATAATTAATAAATAAATTTATTCAAACAACTTAAGAAACAGCAATGTTTAAAATAAGATTACTTTTCAAAACATATGCCTGAACTAGGTGATCCTGGATTTCAAGCAAAAACTGTTGTTATGGTAAATTTGTACTCACAAATTAAAAATATAAAACTACAATCAAAACCTACTTACGCTAATGTCTATAACTACCAGTTATACAATTAAACAATATATTTACGTAATACATCTAATAAGTTGTCTGTATCATCATCAGACATATTCTGGAGAGTTTTACAAACCATTTTTACATCTGGGTATATGTAAGTTAAGTATATGTAAGGCATTTATTCTGTTATATATGGAAGTGCGTAAAAGTAAAAGTGTTCATCTTAGCACACGCCGTGTCTCTCTCTTAGCATCTAACCAACCAAAATATCCAATCGCCAGCTCTATTCTAAGATATTTGACTTCTGTAACGAGTAGGTATTTTTTTCTGGATGATCAAAGGTAAGAAAAAACACCGAATAAAACACAAGCTTTATAACGATTCAAAGCAACAAAGTAGAGTAGCATTACACAAAGCACTACAGATTCAGATATAAATCTTCCAGTTACCAAATAAAAGAAAGCAGGTTCGAGTCCGTCGCGGACAAATTCGTGAGCTATCCTCGCGCCATCTGTCGATGCCCTTATAGAGCGTGGTTTAAGTTATAGCTGCCCACGCGCAGGCGGGTATGTTAGCAATCGATTTACTAAATTGGGGTCTGTTATCGCGTTGGTATTTGTAACATCTTTCGTTTTTGTAGAAAATATATCTATGAGTCTAATTGCTGACTACAGTCAAATTGCAGACTACAGTCAAATTGCTGACTGACTGATAAAATTGGCATCTACTTAAAATTCAAACTGACTGCGGCTGCGTTCTGCCTGCGATTTTTTAAAATGAGATTGGGCTAGACTAACTCTTTTCATCAAAACTTGTTTTTTATCCAGAAGTTACCTTTCGACCGTTCTTTTGTTTCTATTTGTTTGTTTCTAAATCAAAGTTGGTGTTATGCGTAGTTGGTATTTTCCGTAAGTGGTATTTTGCGAGTTATGCGTTTTACGTAAAAGTGGTGTTTTGCATAGTTGGTGCTATGCGTTTAAAGGATTACCTTTACTAAGTTTGTGGAACTTAGTTTGCTAAAACAATACGTATAAAAAAGTATATACGCGACGAATTGAAAACCTCCTCCTTTTATGAAGGCGGTTTAAAACACAAATGTATGATGCATTAATTCTTTCTGTTGGGGTTTATGTCCTTCCTTCGTTTTCTTTATTCTCGCAATATAAACAACCAATCAAACAAAAACCACTTAAACAAGAGTATCAAACAGTAGTTTATGTGGGCTAAATATTCGGTGTAGGCGCTCCACCATGGCCGCGCGTGGGCCTAGCCCAGCTCCCAACATTAGCGATCGTCGCGTTTAATAACTTTTACTGCATTTTAATTGAAATTACCCACCGTTTGATAAATGTTTTAATATTGATAAATGCTTTTGTTGGATTTGAATACTATTGCAGTTATAAAATTTTACGTAAGTATCTTTATTTAGTCTTGTTTGTATTAAAAGTAACTGTTAGTACTTAGTTAGGTCTTATGAGTCAAAGGAATAACTAAAATTGAATCGATTTCTTAGAAAAGAAGACAACAGTTAAAGATCTCTGTCGCACATAAAAGAAGACTCAATGGGACATGTTCCTGTAGCTCAAATGGTAAAGAGCACCGCTAAGATGAAGGGGTGTGGAAATCCAATTAGGCAGAACTTTTTTTTGCAAAGTTTTTTCAATTTCTTCGTATATGTTTAAGTACATATTACAAGGCTTAGTTTGGGGATAGATAGCGTTGTGTGTAATGTCTGACAATATATTTTCTTTCTATGATTGAGCCTTTATTAATGGTTGTTTACCTCCTTGTCAGAGAATGGTAGTGATAATTAAGAATCTACATTATCCAGAAAGGAAGTTACTTCACAGGTGCGACATCTAACCATCTAACTACGTTGCTAACCAAACCCGTATACCTACCAACTAATAGAGGTATTATTTCGCCAACATCAAGACCGCCCACTACAATCAAAGTGTTTACACACGTATGTTTGTCTATCGGCAAATTAACTGACAACCCGATGGTTTTGTGAACGAGCCGTTTCCGGTCGGTGTTACCAGTTCTTTTAACTAGTTTGTCGTTGGGATCAATCTTTTTGGGAGATTTCTACTGGGAAATTGCTATTTTCGTCTGACTAACGAAAAAGTACTTAGGGACCTAAATACTTTTAGTGGGTACACATTTCTGGTAGTTTCTGAATATTAACATAGCCTACATTAGTTAAGATATTTTTTTTCGGTTCGTAAGTAGCTTTCACGTGCGGGTTTATATTCTAAGTTCTTTCTTAGCAGATGAGTCGTCATAGTTAAAATGTAACAAGTGGAAACGTGTTACGATCTAGCGTAGTGAACCCGATGCCAGATCCACCCATTGGTTTCAGCCGTGCGTTGATAAACCTTTCAGTCAGTGAGACTTTGTATTATATATTTATAAAAAGGCTTCAAAAATATCGATTTTGATGTAACTTGGTATGAAGATACATTATAGATTCTTGTAAATTATACAGGCTATTCTTTGTCCCGATGTTCTAGGTAAAGGAATTGTGACTTATTTAGGCTAAACCGTGGAACGCTGCTTGTCTGCAATATATAGAGATATGTTGTCCTAAAGTCAATAATTATACTTGATTTAACCTTTGCACTGTAAAACACAACTTTTAAATCACACAAAGTTAAATCAACATCACGAAAATCTCAGTTCAAAAAACCTATTTAGGTTATATGTAAACACGTGCCATATTGTGTTCCGAATCCGGTTTTCGCGAATATTTGTACAACCGGTCCTCGTTTTAGACGTAGGCGATTATTGTTACCAAATATTCGTGGGACTTATGTGAAGGTCATGTCGTATTTGTAACCAAATAAAAAGAAACATAGCAAGTGTACAGACAAACTCAAATATCTCTAACGTTTAGCAACCTGTCCTTATGATCAGAATCGGCCGCAGGAAAGGGTACTGGAGCTCTCTCCATACAAACGTACTCGACTGTTTCCTCCCTGGATAATGACATTAGAGCAAATATTTTTGCAGCATTAAACTTATAACTGCCATGACCATGCCCCATGTCTTATTTTTTATATATATTTTTAATTCTTACTTTCTATGATAATTAGAAAATGAAAAAAATTAAGACATAGGGGCATAGTCATGGCAGTTACAGGTTTTATGCAATAAAAATATTTGTGCTAGTGTCATTATCCAGGGAGGAAACAGTCGACTACGTTTGTATGGAGAGAGCGCCGGGTAATTTTAATTTGAACCAATAAAACATTTATGTTGTATACGACCTTGTTTTCCGCAACTATTTAATTTAGTCCTAATTGCGTGAGGGGAAAATAAACCCAGTTCTTCCATAAACTTTACCACAAGATGTGATTTCATGAAAACCAATAACTTTCATTTTGTTACTGTAACCCTTCAACAACTAGGGGATGTCGGAATAAAGTACCCTATATTACTCACAAGGCATCAATGTATCCTCATACAATACGGCGTAACGTCATAAATGCCGTCATAACGTGTAACGGATGTTAGGAAAGAAGATGTAGCTAATCCAACCTTCTTCTTAGAAGGTAGGCAAACCTTCTAACAAAGAGAATAGACAAGATTACCATCCATTAGAATTGTATTGACTTGACATAGATGTGCGTCCCTAATACCTACTGCCTAACTTCTTAACTATATTTGTTAAAGTAAAAACACATGAAAGATATCTTAAAACGAAATGATCGGCTCGCCTGACCCGATTGCGGTGTCACCCGATATCTATATCGTCCACAAACACGACGCAATCGTTGCTGTGGTCTACCGAATTGCTGCAACCATCGTAAACTAACTAATAAACTATTGATTGACGTCGTCGTTCAGCTGCGCCGGCGCACATTAGCCAACTTTTAGCCAAAGATAACGTGTGTGCACAGTGTATGTAGTTTTTTTTCGACTAAATGTGGTTAAGGTTTACTTTTTAATGTAGTCGTGTGAAAGTAATTCATTTTTTATAGTTTCAACCTTTATTGCGAATAGTATTGCATAAATTTTAAAACTTGCAGTGTACCTGTTATATACCTAGATCCTAAACGGGTCGTTTTGATTGCGATCCTCTTTTTACCCGATTATGGCGAAGCCAAAATAGAGGATTATGTTATTTTTCCTGTCCAATATATTTAAAGATACATCTTAAGTACTTTCAGTAATTTTAACGGAACCAAAAGTCATTCATAAAGGTATCTTTCTAGTATATTAGTTAAAATGTCGAATGAAAATATGTACATTGATACCTAATATGTATATTAGCCCTGATTTTAAATTAATACGTTAAATTTTATTAATCTAATCCGATTTTATTAGACGTCTACTTGTTACTGATTTTACGTTCTTATTATAAAACCTAATTAACAATATCTCCTACGTCTAGACATTAATTACAAATTACTGACTAGGGGCTCAAGCAGACGGAAGACTTTTCTATTACCTGACTGACTAGGCGGCTATTTTAAAGCAATTTAATGACTCCTGACACAAAAATCATAATTCTCCCGTGGCCGGATAAAAGGGGTGTTATAGGTTTGACGTGTGTCGACTATTCACGGAAGTGCGAATATTTATTAGTATGATATGTTCATTATCACGATGTGCGGAACTTTGAAAGTTTGCTGCTTGTTCGTAGCACCGTAGCTCTCGAATAGATGAACCGATTTAAATGTTTCATGAAAATCGGTTTCGCACTTTGAAAGTTTCTTTTTCGCAGACCGGTTTCGCACTTTGAAAGTATCTTAGTATCTTTTTCGTTGTCAATCGGTTTTTTTAGTATCTTGACGAATAACGGTCGCTGCATAGGTAACGTGATATTTATAAACGATTTCAAGAAATCTTTACGTTCCGTCCGGCACGAGAAAAATCACGTTACGTATGTTTAAAGACCACGAATCACGAACACTTTATGAACGTTGCACGTCTCCGTCCTGTCCGAGGTTTTATCCCGTCACGTATGCAGCGACCTTTACTTGTTTTAAAACGGTTGGCTGTCAGGCGATAGAATGTCTGTAGTCTGCTTGACATTACACTCCGAGACTGTTATTGCATCGAGACGCATGGTATATCGAGATTTGATGCGCGCGCGCAGGTCGATGTCCGCGACACATGTTACTAAACAAATACACATTGATGATGTTTACTTTTGCGAATTACTTTTTTAAATATCGATACTGAAATAACTTTCTTAGAATTTTGTATTGCGAATAATAAAATTCTTGATAAAATATTTCTGTGTAATAGCCTATTTGCGGGTGAATTGCGGAGCTGTGAATCTATGTATTACGTTTATAAAAAGAAAGAAAAAACATGACTGACTGACAGACTGATCTAGCAACACACAGCTCAAACCAATGGACGGATCGGGCTATTTGGTATATGTACATATAGAAATAAAACTATTGTACTTAATCTATACCAATATTATAAAGCTGAAGAGTTTGTTAGTTTGTTTAAACGTGCTAATCTCAGGAACTACTGGTTCGAATTGAAAAATTCTTTGTGTTGTATAGTTCATTTATCGAGGAAGGCTATAGACCATTTTATATATCGATATTCCCCCGGGATCGGGAGTTACGCGGGTGAACCGCGGAGCGCTGCTAGTGCTCTTATAAGACACCGAGTCCCTGTGCCCTCTGCGTCGTAAGAACTCATGGTTTCAAAAATGAAGGCAGATAAAAAGGAAATAAAAAATCAAAGTTTATGAACCCAGCAGGTTTAGTTTTTTTTTATTATCTAATTTTATATTGCAAAAATTTGTCACTATGTTACCATGTCAGCCAAGGTCTCAGTTGGGCATTATCTAAAGTTTCTAGGACAAAGACACTAATTTTGGCATTGGGCCCATGTAAAGTCAGGGTATGGACCTTAATTGTACCCGTATTACGTTCTATTCAAGGTTCTCTGGACTGTATGTACTGTCCACTTGAAGCTGATTGCGTCAAGTGTCCCTTATTGGTTGATTGATTCGACCACGCTCCTTGTATCGTGGTCTTGTGGTCTCGTGGACGCAGTTGGTCAATTGATTTGTTTAGAACATTTTTATTAGTGGGCCTTATTTGGTGATTGATTGATTTGAATTTATTGAAGAGAATTTGACCTTTTGATTAATAGGACAGGTTCATTCATAAAATAAAATGTATGCACTTACCTACAGGTATTACTTACGTATTTTTAATTTGTTGTCGTTACATACACATTCAAACACTTTATCACCCTTTTTATGAGGCTCATTTATTTTTCCATATTTTATGCATAGTACTAATGGAGGTCAGTGATTTGATGCATACAATGACATGATGCATAGCTCTTTTTTTAAACTAGTATTTTCTTTTTAAGCTTATATTTTTCGACTCCATGTAGCTAGAACCATGCTAGAACCTTACTTCTTTAAGGTGAATAAAACCTCATTGCGCCACACATAACACCGTCTATCAACCATAACTCTATCTGTTTGTACCTTCGACCATATAACTACGTTTGTACAAATATCTTCCTCCCATAGAATTTGACGAACGTACCTCACCTTCCTCCATCATATTTTTTCTTTACTATGCGGTTTTTTTCAGCCAGTATTAAATACTGTACGATGAATAAAAACTCATTATTAAGAAACACGGATTGTATCTACACTAACCTCTTCCTTTTTTTTACTTTTCTATGCGGATATTTTTCTGCTGCATGCGCGGCCTGTACCTTTTACTTCAAAATGTATAAACCTCTTTGGGTGTAATACTGGTTTTTTGTAGAATAAGTAAGGGAAATCAAACATTTTCTAGCACATGTAGTTTAGTAAAGCCGAAACAAACTACGCAATGTTCTCAGAAGCTCTTGTCCGTATCTATCGTGTGGTAAATTTACCGTGATATACGATTACACGTCAAATAGACAAATAATACGGGAATGGAGTCGATGCGTGTGTTTGTTACCACTTGAGTGTGTACCGAGATTGGTAGACTGGTTTTTACTTCGATCACAAATCAATAGGCAGGTAATTATTTACGAAATCACTTATTATTTAATTAAACGAAAGGGCTGGTAGTTTGCTACCTCGGACAATGGATAATCATCGCCATTCAGCGAGGCACGCATCCCGTCTTTTGGGATTTCCTAGGGACCCCCCGATTGGATTTTTAATTTATTATCATTAAATGTATTTACATAAATCAGGTTTTTAATGTTGTTGCGGGTATATTTATTTTTAATTTTCTTGAAAATGAATTACATTTTTGTATCTGTTCTACCAATAAATTGAATATTGCTCAGGTGCTGACGATGCAAGTCATGCGCAGATGACTCTAGAAGTATTGTGTCGAATACTGCGAATACTAAAGATATTTAAAACGGAATATTCATAAGTCTTATATTTTATTTTGACAAGATATGAAAATAACAATATCAATTCAAAATCTTATGTGTTTGATGTCCTAGATGAGCACTATGAAATTCTTACACGGAGATTTCAACCCAATTGCATAAGGGTTTGTAAGGCAGACATAGGGGTGCCAAAAAATTGTAATTGTGGGTTATAAATAAAACTAAACGCGAGGGAGTTTTAAGCGTGTCTATTACCAATAAACTAACTAATAAAATATCGGAAACACAAATCGCAATAAAATAATACAATTTATAATTTCCTCGTGATCGGAATAAATGTAGAAACGAACGCAATCAGAAAGGGTCAAGCCCTTCCTCAATAACACTAATGATAATAACTCTTTAATGCTTCCCGATCGTTACTTGGGGGCATTGTTACTTGCACATAAAAAATCGGTTACGCCGCAGGGACTTAGCCGCAGTGGAGTATGAGAAACGTGTTCTTCTTCTGCCCGTCCCAATTTATTTGGTGACGTCCGTTCTTCCATTCGTTCACATCCATCTCTCTCATATCTTGTCTCACACAGCCCATCCATTTTTTTCTTAGGTCTGCCTCTTATCCTTCTACATTGCTACTCTTCTCTTCTCATTACTCTTCTAGTCTCATGCTTCTCCGCTCTCCTCATCACATGTTCATACCATCTCAGACGGTTCCATTTCATCTTTTTCCAATAAATATTTTTAGTTTTAAAGAGGCATATTAGGTCCTCCAACTGTTGGGTTTAAAAATATGCTAGTTAGAAAATCAGTCTCCAGAAAATTCGAAGTAGACTAGCTGTGCCCCGCGGTTTCACCCGCGTAAGTCTCGATCCCGTGGAAATATCTAAAGTAGCCTAAAAGCCGAAATATGGACTATCCAACACATAAAGATTTTTTCAATTTAAACCAGTAGCTACTGGTTACAGTACTCAGAAACTTCTGAGATTAGCGCGTTCAATCAAACAAACTCTTTAGCTTTGTATATTAGTATAGATTATTATGTTGTTCCCCTTTCTCCATATTGTGCTGCTTATTATTACCGGCAACTAATTGCGTTCGGAATAACGCCCGAAAGCAGTGAGTCGAAACATATCTGTCATTGTTACATATTTTACGGCCCGTCGGGAAATATGGCCTTTTGTAGGGGGTGGCCAAAGTGAAGGGCTTCCTAAATTATTGATACATTCACTTTGTATTCGGTGCAGTCACGACATTTTACAGTTATGAATTTACTGATCCATTTATATAATCAAAAATCTCAAAATAAATACAAATACAAGGAATTAACTACGAACTAAATATGAGATATAAACAAATAAAATCTAAAAATTCCAACTGAACCTATTCAAACAAGCCCTAGCGTTCCCTGTGCAAAGCTGGACAATATGCAAGCAGCGTTACCCCTCTGAACCGCTATCGACAGCCTTTGCACCAGGAATGCCCCAAAATGCGGATCAAACCTCCTGTCACGGACGCGACGGCCAATCACATTTACTGATTAAGTTATATTGACTTGAATATTTTAGTTGATTTTGAAAAATGGTCGTCGAATAACTTGATTTACTTATTGACCCCAGAAATAAAAAATATCAAATTTTAAGTCCTGACTTATATACCAACGCACAGCTCAAACGGATGTATGACTCGGGTTATTTAGCCTATTAGCTATTATGTATGACGAAGCCATCGGCTAAGAAAAGATTTTTCAAAATTAACTCCTATGCCCTAAAACCTATACCTACAATCTTTGCTTTTTCAATGCTATATTATCGAATTTTATAAAATTATTTTAAAACAACAGTCGTAAAATCACGTAAAAAGGTTTAAGTATCATTCAATTTATCAGAACCACCAATTTATATTCAAGAAGCGTTAAAATCACGAGATATTATCATCATCGGTGGCTACCTGTAAAATATGTTGAAAGACATGAGACATCTTTATTATTGAGACGTCAATCTTATCGGGTTATTACCGTTTGCCGCTGTCTACGTCCCCCACCGGTGACAACTGGGATTTTTATTGATTATATCTGCGCAGTTCGCACTAAAGGGTAATATAGTGGGGCAAATAAACACTATCCCTATAGATTATGTAGAGATAGTATTTAGACTATTGTTTACGAGTAAATCTGTGTCTAAATCTAAAGTTGAATATACATCTCGGACTATCCTTAAACCTCGTTTTGGAATAAGACGGTAAGAGTTTTCTCCATTGCTAACCTAGATTGGTACAATGGGGAATGAACTAATTATTTTTCAGTATTTTCTGCAGAAAACTGGAAAGTGTATTTATTATTTCCAGTTGTTTTTTTTTAGAATTGATAGTGCAGCGTTTGGCACCATCACACCTGCCTGATGATTCGATCTAAGATGTAGCGCGCTTTCCTAGAAGTACCTCGGGTCTTGAAGACCCCTAAATCGTCCCCACAGCAATGTCACCCTTTGGGGACAACTCGGAAGATTTTTTATTAAAAATACCAGTTGTCACCGCTGGGGACGCAAACAACGGAGACAAATGGTAATGACCCATCCTATCGTAAAAAATAACAACACTCGTCGAATATCGTCAACCATCAATTTGGTGAAATCTGATAAGTGTGGGCCATATTAGACCACATATCCGCCATTTTTGTTTTATTATGGGTCCCATAAGAGTTTATGATATTGACGTTTTAATGTCTTAATGTAAAGTTACTAATTACGGTACAAGGAGATGAACGCCATTTCGAAGAGTGATTCGTTTTGTGTCTGTGGTTTGGGTATGATTATTATTGCATATAAGGCTTGCTCTTAAGGATGTACGGAGATAAAATCTGTAGGAATCATATTTGGTAGGCTTTTACTTTGAGAAAACAAACAGGGGGCGGAGCTAACGGGGACGTATGATGGACGGGGGACAATTGTTCCGCTCCGGACAAGAATAAGACATAAATTTTAATTGGATATGAATTAATTTCAGGCATCGGTTGTGAAATTGATTGGTTTGACGGGTTTAATTAAGTTTTCCATGTTTTTGGTTGGTTTTACGATTCGGGTCATGTTGGTTTTCGGGGAAATCATTAGCGATATCGATGTATACAAGGTGTGACGATATGGATGATGTATTCCAAAAGGGGGAATTCTTCTACAAGTTTTGGAAACTTTGCTTTCATTCAAAACACATGCCTTATATTAAAAACCATTATTTAATCTTTGTTATTTTTCATAGAAGCTTGTAATATTAGCTTTGCGTTCAACCATTAAGTGGCCTACTCAAATATGACATGCGGCAATCAGTGGCGTGTAACTAGACGTACGTACAATGTCATATAGGACAGTCTGCCACACAAGTGTTAAACGAATTAATTTATAGCAAACAAAATAAGACGATAATGTCTAACAATTAACGCCATAAAACTGGACGTGGTAATGTACTTTTCACCTTGATTGTATCTACACATTTTTTTTCTGAATAATTTAGTCAAAAACTATTTTTCTAAATGGTATTTGTTGTTTTATTAATGTCCTCTATACATTGCCATAGGTTAGAAAAGTAACCGCAAAAAATAGTTTTTGAATTTTTTTTAGGGATAAATCCTTGTTATAGGTTTACAAGTAAAAATAAATAAAATAACTGACCGTTTACTAATGCGAAATGCTACAATATCGTTTTCATTCATACTAATAAGAAAACTACTTTTGATTAAAACAACCTACACACTAGGCCTACCAAAAGACAAATATGTCTTCAACAGTACAAGTTGCAATCATTTAGAAAGCCTTGCCGGTGATTTAAAGGGTAGTTAGGGCGCTCCCCGGTAGGCAGTTAATGGGTTCTCTTTAAACACTTGTGTTACGCGACTGTACAATAAATCAATTCTCTATTCACGTTTTATAGATTTTAAAATTATTCTATACTAGCTGCGCTCCGCGGTTTCACCCGCGTTAGTCCGGATCCCGTGGGAATATCGGGATAAAATGATAGGATAGCCTACGTGTTCATTCAGGTCTCCAACTATCTAGATACCGAGTTTCATCACCATCGGTCCAGTAGTTTTAAGCGTCAACTTTCACATTTATAATATATATTATAAAGCTGAAGAGTTTGTTTGTTTGTTTGTTTGAACGCGCTAATCTCAGGAACTACTGGTTCGAATTGAAAAATAATTTTTGTGTTGGATAGTCCATTTATCGAGGAAGGCTATAGGCTACTTTTTATCCTGATATTCCCACGGGATCGGGAATTACGCGGGTAAAACTGCGGAGCGCTGCTAGTTTATAATATTAGTAGGATTAGATAGCTTCCCGACTTTGTTCACGTAGGGGTAGGGGTCGAATTTACCAAAATTATTTCTTATTCCAGTCGGTTTATTAGCTTGAACTGTGCGTCGATATATCAGTTAGACAGGACTTTGAATTTTACATTTATAGAATGGAAATAGTAGAGTAGGTAATATGTAGAAGGCTTATTGATTTATATTATACCTTCCCCATCCTTCCCCATACTGTGGTTTTATATTTATCGAAACCAGTCGAGTCGTTTTATATATTATTATTTAATTTAACACAAACAACTTCCGAATTTTATCTCGTCTAAAAATCTGTTCAATTCATTATTTTATTCATATCTTTAATAAATCAAATAACGATATCTGGCCAATATTTTGGATAGGTGTCAAGTCATATTTCCATCTCACAACTCATTAGTTGTGATTGAAGAATTTTTTTTTTCGACAATTTCTTACTATTGTCCTGTTTAAACTTCTGTTAATATTTATTTAAAGTCTTTGTTTGGCTACCATACGATCGTACAAACTGACCCACATTTAAACTATAAATCTCCGATAGCATATCGGAACAAGTCGCTTTCTTATCTCGAATCTCTCGGTAAAAAAAGATTGCTGCAATATTAATTGCCGGACGAGTATATTGCTGGAATATTAATTGCCGATGTCGTATACGGTTCGCTTCATGGAGCAATGTCAGATGATGGCAGGGAGACACGCCTCGATTGTGTCCATTGTTTCTAACCAATAAGTTTAATTATATTTTGATAGATGGCGCTGGTCTGAATATGGACGGAAATAAGATAAAGTGAAAAATTAGAGATTATTTTCCTTTTTTTAAAGAGGTTGATGGACTTACTCTTAAGGCGCTTAAGACACACCCCCAGGCATAGTGGACTACCTAGAGATTGCCGAACTGAGCAGAGCATAGACGAGAAAAAAAGAATTAATTGTTCAAAATAGCAAAGAAAATGTAGAAGAAATCCGGCGAGCAGTTTATGAGCATTTCAGAAACACCTAAGATTTTTTTTTTGAAATCCTTAGAATAAGATGAATTGGTTCTCAGCTTGCAAGGATTTGACCTAAACACACCTACATACATACAATGCAAGTTCAATAAAAGCTTGTAGTTATCAGACTTTATTATTTTATAAAAACAATATTTAAATTTTATCTTATAAAGTAAGTATCACACAATATTTATTGCGTAAAATGCTAATTTTCTTTGTAGGTAAACATTTTTCAAACTTGTAGCTAATAAATTGAAACATTATCAAACTTTCTTTAAAAGCGATAATTCAGTATCATATAATATTTATACGAATAAATATTATAATAAAATTTTAAAACGTAATAAAATAACATAAGATATTTCACATTAACACAATAGTACATTATTCAGAAGTAATGTTGAAGTATCATGGAGACTCCCCCGTCCAGCTCGCGGCTAGACCATTCATCATCGAAGCGATTTTCGCGGCAAAATTGAAACCAAAGATAAATGTTCTGTCCACAATTAAGCGATTACCGTACATCTTTCTTGTCCGGAACTTTGAACACGGCAATAACAGGCCATATTCGGCCATATTTGACCATATTCGGCGCATAATGGTTATTTAAACGACAAACGTGCAATTTAAAATATTTTAATAAAATATGCTTCTGGCGGGATTGTGTAAGATGCACTTTACAAAATTATTCTGAAATTTTACTTTCATGGAATCGTTTTTGACTTCAATTTAACGATTTGTATGAAGTTGATGGATTATAGTTGTATTTTGATGAAGATTGGTTGTAAAATGAATGTTCAAATCATTTATATTTATTATTTGATTTAACAGGTAACAATGTGGACAAGAATGGGAATCAAATTGATCAGAAGTCGAACCAGTGGTTCGGGGCTACCTTGGCTAGCACGGGACGTAATGGACCAATTGTGGTAAGTTCATCTCGATATAAATTAGAAGAAGACAAGACAAATTCAAGTTTACTGCGAACGTTATTTTGCTATTTTGCGCAGTAGATGTACGATCGGCTGCATAATTGCAGACCCACCGTAGAGCTCCAAAACGGCTGTTATACGAATGTTTTCAACACAAGCAAGATTCTAGGCACCTGCTCTAGGTGAAGTTTAAAGTCTTCTAACTCATCAATTAATCAAACAAAAATTATTAGAATGCAAACATGCTAATAATAGTAATAGTAACTCTACCGAGGGCTGCAATTATGCAGCCGACTGTACCTACTTACTACACAGGTTTCAAAATAAGATTTCACATACAGGAATTTTTAGCTACACAAAACTAGAAAGACGTA
The DNA here is from genome assembly GCA_951213275.1 of Idaea straminata. Classification (NCBI taxonomy): domain Eukaryota; kingdom Metazoa; phylum Arthropoda; class Insecta; order Lepidoptera; family Geometridae; genus Idaea; species Idaea straminata. The sequence continues at coordinate 14,360,565 of OX577849.1, forward strand.
CTTGATGTATTTTCAAAAGAATGGCCAGATCGACCAGACCATTGCCCAGCAGTGGGATAAATATGGCATTATTTACAAACGATGACTTAAGAGTCTAAATAAGGCCTGCTATATAGGTTAAATTCATTTTTTATGTGACTGCACCTTTATCTATTTAAAGTTTCTTAAAGAGTCTATGTTGACAAGGCCATTTTTTAACACGATGCCCTATCTTTTGTCTTATGTCACAAAAGATAGGGCACGTAACAGTGACCTATAAAATATGGCAGGGTACGTAGAGTAAGTATACCGCCACACCCTTCCGGTTACCGATTCTTGTTGATGCCACGTTAATGTAGAGCTTCCGGTTGTAACGGCTTGAAGATTTGCTAACGACACAAAATCGAATTTCATGAAAATATTTGTAGAAAATATACATTCGCTAAAGCGCGTAAAAGCTGAGTCAGACTTGTAACATCTATGAAAAATGTATGCTTTTTAGCTTAGACAATGAATGATTTTTAATCATTTAAAGTAATTACTTTAGAATTTTGCAAGCCAATATCTTTGATGTCAGAATTCTTACTATCAATTAAGTCTATCTGAATAAAAAAGTAATCAAAACCACTGACCATTCGAGTATTCGCTTCCACCCTTCCTCTAATTCCATCTATCTATACAGGTTGATGTATAAAGTTTTGGGCAGGGTCACGCCAAGGCCGGGCTAGGCTAAGGGTTGCCCATTAGGTCACGGGGCCGTCTTTACGACTATGGACACACAGACACCTTATCTAGCCGGAATGGGGTTTAGGGGAAGTAATCAGGTCATGTTATTTGGACGGTTAATGTAAGCCAGGAAAGGGCATTGAGAAAGGTGACTTGGCGACGCTTTTGTCGTAAACCTAGTTTTTTTATTGATTACTTTTTAAAAATAATTCTTCTAGGTTTCGTTTCATTTGTTTCGATTGCAACGTTTTCCAACTTTATGATCATACGCAATCATGATTCATGTAAGTAACATTACCTACTTCGCAGAAAAATAAAAATAAATCATTTATCGCTGATTTATTTTATCTGTTAAGTCAGTATCCATAACGGACTGTAAAATTATTATAATATTTAATGCATCTCGCGGCCATTACTCACTCCGATACAAAAATACATTCGTGTCTCGATTTCAGTAAGCTTTTTGTTTTCCACGATTCCATATTTGTTTCGTTCGGCGAAGCTGCCGACTCATAAACGTGGGACGTTTTTGCTGTCTCTCTTTATGGAGTTGGAATTTTTATTTCGGAATGCCGAATTGGTGCAAAAAGCGGTGGCTCTCAGGCGGTGCTTGTCCCAGCAATTTGTTTAGGTATTTTGTTCCATTGCCACTCGCAGACGACGCCCGTGTTCGGAATTTATAATACTCCATCTATAGGATGCGTTAATAATGCATTTTATTGAATGGTTCTATGTTGAGAAAAATGATCATTGTCTTCGAATGGGCAGGCAGTAGGTGTTTCTAATGTTATATTTAATGACACTCATTTTTTAATCCAATATGTTAAACTTACTGTAAGACATACATCATGTAGGTTGTATTTTATTATTATTAATGCGAGTTCTTGCCTAATCAGTGTTTAGGTTTGATCATTGTCGAAATATCTGAATGTGTTCTATCGAGTGACCATGGGATTCGTCCCTACGGCCCAAATAGGACAATTTTAATAGATATAGAATAATATTTTTTCATCCTTGAACTCGTCCCATTTTATAATCAAATTGATATTTAGTACAATCAGAAGCTAAAGTCGTTTGGAATTTATAAGAACGTAATAAAAATAATACTTACTACATTTAATCTTTTAGACAAGCGGAGTTACCACGTAAATGCAACACCCTGTATGCAATTGTAAAACAATTTTATCGGCGTATAATCGCTATGATTGTTGACAATCGAGTACAGTCAGTTTTTATCCTCACTTTATTTGTATAAGTATTTAGCTAGTTGATTCTTTTTTACAGTAGAAATGAGTAATTAATTTTCATTGCTTCAAAGATGCATTGAGGAAAAAGGGATGAGAAACTCAATAGGTATTTACGTACTTACATAAATGGCATAGTTCTATTTTAATATTATGAAGAGGTAAAGTTTAGATGGATGATGATCTTCGAAATCTTTGAAATTACTGAACCGAATATTTATTTTACAAATAGAATGCTACATTATCTAGAGATGATAATAGTTAATTATGCGTGGAGCTGCTATTTTTTCACAATATGCAACCTTATAAAACAATTGTATTATTTTTTCACCTACTCTTGCTAAAATTATAAAAGTCTAAGTTAGATAAAAGTAAAAACACTAAGCGTATATATTTTTCAACGCACCTTTTATATTCTTTGCTCACCTACAGTTTAAATTGCTCAAAGAAACCGCAATTCTCCACGATAGTCTAACATTCTCTTTAAATTCAAGATCAATCAGCATTAAATGCAAAACACACTCAAACATTTAAATATTCCTTTAAGTATCTATTTTATTACAATTGCAAATCGATATCCTCGGATAAGTCGCGAGATATCCTGATCCGTCGACATATCTCGGCGGTTGACGTGCGTGCGCTGCGCATACGCATAGCCATAATAGATTGCTTGCAAGGGATATAAAAATTGTGCAGATACTATAAAATTTTAGCACCTACTACTGACTAGTTCTGTTTTTACCTAAAATATGCTTGCATTTGACTTTATGTTACCTAATGGTAAGCAAAGACGAGGTCGAGGATGTATCATGCTCACCTAGAAGGTACCCATTCACTCTAGATTTGAAGACTCCAAGATTGTAGTTTTGTGGTTTCTACATAGGGACTCGTCGTTGGTTTAAAATGATACCAATAATTGATATCTACAATCGATGTATGTTTTTGTTGGATACAACCATTACACCTGTGCTTTTAATAAAGCATCTGAGCGCGGAATGACAATCGATTTTTTGAATAGGTTTTTATTTATTACGTAATAAAATATTTTTAATGTAAGTAATTTAAAGTTTTATCACGAGTTTCACAAAAATATATTTAAAACAAATATTTTTCTCTTTTCAAAATAATAGGTATAGATTTCAGTGTATCTTCTGTTTTGTTGTTTGTGTTTTTACTCTATGGTTCCCATACAAGGCGGAGCCTGGGTAGAGGTAGAGGTTAGATTGATGTTTCGATACGTGGTGCATCTTCTATACGGATATTTTATCCTTCATTGTCTATGGTTTTGTAGCTTATGGTGAATATTTATTACCTAATAGTTCGCCTAAGTAGGAAACTATGTACGGTCGATTTATGCGCAGGAGTCGATTATAGGGAAACGATAAAAATATAGACAAAGTTTATCTTGTGGAAAGTTTTATAAAATAATCTTTGAGAGCTATAAGTATATTTTTACTTTTCCATAATTTATTTTTCACATATTTTTGACGAAAAATACCTACGTGCTATAAATTAATTGAATTAAAAGTAAACCTTTAAAATAATTAAGAAAAGGGACGGTTTATTTGACTAGCTCTGTGGTGTAGTAGTTTTTAAGTTAAAAACTACTACACCACAGAGAAATTACTTCATATTTTGTAATTTAATTTAAAGTTATTATTTGACTATTTAATTTTTAGTAATTAATTTTTGCTTAATATGTAATTTATATTAAAAAAACAAAGCAAAATAAAAACGAATTCGAGAACAGCCTGTGCAACCTTTTTTTGACCCTACAAATTGTCCGGTGATTTGTCGTTGTGGAAATCGCGTCGTTTTTGTTGCGCCCGCGCCGCGCCCCCGCTCACCGAACACGGCGAGCAGAGCAAGGCACACCAAGGGCCTGACAGCGAAGTAAGCCTCCGATTTGGAACCCGCATCGCCTTTTATGTACCGTAACTTTATTATCTCCATTTGTTCTGTATTCTGTTTCTTTTGCGGCGAATTTGACTTATATTATATTGAGATAATTTTATTTAGCTGCTGAATACGTAAATAAGGAATGTCGGTAAAGCTTTTAAAGTTAAAAGCTGTGAAAAGCCAGACGAAAAAAGCTTAAAAGACATGTAATGTTCTTTTTAGTGAAGGCCACCTTTTACTTCGAACTTTTCTGCAAATGTTAGTAGGTAAGGTAGGTACCTACTTTTCCTCATTCGTTCCTTTGTAAATTGAGAATCGTAATTCCATACAAGGAAGTGTTGTACAAAATGTTTCCAACACCAGTCCTCGGCTTCTCCAGCTGTTCTGACATTTTCAGACCAACGTTTTAGGCTTCTGTCTCTCATTCTATTAAATTTCTTGCCTGTTATGATTAGCCTCTATGCCTCTAGTAACTTACATACAACTTTGTTTGACGATAAATTAACTTAGGGAGGCTTAATCATCTGTAACGTAATGTATAATTATTTAAAACTTAATCATCTCAAAGGCAAGACGGATGGAGCATCCCATTAATACCAAGTTAATAATATTACCCCATTTGTTGTGCCCGATGCCCCAAACCGGGGCAATTATTTGGAATCAGTCACGCACGCGCCATAGCCATCTAGAGGTTAAGGTGTTTTGTGTTTTTTTAAGTCGAAATAGGACCCAGTCGAAAAATAAACGATTAAGGCTACAACTGTTAATAATCGAAAGTAAACACTTTAGTTGGAAGCAAACGCTTTTTTCTTTTAGTGTGCCTGTGCAGTTGACAATTCGGTTATTAATATTACATTTAGACACAACTTCGACCAACCTTGAGAATACTGCTTACTACGTGATATTCGCTATCCTCCAATTGAAATTACGATTGGTAGGATGAGTGGGAATATTTTTTCCCGTTGGTCCGATTCATTATTGTACAAATAATTCGATAACGATCGGACGACTCCCTCTTTAGGCTTATATACAAATACAAAAACATTTATTGCATAAAAAAGGTGTTGTGTACAAAGGTGTCCTTATAAATTAAAAGCATCAAAAGATTACTTTATTAAGAATTTCAAATTTCAATCCTGTGGCTTCTGATGGCTTGCGTCAAACAATACTGTTAATGTTAAGTAAGGTTACAATCTTCCAAAATCAGTTATAGAAATCTGTAACGAAACTTAGCCGTGATTTTTTTGAGTCAACGAAATAATATGTCCGAGAGCAGCTTAAAGTAATCACTTATACTTATTTGAATTCTATATATTTCCAGCATCAGCTTATAATTAGAATTATTTACGACTTTAACTCTATGCAATAAGTTTCAGATTTGAATTTTTAACTTCATATTTTGGCCTTGATTTTTTACTAAAAACGTTAATATTAATAGCTACTGTTGCGACCCAAAGTTATCGATAAGAAATCCAGTAATTTACACTTTACATCGGTTATCTTTCGAAAAATCTATTAACGAATGAATATTCTTTAATTTTTAACGCCTCTTCTTCGAAAACACTTTTTTCTACAACGAAAATTAATTTGATACCAACCTTACCCATTGAGAAATTTTAAATTAATTTTGGGAGATGTTTAATTCATTAAGTAGGTGTCTATTGGTAGAGATCTTTTCACCTTTAACAAATAATAAAATTCTTCTAAGTTTTTCATTAACTTTTTTGTTTGGATTAGTATCTACAATTTTAATTGAATCAATTATCGTTTTAAATAAAATGACGACTATACTTAATACGAAAAAATAGGAAAATATCTAATAAAATATTGTTTCACGCTTAAACATAAAAAATAAAAATTTGTGTGTATATTTTTAAACTTATTTAAATATAAAATTCCAAGTCCTAACATAGTCGGGACTAACTGACTGATCACTGAATGGATCAGTTTAAAATTTGGCCTACAGATAAGCTATCATGTCGTAGGTATTCATTAAGAAAGAATTACAAATAAATCGTAAATCTCAAAAACAAAACCGTTTGACCATAATGATATGCACTGTGAAACCTGCCTAGGATGCAATACGGTTTCCTAGAATTTAAAATTAATTTAAAATTAAATTTGAAAAATTCGATCCAAAAGTATAGTTTTAAAATGGTCTGACATGCCGATGGCCAAAGGACTGAGGGTAGCTGGTGCATACTTAAAAGTTTTAATTTTTAAAATAACTGTTCAGTAATTGTTAAGTATTCTGCTTCATATCACTAAAACTTTCGAAGAGTTAGTTATTTTACGCAAAATAACCAAAAATTATTGAACCGTCATTAAAAAAATTAAAACTTTAAAATATGCACCTGATACTCTCAGTCCTTTGTTGACTGTACTAATCCAAAAGCACAAATTAACTGTACTCCATACCATACCCGAGTGGTCGAGATGAGATCGATCGGTTGCGGTCCATGCGCGGGCGCAGCGTCCAGTCGGCACTTTAACCGATAGCGATCGCGAGTTATCGCTCTATCATCGCTCGATGGCTCGAGTGCCAGGTGGCTATTATAACACCGCATTCGTTTCGTTTAAAGGCCAGCGTGAATTATCTCAAGCTTTTAAGATATTTGAGACTAATCAGAAAGGTTTTAGAATGCTCTCGACAAGAATCAAGATAGGAAATCTTATGGAAAATTCCAAATATATCCTCGGAAATCCATGCGCAAAATACTTATGCAAAATTATGTTGACTGTTGACTTTTAGTGAAAAAAAATAAAGAAATAAAAAAATGCGTTGAAATAGTATCTGTCAACAGATTTGGGTATTCTTAAATACAATTGAAAAGGGTTCATTTTTTACCTTTTGGGGTACGGAACCCTAAAAACGTCATAATTTCAGTTAAATTCTTGTATGCAGTTCTAACTTAGATTTCGAAATAAACTTAAATTATCCAACATATGCAAGCCGTATTCCAGAATAAACCATTAAAATAACCGAATGTTTTCCTGGGTACCGAACCCTAAAAAAGTCATAATTAAGTTTTATTCTAAACCAAATTCAGTTGAATTCTTATATGCTGTTCTAACTTAGATTCCCAAATAAACTTAGATTATTCAACATATGCAAGCCGTATTCCAGAATAAACCATTAAAATAACCGAATGTTTCCCTAAGAATCATCCCATTACACCATATTCTAAACATCAAATGCTAAAACTGACTTTTCAATAACATAATATCATCTAATGCACTAAAATGTTCACAAGGTATTCGCAAATAACGCTCGTGTGCACAGTGTGGACTCGGCTTAACGATCGTTCGGTTTCCTATGAACTAGCCCTAATGCATTGACATTATAAATAGCGAATGAGATGCATTTCCTGTGATTTAACGTGTGGTACAAGTTTTAAGAAGAAGAGGGACTTGTGTTGATTGCACAGTTAGAACCATCGAGGTAAAATAAAACGTAAGATAAATCATTGAAATGACTTAGGTGGCAGCTCACCCTTAAAATTTTAAAAGTAGTGAACTTACTCATGAGTTCACTACTTTTTAAATTTTAAGTGGTTATTTCAAACAATGGGTGAGATTTTGTTGGTGAGCTAACTACTCCAATAATTTAGTATATAACCTAATTCATTCGTTTTGGAGCTATGATATCTCGTACAGAGACATTTGTCCCCGTTGTTATAATAATTAATTAGTTAGGAAATACTGTGCTAGAAAAGTCTGACCTCAAAAATCCTCAAGATTTAAAGACATTTCAAAAGTTTATAACACAGACCACACCCCCAGCCGTCGGCGCAGGGCAATGCAATGGTGTGTAAGTGAATGTTGGTACATAATAAATACTCTATTGTGGTCCCGAGGCGGGAATCGAACCCGCTAGTACTAAACAAATTAAAGATACTGATACTCTGCCCGAAGGAGTTTAGATTTCAATGTGTTTATTTGCTATTTCCTATTGTTGATAGGGTAATAAAGTTTATTTTAAAGATACAATGATACCTTCAGCTGTAAACGTTTATCCGACACAAAAATAAGAGGTATTTCGATTGACTCCTTGTAAGATTGTCCCAATAATTAACCCTCTTTTCGCTTCACTCGCTCTTGTACTTCTACTTTTTAGATTTTTTACATTACTTAAAGGTTAAAACCTTCGAGTTAAAACATGTAAGCCTGGAATACAAACTATTATATCGATTGACATGAATAACATAACATTTCGTTGCAATTGAATTGATCAAAACAGATAGGTATGCCCCGGAACAAAAATGTGGTGTCTACCGTATTTACTAACCTTTTTTGATTATTATCAAAACTTAAACTAGAATTTAGAGTAAGTACAGTTTTCTGTACCTACTTACTCTTATTTATAGTCTAAGTTTAATTTATATTATCTGTTTTTAAATACTTAAAATAAAGTATTTTTTTTCTATTATTTTCAAAAATTCCATTAAAAATGTCATTGCTATGTGATAATCATACTTTGTTTTGTTTCAAAGAGAACCGGTAGTAAGTAGAAATACCGGTAGCCGTTTACAGTAGTACCGTGTTCTTCTAATAAACACCGACATAAACCTTTATTGTCACCTCACACATGTATTAACCTTACATTGTTGGAAGGCTAAAATGACTAAGGTGCAATACCGTTGGTCGTAGGCGAGGTCATCAATGAGGTGTTTTATTACAATTTAATGTATTCCACGTATAAATTATTAATAAGTCATGAAAAAATAAAATTACTGTTACTTTCCTAATATGGTTCATCCTTTAACGCAATTTTATACAATTACCTAGGTACTAACTTTTGCCAGCGACTTCTTTTACGTGAAGCATTTCTTTTTTATTTTAGTTGTCTAATTACTTCGGATGTTAGATTATAAAACTTTAATTTCTAAATCAAGAAAGATTAAAAAACCGTAATAAATCAGCTTTAAAATCACAATTTTCTCTCTACATCTGCAGCAAATTGTCCGAAAAAAAGCTATAATTCTAGCTTATTATTAGCTTTTTTCCGATATTATCGGTTCTCATGACAACCGGCACTGAAATCCCGGTGCTGAAGAAATTGGTACCGTTTGAATTCCCCACTAGATATAATAGTACACTATTATATCTAGTGGTAGCTCATTCAGACAAACTACCATTGTCAGCTAGCTTTTAGTGCCCATTGTCTTCTGCATATAGACGTGCTGTAACTCTAAAAGCTGTTGAAAATTACATGTTACGATCTGAGTTATAACTTTAGGGCCCTTTGATAATAATATACCTACTTAAACCTAGCTTAACTATAGCTGTTACGTTACTAAAATTTAAGCAGGTATGTATCCAAAACATTATTTTTATAAATAAATATTGCAGGACATTCCACACCATCGCCATCTAGCCCAAGCTAAGTAACAAGACTTGTGTTATGGGTGCTAGACCACGGATATACTACATATATACTCTGTTTTGTAAATATATACTATACCGAAAATTTTGCTGCTCTTTCACTCCCGCGATTTATGACGTTTTCTACCGATAGTTTGTGAATCAGCCCTCTGAAGTATCATGTATCCCTTTCAACTGACGGCTAGCGATGGGAGTGAGTACAATTTTCACTTCTAAAGAAAATTTTACTTCTATTAATAAGTACCAAATAATATTTCAATTTGAACTCCAGAGCTATAAAATAATAATACACAATGCTTGTACAAAACAACAAGCAAAGTAACTAATATAACAAAACCTACCGCTTACAATATAATAATATGGCAAATCAACCGTAAAATAATTTCACAGTGTAAAGCTCACAAAAGCTTTTGTGCGCACGCGCCGACACGGGAACAAAAGATGCAAGTATGTATGTTGGTAAGGTACTGAACGTACCGACCTACTTGTATTAGTAGGTTTATTTACTAATAATTATTTATTTATTTTCATTTAATTTATAAAGATATTATAGTAATTATTACAGAATGTGATCTAATCCATTTAACACGAAACTTAGACCAAATTGAATTTACCTACATTGTGAATGCTTTTTTTTATAATGCCTCGTAAAAGACATAATTGATAAGGTAGGTAATTAGAGGTAGATATTATTATTTCTATCAAAATCTACACTTAATTTTGTTTACTTTATTGTATTGGCTTCGTAACTATTGGATCCTTGGGAGTATTACAGTCTAATTTATTCCGATAGTCCCAGGGGATCGGAAATTAAGGTTTAAAGAATTTATTCTCAAAAAGACAAGTACATGTCACTTAATAGAGAATACATAGCTTAACTTAAAAACTAAATAAACATCGCCGAATGCCTATTTAAGACAATGTGTGCAAGGTAATACAAGTATATATCCTTATCTAAATTATATTAAAATAAATTAAAATGAAAAGTGTTTGTAACGCATCACTTGAGTTTACTGTTGCACTGATTTAGCGATTTTTAGGATTCCGCGTCCAAAAGGTCTGTCACTAGACTGTATCTCATGAACCGGTGATAGCTAGACAGTTAAAATTTTCACAGATGATTTACTGTTCCCGCTATAACAACAAATACTAAAAACTGTGGTGTGCTAGTTTTTGGCCGGTTTTTTAGTTTCCTTCCTATTAAGGAATAACTGAAAGTATTTCATAAGTTTTTTCTATTAACTAATGAAAGTAAATAATATTATAATCCAGTAACGGTGATCACAAGACAGTTAGAATGATAAAAAGTATGCAATGTTTGTAAGTAAGCTGCCTCATATGGTGTAGGTAACATACTCTGGCCTAGCCACCTCGGTTCTAAGTAACTCTTGATTGAGATCGACAGTTAGATGCACAATTAGGGCTAAGATATCTATATTAGTTACATGAGAGTATGTTTGATGAATTGATTAATTTCATACAAAGTTGCATGTTTATGCAAAATGCATAGAAGGTTGTGAGCTATTTTTGTGAAATCTAACAATCAACTTTTATTTTACGACTTGAATATTCGAATGTTTTGTCGAAACTTTTGAGGTTAGGTTCACTCGAAAAATCTGCTGGTGGCACCACCAAAAAACTTATTTCATACAATTTTATGATATGATTCAAGTGGTTCATATGGAGAGCTCTCTAACTATAATATTTTTGCATTTATCGACAATAATTATCTCTGGTAGGGTCGGAAAGTTCTTACTTGACTATGAATTCTTTTAGAGTGCCACCTATCGAAGTTAAAAATCTACTACTCGTAATTATAGGGTTTGAATTTTTTTTAAAACAACCCAGCCGATTTTTGACAGAATCGGTGCACATTCGAGCAACTTATGGCATATTCTATGTGTGCTATGGCCATGTCGCACACTTTTTCGAATATTATAAGACCTAGGTATACTTCATCGAACTGAAAGACATTTTCAATGTCAATAAAATAAGAGTTTAGAAAACTAAATTCTGAAAAAGTGATTAAATTCAATGTTCAACACCATCACAGCGGCTTATAAGTTAGCACCCATCGTCTCATGAAGACGCTGACCCAGTTGTATTATGAAAATGTCACGTGATTGCTGGTAAAGGGCGCGGACGGCACCAAATACGGAAGATGGCCGACTTGCGAATTAGCGCGGAAATGAAGCGTTTGAACTTTCGTCCAGGTTACATATATAAAGCTTATTACGTACTGGCAAATCCTGGATTTCAACAAACATAGATTATTCCCCTATATCGATAACGTGAAAAAAAGGCACAAGTAGGTACACTGGAGTTGACCCAAAAAATAATTACGACTTTTAATTTTGGGAAAATTACGAATCTTCAAGATGTAGCAACACTATTTATTGGCACTCTTGAGAACGTAATTCTCAGTCAAAAAAAACACAAACAATAAAATTATTGTTTTTTTTTTATAACTTGTGTTGTCTAAAAATGTCCTAACTCTGGATAAAGAGGGTAATTTTCGTTAGTCAAAACAATTATCCTTACCTACCTACACGGGTTACAGTGTTTTTGATACAAACTGAATAAAAAAGTTCACAAAACTCAGAACAATAATTTAAGTATCTTTTATTGTATCGTTCAGTTCGTATAATATTACCTAACTAGACCTTAAGTAGTGTAGTTTACTTCAATAGGATGCCAATTAACTTCCAATAACTACCATGTGCGACTCTATTTTTACCTGCTCACCAATAACTTCACTTTTTCTCAATCAAACGGTTCTAACATACCCTTCCAATCCAGTGTTACTATTCTAATAAAAACCGGCTTAGCACATCGAAGCAGTTAATTCGCGAAATAAGCACCTATCTCTATTTAGGGATAAGCAGAAAAACTCTCAGTTACTGTATGCCAACGGTTTATAGCGCTATAAAGGGATATAACAGCTATATAAGGGCTGGAAGTCGTATAAGGTACCGTCGCGGATATAGGTCCCTGTGTGACCCCAATGTTGGAGATCCGTATAGCATCGTGTAGGAGATAAAAGATACATTGAAATGACTTTTATGATGCTTTTAGCACATCTATTGTGTCTTGGTATCGTGTTGTTGCTACTTAAGGGGTCACGTTTCGAGGGCAGTCTTATTGCTTAGGAGCGATCACTTCCAGGCAACCTTTGGATGGACGGAAGTGTAATTGTATAATTGGATTTCATATATAGATATTAAATATTTACTCCCAGTAACATGTCAAAAAAACAACTAGGTACTTAAAAAAATAGGTACTTACTTGGTTATTTAAAAAAAATAGAGGCATGAATTTCTTCGTTCACTTGAAATAGGTACCTCCTTAAAAATATATCTGTGTGTGTTCATTAACTCACACAAACGCAACAGAGCGTCTTAAAACCTTAACATTTCAACGCATACATATGCAAATATATCTAACGATAATTATCTATTAATGCTAATGGAAATTAAATGAGTATAAAACTATTTCTAACGACTTTATAATGAGAGGTGCGCGTGAGCATTAATATTTATTAGAGAGAGACTAACAAGGTTTTATCGGATAAATAGGCGTGTAACACCGACTAAATCTATAAAACGTCGTATAATTACACCGGTACATTATCCAACTCAGTTTTTATGTGGCGCTGAATCATTGATTTAAAAAATACCATTAGAACTATATGACTGAATAATAATCTATGAAGAAATTATAAAGAGATAAAATTGTCACACAAAGATATAGTTCTTGTACAATCTGTCTATCTCACCGGTCGGCAACGCGCGGCTTCTTACCACATGAGTAAATAATAGAACCTTACTAGCAGCCCGTGAATATTTTGTAAGTAAGTGCGAAAAAAATGCATAAAAGTCAAAATAAATGCATGAATTTGCTCAGCATTTCAGGACAATTTTTGGGAATTTATGGGACCAAATTTTTCAATTGTAAATTATTAGGGTTAATATCTCAAGTGCTTTAGTTTAGTTTATTTTGCCACCTTGTGGCCCTTGCCTGCCTAAAAGTTGCCGACCGCTGGCTACCAACATCTAATACCATGACCATGTTTTTTGTTTTTATTTTTTGGAGCTCTACATTTCGATGCTCTACAAGCACGACTTTCAGTAATGAATAATCGAGCTCCAAAAAATAAACAAAAAAACCTGGCCAATATTTCGTTTCAAATTACCTTTGGTAGTGAAAATTACCGTATTATTTTACTATCAACCTATCTTTCCCATCTATTCTGAATATAAACCATGAAATATAAATCAACCGATCTCAGAAATCGATGGAGAAAATGGCAACATTTAAAATCGATTACATGCGCGTGCGCAGATAAGGGCCCATTTACACGGGAAATAAAGTGGAATGCTATGTTCACACGGGCTGCTTCGTTCGGCCCGTGGTTCGGGATTTATGCCGTGTTTACATTGCTCTCAGATGCTTTATCGCCTCTGTTGATACTCGATTACTGTTATTGATGAGTCTTACTTACCTGTTTATGTCTTTAATATACCTACACTGTTGTTACGTAATTTGAAAGGTTTTTATATGACTTTTATACGACTAATGCCGTTTAAATGCTGCTTTTATGTAAGATATTATCGGGTATTTAATGTTAGATTAGCGTTTCGTGTTAATTTATTGGATGGGAAAATGTGTTGACAGGTGGTCTTAATATCTAATTTGAGAGACCACCAGTCAGATAATACTTTTTGAATGCTTGTTAAAGTTTTTTATTACAGCTGATTGTATCTTTCGGTACATTATCATAATCTTTATTTTCGGAGTCTACAGTGAATAGGTACTATTAGGTACCTTCTAGACGAGCATGCTTCATCCTCGACCTTATCATCGCTTCCTATCAGGTGAAATGAGGTGAAATGCGAGCCAATTTTTCGAAAAAAAAGTCTATTAGTTTTAATAATACCTAGGAAAAACTCAAAATTAAAACATATTATTTTTATTTAAACTTATTTCTTTTGCAATATCAAACAAAACTTAAAGATACTCCTCTATACACATCCAAAGCCATAACCCTGGGTGGTGCTAAACGAGCTTCGAAGTTTAAAAGGCAATTAATGCCATACGATTAAATAAATACACATAGCTACTGTGATAGGTTTCTAAAACTACTTAATTTTATTTCTTGTAGCCACTGATCACGTTGGCAGCGGATACAAACCCCTAGGAACCCGTAAACTCGCTTCCACTCCAGCGCAGCCCTAAAATTCAATCGAGAGTGACACATTTGACAGTGTTCTCAATACATTGATTGTCCCTCCGTGTCACGGCACGTGCCGTAAATCACACAACAATGGCGGACCACTAACTAAATATACTTGTTTGACATACTACATACGACTTGATTTACTATATGGAACGACACTTAAAAACAGTTTTCTTTATCTTTTTACTCTAACTGGTTAGGTGGCATCGTTTGTTTTGAGTTACGGCCGTACTATGCGTATTGATTATTAAATGTCCCTATTGGTTCTGGTTAAAGAAAACCTGACGTTGTCATTTATGTCTCATAAAATAAATAAATTACTGACGAACGGATTGTAATACTTTTTGACAGCTTGGCTTTAATATTTTTTGACTTAATATGTCTTTCATTTAAGTTAGTAGGCAGTTACTCCAAAATAGTATCGAAATTTGATAAGTTTGGTTTGAAGAAGACTTTGAAAGTATAGCACTCTCCAATAATATTTTATTACCATTATTTCGAGGATCTAATGCCATATCAGAAAGACCTAAACGCAAAATGGCCTACGTATCAAAGTGACACACGATCAAAATGGCCTAAAAGCAAAAAGTTCTATGGGGTGGTGACATAAGATCAAAATGATCTAGTAGTGAAACGTTCTATCATAGTAAAAACAGATGTACCTACTGTGGTTCAATTATGAAAATGTTTTCCATGTACAGTAAGAAAAATAAGTATTAAGTATTTTTCTATGCGAACACATCAATACATAAAACAAAGTCGCTTCCCGCTGTCTGTCCCTATGTATGCTTAGATCTTTAAAACTACGCAACGGATATTGATGCCGTTTTCAATACATAGAATGATTCAAGAGGAAGGTTTTGGTACATACAACCACCACGCGTACGAATTTGCGGGCAATAGCTAGTTAATAATAAAAATGTTCCACTAAGACTTAATGAGCATGCATGAGACGTTTCAATTGAGATTTTTTTTACATTAATAAATAAATAAATATTGCAGGCCATTCCACACATCGCCATCTAGCCCCAAGTTAAGTAACTAGACTTGTGTTATAGGTCCTAGACAACGGATATACTACTTAAATACTTTTCTTTTGTAGATATATACTTATAATACATAGAAACAACCAGACCACAGACAAATATCTAAGCATAAATACTTGTCTGAGGCGGGAATCGAACCCGCAACCCTGTGTTTGGCAGTCCGGCATGGTGACCATTGTCCCAACTGGGTCGTCAATGGTTCACAATTTGCCATTCCCCAATCAATCCTGACCGTAGGGCTGACCCAAATAAATGTACTTCCTGACGTAACCGGGCCAAAGTAACTGACAATTGCCTACCTACTGCCATTTCGTGTTGCACCACACTGTTTCGATTATAGAACGTTAGTGCGCTCTTTGATGTTCGATTTGTATTTGGAACGCTCGTGATTGGTGGTCGGTTTATGGGACTGTCGAACCATGCATCAATGAAGCTTTTTTTTAATTGATGTGACCGCAGCTGATCGAAAACTTGAATCAAATAAATCTTAGTAATGTGCTTTCCGATCGAAATAAATTGACAACCCTATGTGACGTTTGCTGCTTGGTCGTTTTTAACTTGTGTCATTCCGATAATAGAACGTTTTGCTAGTAGGACATTTTGATTTTGTTCCGTTTTGAAATAATAATGGATATTTTGCTTTTAGGTATTGAAAATTGTATTGAAAACTGTACAAGAAGGTAAAATAACCACAAACAGGAAAACAGATAAAAAAATAAAAAATATGATTAAAATTCTTTTAGCAGAAAAGGTTAAATATTTTGACCAAATGTGGAATAAACCAAAGTACCTAACATTGTTCAGTTTAGAGGCCCTTCTCGGTGACTAAGATACAGCATTTCTCAAGAGTTCTTTGTGTAAATTTATCGAGTTACGAGCAAACTCAAGGTTTGTGATTCACAGTAATGACAAATTGTTGTGAATCATTCTCCATCATCAATTCACGATCACATACTAAAAATTTTGGTTAATTTATTTGCGTAACGTTAAATCAATTATAGATATACATACTTTGCTGTTCATCACTGATCGATGATCATTCAGCATACATCTGTCCAGCAGGTCTAAAATAGTCACCTTCGACGAATCGTATCCATCGTAATACGAGTTCAATTTTATTTTCAGTGTGATTTTATATTAAACTATCTTTTGCCTATCCTGCCTACGTTATAACAGCCATCTGTGCTAAATATTAGCCTAATCCGTTAATTGGATTGAGATGTGCGTTGATTTATCAGGCAGAATCAGAATCAATCAGTCAGGACTTTAAATTTTATATTTTTAATGGTCATACAAAAAACGATAGTCGTGTCGCGATTTTTTTTAAATTTGTATGACGAAATGTGATTCTTATTCGATTCATCGAAAGCAGCCATTTCAGACTCCCTGATCTCAAACATGCTATAATTAATTCAGATAATTTTAGGCCTCAAAAGTTACGAAGGCGTATAAAACTTTTTCGTCTTAGTAATATTATGAGATGCCTATAATAAGCATTAAAATTTATGCCTTTATGATTACATTGAATAAAGCCACTACACACGCATTCCAAAGATAACCTCCTACCTCAACCGACTCGCAGTAAAAGGTGTGATTGTGTTTTACAAGACGTTTATACCAATAATGTTTTATGAATAGTTAACGAGATGGTTTTGGTGTTTGTCATCGGTGAGTCAGAGGAGAGAAGAGGTGATGGTCACTGGTCACTCGTGTGAATGACCTCAGCTAATCTCTACCAATTGCTATAGGTACCTATTTAGGTACTTCTTCTTCTTTAAGGTGTGAGGTGAGGATTTCTTATTGGTTTGCAAAAGTAAACCAAAAACCGACTGTTTTACTTTTTGTGAACTATGAAAACTTAAAACAAGGTGGCATTGCGAAAATATGTTTAATAATATTGGGCTACCTAAATAGGACTAGATACCTCTATAGACAGCAGCAGCATCTTTGTATCAAGGAAAAGTTAACCATTACTAGAAAACATCGATAAATTTTGTAACGACATCCTCATTTTCTCATTTTGTCCTACCTTGAATTCACACATATTTTTATCTTGGTCTTACGAGGTTAGTCACTGTTCGATGCTTTGCAAAAAGGCATTTTTTAAACGTCAAGAAACAATAATTTTCGTTAATTGTAATAGTCTTTTTTTAATAGTATTTTTGTCTGTATTTTAGTTATTGTTTTGTATTAGTAGTTTGTAATTCGCATGATCTAATGAACTTCTGAAAAAACGTAATAGAATAATTTAAAAACTTTTCTTTTCTAAACAGTTACAAGTAGATTTGTCGAACCAGATGGTTATTGTTTTGTTTACAACTAAATTAATCTCCAGTTAATCCACAGCTAATATCGGATGCGGCTGCGCATCTGTGGCTGTTTTCTTTTCATTACGGTTTATAACGAGACGGTTAGGGCTGACATATTCGTTACTTTGTCATAAGAAAAAATAGGTTTTGTCATATTAGATACACACACACGTGTCAAAATAATTCTAATTAAAGTTCCACGATTCGATAAATATTAACTTTGGTACCTACCACATATTGTATGGGAACGTTTTCTTACATCCTTCCAAGTAATTCGGTCCTGGGCTTATGTGCCATATAAGTACACAGTACCTGGATGACCGAGCTTTGCTCGGTATTTTTTTTTTTTTACTTAAGCAAACACTCATTGACTTCGTGTTACTTAATAACGCCATCTGCTGGAATAACTTTATTGCTCACAAAAAATAGTATTAGTAGTTCGCCAATAGATGTCAGGAAGAATCATATTTTTCAGATAAAAAAAAGTAAGTTTTGATAAAACACGAATAAAATGACATTTCCTAAAAATGATTCCTAGCTAGATCGATTTATCGCCCCAGAAACCCTCTATATACCAAATTTCATGAAAATCGTTGGAGCCGATTCCGAGATTCCAATTATATATATATACACGAATTGCTCATTTAAAGATATAAGATTAATTTAATATAATATAATTTAAGCATAATAGAGTAAGCGTACTATTAGATTTTATAAAACTTAAAAGCACTATTTTAACTAATTTGGTACTCATATAAAACTTGAAGTCTTATAAATGTCACTTACAAAAGCTAGACAAAGCGCTACATTAAAACTAAAAAAAGCTGTTCTTGCTTGAGAACGTTATTGAGTGCGGTCAAAAGCAGGAAAAATGAAATATTTTTGTTTAAATAGAATATCCCAAACTAAACACATCCCTGTGAAAATAAACAGTAACGCAACATTCGTTGTGTTGATTTTAACTGAAAGCAGTTTATATTATTAACTGCCAGATTTCAAGTTCATACAGTTACCTATTTAAACTATGTTTTATATTAAAGCGGTGGTGTTGGTTCAGTGGTAGATAACTCAACTTTCATTCCGAACTGTCATCGTAGGTTCGAATCCAGGCACGGTCAACAAGAAAGGGTTTAGGTCAACGAAGTAAATCATATACCTTTATTCGTCCTTTTTTGCCTCTATAAATGACTTAAGTATCTAGTAGGTAACTATAATGTATATTTTATTTATTTGTTTTAGGCGTGTGCCCCTCGTTACGTGTCATACGTGTCTGCCAAGTTGAATCTCCGCGACCCTGTGGGCACCTGTTTCGTGGCCAAGTCGTCCACTCTGCAGGATGTCTCCGAATTCTCACCCTGCAGGACATGTAAGTATTTATTTAACTTTTAAGTCTTTTGATAAGATCAAATGGGATCTAATAATCAGTAGTAGAGAAGAATCACTTGATGAATCAAATCAAGTAGGTAGTCCCATTCTGTGTCAGGTCAGGATAATCAGTTGATTTTTTAGAATAACCAACTATTGTTGGTGATTTTGTAAACTTCATTAGAGCTTTCGGAGTGTTAGTGATTTCTTGACAACCATTTCAGATTTTTTTTCAGCCTGCCCTTGCCCTAATTTTTATTTTAAATAGGCGCGGGCGCAGTCTTTTTCTTCCATTTTTCTCTATTAGCCGACATTTCATCATTCACATCCATATCTCCCATATCTTGACAGTTAAACTGGTATAAAAAATATATGTACCTGGACTCAGGCAATGAATTCCATACCTTTGTATTCCGAAACATAAGTTGTCTTTGTGTAAATTGGACAACTGAACTTTTGCTTCATTTCGAGGGTACTTACTGAAGTATCACCACTAAAATATAACAGCGAAACCACCACGTAGTTTATAACCGTAAAACCTATTTCACCGGATAACAATGGCGGCTGAAAGCGCGCGAAAACAGCCGTCACTTCCGGCGGTAATGGCGCGCGCTGGAAAATTGCCGTGACTACATAACTCGAGTACTAAAACATGATTTATTGTAACATTTTTGTTGAAAATTCTATTAAAAAAATGTGAAGTTACACTGTTGTTATGAAATGAATTTTGATGGTTTTTAATGGTTTGTTAAAAAGTTTAATTGTTTGAATAGTGAATTGAGAATAGACTTACAGTAGAATATGTAACTTTCGTAAGTGATTGAATGCGAATTCCTAATGTTAACTTTCATAGACTTCAATCAGTTCTTCGAAAGCTTCTACATTTCTTGGGCTTACAAAAAAGAGCACCATTATCTCCCCAAAACCTTTTTGATTTTTTTTGTAATAAAGATGTCTATAACCAGTAAAATTCATTTTGTAATGATATATTTGTAAGCATTTCAAGTACTAATCATTTCTCCTGCCCGCATTAACCAGAGATGTGGCAGTATTAGAGCGCACCATCTATAAAGCAATTCCGAACCAGAAAAGCGAATCTAATCAGTTAATCCCATTTTTATGCGTCTAGCAAAGCACAGTGACATATATAAGTTACTCTATGACAGTGACTGTAAATTGTAAACTTAGTTTTAAGGGATTCTTAATTTTTTTCTAGCGTAACTAAATAAAATATGTTACCTAATATTTACCAGTATTTCAAACACCGGATGATGGTGAGTTTAGAAAAATATGTGTACTTATCACGAAGCACATTGTACCTATTTTCATAAATTAGATAATAGACCTAACTTATTTTAAACTGTAGACTTTATTTCAAAATGTCTCGTTGTCAAAGTCAGTTAAATTGACAAAGCTTTTCGTTAGTTGTTGTCAATTTTCCAATAATATTCGACTTTGACCGTAGTTAATTAGCAAACAGAGCAAAAGCACTTACATTATTTCAATTATTTTGTTAATGGATTAGTTTAATTGGATTGTTTCCGATGTTCACAACCTATTTGGAGAAAAAAAAGATCAAAAATATCCACCAGAAATGGTTAACAAGATGATATACATCAGGAACAATCTTTTTTTATTTCCTATGAAATTATTTCATTTTAATGATTTTTAATTGATTTTGTATATTATTAAATAAATTTTTAATCCACGTAGTTAGAAACAAAATACAATAGCTGTGGTCGACTCTAGAATATGTACAGAGTATAAAAATATTATAATTTAAGTAAGAACATTTTTACAAGTTTTTATTAATAAAAGAAAAAATATTCACAACAATCATACAACAATCAAATAACTAAAGCAGGAACTTGTATGTATATTGCTAAGTTTTTAAAATTAGTATTTTTCTATAAAAAGAGGTCGCGATTACGTTTTACATATTTAGTTTTAAATTTACCTCGACGTTTCGGCAGAGTTACAACAACCATGGCCCACCGAGTCAAATTTACGTAAAGTTTTATTTAAGTTTATTTTCATCTGCCTATGACCACGAGAGCTAAAATTCTCGAAACGTCAGGTTTTCATTTAAATAAAAAACAAATTATGAGTTCAAATCGCGAAAACCTTCTAAAGTTAAATCTACTAGTTTTCTTTTCATTTATCTACGACGTAGGCTTTGTCTTACTGTTTAATAATCTTGTACTTTTAAAATTTCAGCCAGTTACGGTCAACGGAAAACTGGAGTGTGCCAAGCTGGGTTTTCAGCCAGTATGTCAAAGGTAAGCTAAGCACTAATACTGCTTATCAATTCAGAAGGTATTAAGCATCTTGATAATCACATAGGCTATGATTTCTTTTCTGATGGTTATGATATAATTTCACCCGCGTAATTTCTCTCAATAAATCAATGTATCCCGAGTTTCACCAAAATAAGTCTAGTAGTTTCAGAGCCTCTTATTCGTCACAAACAATAAAAAACAAAAAGAAACTTATTTTTTTTATACAATGAGTACTTTAGTACCCACTTATAATAATTCGACTACATTATCGAATATAATTTTCGTTATTATTGATTCAATTAACTTTCGTTTTAACCCACGAATTATCCTCTGATTGCCACTAAAATGCAAATTAAACTTAAACACAACGATTACACCTTATTAATTTCAATATAAAACAATTTTCGTTATTACTTCAAAGAATTGCGCAAAATTCCGCCAAAAAATTCGTCGGCATGTATAATTATGTCAATTCAAATTGACAGAAAAAAGTACAAGCATTCATCATCGTTCTGTCACACCAATTATTTCGATATCGAATTATTTCGAGGGAAATTAATAATTGTTTTGGTTAAAAAAAAATACAATTTTGGTGACACAGTGGCTTTTTATCGTACCGCTAATTTAGTGTAAACGGTGTGACACTGTAATTTTTTCTTAAATTTCTCAGATCACATCTTCCTTTTAATTGAAAATAACAAAGTTAAGTACAAAACTTTTTGCCTTAACCTTCTAACAAATAGGTAAGATTAGTTATAACCCCATTCCTAAAGCGAAAAGAACTAATGTATTGCAGTTTAACAAAAATCCTTTTTTTTGCTGAAAACGTGATTAGATTCTTGTTTTACGTCATTCTAGTACATTTTACGATCGTGGGAATAGAATATTTTTGCTCCATTCGGTAGAGTTATCTCTGGGATCGCATCTCGCGCGTGATCCGAATGCGCGTGCGCTCCTTACTTATGAATTATTAAAACTTTTATTGTTCAAATCGCAAAAAAACAAAACAAGATGGCGCATGCCTATTTCGAATAGTAACCGATTTTATTACTTTTTTTCTTGTGACTTTATTTGGGATACAATTGAGGTTTTAATCTGTCGTAGAGTTGTTGCCATTTTTGGCGCGAATTGAAATTGAAAGGGTTGAGTAATTCAGTTCCTTACATTGTAAATTGGTAATGTGATGGTAAAAGAAACTATAGTTTTGTATAATCATCCTAGGACTAGATTATAATCTTTGATTAAATCTATTTAGCAGCTGCGAAAAATGAACATGATCCTATAAATTACTATAAATTAGAATAAATTTATTAATATTGCCATTAGTTAGAAATTTTAAAATTAAATATAAAAAGCTTCCAATAAAATAGCTTCAAGCTATTATTTTTTCTGAAATTTTAAACTTTACACATCTTCCTGAAAAGATCTGAAAATTTCGCTGAAGCAACATCCTTTCACCAATCGATTTCTTTTCATCTATTTTTTAAGTAAAAATGTAGTTCTCTATCTATATTTAAAAAGTAAATAAACTCCCTTTGGCTATAAATGAACGTAAAAAGATCTTTTCCAAATATGTCGCACAACCTCCGACCGGCACCGATGTGATCTTTTCTCCGAATAAAATATTACTTACCACTGTTTTCGTGTATATCGTGTGATCTTAATGTAAACGATATTTTGGAATCATTTTTTTCCTTGATTTATTGGGAGTTTATTTACTTTTTAAATGTAGAGTGACAGAGAACTATTTTTTGCTTAAGCAATAGGTGAAATGTAATCGAGGGGCAAAAGGCTATTTTGCTTAAACGATATTTTCTAAACTTTACATGAAAGTCTCTTCTGCAAAGTTCAGAAAACGTCGCTTGTAAATGAAGGTAGCAAGAATGATTCCAAAATCTCGCACAACCGCCAACCGGCACTGATTGGTGATCTTTTCTTCGAATAAAATATCACTTACCTCTGTTTTCGTGTATCTCGTGTGATCTTAATGTAAAGTGTTGTAAACGTGCCGAGTTTCACAACTGTGTGGAATTTTAAACATTTTTTTTGGAAACCTTTGTCGAGCGCTAAATCGGACGTGTTTTGAATACTGGTGGATTAAAATCTTTACCTGCTGATGGTAACTTTTAAATTGCACTTAATAAATGGATTAAGTAGGTATTTACGATTGTAAAAAATACGACTGTCATGTATGAATTACGTCTTAAAAGAAAATCTCTTTTTAACCCAGTTAAATATGAGCCTATTACTCACCTACTTAGGTATAATAGATTAATGCAGTTATATTTACGCATATGAAAATGTTATTGTAAATTTATTTTACTGCTTTGAGCACACCTGTTCGGTATTAATATATGTCGTTAAACCCATCAATATTAAATTTCGTGTAATAAATTCAATAAGAATCAGGGAAGAATCCAGAGCTGATCGCCCAGGGTGTAATTTGAGTGTAAAAAACTTCTGTACACTTAATAAAATAAATAAATAAATAAAAATAAATTGATTTTTATTTCAGGCAAAACCCATATACATTCACAAAATCACTTAAAAGTACAACTAATTATACTGATGTCAAAATTTAATTTTAAAAAGTAGGTAATCATAATATGCAATTTAAATTCAAAAATCAAATTTTAATATATGGCGTCAAAATTAATAAATTTAAAAATAAATGTACCTAAATGTTATCCTATTTTCACTATTCTTAGTACAGGATAAAATACTATGTATGGCTCAATCCCGTGAGAAGAATATTGAAATAAAAACTCGCAATTAATCCAATTGAAATCACTTTACATTAAAATCCGTCCACTAGGTTCAGAGCGGGGCCAGACTGACCATCACACCACCCTGTCACACTAGTATGGTGGTTAGGAATTCTATTTCTTAACTGTCCCACCGACAAAAGAAGATCGAGAAAATAAGACCCTCGTCAAAAAAAAAAAAAACATTTTTCTTTAGTACCTAATAGATGATTATAATTTTGTAAAGACAATTAAATGGCGATTAACGTTAATAATCTTATCTTCTAAATATATAAAAGAAAGTCGTGTTTGTTACAACACTTATAACTCGAGAACGGCTGGACCGATTACTATGTAGATAGCTGGAGACCTGGATCAACACATACTTTTTATCTCGAAATTCCCACGGGATCGGGACTTACGCGGGTGAAACCGCGGGACGCAGCTAGTATTTAATAAATATGTCTCAAAGAGGTTAAATCTAGCCCAGGGCAGACTCACACCTTAGCCCGTCTATATGGCAAGTACATGTCTAGGTGCGAATTGGCGATTTGTTACGATTTCATCGTAGGTACTAAATTATTGTCGACGATTGGATTGTCTAAATATGGCTTGTGAATAGCCCTCTATGTCTTAAGACTTTCTACCTTTTGACGTGGGATATATTTTGCTAGCTTTCGAGTTGGACTTGCAATTTGTTCTACATTCAGATCGTATTTGTCTTGTAGTGCAAAATGAGTGAAACACACTTTTAATACGTTTTTATAGTGTTATCTAGCAACTCAATATGCAGGTAACATTAATTCTTTTTTTTTATTAATTTATACGATCTCAGTTACAACATGTTGTTAAACGTTTATAAATTATGTTCGTATTACTTAAATAAATTTATTACCCACTTAAATATTGCAACGTCAACATTCCTTTAGTTACAAACATGGGTTCGGAACGCACCCGTAGACGGTAGCCATTTGCAGACAATGGCGTCGCGAGAATGGCGGGAAAACTGATGCGCCTGCGCAATATCGCGGTGAAATCGAGGACTCGCTTTGAAAAATTACTTTTCATTTTGTATTCGTATTGATACAACTTGTTTTATGTATTGTGGTTTTTATTTATTTATTTTATTTATGTTAAACGATTTACGCATTGTTTACGTAACGTATGTAATGTAAAAAATGTAAAGTACAGCTACGGACCTTCTCATTTGTATTTCAATTTCGCATGTACTCAGTCCCATTCATGGTTTCTACCCATAAGTATGCGTGAGCGCAGTTTGATTGAATATTCATAAATTCTCGAGTTTATCACCACGTTTTAACTTGCTTAGCCAACCTTTTTTTAAAGTTTGAATCCGAGAATTGCATTGTAGGCACCTCGGAAGTCTTCACGGTTAAAATATAGTTATTTAATTGTTATTTTATTACAGCCTCTAAAATATTTACTTTTATGGCAGTACTTGGCTCAGTAGGTAGGTACCAATTGTAAGTTTTGTTGAATAAAGATTTGTATTTGAAAAACTTTAACTATTATGATTGTAGTAAAAAAGTACAATAAAGATTGTCGTTATAGCGGTTAAATGGTGGTGGTCAAGTCAAGTTTATACAGAGTTCTGAGAAGGCTGTGTTCATCTTTCATCAAAACAGACTCGTATCCTCGTATCACAGCGACATCGTGCCCCCACGTGACGTACGGGCGTGCGCGCCGCGCTTGTCGAGCTTTATAAGGCCCATGTCGATGCGCTCGCGCATATTTATTCATTGGCCGATGCATGCTGATTCAATGCTAAGTTTGCCGTTTATATTGATACAACCGCAAAAGTTTAGAATTGATTTTAAAAGACTTTCTCTTGTGGTACCGTAAAAGTTCACTTAGCCGATTCAGCTAGCTTTAGTATTAAAACAAGTAAGAAATTACATCAAAATGCCGATAGTCGGTTTAACTTCCTTCAAATCTCATATAAAATTAGTATATCCCATGGTTTACTGTGTTTCCGTGTCTCTTCGTCAAAGTCGATAAGTCGGCAATTTAGGTCTGTAAATCACACCACTACAACACATGTTAACAGTCTTGTCGAAGTGGTTTCTGTAACTTGAAACAGTTCAGTTATCTCGCACGTTCTCACGACTGCATCTGTTTGTCTGCTTTTTATCTCCGTTGTTGTTGTAACTGAGTTGTCACTTTGATCCGAAAATTTAAAGGAAGTCAAAGTCAAAAATCTTTATTCCTTTCAATGCTTAATACCTAGGTATAAGATCACTTGGACACGCCTTAAAAACTAAGTTAGGATATGTGCCTTCGGAACGCGCCCACCAATGAGAAGAAGGCACAAGAAACTCATGGAATACACTGTAGGTACAAGCGACTTGGTTGCGAAGTTACGTTAGCTAAGGATCTCACTGAAGTATGATAATGACAGAATAGAGATGGAACGTCTCTCGTTCCAAACAATTTAAATTGTTTGGGGTAAAGATACTAGTTTTTAACATTTCAACAAGCTATAGCACTTAGTTTAAGCCACAAATATTTAAATTAAAAGTTTAGGCATCCGATCAAAACATTAAAAAACTTACTATATTCATTTTAAGTATTAAAACTGACCATAAAAGGACTTTAACGACGCCACACGATTATCGATAGGTTTTATCTGCTCCATGCAATTAGAACAGAGACCTCTCTATACATTCCCATAAGTGCTCCCATAAAAATGTGGAGTAATGGTCGGAGACTGTAAATAAACACTCGTGACGTATCGTCTGATCGATTGTGTCTTTTATTTTCTAATATCAAGTTGCGTTGGTAATTGAGTAGAAATTTTGGTGAGTCTTAGCTGAATTTAATTAAAAAAGGGCCTTTTAATTATTACATAATGTTCAGTCGTACTTTAGACTAAATAAGTAAGCTTATACATTGGGTCCAACATTTAAACTAAGCTTTATGCTTATAAATATAGAGAAAAGGATTCTACTAAAGAAAGGCATTCCCAATTAACAAAACAATTTTTTTTAGTCAAAACTGTAAAACTAATCCCTAAGTTTTTTTTACATTGGCTCGAGGAAGAAAATATTGTATTTTCCCATTTCTAATTCTGATTTTTTATTACAGGATGGGCAGAGGTTATTTATGGGAGCGCCTGGCAGTTTCTATTGGCAAGGTAACTTCTTCTTTGATACATTATCACAATGTCACGGTATCAACGTTTCGTCTCATGTCTCTACCTTCTTGGTTGAGGGTTAACCCGTGTGTATGATTTGATTGTTGAGGGAATATGTACCTATAATAATATGTGAAATTTTTGTTCTGTGTATTATTATATAATTATTATAAGTTTATAATGTGTAGGATGACCCTGTTCCTTACAATTCTTATTTTATCCAGTTTAGGTGCAATTTATTAAAATTCTTCAATATGAATGATAGGCTATGTGAATTACTTATAACTGTCAATTTCTACTGTTTTATTACGGGTATGTCAGTTAAGTCAAGTTTATTTAAAAAACAAAAGTAAGTATCTTACTGACATATTTCATAACGATCCACAGGACGAACGTTATCAATAGACTCGAACGAAAAATTCTTCCACTTTATGCCGAAAATACCGGAGGAAGGTAAACGAAAGATATCGTCGATTGAAAACATCCTAACTCTAACCTGCAATAACATAGTGACAGGCTTACGAGCGCCTAATCCTAAACAAACCATTATCAACAGTTTTTTTTAATGCTATTTCTAATGATCGAGTATTAAAAACACGAACTAAAACTCACTGCTTTTAAAATTGTCGCTAACATTTTTAATTTTGGCTTGAAAAACTAATAGTTGTTAATTGACATAATAATGCTAACTGCAACAAAAGTATACTTCAAGAATACTTCTATTGCAAGTTATAATTTTTAAAGAAAGAATGTTTCAGAAATTACAATGGATTAATTTTGACTCTGATACTTGATCATGAGAAATAAATTTAATACAAAACTGTTATTATTTTGCTGTTGATAAAGATTCGAATATCCTTTAGAGATATTTGAATCACAACCATCAATAGTATATCCATTAGCTTCCTATATCATGGTGTACTGCAACGGTGGCGTATAACTATGGTTTCTATCAAGTACCCATATACTCCAACATCACGTCATTTTCTATACACCCATTAGATACACCCATAGAATGTTTTAGAAGTAGATCTATTCGGTACAAACAACTGTTTTGCACGATCAAGGTGTCCATTAGATCATAGATCATTAGATCACCCCATCGAAATGTGCTAACGTATTTGAATGATATAGTTGACATGCATAGAATGGAATGGAACACCTATCCACTTGTAGTTACTTTTAAGTTCATTATTTATTTCAATTGATACTTATTATTGTTTTAAAATAATTTGCCATTGTACATAGGAATGTTGATCCCTCCCTAAATAGTTTTATTTGGATTGGTTCAATATTAAGATAATGCTTATTTAAGTGTAACATAAAAATATTATACATGCTTTAAATCTAATAGATCTTAGGTTTTTATTATTTTGCTATCAAAAAGTCTGAAGATTAAGGTATTTTGATAAAATTAAGACTAAAATTGCAGTTAATCAAATCATTGTCATCATTGCAAACTAAAGCTATTGATGTTTTAATTTAATATTACTGGTGTTACATGACATCAGCATAATTTTTACGCATAAAATAATCTGGATTCCTTTCAGATGCTTCTTCATTATTTGGTTGTTCGTTTTTATTTTTTCAGTGTTAGCTTCTCTTGATTTTATTTAGACTTCGACAAAAAGTTTTATGTTGTAAAAACATCATTAAATAACTTTTTGTAGATAGTCTAAATAAAGTCCATGTTTTGATTGTGATATTAACTATCTGAACTTCTATATAGGTCAATTGATGGCTCAGTCTTTGAATGGCAAACCGGCTCTGATTGCAACTCCTGAAGCCAGTGCCAGGTACGACGACTCCTACATGGGATATTCTATCACTGTTGGAGACTTTGCTGGTGAAGGTATTCAGAGTGTAGGAGTCGGTGTTCCAAGAGGAGCTGACTTAAAAGGATTGGTAAGTAACAAAAATATTAAATCATTAAATTGACAGACATCATTTTTTTAACTAAATTATTATATGGGTAATTTTATTTTAGGTGGTCCTATACACTTGGGAGCTACAAATCGTTAAAAATATAAGTGGGTCTCAAATCGGTGCTTACTTCGGCTACAGCCTTGCAGCCGGTGACATTGACGGTGATGGATTTGAAGACATCGTTGTCGGTGCACCCATGTTCACAAAAACAAAAAGTGACGGATACGAACATGGAAGGATCTATATTATTTACCAGGGCAAAGATAGGGTAAGTGCTAAAAATCTTTAGAAAGTTTGGTAGCTAAAGTTAATACATTTGCAGTGATTATTATCCAGGTACGTCTATTATCATCATAATTTGTACGTAATGCTAACTTAGGTATCTACAAAAAAACGTAGTACAAAAAATTAAATGTCGTTAATGCTAATAAGTCAATAATTTAATTTCCAGAGCTACCAGAAATCACACGCACGTACCGGAGAAATATCTCGAGGCAGATTCGGTTTATCCCTGACGTCTCTTGGTGATATTAACTACGATGGATTTGGCGGTAAGGAACTCTCTCCTATACCTACTTACAAGAATAGTTTTAATTCGTAATTATTATTTACCTTTATGAACTTTTTTATTTTAATTTTCAGATATAGCAGTAGGCGCCCCCTACGGTGGCGAGAACGGTCGTGGTGTAGTCTACATCTACCACGGTAGTGAGCTCGGGATCCTCGAGAAATACTCCCAGGCGATTACTGCTGAAGAAATCTCTCCTTCTATCACCACATTCGGTTTTGCATTGTCTGGAGGCGTTGATTTGGATGATAACAACTATACAGATCTTGTTGTTGGATCTTATAAGTCTGATAGTGTTGTGTTTTTAAAGTGAGTATTTTTACAATTATTTTTAAATTAACAAAAACCCAAAGTACCGTTGTACTTACCTACATAAATCTTCGTTAATAGCCAGATTCAGTAAAGGCTCACTGTCTATTTGTCTGTCTATTAATCAGCCAGTCTGATGAATAAGATTATTTAAGTAAATTCTTAAACCAACTATATTCCTTTGCTTCAGATCTCGTCCAGTTGTAAAAGTGACAGCAGACGTGAAATTCATGGGTGAAAGCAAGTTGATATCTCTAGACGACCGCCATTGCACTCTGTCTAACGGCACTCAAGTCGCCTGCGCTCATCTCAAGTTCTGCCTCTCGTACGACGGAATCAACGTTGATCAACAAATAAGTAAGTACTTTTATATTAACGTTAGATATATCTGTTGGTGACTCTTCATCTATTTTATTATATGTTTTCGACGAGTTCTTTCCTAAGGATAAACTGAGAGGGTATTAAAGGTGTTAGGCAAGCATATTCAATGTAAGCCTTTACGTACTACGGCATTTTGAGTAGCATGCATTCTAATGTTGCTGACGGAATTATATAGTTGTAAAACGGATTATTGTAAGTTTCATCGTTTCATAGTTGCCTATCAATTACTAGGATAGTGTCTTAAATTGAGTTTATTTTAGTTTTAGTACGATTGATTGCATTTTCTGTTTCCAAGCGGAGGGATATATCTGCTTCTTCGGTGAGTCGAAGTAGCCAATTGGAATAACTGTCTCAAAAAATATCTTTGTCGTTATTATGTCTTCAATAATGGCCTTATAATGTAAATAATGTCACACTAGTACCTACCTATTGATGTTAGAACACTTTAGACTGTGGCTGGCACCATTTACACCATATGATACTCTTGAATCTATTACATTTTCACAAAAATGGACTACCTATTGGTCAAAAATACACTAGTAAGTATTTAATAAATAAAACTTAAAATAAAAGGTAAAAACACAGAAAAAATATATGAATGTTAATCTAAAATCTATAGTATTTGCTGATTCTTGCTGATTTTTAACATCATTTGCCCTAATGTTCCAGACTTCGAAGTGACATTAGAGCTGGACTCGCGTCAGAAGACGACGAAGCGATTGTTCCTGGCTGAAAGCCGTGAGACTACTTACACTACGCACATCCTGCTGTCGCGGAGGCAAGAGGAATGCAAGGACGTCACTGTTTACCTTGATGTAAGTGATGTTGATTTTGTATTGTAGACGAAAAATATTAACTTCGTACCAGATACTGTGATATTAAAGAAAAGCTTTAACAGCTCAAATTATGCAGCTCTCTAAAAGTAAGACAGATAAACAGACGAGCTGCCTAAACTTAATTATGACAAAAACAAACCGTAAAACAACCGTAACCATAACAACAGAACAATTAAGAAATGCCTTCAAAAGGGGTTTAAATGTAAATTTACCATAAAATTTCCTTTTTTCACTTCCAGGAAGAAATCCGCGACAAGCTGACCCCCATCGAAGTCAAGATGACATACTCCCTCCTCCACCAGCCATCTGGTGATGTAGTTCCTCCAGTCCTGGACCAGACCACCAACATTGTACATGCTGACTCTTTGAATATACAAAAGAACTGCGGACCGGACAACATCTGTATACCGGATTTGAGAATGGCGGCCACTACGTAAGTTTTAGGCCATGTTTGGTAGGTTTGCTTTAATTCTAAAACCATTTCTCTAATCTAAATTTATTCATCGCGGTTCAGTGTAGTACAGCTGCAAGAATTATGCGGTGGGTTATTTGATAAATATTTTTTCCAAAACGTTTTATGGTTTCCTTCCAGGCCCACGGTAAATTACGTCCTCGGCTCAGGCGAGAACGTCCACATTGACGTGAAAGTAGAAAACGCAGCTGAAGATGCATTCGAAGCGGCTTACTATCTCCGCATACCGGCCGGCGTTACTTACGCCAAGATGGAACGACTGGACAAAGGAGGAGAAACTCCCATATATTGCTCTATATCAAACAGGGATGGCAGTGGGAATAGTACGCTCAAGTGTGATCTGGGAAATCCTATGGCTAGTGGAGAAAGGGTGAGAAAATTCATCTTTTTATTGTCTTCTAGAAAACTTTATTTTGATAGCATCAATGACTAACAAATTACTGAGTAGGTATAGTAGCACTGAAAATACTCCAAAAAGACGAATAATAAGCTTTGAAAATTAATTCAGCTTTTGGTATTAGTTCAGCCTAATAATTTTACCGTTGTTTTTAGGTACAATTCCGCGTAGTCCTTGAAGTTGACGCTCGCGTGACGGCGTTAAATTTCGACATGGAAGCGAACTCGACGAACCCTGAACAAGGCACCAACTACGACAACACCATGCATATGCAAATCGGCGTGGTTATCAAGGCGCATCTTTCTATTATTGGGTAAGGAAGGAACCCAGGGCTACACATCTATTTTATGCGTTATGGTGTTGTTATTTCCTCATTCGTTTCATTTTTGACAAGTAACTGACCTAAAAATGCACGATTATGTATGATAGATTGAATTTATCCTATAAAATTCTAATATCGTATACCTAAACATAATATCTTCATTCTAGGACATCAGATCCTCCCGAGTTGCACTACAACGCCTCGCTTTACGAAGTCGTAGACGTAAAGGACGACACTAAGCTTGGGCCCCAAGTTATCCATAAATACAACGTGAAGAACGAGGGACCTTTCACGGTGGACGAAGCGGAGATCTACTTCATGTGGCCCTATCAGACTCTTGATGGTAAGGAATTAGACATTTCAAATTTTACATTAACTTTTCTTCCATTTTAAGGCAACCTTAACCTTTTCTACCAATTCCAGGAGACAACTTAATGTACATGTTGGTGCAACCACAATCGCTTGGCAACGTAAAGTGCGACATCGCTCGTCATGTCAACCCTGATAACCTCTTCGTGGTAAATCCTTATGCTTACATGTTGGGCAAGGAGAGAGACGGTGCGTAGTTAAAAAATATCCGAACGAAATACAAACTTATGTGATCTGTAGTTCCTAAATGTGTCTTTTTGTTTTAGCTATGGTGAGCAGTGATTTGTACACAGCATCACAAATGTCTGGTGGCAGTGGATACTATGGTCAAGGTGATTTTTGAGAATTTTTGAATAAGTAGTTTTAAATCGTTAATCAATATTTTACTAAACATGCATTTTGACTTTTAGCATTCTGGGAAGAGCAGTACTCCGGCAATGCTCAGAGTGGGGGAAGCCAATTCGGAAGCCAATCCAACCAAGTTTCAGGTGGGCAGTTCAACGCTAACCAGGGCTCTTCAGGCCATGTCAGCAGTCAAAGTTCAGGTGGATCATATAGCACCAGTCAGGGTCAAGGTCAAACACATTACGGCCAAGGTCAATATGGAACTGGTCAAGGTCAATACGGAACCGGTCAAGGTTTCCAAACCTATAATCGAACTTGGACCAGCTCAGGAGAAGGTCTCACTGCTGAAGAAAGAGAACAAATTAGAAAGAACCTCGAAACGGTTGCTAGTTCTAACCAAGGAACCAGATATCAAGAAACATATGGGCAGGGAAATCAAGGTGTTTATGTACAGGGAAGTGGTGCGCAGGGTAGTTACGGCCAAGCAGGTTACGGTCAAGGTGGTCATGTCGTAAGGGTCAAAAATAAGACGATTATTTACGATGAGAACCACAATATTGTCTCTCAAACTGAAACCAGCACTGAGTATGGATCTTTAGGACATGAGGGTGAAGAAGGCAGCTCTTTCAATGCGTAAGTTACATACTTAACTAAATTAAATGTTGATATAATTTCGTGAAAATATATTTTACTGACAGTTCTACTTGTTTCTAGGTATGCCAATAACCAAGCTAATATCAACCAGCGCGGTTCAGGTCAAGCTTATGCCGGTACGAGTCACGCGTATGGATCTGGTCACTCCCAAGGATCTCAGGGCTATGCTCAAGGAAACAGACAAGCTTCAACCGCTCAAGGGCAAGGGTTTGTCCATGGAAACTGGGCTACTACTGAAACTGTCAACTCTGACGTTATGAACGCTGGGTCTTCGACCTTCAGAGGTGCCTCAACGGTCACTGTTGTTGGTGATGAAGAAGAAGATAAACTGGAAGGTTTTGGAGCCTTTGCTGCTCATAATCCGAATAACGAGTTCAGATACGGTATTGCCGATGTATCTGGAAGTGGCTCTGGATCCAGTTCTGGTCAGGGAAACTACAGGGCCGGTAGCGCAGCATCAGGCGGTGGTAGCCACCAATCGGGAGGTGGTGCCTATCAAGCAGGAAGTGGTTCCTATCAAGCAGGAGGTGGTTCCTATCAAGCAGGAGGTGGCACCTATCAATCCGGAGGTGGTAGTTATCAATCTGGAGGAGTTGCATATCAGTCTGGTGGAAGCAGTTCCTCTGGAAGCAGTGGATACTCTTATTCTTCAAGATCAGGTATAAGACAACTGTTGTATCCCACAATTTTATTTTTATTAATGACTAGCGACTCGTCCCGGCTTCGCACGGCATGTATTATACATAGAAACCTTCCTCTTGAATCACGCTATTAAAAAAAACCGCATCAAAGTCCGTTGCGTAGTTTTAAAAATCTAAGCATACATAGGGACAGACAGAGAAAAGTGACTTTGTTTTATACTATGTAATGATGAGTTCTGTAATGTGTTGGGTGACCAACCGCCTGTGATGCAGACGGGTTCGATACCAATTATGGAATATTTATGATCTCAGTTTATTTCTGGTTTGGGTGTTTCTGAATGCAAAAAAATCAAGTATTAAAGTATGCTATTTTTTGTCTTATCAAAGCCTAGTTTGGGCTTTGGGTTTGGAGCTAGATTACGCTGTGCTCAAAGTAGTACAATGTTCACAACTCACTATTTTCAGGTGGCCAGACTTCGTATCAAAGCGGCAACAGTTACAGCGCAAACGAACGACGAGAAAACACTAGAAGAAGAAGACAGGATAATGTAAATGTCATTTTTAAATATCCCCTTTTCACTACCTAAAATAGTGTTTTAAAATTATCTAACCCTTCATCCTATTTTTTAGGTGGACCCGCAATTAAAAGAAATCCTAGAGAAATGCCAAGAGAAGTACAAGTGTGAAGTACTTCGCTGTACCACGGGCCGTTTGCTCAAAGGACAAGAAGTTTGGTTTGCGCTTCGGTCCCGAATCAACGCATCTGTTCTAAATGAGGTGAGTATTGATTGAGACTTGGAAAGAAGGGAATTGAAGTTGAGCAAAATAGGTTCTGCAATTCTCCTTAAAATTGGGGAGAACAGCAGAACTTATTGGTTAACCACGCTTTCTACCCTTTAAGATCTGAAGCTTTGATAGCACTTTTAGACAGCTCATGCCGAATTATAAACAGTTTTCAACTTTTACATTAACTTACTCTTCTAGAAAACACTTTTATTGATAAGGCTGCCCATTGCATCTTACTCATGGATTATATTTTATTCCTTGATTGTACTATTTTTAATGTTTTGGCAGTATAAAGTGTCATTCTATTTCTTCCAGATTTCCAAAGACCGTGCAGTGATCCTGTCAACTCTAGCTGCGACCCGCGTCTCCCGCCTCCCCATGGTAGGACGACCAGCCGGCGACACGTGGCGAACAGCCGAAGCTCAGACGGTGGTGACGCAGCAACTGTCCGCGCTCGAGAGCGGTGGAGTACCACTGTGGGTGGTGGTGCTGGCCGCTGTTGCTGGTGCGCTGCTGCTGTTGCTGCTCATCTTCTTGTTGTACAAAGTAAGTAGACCTTAAAGTTACTGACGCTGTATAAATCAACTTGATAAGATGTAAAAGGCCAATATTATGAACTATACAGTTCTTTTCAACCAATCATTTGTTTCGTTCCAGTGCGGTTTCTTTAAACGCAACCGTCCTTCGGATCACGCCGAGCGACAACCCCTGAACGGTCGCGACGAACATCTTTGATATCCGACCACGGATCTCGGTGTCACCTCGGATACTGGGGGCACTAGCGACCATGGTGGCACTAGCGACCCGGGGGGCACTAGCGACCGCGGTGGCACCAGTGACACGAGTGACTCGTCAACCGACGCCGCTAGTGACGTCACCAGCCGCGACTCCACCAGCCTCGACCGGTACTGACGACGCCCGCGCAGGCGCGTCATTGTCTATAAGTTTTAGATTGATTATGTTCAGATTCTTTTATGTTGCATTAGTAGAGATTCAAACCCCTAAATCAATAATTTTGTCTTATTTTGGTAATTTAGGTTTTAGTGTTTACATGAGCTAAGCCAAACAGCAAAACTTAGTGCCTTAAAATGCTGCTTATTCAGCTTATGCCATAAAAGATTCTTTATCGTAATCAATGTATAAAATAAATCAATTGTAAGTACATAAAAATTCGAGCAATAAATATTCTTTTTGTCATACGATGACTAAGATATAGGTATTAATAAAGTTTCTGTGGATACAACGCTTTGAAAATGGTTAGCTATTTTATTTCACTTCAAGACATATCGAAAATGTCAATTATTTAGACAGATTTTAATAAGAAATATTCAAGAGAGAGTCTGTGCCCACTGCACCGGTCATTTCATGCTACATCAAGGTGGGCATGGGCCCTTATATTTATAAAAAATACTGTTATTGTAAAATATTAGAGTTTGTAACATAACAACTAGTCACGTTACATTTATTTTTTAATAAAATAAAATAAATAAATTAAAATTATGGTGCGCCATTTTAGGAGAGCTATAAATAATTTATTGTGAAAAAAATCTGCGTTTTTGTGAGGTTTACACCGATTTATTTCCGTGTAAAATATAGTTTTATAAAATGCTCTTTTCAAATAATTACTAATTTGTCCCTATGCTTATTTAATTTCGTAATCAAGCTTGCTTGGAATGAGCTGCCTTTGCTTTATTATATTTATTTTTACTAAAAACGCAGATTTTTATGAATGATCCGTGTGAAAGTATTGAATAAAATCTCGAAGTGTGATACCGAAGTATGTTTCTAACGAATGAAAGTTTTTATGGAAGTGATATGTGATTTATTTGTAATTAATTTTAATTATTGTGTAACATTTTGTTATTTTCTCCGGCGATCGTATGTAACATAATAATATGGCAAAACTAACGTTTGCTTGTATAGAACACTAGCAGCGCCCCGCGGTTTCACCCGCGTATGTCCTAATCCCGGGGTAAATATTCGCCTAAGTAATTGTCAAAAAAATATGTAAGTATTCTTATACCATGTTTAGTCAAAATCGATTCAGTAGTTTCAAAGTTTATTCATTTTAAATAATAATCAAAAATGTTCTCTTTATAATATTAAATAAGGATCAACCCCGATAAACATTACTTAGCGGGTGATTAGTTAAATTCTATCCAATCAGATTTATATTAATCATGCGTGACCTAAATTTCTAATCACCGGCTAAGCATCGTTTTGTAAATAAAAGAGTTTAGGTAATATTTTAAGCTGTTTCAAAACTACTGCTAATGTAAATAAATGTAATATTTTTAATAATGGCTGCTAATCGTGTTTTCGAAATCGTATGTAGACAAAGTATTAGTTTTAGTTAAAATTTTAGTTAAAAAATTGACAATTTTAACGAAGAGTTACTAAAATGCCTTATTAACTAAATAGTATAAATATCTAAGTAAAATAATAAAGTATGCTTGATGTATAAAAATCTAAGTGCCTTAAAACTGCCAGTTACAGATAAAAAAGTGTAAATAATTGCTTAAATTATTGTGTCTAGGGTGAATAGTGGCAACATTTTATTAGTATTTTTCGGATAAGTAAGGCACCACAGGCCTTATACTGTACAGGTAGAAAAAAAACACGAAATATTGATTAGAGTGCATGCCAGATTTATTTGCGCGCTATTGGTTACGTTTCCGACCCGTTTCGTTTAAACCATTAAAACCATTTATTTTCTAAGAAACACATACATACTTTATGGTTGCTTGATTCTTGCGTTTTCTAGTTCTATATTAAAGTTTATTGTTTTAAAATTTATATACTCATTACTTTTGTTTTGTTTTTATGTTAAAAAAAATCGAAACACTATCGATTGTATCGTAATTATATTTATTCTTTATTATTATTTTGACTACGCGCAAACTTACCTGGCGCGCACTCTAGGTACCCCATATTCTGTAGAGTTTGATGAAAGAGAAAAATATATTTTTTAGGCCATGAACAATATTATTATTTTACAAATACGATTTGATATTTTCTTAGGAAAAATATGTTTACTAAAAAAATTGCATAGGTACTTAACCGAAAAAATTGGAAGTAACATTGTCAAAAAATCTGATTAAAAAAATGTAATAATTTATTTAATTTTATATTAAGTTTGCTTCTACTTATAGTTAATTTTAACTAAATATAAATATTTTCGATGCCATAATTTTATGAAATGGTTACATTTTGGTTGTTTTTCTCGGTAATTATTCTGCATTTACCAAAAAGAACATTGTAATACAATTTTTGTTTTTTAATTGAAAGTTTGTTTGATTCTGTTCCTAATTACTATTCCTATCTTATTTATTTCTTAATCATAAACATTTTATAAGCCTTCTTTATTTAAAATGTGTTTTGTCACTTTCGCACACCTGACATCTGTAATTATATTATGGTACTAAACGGATATTTAATATAATTGGGATGAAAAACTGGTTTTTTTTTTTTTTTTTTTATTTATTCGGAAAGCAGATAGTGAGCTATTCAGCATAGGATATATAAAATTAATTCTACACACCATTTATGAGCTTTCGCATATAGACTCTAAACAGTTGCAATATCGCATCAGTCCGACAAACATACGTACCAAACACCAAGTACCATCACAATAACAAAAAATAAATACTTAAACAATATCATAAAATTAATAATACTTATATATGTATATACATTAAGAAAACTACGTTTATGTTTACGTTTATGTATGAAACAGAAATACTCCATCTGTATGTACCTACATGTGTGTGTAGTGACAAAACACACTTTAAACAAAGAAGGTAACGTTATACGAAAGTGGGTTGTTCTTAGCGTTTATTTTAATGAAAACTTTTGATATTGTGTTTATTGCAAAATCGGCATCTTTTGGAATTAAAGAAAACACTAGTCCAAACCCAATAAACAAATAAAACCCCAAGGTCAATGACCTCTAATTGCAAGAAACAACTGATTTACGAGTTGACATTTTCGAAAGAAAAGGTTGAATTTTTAGAAATTATTCACCTTCTAGACATTTAGAACAATCTCCACCTTATCCTCTGTGGTTATCCTCGTCAAAACACATTGTATACCAAAGTACCAACATAGTACCTACTTATTCGTTTTGGTACCTTTCAATTGGGTTACAAGATAAACAGGCGATCGTTCGTCCGCGAATGAAATTAACTAGAAGATTTGTACCGTCAGCAAATTAATAAGTATATCAAGATTTTACTGAACTTTTACTTTTTTTTACAATAAATAGTTCAAAAGTTTGACCACTTTCTCCAGATAGTACCTAAGTGACGAAGTTAAAATAGAGCTTGCCATCATAGAAGACCTATGCTCTCTTGGCTCAAAGAAACACAAATAAACGGGGGATTTTGAGGGACTCGAGTGAAGGGCAGGAAGACGGCAGTGGAACCCGTTCCGGCTTTCTCTATACACCACTAGCACTGTTTTTTCCAATATCAATATATATTAATATTTTATCAATCATCGTTCATATTTGAGTAAGATTACACAAATCTTATATATAAAAATGAATTGCTGTTCGTTAGTCTCACTAAAACTCGACAACGGCTGAACGGATTTATCTTATCTTAGTCTTGAAATGTTCGTGGAGGTCTAGGGAAGGTTTAAAAGGTGAGAAAAAATCGAACGGCATCGGGACTTACGCGGGTGAAACCGCGGGGCGCAGCTATTCTTAATAAATTAAACACATAAAACCTTCCTCGTGAATGAGTGACAAAGTGAGTAGTTTTCATTCAGGCAGACAGACAGACGCTGGGCAGGACTTTTTTTTATAAAAAGTATCATCATGTCAGCCCATGCACGTCCACTGTTGAACATAGGCCTCCCCCATATACAAAATAAAGTTGTAGGTATTTAATATTGGTTGAAATAGGTCCCGCCGTCATGCGTGATGCCGTGACGAAAGAAAATAGGGATTTATTTTTATTTGAATAAAACAATTGATAAAATATAATTATACTAAATCAAGATAGGGGAATCATATTTGCTAACGCTACAGCGAGCGAGTCGTAAATCTAGTTAGGGGCTCGTCTTCTAAACGTCATCCTGTCTAGTGAACTCGAGAGACGATGGAGCGCATCGGGAGGAAATCATCCCGACACAACAACTAGAATGCTATCACAACTTGTGGTTGGGGTTGAGGTACTACGTTAGCTCTATCCTACTCTATACAGGAGTATTGGTTAGTTTAGGAAACCTGTTATGGCTTACTTTACAAACAACTTTTGTTCTACGGCTTTTGAAGATTCGAACATTTTATGGTTATTTCAATTATAATATAGTAAAGTCAGCAAAGGATTGAGGTAACAGGTGCATATTTTAAAGTTTTAATTCTTTAAACGGTTCAATAATTTTAGATTATTCTGCGCGAAATGACTAACACTTCGAAATCAGAAATCAGCAATTTTTTTTAATAAAGGTAAGATAAAACTTAAGAAATAAGTGCGTGATTATTTCGTTGTATTTTCTTCTTGCTGCTTATTTTCGAGTGAACATTTGAGAAATATAATGTTCGAATATCCAAAAGCCGTTGAACAAAAGTTGATTGATAAGGTACTTACACAAAAATAGCCCTCAAACGCTTTCTTATATAATTATACCAATTACCCAGTAAGTTTATAAGTACTAACAGGTTGGGTATCTATATTGAATCTTCTATGCAATTTTTTACTCCCGACACAAAAAGCATTGTATGCCCCAAATGAATTTATCAATTTTAATACTTATACTTATAATCGTCATATTATTGGTGGCCTTAGTTAGTACCTACCTACGTAAGTATCACACACAAGAGTGGTAAAATGTACCTCCAAATAAACGTTTTTAAATAATAATTTTAAAGAGAGTATCTAATAAGTAAGTGGTGTCGTGTAAACGAGTAGGGTTAGTAGAGTCCTATGGTTAACCTAACCAAGTAGATACGACAGTAACGCAACTTCTCTGCGGGTTTACTTAGAGAACCACATCACAATATTTCAAGGGGCGCATGCAACCTCGGGGCGAATCTCTGTAATCTTATTAACCATGAAGAATGGAACACAATTAGGGTCCGCACATAAAGGAGGCAATCAAAGAGGTGAAACTTATATTAGAGGAAGACATGACACCGACGTTGATTTGTAAGTTCAGCATACATAAACATCGGAATTAAAACATACATACAGTCAGTCAATTTTTTTACTGTAGGTACGTACGGTAAAAAACCGAAACACACAAAATGGGTTGATCTCATGCCTCCAAATTCGATCATATTTTTATAATACATAGCAGCGCTCCGCGGTTTTACCCGCATAACTCCCGATCCCGTGGGAATATCGGGATAAAAAGTAGCCTATAGCCTTCCTCGATAAATGGCCTATCCAACACAAAACGAATTTTTCAATTCAAACCAGTAGTTCCTGAGATTAGCGCGTTCAAACAAACAAACTCTTCAGCTTTATAATATTAAGTATAGATTTAGTACCTTAACGAATGCCGTCCGAAACACCACTCGAAATTTTTACCGCAACAAATGACTCTCTGGACCAACTATGTTTTGAAAAAAATTGTCTACCGTATGCTAGACTGTGTTTTGCAAATAAATGATTTGATTCTGATTTGTTAATGTAAAAATTTAAACTGCTGCCTACTTTCATGATATATAAAAAGGCAAAAACCGCCACACGGACCGAATGAATAACGAATCTGGCTGAGTGCTGTATACTCTATGAAAAGTTATCGCTTAGGTACCTGCGGTTGTTGTTTAGAAAGGTTTGATGTTCCCTTTATAAATACAGATATTTAACCTCTTTAGAGGCAAGCCTTCATGGCCCTACTCGGTCGCAGAGTTAATTAAGCCCCGGTCAGGGGTCTAATGTGCCCCATGTTTTATTTAGAACATTTGTTTTAGCATTCAAACTTGTTAAGCTCGCGCGTGGTTTCATGAGATGAAAGACAAAAAGGGTGAGTAATTAGATTTCTTATTCTATTTATGAAACTTGCAGCTTATTAAATACTACCAGCATACGGGCGGGAAATAAAAAGACTATATTACTCCTAAGGATTCAATGTATTCTCACGCCAAGTTTCATCAAAATCGGTCCAGTTGTTTTGGAGCCTATTCGTTATAAACAAAAAAGGGGCATGGTCATTGGTCATGGCAGTTATAGGTTCTATGCCACAAAAATATTTGCTCTAGTGTCATTACATTATCCAGGGAGGACACAGCCGACTACGTTTGTATGGAGAAAGAGCCGGGTACCTTTTCTCTTAAGACCCGGGAAAATAGTAAGTAGGTATATTTTTATCACAACATCATACAAAGACTTAACAGTCGTATACGACACCGGGT
This sequence comes from Idaea straminata, assembly GCA_951213275.1. Classification (NCBI taxonomy): domain Eukaryota; kingdom Metazoa; phylum Arthropoda; class Insecta; order Lepidoptera; family Geometridae; genus Idaea; species Idaea straminata. The sequence goes on from OX577849.1 coordinate 14,403,300, forward strand.
GGCGACATCGCGCGCATCACGACACCATGCCACAATAAGACCACGGAAACTTGTCACTGAAGGCGCTACTCACGACGCGAGACACGAACCTGCTATAAATCATATCCATATTGGATACCAACTCGAAATCACTGACATATTTGTTTGTTGAATACGAATCGGCGGGTTATTTGGTCATAATTCTTTTTGTTTCTAGAGTTCCTGCATCAATTTTGCGCTTGCAATGGATTGTCTTATATATACAAAAATGCATCAAACATTTGTGTACCGGTTTAGATTCTCATTTATATTATGAAGTATAGGGATAGGGGCTTAGTTTTTAAGTAGTGTGAAAGTATGTATGAGTGTTTGTTACTTACCTTTTCACACAAAAATTACTGAACTGATTGCGATAATACTTGGTATTTTGAGTCCTCGATAATAAAAGCTGCATTTTCCTACAAGATAAGGACTTCCGTGAGTAAAACCGCCAGTTATAACGTGTTTAAGACTAGCGTAAGTCCATATCCTGTGGGAAAATCGGAATAAAAAGTTACCGATTTCCCCAAGTTTCATCAAAATCAGTCCATTAATTTCGAGGCCTATTTATTACATACAAAACAATATTTTCTGTTTATATGTAATATCAATGTAGACGAATACGATGCCCTCAAATCTAAATCCAATTGTATCCTCTCATATATTTCGAAATGACATTATCCTTGGGTAAATTAATAACTATTGCCCATCTCCATTTGCATGTTTATTAGAACAGCAAGGAATTAGGCTCTACCTTAAGTTAAGCTTCGAATACAAGTTGAAGACTTATTTCAAATTCTAACGTAAGAGTTAGTAGTACTAAATTGAGTTCTTATTAAAATAAGTTAAAAAATTGTAGGCACACACAGCGCTATCTAGCCCCAACTAAGCAACTTGGCTCATGGTGGCCAGACAACTGATAGAATACTGACCTATTCAATCTGTACTTTTCATTTGAAAATAAATAACTTAATATATCATACAGAAACACCCAGGTCAGGAACAACTATCGGTACATCAAAATTTGTTTAAAGTGGGAATTGAACCCACAACCTTCAAAGCTTAACCTACTTAGGTTAGTTTGAATTCAAAAGATAGGTTTCAAATTACACCCTTTCTAGCGGATACTAGGAAGAAGAGGATTCTTCTAGACATTAATTATTTTTACCTAGGTATTTCAGTTATAATATTATTGTTATGTTTTGAAATTATAATATCACTTCCTTTTTTAAATATTTTTTAATTACTCGCAAAAATAAAAATAAATAAATAAATATTGCAGGACAATCCACACATCGCCATCTAGCCCCAAGCTAGACTTGTGTTATGGGTGCTAGATAACGGATATACTACTTATATACTTTTCTTTTGTAAATTTATACTTATAATAAACAGAAACAACCAGACCAGACAAATATCTAAGCATAAATACTTGTCTGACGCGGCAATCGAACCCGCAACATATAGTTTTAGAAACAAGCATTTTTAATACATTATCTTTACTTACATGATATGTAGTATTCTAGACATTAGGTACTAAAATAAGTAGATAATTAACTTAGATTTCATCATAATTTTATTCAATTATTTACGTAACACAACTTCCAAAACATCAAAGTTATTTATTTATTATCTTTACTTTGAAGATTCAGTTTTAAAATTCCCAAGCCTATTTTCTCTAACTTCATCAATCCTTTTCTTAACTTTACTGACTTTGTTCGCAGTTTCCTCAACTTTGTCATAAACATCGTTGGCCAAACCAATATCCATATTATTTATTTTATCAAAATTTTCACGGACTACATCTCCAGCTACACGTATATCAATCTGAGCATCTTCCACTGGAATCCTAGGAGTTGATTCTGTTAAATTATGTCGAAGATTTATTAGCTTCCGTCTCAAATTAGCTATAGCTTCATTAAATGCATTCTCTTGTACTTTTCTAGTTCCGTTCCCGAAGAAGAGTTTTTCAAGTGTTTCTTTCACTAGAACAGCGTCTTCACTCTGTGTAGAATTTGCAGTAATTGCATTCATATCACCTTTTTTAAATATTAATCCTTTGATTTTAGATAAACGATTTTTCACACGGTTGTACATATTAACGATAAAGCCTCTGTCGCTTGGGATTTCATCGTCACTCCAAATATATGCATGTATTCGGTGCATTTTGTCTTTGGCTGTATGTATCCATCCACCGATGAGTCCTCGTTCATGCTCCTCAGGGTTTGAGTCTTCTCCGAAAACAATACTCTTGCTATAAGACCAGACATTCTTTATATCCTGTTTTACTCCATGCGTTGTGTTGGTCACAGTCTCAATAATTCCGTCTATAACTCCACAATGACTTTCAGCTACTAGTAAAATAACTAGAAAACTTATTTTAGTGACACTTTTCTTCATTTTCATTGAGTATACGATACGTTGTGATGTCTCAGTAAGATATGCGAGAGGCAGACATGTAGATCGTATTTAAATACGTTTTATCTATTCACTCGAACCCGACGACCTGTGATTCATGTAGGTGAGTTGATAACAAGTAAACAAAATTCATAAACTTTGATCGGAGTCGTTTACCTAATTTATTGCAGTAGTCAGAAATTATTATTTCATTTTAATATAGACGTGACTAATTAACTTTGTATTTTTCTTTGAATTTTGAAGATTGTAACCTAAATCAAATCAATAATTGAGCCTAATTACTCGGAGTTAGATGGCGGGAATCGAACCTGCGCCGCAGACGGATGTACCTCCTCGCTTCACAATGGTCGTCGATTTTATACCTAACCAGTGGGTGGAGTGCGAGTTTTTTGTATAGCAAACGTAACTATCACGTTAGCGTAAACGAGAAAGTTGTATGGAAAGTTAAAAAGCGCCCCTAGCGGACGTAATGCGAAGCTTTAACTTTTCATACAATTTTCTCGTTGAAGCTAACGTTTTAGAACCGTTTGCTATACGAAAATACCCGCACTCCATCCACCGCTACCTTCAAATCAAGTTTCATCGAATTGGTTTATTAGTTTTAGCATGAAGAGAAAACAAACACACCTAAACTTTTACATTATAATATTTGTAGGACAATAAAATTTATTTTTAAACATAGGTACCTCCCACATATTATACCTAAATAAATAGAAATACATCGCCAGAACTAGACGGAAGTTAACCCCTTGTCCATCCACGGTCTGTATTCAAGACACGTATTTACACTGCTTTTGCTGAAACTGGCAAGTAGCCCCACGTTACTGAGTGTTGCCACTCGGATGCTCTCATTGCGGACTAACATTCCAACGATGGAATTCGAAACTTTAGCGGATTCCTTGTGGAGTATCCATTGTGATTCCGCAGTCGTGAGGTTTGTGAAATTGGTCGATTTAAGGCGCAAATAATACACAAAACACAAAATCCCTTTTTATTTTTATAGGGTGATATGGGGAGTTACATCTGTTTCCCGTAGTTGTTTGGTATAATTTAAGTATACGTAAATTCCTTGTAGTATATTTTGTTTTTCAATTCTTTATTTATATTTAATTATTTCCAAAATCTAAGGGCTCTTCGGTAGCCTCACCCCTAGGAGCGTCGGACGGAAGCGGACGGAAAAAATAAAATAAAAATCAATAAACGGCTGCGCTGCGACATAATACCTATTGCATGGAAAAAAAATCAAAGTAATATTCGTAAGAATATATTTAACCTTTTTATTTTGAACTTCGTCGTAGTGATAGATAGCAAAGTGTTTCTTAGTACAATGAGTCAGATGATATCATTTCGAGCAACAATTGTGCATTAAACCAATAAATGGTGTATGTATGTTTGTTACTCCTTCACGGTAAAACCACTGGATCGATTGCAATTAAACGTGGTATGTAGGTAGCTGGAGACTTAGATTAACATATAGGTCACTTTTTATCTAGATATTCCCACGGGATCAGGGCTTACGCGGGTAAAACCATGGGGTGCAGCTAGTAACTTTTATATACCTAACTACCCTAGCTACTTAGAGATAAGTGATAATGATACCCGCATCACATCATGTTCAGAAAAATTCAATTTCTTTCGCTAGAGCTGTTATAGCCGTGGATCGGCCATTCAAAAATAAACCTTCTTTACACAAGTTAAAGGTATAAAATACCTGAATAGCTATTAGTTATGAAAATAATGTAGTAAAAGCATTTACTATCGATATGATATCAAGGTGTTATTAAGAGCTCGAATGGGATTCCACTCGTGTTGTTTCTTGCTTGGTTACTGTGTCCATTGATAGGTAGGAGAGTGCTTGAAGGTGCCTGAGGTAAAATGGACCTACATTTTACAAGAAAAAATATATACCCTCCATGGAATTAACCTTTAAATAAGGCTTGTGAAATTATCGACTGTTTTCGTACGACAATTCAAACAAATGCATTTTTTTCTATTAGGTACCTAATTCACGTTTTTTTTAAATCTTTCATACTCACGGTTAAATACACATTTGTGAAAATCTTACTGGAAACTGTCAAGGAGCTAATTTTAATACATCTTTACTAATATTATAAAGAGGAAAGACTTTTTTGTTTGTAACGAATGGGCTTCGAAACTACTGGACCGATTAAGATGAAACTTGGTTTGAGGATACATTGATTAATTGAGAGTAATGTAGGCTTTTTATCCCGACACTCCCACTAGATCGGGAGTTACGCTGGTGAAACCGCAAGGCACTGCTAGTACTTAATATTTTGTAAGTTGAATTTGATCTAATAGCCTTAGTATAAGAATTTTCAAATACAATTTTTCCTAAAAAATCTTGTCAAGCAACGAGCACGTATTCCTATCAAATATTCCGAACGCAGCCCCGATCCTCCTAACCCATATTGTCAATATCCGAGCCTCTCCCGACCAGCACGCTTACACCAAATTATGATGATACCATTAAGGAGGTTATTAAATAAAGGAGGTCCGATTGAGGAGTATCGTACACCGCATACTGATTGTGTCTAGTAACTTATGACGATTAAGGGGCTTTAGGCATCTATGCTGGAAATTAATATACTATTCTATACTAGCTGCGTGACATGGTTTCTGCTGCGTTTGGGATAAAATGTACCCTATTTCCTTCAAGGTCCTATCTATGCATATAAAATTCTTTGTCCTGAATGACTGACGGATCAACGCACAGCCTAAACCGCTGAACCGTGTGTTCTTTGTGTGACGTAGGCATCCGATAAGAAAGGATTTTCCGAAATTCTACCCCTAAGGGGGTGAAAAAGGGGGGCAAAGTTTGTATGGGACAACGTGATTCCTTGGTCCAATCTACTTCAAATTTTGCACAAACATTCTTTACCAAAATTGATGGAACACGTATTTCGTATTTTATTGAAATTTATCCCCTAACAGGGTTAAAAAAGGGTAGAAATTTATTTTAGGGGTAGTTGGTAAAAAGTACCATTTTCGACGTCTAAGCGGACGAAGTCGCGGGCAAAAGCTAGTCTATCTCTATATTAAAATTTATTGCAATTCGTTCAGCGGTTTAGGCTGAAAAGCGTAACCGAAAGACAGAGTTATTTTCGCATTTATAATGGTTGCACCTCGCGATTTTACCCGCGTAATTCTCGATCCTGCAGGAATTTTGGAATCAAAAGTTCTATGTTCTTCTCCATCCCCTATAGTAGAGAGCTGTTAAGACCACTTTGCTCAGAGAAGCATTCACACAAACAGAATTTAAATCTAAAACTAGAATTTTGTTTCAAAATTCAGTTTATATCTAGTAGGTATCTCTTTGTGCACAAGTTTATTATTTCACTAATTTAAGATAATTCAATTTGTTATTATGTGTGAGTTAGTTTTGAACGTGTTGTTTGTTTTATAATAAAGTTAAATCCGACTACGGTAAAGGAAATTTACCTATACGGCAATAGTACATTACGATATAAGTGTGGTAAATTGATCTTTGCATAGAGGCGGTATATGACGCGCGAGCGGCAGCGAGTGTGTTATAAAGCCAAGATGCAAAGATCAATTGCACACGTATATCGTACGACGTTTTTTTATCACAATTGCGAATAAAAGAAAAGACTTGAAAAGAAATCAAAATAATAATTAACAAAATATTTGTGATAAGTCTATGTTTACATTTTTTAAGGCAATATTTTTTTGGTAATTATGCTCCGGAAAGGCCAGGCTAAAGATTTTTAACCTATACAGCCTCGTTTGACATACAATATTTAAGAACAAAATACAATGGTACGGAAAAACAATATATTTAAGTAAAGAAAAAACAAAAAATAAACATAACTTAATTTTTAATCGTTTTCTAAGTCATTAACCCGTAAAATTTTCGTTCGTAAACCGACTTTAGAGACAACCATTTTTGCTAGCTAAAATAACTCTTTAATACCTACCTTTTTTATACATCAAAACAGTATAACCCAGATAAATTAAGAATGTTTCACCTACCTAACATGTAATTAGCAGTAAGATACGTATTTAACTTATCGGGATAACTTAATAGCACTAGGTTGGTAAAACGCACGCGTGCATAATATGTTGGATTATGAGTCTAAAAGCCGGTGAATAAGATCTACCTTATGAGCAACTGTGATAAAAAAATATTTTATTTTAAAATTTACTACAGCATTTTTTGTTTCTCAGCTCCGTTATTTGCTACCAACTAGCTGGGCCCCACAGTTAAGTCCCGATCCCGTCGGAATATCGAGATAAAAAGTGGCCTATGTGTTAAACCAGGTCTCCAACTATAACAGTGTTTCATCGAAATCGGTTCAGTAGTTTTTGCGTGAAAAAGGCACCAACACACAAACTTTCACATTTACAAAATTGGTAGGATAAATTATTTTTAAGTAGAACAATATATAACACATGTTTTGTATGCGGTGTTCCTTTTTCTATACTTATCATATTTTCATTTGATCAAGTTCAGGTATTATCTAGGTACGGGCAAAATTTAATACTTAGCAGCTCTTAAGGTAACGGACCTCAATTAATCTGCACGAAATCTCACGTGTAGAAGGTAGCTAAGTCGAGTCTAAGTTTCGTATAAGTTAGTCTTGATGCGGCTGTAATTAACAACGTATAACTTGTATCCAATGCTTCATAAATTAGCGGTGACTGTGGAATATGTCGCATATATCGGCATCGCATGTATACGTTGTCATTATGTATTTCATGTCATGCTTTAGTTTAAGTTTAAAGTCATTCAACTTAAGGCGCTCTTCCAGTACCGTGTGTAGGTATTCACATTATATTAGCCCCCGCTCTCAAAAACGTAGCGTGCTGCGTGCTAACTGTTATATTTGATCGATATGCAAAACATTTTAGCATTATTATCCACAAATATTAATTTAATAGTTCCTAGAGGTCAAAACCTATCATTTGATTCATATTTAGAAACAAACGTTAACTATTTTTGAATAAAACCCGATAAACGATCTAATAATTCTCTGTTTTCTAACATTTTTTTTATCGAACGAAGTTGTTCATATCATGTTTTCAACCACAATAATCAAAAATATGGTTATTAAACTACAATATCCATTTATATCCAAATAACAAAAAAAGAGTTTTTGATTACTTACAGTTGCTTAAAACAAAGGTCGATTTTGGTATAGCTTTATTAGCACCTGCCCTTAAGGTGAAAGGGTACCACCGGTGCTCTCTCCATACAAACGTAGTCGACTGTTTCATACCTGGATAATGACACTAGCACAAATATTTTTGTGCCATAATAACCCATAACTGTCATGACTTTGCCCCAATGTTTTGTATTTTTTTTTTTCATTTTATAATTATCGTAGAAATAAAGATTTAAAAAATAAAAATAAAAACGAAACATAGGGGCATGGTCATGGCAGTTATAAATTTTATGCAACAAAAATATTTGCTCTAGTGTCATTATCCAGGGAGAAACAGTCGACTACGTTTGTATGGAGAAAGCCCCCGGCAAGGCTTTAAAGTTCACTTTGAATTGAAAACATTCAAATAATAGCAATTTTAGAACTCAACAGTGAGTGTATTCGTTGTCGACTGTGGGTACTTAATTGTACCTATCACTATAACATCCCCATAAATCGGCAAACTTTAATAGCCCGTATTTAGGTATTTGTGTAAGTCTCGATCCCATGGATAAATCAAAATAAAAGTATAGCCTTCCTGGAAAAATGGACTATCCAACACAAAATTTTTTTTTTCAATTCGAACTAGTAGTTCCTGAGATTAGCACTTTCAAACAAACAAACTCCTCAGCTTTATAATATTAGTATAGTTATATAATTAATAATAAACATACATCTATAAATAATCCTCACATAATCTCTGAAACTACAAGAGCTACGAGTTTGAAATTTCGTATGGAACCTCCTTTTAGAACGTAAACGAGCACTAAGAAATATTTTTTGGTACTTCCACCTGTAAAGGGCTGAAAAGTATGTAGTTTGTAGTACGCAGTAGTTTCACCCGTGTCAATCCCGATTCCGTGACAATATCGGGATTAATAGTAGCCTATGTGTTAATCCAGGTTTCCAGCTATCTACATACCGATTTTTATCGCAATCGGTGCAGTAGTTTTTGCGTGAAGGAGTAACAAATATACACACACACAAACTTTCACATCTATTATATATATATAAAAGAAAGTCCTGTTAGTTACACCACTTATAACTCAAGAAAATTTATGAAAATTGGTAGGGAGGTAGCTTAGTGCCAGGAGACGGACATAAGATACTTTTTATCCCAATATGCCCACGGGATCGGGACTTACGCGGGTGAAATCGCGGGGCGCAGCTAGTTTATAATATTAGTAGGATATGATAATATGTATTCTGTGTTTGTAGGAAATCAATATTACACTGACGCGAATAGGCACTTAGGCACCTACTACGATAGAGCTTGCTACCTAACGAATAGGTAGCTAAGTATGCTACCTAAGTATTACGTTAAACTGACTGCAATTCACCACAAGATAAAAAGTTTAAAATGAGAGGGTTGAAGTTGTGAATAATAGTGTGGAGAAAATGAACTAAACTTGTAAGCACGAGTCGGTAGATTTAGTGTTGTGGTTCCGTATGTTTAAATTTTTTGAAAAATATAAATTAAAGATAGAAAATAAATATAGGTATGTTGACACATTATAATACTTTAAAGATTCTATACTAATATTATAAATGTGAAAATTTGTGTGTGTGTAAGTAGCTTTGTTACTCCTTCATACTAAAACTACTGGACCGATTGGGATGAAACTCGGTATCTAGATAGCTGGAGACCTGGATTAAAACATAGGCTACTTTTTATTCCGATGTTCCCACGGGATCGGGACTTAAGTGGGAAACCGCGGGGCGCAGCTAGTAAATAAAACTTAACATAAATTAATAACCAATAAATAATAAATAAATTTTGCAGGACATTCCACACATCGCCATCTAGCCCCAAACTAAGTAACTAGACTTGTGTTACGGGTGCTAGACAACGGATATACTAGATACTTATATAATTTTCTTTTGTAAATATAGACTTATAATACATAGAAACAACCAGACCACAGACAAATATCTAAGCATAAATACTTGTCTGAGGCGGAAATCGAACCCGCAACACCGTATTTGACAGTCCGGCATGGTGACCATTGTGCCAACTGGGTCGTCAATAAAACAATCAACACAATTAATACAGTGAATATCGAACAAGTTTCAGTTCAGTCATGGTAGGTACTTAGTTTCTCATTTAAGAAATTATCTTACTACATTTATTTTGAAATTCTTAATAGGTTCTTATTATCTTACTTGATTCTGCCCGTGGCTTTGCCCTCCATTTCACTATCTTTGGTGTGGAATTTCGAAAAACCCAATAGATAAGTTTATACCATACACTTATAGATATTCTTTTTTGATATTTTTTTAATGATTTTATTACAAGTTCATACCTAATGGGCTAAACGGAACCCTACAATTGTAAAACAAAGTGTAAGTGAAACACTCCGCCCGCCCAACCACGCCACGCCGAACGCCCGCCCGCCCCCGTGTTGACCGGAAGCAATTTCCGTGTTTAACAAACTCGGCCAGTTTCAGACGTTTTTTAAAACAACCACTTTGTTAAACTACCCACGACATCGGCGAACAAATTCTATCGTATATTTTCTAGACTGAAAATTGCTTTCAAATTAGATTTTAGGAACTAAAGGAATCATAAATGACGCGCGGTTTCACCCGCGTAAATCGAGATCCTGTTGAAATATCGAGATAAAAATTAACCTATGTGTTATTCCAGGATTCTAGCTACTTAAATACAAAGTTTCATCGCAATCGGTTTGGTTACTTTTGCGTGAAGGAGTAACAAACATACACACAAACTAAAACAAAAACTTTAACATTTATAATATTAGAAGGATAGTAGGACTAGCTGGGCTCCGCGGTTTCACCCGCTAAGTCCCGGTTCCGAGGAACATTGAGATAAAAGTAGTCTATATCCAGTATATCAGCTGTCTACATATTGAGTTTTGAACGCATTCGGTTCAGTAGTTTTTGCGTGAAGGAGTAACAAACACACAAACAAACACATTTTCACATTTATAATCTATCTATATAAATATATAAAATGCTTTATCCTGAATGACTGACTGACTGACTAATGGATCAACGCACAGTCTTAACCGCTAATTTATCAAAATTTTACTCCTAAGGTGGTGAAAAAGGAGGGTAAAGTTTGTATGGGACAACGTGATTAATTGGTCCATTTTTACGCGGACGAAGTCGCGGGCAAAAGCTAGTATTAGTAGAAAAAGACTATAGGTAAGCAAATTGGTACCTAAATCGTTGTAAATCTATAACCAGAAAACCCTAAAAAAATAAATCAGACTATTGACTTATTTATTGAGCCACGATCCTATTTCGATAAACAAATAGATTATTGTTAGATAATATCATAAACCGTTTATCTTTAGGATAAACAAAAGGACCGCACTAAAAACATAACAGTAAGGCAGTAAGGCCCTTGTCATAACTTATTATTTACTTCCACATAATGTATACCTACTTGATATGTATGTAGGTATTTCTGTCACTATCTCCCGGATATTTTCGTAATAAAAATATTTATTAGAGTAAATATAAGGAGAATTTTGGTGTGACGCATTTTTGTTCATGATTGGCAGTCTCATAATAAGGTACCTGCGGGTAATAAGGGTCACTAAAAGGTATAAGAGGACAGGGTACCGGCACTCTCTCCATACAAACGTAGTCGACTGTTTCCTTCTTGGATAATGACACTAGCACAAATATAAATATAATAAACAATATAAATACTGACTATGCGCCTATGTCTTCGTTTTTTTCATTTTATAATTATTATAGAAAGTAAAAGGCCAAAAAAACAAATTCCTACTAATATTATAAATGTGAAAGTTTGTGTGTGTAGGTATGTATGTTTGTTACTCCTTCACGCAAAAACTACTCGACCGATTGCTATGACACTCTATGGTATGTAGATAGCTGGAGGCCTGGATTAAGACATAGATTACTTTTTATCGCGATATTCTCACGGGAATTTACGCAGGTGAAACCGCGGAGCGCAGCTAGTTATGTATAAAAAATAAGACATAGGGGCATGGTCATTGGTCATGGCAGTTATAAGTTTTATGCAACAAAAATATTTGCTTTAGTGTCAATATCCTGGGAGGAAACAGTCGACTACGTTTGTATGGAGAGAGCGTCGGTACCCTTTCCTCTTAAAAACCTTGAGATTAGTACAAAATAACAAGGTAATAACCAAATAAATCATTTTTCAGATTGCCAATACAGCATATATTTATCTAATGATCTGGTTTTAGGTAGTTTTGGATTTTTACGAAATCTTTACTTTTTAATTAAGGTGGCAGGTAGCCCTTTCTACCCGCAGGTACCTTATTTAACAGAAAGATATCAAGTAATTGTATATTTTTCTTAAAATAAAAATAAATGAAAAACTCACAAACACTAATACCAACGATAAAACTAATAAAACAAAATAAAAAAGAAAACGAGAACGTCAGTAAAAACAGAACAAACTCAATCCGGCTGTTAGCTTTGATTTTCTTTACGATATAACGGAGACCGGGCGCGGGGGTTCTTCATAACGCAAATAAGATCACATCTTTACGAGAGCTGGGGAACATGGGCGTATCTAGGTGTAGGGGCGAGAGTGGGCCCAACTATACTACCCTAATAACTCGCAATTTTTGACGAAATAAGTCTGGTTTTTTGACAGATATACACATTACCCAAGTATTTCTGTAAAATTTTCGTTACTCTATTGCTCCCGCCCATCCCTTTCCATAATTCTAGTCCACCCATTGTATCTTGGTTACTATGAATTATTTGGTACAACAAAGCGTAGTACTACTATTATTACCCACTCTAACAATTCAACAGTAACAAATCAGAAAACTGTCTATTTTGTACTAATTGCTCATTGTAAGTACTGATAGTTTGTGTAAACTGAGAATTGTTCGAATAATGTACCTATGCCGATGCTCCAATTTTATCGCCCCCCAAAGCTACGCCAAGAATGCTAGTAAATCCACCACTGTTGTAGATACATTTAAATATCTGTCTCGAAATCAGCCTAGATTTAGTGGGATATGAATACTCTATTCCTTTTTAATGTACTACAAGAGCTTCTACGATGCTTAATTTAATTTAATCTTAATTTAAAACATTTTTAAAATTTATTATTATAACTTACTAAAATAAAGTCTTCAAAATTTCAAGAGCTCGGGCTCTTAGTTAATTTATAACATTTTATAACTATTGATGCCATCCAGTTCTTGTGATACTAGCTGCGCCCCGCGGTTTCACCCGCGTCTCGATCCCGTGGGAATATCGGGATACAAAGTAGCCTATGTGTTAATCCAGGTCTCCAGCTATCTACATACCGAGTTTTATCGCAATCGGTCTAATAGTTTTTGCGTGAAGGAGTAACAAACATACACACACACACACTCACACAAACTTTCACATTTATAATATTAGTAGGATTGAATCCGCCGCGGACGCGGGCTGGTCAACCAGCCAATTTCCCCATTAAAGGAAGTCCTTAGTTCCACCACGACCCAACATCGCGATATAAGGGCTAATAAAATAAATTGGTATTTCCCGCCGCTACTGGACGCTTTATCCTGTTCTTGGTGTTTAGCTACTAGAATATTTCGAATTTCCTAACGCTTTCCTCGAATCCCGTTAAATAAACAAGCTTATAATAATACGATTGCTAATAAAAACTAAACTGGATATTTTTAATGGATAGGTAGGTATTTAATTTTGATTTTATAGTAGGTAGGTAGGTAAAGAATTAATTAATTAAACTATTTATTTGAGTTGTACTACTAGATACTTTTGAAGAATAATAATGATATCCTTAATTAAAACAATTTGACAAAACCAAACCTATTTTTTTTAATAAAAGTGTATACATGGTCTTTAAGGCCGCCGGTAGGTGTCCTGAATCTGTGCCCCCTATACGTTTGAATAACAATAGTCGAATTTAAATATCTAAGACACTTTGTTACCGACGACCTTAGAGATGATGTTGATATAGAGAGGGAGCGTAGGGCTCTGGCGGTTCGTGGAAACATGCTGGCTCGTAGATTTGCCCGTTTTGTACAGACGAAGTTAAAATAACACTCTTGACACGGGCGGTCTGTGGTTCGGCTGTGCCCAGAGATCGCTAGAGACCCTACGTATTCAATATAATAACATTTTTAGGATGCTGTTGAGACTCCCTCCATATTGTAGTGCGTCCGAAATGTTTGCACGGACACGAACGGATGGCTTTAATGCTGTCCTTCGTAAAAAAGTAGCATCATTGGTCAGGAGAGTAAGGCAGAGTAGCAACAGCATCCTAAGAGTGGGGGCAGATGATCCGCACGGACGTGTGTTTAGGCATTTTGATCGAGCGATGGCCGCCGTGGAAAAACACTCGGGCGGTGCTCGCTTGATTAATTTGTCTACACGGTACGTGTTTTAATTCATATTTATCTAGTTTTTAATATTTATAATTCTATTGCCTACTAACATAGTTTTCGTAAGTTTTTGTACTAACAACATATGGACTGTAATAATTGTCTGAAATAAATGATTTTAAATTTTGAAAACCACGTTGAAGTGATTTCGCATTTTTTTTTTCAATTTTATTTAAAAGTCAGATAAGTACACTTTTGTGTATATGACTTTTAAATAAAAATAATAATTAAAAAAATAACCACACAAATTTACCCAAGTAAGGTTCAAAGGGTTGTTTCTCTATACGTAACATAAATATTGCCTGAATTTACCAGAGAGTCAATCGAAATGTCAGAAGTTCTCAGCAGGTGGTTTGTTTGTAATTTTAAAAAGAAATTTGATGGAGGGCTAGTAGCTTTGATCGCGCGTCATTTGCTGACGACGAAAGCCTTGGGGCACGGCTATGCCGACGATACATCGCAAATCCTACTAATATCATAATAATGTGAAAGTTTGTGTGTGTGTTGATTAGGTACTCCTTCACGCAAAAACTACTTTACCGATTGCGATGAAACTAGTTCTGCAGATAGCTGTAGACCTGGATTAACACATTACATAGATGACCCTTCCACGTAAAATAATTTTATGAAAATAGCACGCACATATTGAAAGATGCATCACTGTGATACATCGATGAAGTTCATTTATGTGCTCAGCCTCATGATTGGTTAAATAAAGTCACCACACCCAGTCTCGATCGCGCCGCACTGCTTCTAGCTACTTGTGCGATGGCGATGTGCAATGCATGTTCGGTATAGCCGGAGTCTGGTGCTCTTAGGAAGTGGTGAGATCTATGGGTGTTGTCGCGACATCTGACCAGACAATTTGAAGTATTCAGGCGAAAACGAATACCCTTCTTAATGTTTTTCTGATACTTCGAGGTGTATAGCTGCATACTTTTCCTCAGTCCTGTCACCTCCAGTGAGACGTAACAACTCAGTTCTCGCAACATACATGCCCTACACAGCAACCATAAACCATAGCATAAGTGAACGACGCGCACCGTAAGTGCTCAACTCGAGTGAGTTGGCTTGATTTACGATCGCGATTGAAGTCACATTTTATTCCGCTTTTCAAGACGCTTTGAGAGTTTTGCAGATATTATGGGTATGAATGGTTTATGTAGAAAAGAGTAGGTATCTACCTATAGCGACTTACCTATCTAGGTAGAGTCTTATTGGAGAGAGGACCGTGTAATCGTGGATTATGAGGATGCTACCATTATGCTGCTTATTATTTACCTTTTTTAAGCTATTGCAGAGCTTTTGAGCGCGGTTACCAAATCAAGAAATTCCATAACGAAAATAAAACCTAACACCCCCCACTCCGCCTACCATGTAGCTCGGCCGCTCGCAATATGCAATAGCTTTACCCGAGTGCCACACTTTTTTTTGTATTTTTTGCACTTTGTTTGTTTGAACTAAAAAAAACTCAACCTGACATGACATGTTCCCGTAGTAAAAGCCACCAGGAGTATGGTCAGTGGTACTGGTACAGTCTGTCCGTCATTAGTTTTTCATATACCTAGCAAACGCTACAACCACGTTTGCGTAAACGTGTTCTCTAACCACCACACTACCAGTCGACCCTACAGGTAGTGTTAAACTAGCTCATACCAGCACTTATTCATTCGTGATACAATACTTAAACAAATTATTACTACGTAAGTAGGTCATTTTAGTTGTGAAAACACTTTACTTACCTTTTTGCTGCTATTGAAAGTTACTATTACTGCTATTACTTCCACTGTTTTTAACTACACATGTGCGTGCAGGATAGCCAAAGCATTATTATATAACAACTGCCAAACCTTCGGTTGGTCAGACAAAAAATCATTGTTTCATTGAACAATATCAAACAATCTTAAACATTGTTAAATTTTACTATATTATGTTAATATTATGTTCAGCTCCTTTTATTAGAATACAAATGCCATCTATTTGTTATGAACTGTTTCTATAAAAGAAATAAATATAGTTCAATAAGAACATAAAGAGAACTTCACACTAACCTGCGCTCGCGCTACGAATCGTCACAAGCCATGCACATTGCACAAGCCATGGTTTTTTCTGCAGGTCGGCGCGAATGATGCGGGGGAAATCTACTAGGTTTTTGGGTCCTGAGGTCCGACTCACACAACGCGCAAGCGTTTGCACCCTCAAACGTTTGGGCTAACTATCACACACAATTACGCACTCCCGTTAAAAAAAACGACAAATGGCGCGAGTTCGATCGTCGTTGACGCCAATAAACCATAGATTAGACATCGAGATTTTTCATTTTTCGAATGAAAAATTTCGCCGCGCCGGGGCGCTAGTAGTAGCAGTAGGTAGTAGGAAGTCATCGGCAATGATTCAGCCGGAAGTGGAAGTTCAAATAAATATTCTCATTGAACTTGGATCGATAGCATCACGAATTGCCACCTAAAATAGAAGAAAACTGAAAGAAAAGGGAAATGCTTTTAACTCCAGGAATTGATGCAACCAAGATCGTGAAAAAAATATTATGCATATAAGTACTCAACTTGACTTCCGGTACGAAAATAGCTAGATTCATTTTTGAGCTGTGCCACAGAATATATAATTGCGTTGATAAGTCAACCAGTCAGCCTATCAAGACTGAATTTTATACATTTAGTTATCGATAATTTAAGCCCTTTAATTTTTTAATAAAGTAAGTAGGATTAGAACTTAAATAAAGCCTTAATAAGACTCATGAAAGACCAATATTTCTGATTAATACAAGCCTCAAGCAGTAATACTTTCAACCATTTAACAATACAAATTCAACTTTATTCCACAGCGTTGAAGTCCAAATTACGGTGCTGGTACAGAAAAGTTTTTCGTAATGAAAAATGTAAGTTAGCGGCGAGTTACAAGTTGAGGGTACTTAGCGAAGTATCGCATGTTGAATGACAAATGACCAGTCTCAGACCTCTCTGATCCTTTGCGAACTTTCAGAAAGTTTACAGCGAAAGAAGTATCAAAGTTTTAGACGGAAGTGTGATAATTTTTATGAAAGGTAGGAAAAAGTATGAAAATAGTGGCTTCGTGAAAAGTAGGTAGGTTCTCTAGGTGCCCAACTTCGTGTGCGCTTCTTCAGCTAGACATATCTACTTGAATTTTGTAATTCTATAGGACAGAAAAGAAAATTATGATACATATTTGAAAGTTCTTTTGGTATTTAGAATCATTTTTGCTGGGGTAATGTTTCGCCCTCCTTTTTTCTGTTCTGTGGTTACGCCAACAAGATAAATTGCTATATTCGTAAAACGTCTTAAGTTCGGTAAAAAGAAGGGGTCTTGCAAAATCCAAATGTAAAGGATCCTAAATGCATCATAACGTGTAAGAGAGAGTAGGTATTCAGCTAATTTAATCTCTATGTTGGAAGGTAGGCAAGGACCAAAGCTGAGCAAAGACGTTAAATTAGCTACATCCATCAGAAATGTGTCGACGTAAGATGAGAACTACATCTGCGTTCCTGACAGCCTCTAACTTCTACGCAGAAAAGCTTATATACTTACCATGGTTTATTCAAACCTAATTAAGTGTATTAAATCGCATGACTGGTGGGTTCCGTAGCTCAAGTCACGGGTAGGTATTGTTCAATACTTCCATTAGCCAAGACAACGGATCCCTAATTAATGGTTCTCAGATTATGACTCGGCAGATATTCTAAGGAGTTTCAATATATATTAAGGGCTCTCGCAGACCACGGACTTCCGTTCGGTCGAGCACAATTTTTTCTAAGGGGTATTTAAGTCATTTTATAACGCCAAATCTTGCATTTGACTTCTTCACCTTACCTGATGGGAAGTAAATATGAGGTCGAGGATGTAGTATGCTCGCCTAGAGCCCTAGACAACATGATGGAACGCGACCAATCATTTGGCACCATGACGTTGTCCGGGGGGAGGTGTTCGGAAGACGTCAACCAAGGCCTACCACCGCTTGTTTATCTGCTAATTAAGCACCACCCGGGGGTCATTGTAACCTGAACCCCGAAATGGTGACTGTCAGCCTTTTTCCGCGGCCACGTCACAAATTCAAACGACAGTCTATGAAAATAGTAAACTTTATTATAATGATATGTTAATTTTACTTTGAACAATGATTAATCTAGATATTACAATACATTGAATATCAATCTACTTTGTATACATACAAGCAACACTCCGTGGTTTCACTCGTGTAACTCCTGAACCCTTGAGAATATTGGGATAAAAAGTAGCCTAAGTTATTCCCAATGAATCAATGTATCTTCATACCAAGTTTCATCTTAATCGGTTCAGAAGTTTCGGAGCATATTCCATTCAAACAAACAATCAAATCTTTGCTCTTTATAATATTAGTCAGTATAAGTATTATATATAACATATAGTTAAAAACAATAGTTAAAATTTATTTAAATGCATTCTATTTTTATTATAATAAAAAGGTAAAGTCTGGATACCAACAATATTTTTTTATGCAAGAGAGCTTAATAAAAAGTTTCTACTTAAATTAGCAAGGTAACTTAGGTTTTCAACATAAGCAGGTACATAATTAGTATTCATTATGCAGTCAGTTTATGCAGCTGGAAGACTACATTGTTATGCAGCCAGAAGACTACATTATGGTGTTGTCAGAAGACTACATCATGGTATAGTCAGAAGACAAAATCTTTATGCAGCCAGAAGACTACATTATGGTGTTGTCAGAAGACTACATCATGGTATAGTCAGAAGACAAAATCTTTATGCAGCCAGAAGACTACATTATGGTGTTGTCAGAAGACTACATCATGGTATAGTCAGAAGACAAAATCTTTATGCAGCTAGAAGACTACATCGTGGTGTTGTCAGAAGATATCACAATTATGCAGGCAGAAAAATCATTATTATGCAATCAGAAACATATCATTTTTATTTAGAACATTACATAAATAAGTCCGAAGACAATGTTTTCAACTTATGTTCATAATGATTTAGCATTATGGACATAAGTTGAAAACATTCGTCTTTTCTGACATAATTCAGCAGAAGCTTAATTTTTCTGTATAACTACAAATAAAAGATAAGTACAATACAGACATAGTTAAAAACGTGGAATGATTAAATGGCACATTATATATTATAAACTATAAGCGTATCATAAACAATATTTCTAAAATTAGCTAAATATTTAACTAATGGAAGGGGAGCGGATGGAACAATGGTTAAAATTTTAGATAAAAAACCTAATTCCTAAAGTTGTAGAACAAACTCCTTCGGACTACATTACCTTTGCTGTTGGGGGATACTAGATTTGTTATTTTTCTGACTAGTTCTGAATCTTTCGATAGATTTACAACCACCATAATTTCTAGTCAAGAGAATGCGGACCAGAAAAATGATAAAAGATTTCGAATGATAACTTAAACTTTTTATCATTACAAAATTATTTTTTAGAAATCTTTCAGTTATTTTTATCCAGTGGTGGTGCTGCCATCTTTCGAGATATAATGGAACTAGTCAACTTTTAGGGTTCCGTACCCAAAGGGTAAAAACGGGACCCTATTACGAAGACTCCAATGTCTGTCTGTCACCAGGCTGTATCTCATAAACCGTGGTAGCTAGACAGTTGAAATTTTCACAGATTATGTATTTCTGTTGCCGCTATAACAACAAATACTAAAAAATAGAATATAATAGTAGGGAACCCTTCGTGCGCGAGTCCGACTCGCACTTGGCCGGTCTCTAGTAACCCTTATTATGACTAATTATTTCTCCAATATGTATTGTATAACATTTCACACAGCACGCCATCTAGCCTCCAATCTTGACATCTTACAGTTCGTCCTTTTTCTTCAAAGCGAGGTCATCGTGCTGGAACCACGTTGCATAAACCTTGACCGGGTCAGGCGAGGAATGGCGATGAAACGACACGGGACGGTCCAGAGATACTACCTCGCGAGGGTAGTCTTGTGGGCGGGCCTAGGGGGAAACGACAAAATTAGATACCAGTGAAAAGGCTGGAGAGAGCAGGAGGCCAATTCTTGTTAAAACCGTTGTTCGTATAACAGCAATATCTGACAGATTTCCGATTACAAAAAATACCCTCAAAGGTCAGCTTTAATTTAAGAAATGCCTAACGCTGGCTTACGCAATTAAAATGATAAAATTGTACATACACCTATACATATAATGGTAAGGTGACCGCTCACCTGATGGAAGAGCGGCGAGTGTGTGACGGAGGCGCGAAGTCGATGCGTGGCGCACGCGCCGAGCGTCATGTCGTCGGGAGCAGCTCGCGACGCGCACGCGCAGCCGCCGGACAGAAGCCGCGCCGCGCCCGCTGACAGCGCCGCACCACCACCGCCAGTAATGTAATCGTAACCTTAGACATAAACCATACATATATGCATTATATGCAGTTTTAAAGGTCTGCAGAAAAAAAGTACAAATAATATTGTCAGACCCACAAAACGCCTGGCAACCACAATACAAGTAATTCTAACTAGACTTGTATTATGATGACTGTCTAGTTATCATAATACAAGTCTAGTTAAACGGATAAAATATATACTTTGATCAATTGACCACCGATTTTCTTTAGATAATGACATGAGAGGATGATAATGATAAATATAGAAAAAACAACCAGACCAAAAACTATTTGTTCGATGACGGTAATCGAACTCGCAACTTTCTGCGGTAGGATATGCGCCATCAGGTATATCCTACTAGCGTCGAGGCGACGCATTGATTAAACTGTATTCTGTTTAGAATTGTATTAGTTTGTATTATGTATGTGTGTGTATGCTAACCTTTTCCTATCATATCCTTGATCCCGTATCCGTATCCGTAACGCTCGCCCAGTATAGTGACGTCACCGCCGCCGCGGTAACTGCTCAGCACCTCGCATAAACGTTGCACACTGGACATAAATTAATAAATATGGAGGTTTTCTTTACATGTTTTCAAGTCGAGTTTGAACTTTCTTAACATCAAGTTTCTTACATCATCTTGTATCGTTCGAGTCTATGATGATATTTAAAGAAACGTCGCCGTTGTGCTCTGGACCAGTTGTGTTCTGGATCATTTGTGCTGGGATCACTTGTGTGTGGACATACTGTGCTGAGGACCATTTGTGCTGTGGACCGTTTGTGCTGTGTATCAGTTGTGCTGTAGACCACTTG
Organism: Idaea straminata; assembly: GCA_951213275.1. Taxonomy (NCBI): domain Eukaryota; kingdom Metazoa; phylum Arthropoda; class Insecta; order Lepidoptera; family Geometridae; genus Idaea; species Idaea straminata. The sequence continues at coordinate 14,424,491 of OX577849.1, forward strand.
TGTGTGGACCATTTGTGCCTTGGACCTATGTTCTGTGGACCAATTGGCCTTAGAATGAAGACTCACCCTAATATAGTATCGTCATCAGCCAGAAATATCCACTTAATATGCGGCATTGAAGCTGTTCGGTTGACGGCGTCCTTCAATATGGCCAACGTTTTGGCGCAGTGACCTGTTTTGGTGTTTGGTACTCCTGTTGATACCGTTGGTATTGATTGGTCTAAAACAATAAGGGGCCCGTTAATGACTTAAGATTCACCACAAAAATGCCGTTACATGATCATTTTTGCGGTCTTTTTCATCATCATCATCCCCATCGTGTTTTGTAAAGAATCTCTGAAAAATCTACAATCTCTGGGAAATTACCAAAATTCCTTCTTACTTACATGAAATTTAATCGCCCATGTGCCAATTTTCATGTTTCTGAATAGTGTTTTCAGCTGCACGTTATCTTATACCTAAACTTGTCTACGCTTACTTTCGCAATATGTAAAATTTGCCTGGATTAAGAAGTATCATACCATCGACATCACTATAGAAGACCAGATTGGTGACGTATCTGCCCCATGTTTTCTTGACAACCTTGACCCTTGTGTCGTGGAAGCCACTCCAAGTCTTGACGGCAAAGAAGATCGAGTCCTCTGGTATGGTCCTGCCCTGCCGGAAGCGAGGTTTCGATAAAATTGATGAAACTTTTTAGGATTGGATGAAAAAGTCTTATAGTTTTTGTTAAGCCAAGTATCGCAAGTCAATAAAGCAAGATTAAGGTGGCTTAACGGACCTGATACTTTAAAAAAAAATGTAATTGAGGAGTTCAGTATGTATGGAATTCATTGATCCCGGCTTCTACCTCTGGTAGCAATCCTTTGGTTAAGTTAAAGGCCTTTAAGCTAGTTCCTGAAAACTTTTAGGACGGCCACACAACTGCATAATAAGCAGAATTAGAGTTGGGTACTGACCGCAGCATGATGCGTGGGATACACAGCACATGCATCGCCCGCTACTAGACAGAAGGCTAGCTCCGGCGTCAACAGCGGGCCTTCACCATCCGAATACACCAGCTGGGCTAACTCGTAGCCAGCGTCGATAGAGAATTCAGCCTCTTTCCGGAAATCTGAGGTTTCTATTTTGTGGGCTAACCTGTGGGAAGGAATCGTGCGATCAAAATAAACCAAACACTAATATAGTCTGCTTCAAACTTTAAAAGGCATAACTGTTGCCTTTCTGTGAGGTTTTTATCGTAAGACAATAAGAATAATTACATGTTAATCAGGTCCATTCTCATGGCAAATCCGCTGGGAATGTTAGGGTAGACGAAGCCACCTTCCTCTTCCAGGTCCTCGTAGATTGCGAAGTGGTGTATGATTGTTGGTTCCACATCGCTCAGTGGGTAGCCTATCCACATAGTTTCCTAGAGGAATGAGATATTTTAACGATGAATAAATAACATTTATCTAAACAGTTGCCAATGTTTTCTTCTGACTTACAGAAAACGCAGCCTAAAGTTTTAGAAACTTCATTAAATCGTGCACAAAATTCAAAAAAATTACTGATCCACTATTAAGATTGCTAAAAATAAGACTACAATTGTAAAGGACGTTCCCAACATCATTTTCTTATTTGCGATGATTGTTTTTCTGAAGATAAACGACTGTAATTTATTCTGCATACCTTCTGCTTATCAGCCGCTGCAAGCGCTTCAAACAGCTTATCACACCTGACAGCTGTATGCGCTTCGACGAACAGTACCCATCGCACGTCACTGCCTATGTATTTAGCAGATAACGGACACAGTAAGGGCAAGATGGTCCATCCCCCGGGAGCTGGGAAGTCATCGTGCGTTAAGTGGACGGTTGGATATTTCTGTTGGAAAAGAGACCTTGATGATTTCATGATAAAAAAAATTAATTAAAAAAGGATAAGTATATACAATTTAGAAGAGTGATGAGTATGAATGTAGAGGGATGGAGAGGAAGAGGACGACCTAAGAAAAGATGGATGGACTGCGTGAGACAAGACATGAGAGAGATGAATGTTAACGATGAGATGACGACTAATAGGAGTGAATGGAAGAAGAAGACATACTGCGCCGACCCCAAATAAATTGGGAAAAGGGCAAGAAGATGATGATGATGATGAAGTATATACAATTTCTTACTATTAATTAGTTAAAACGAATGCCTGGAAACCTAACTAGGTTTGTTTTGGCATCTAGGTACAATCGACGCTACATCAGTTTATATAAAAATCTAAAGAGAATTCATAAGCGCTCAAAATAACTTTTAATTTAATACATTACAAATATTAAGATAAGATTAGTGCATACGAATATCATAGTAGAATATAAATGCTTAACTACAGCGCTTGAGTCATCTGTAGCATTAGTTGAGAATTGTACACATATGCACATCAAATTTTAGATTTAGTTGTAGTCTTTTAAGTTATTCTGTGTATTTTTTCCTGGCATTAATAAAGTTAATTCTATTCTATAACTAAGATTTAATACTTGAAATTACGTTTATTATTTGAGGTAAGTATTTAGTATTTTATTTGAGGTAGGTACTTCTTGAACACAAAATTACTTCAGTTAGTAACGAAAAATGATTTAGTGTGGCCATAAAATAGAATACGTGCCTGAGAAGCATTCAATTATGCAACGCTTCTTAGCAAATTTTGCGAATTTGGTTGATATATGCGATGCCTCCATTCACTATCAAGAGTGGGAAGTTGGGGCTGCACTATAGCAACCCAACTATCTCAACAACTCTTGACTCAACTTTTCCCTCAAACTAAGTCATCGAAAGGTCTTAAGAAAGTCATCAAAAGTATATAAACGACACTTACATCTTCAAGTTGTTGTACTTGAGTTTCAATGTTCTGTTTGAGACGCAACGCAACGCTCGCGTGGTACGGCTCCGATTGACTTATTATTACGAATACTACATTTTTAGAATCTGTAACAATAAAGTTATATCTTAGTAGACTAAATAAATAAATATTGCAGGACCTTTGCTACCCTCTCAGCTTAGTCGACCGTATACAGAGGAAAAAACTTGTCAATAACTAAGCCGCTGGTTTCATCACGATGATTTTTTTCATTTCCTGTAAGAGCACTGTCAATTAGCGCACATACAATCCATTGGTACACGGCCGGCCGGGATTCGAATCCACGACCTTTGGAAAGTTAAACTACTAGACCAACACCCTCCCCAATATCTATATAGGTATGTTACTTTTTTCTATGGCGCATAGCTAGTTATTTTCATATTATTCTGTTAGGCAATTTATCATGGGCCTTGATGGCTAACAGAGTTATGACGGCTATTAGTCATGATTTGATGACCACTGCATGACTGGCACCCAAATCTAGTTAGGTTATAATCAGTTCAGATTTACTATGATTAATGATAGACATATAATTCAGATTGGTGAGAAATATTATTTATTATTTTATTCTTCGATACGCTGTCTTTTATATTTTTAGTATGTTTCTATTTCTTCTGTTTATTGTGTTAAACCTAGCTGTAGACTTTCCTTACAAATAAATAAATTAGTAGGTAAGACATTATATCTAGAATTGTTCCGTCATTTAGGAGTAAAAACTTCGTTGGAAGCCTTGAGCTAATTTTAGTGAAGGAAAATTTTGAAAGTTCACCTCACACACTACTATGCACCCACATGTTTTTAAATCTATGAGATATACATTAAAATAAAATGAAAAAGGTCAGTGTCTTAAATATCTAACTTCTATTCAAATAAATACTCTTAAATACAATTACTGCTGTACACAAAGCTAAGGTAGGAAAGTTAATAGTTTGGCGTATTTCAAAATTGAATGAAAACTCGTGAAATCACTTTTATTGAACAAATGAAATGAAATTCTCAGCTAAATCTCATTGCACTTCGTTAATGAATGTGCTTATTGAGCAAAAGTTTATCTACCAAGTTGAGCAAATAACACGGCACTTTTAAGCTCTCTATATCTTCGTTGTGGCAGTTGTGGGTGAAGCTAGAAGTATGAAATTACATTTTTTTTTGCTTTCTTCTTTCTTTTTTAGTGAGGAGAGACTGAAAAACGGCTTAGCTGAGTTCTCTTCCTTTTTACCATTTTGCTTTTCTTGGGCATGTACTTACCTAATCTTATATATAAAAATCAATTGCTGTTCGTTAGTCTCGCTAAAACTCGAGAACGGCTGAACGGATTTATCTTATCTTGGTCTTGAATTATTCGTGGAGGTCTAGGGAAGGTTTAAAAGGTGAGAAAAAATCGTTCCCACGGGATCGGGACTTACGCGGGTGAAACCGCGGGGCGCAGCTAGTCTTATATATAAAAATGAATTGCTGTTCGTTAGTCTCACTAAAACTCGAGAACGGCTGAACGGATTTATCTTATCTTAGTCTTGAAATGTTCGTGGAGGTCTAGGGAAGGTTTAAAAGGCGATTATTCCCACGGGATCGGGACTTACGCGGGTGAAACCGCGGGGCGCAGCTAGTCTATCTATATATATAAAAATGAATTGCTGTTCGTTAGTCTCACTAAAACTCGAGAACGGCTGAACGGATTTATCTTATCTTAGTCTTGAAATGTTCGTGGAGGTCTAGGGAAGGTTTAAAAGGCGAGAAAAAATCCCACGGGATCGGGACTTACGCGGGTGAAACCGCGGGGCGCAGCTAGTCTATATATATAAAAATGAATTGCTGTTCGTTAGTCTCACTAAAACTCGAGAACGGCTGAACGGATTTATCTTATCTTAGTCTTGAAATGTTCGTGGAGGTCTAGGGAAGGTTTAAAAGGCGAGAAAAAATCGGGACTTACGCGGGTGAAACCGCGGGGCGCAGCTAGTGTATAATATTATTGAATATATGCTTTTTTTATCGATGGGAAAATGCATTGTTGCTGCCTCCCGCCACCCTGAGGGGGAGGGGGCGACGGAGGTATGTGAGGCTGCCTTCAGCCTGAGGATGGTAGGCGGCCGGAGGCTTACCCACTTAAAACCCATCGGTGTTACCGCCAACAGTCGAGGTCCGACGGAGTACAGGTATGCTTGCGCAGGACTTCTGTGACTCCATCGGCGACTAGTCCGTTGGGACCCAACTTTTCAATATTTACCTACAACTCTTAAACTAAAATTGTCATAAAACAGAAATATTATAAGTATACTTAGTTTTTATAATAGGTAGGTAATAATGTTTAGGTTAAGTTTTGTGTAAATAAACGTTTTATATATTTATTTTATTTATTTTGACAAGATTCGTTAGGTAGTATTGAACTTTTCTCTACCGCCCAAGTATAGAACCTACTATTTTTAACTAATATTAATTACGAAACTAGCTTTAGCCCGCGACTTTGTCCACGTTTAAATTATCCTTAATAATTTCTTAGAACAGCTATTCGTATGCCAAAAATAGCCCGATCAGTCTATCTTTTGAAGTCGGCCCAATTAATTAGAAACTGGTTACGTACGAAGAGGATTTTTTCTTCTTTAGTAACTGATTACAAACCTCTGTCTTTAAATGCGGCCGAACGGGTGTCGGTTTCGTGTTAGGAAAAAAAAACCTCTTGTTAAGGAACTGGTTTCGTACGAAGAGAATTTTTTCTTCTTTGGTAACGGGTTACGAACCTCTGGTCTCGTATGCGGCCGAAGGGGTCTATTGGTTTGACTTGTGCGTTGATTTATAAGTCAGCCAGAACTTTGAGTTTTGTATTTATAGATATCGTCAAAGTTCCCTTATTTGATTGGTCACTGACACACTCACAGTCTTACTGCGTTTTTACGTCTGAACCGCTAAATCAATTTTGATATGGAGATAAACGCAGATAGACCTTGGAGTCGGACATAGCTTTCATTGTAATCAGAGGCCCTACCGCGATCAGTGCGTCGGCTTCGAGCCAACGCGATGGCTTATGCCGACCCGCGCCCCACACTGGGCGGAATTTTGAGCCCGCCTTTCATAGGATTTTTGAAAAATGAAGTTATTTTATTCGTGTGTTTTAAGTATGCAGGATTTTCGGGGACATAAAAACATTGAAAAATAATTTGACGTCGGCTTGAAGCGGACGCAATAAGCGCGGTTGGCCTCCTGTTCTCGGACATATGCAAGTAAAGCCGCGTGGCGCAGCTAGTCTTCATATAAAACTGAATAAAATGGACACTGCAGTTACAGTCGCGTATTCATTAAATATACTGTTTAAACTTGTTTGTATCATAAAACCTGGATAAAACTGTTCCATTTTAATTTTTAACCAACTGAAACTTATTTTGCATTAATGAATCAATAAAGTACACGGAATATGGAGCTCGTACGAGTGCGGCACGTTTTTAAAATAATATTGCGGGTAAAATTGCGAGTTTACTTTGTTGGCTTGATTGTCAAAGTGTATACTGGAAAATGTCTAAAAATAAAGGATTATTTGAGCTTCATTTGTGTGAGGTTTTAAAAGAAACGAATTAAAAAAACACACTGAAATGTGGGAGCGGTTTATACTTAGACTAATTTAGGCTCAAGTCGTTCCAGTTCGTTGTTAATTTCTAAGAACATTCGACTCCTATGAAGATTCTCAAGAAGTTTAATGTAAAATTAACAAAAAAAAGCTTTTACACAAAAAAGGCTATTTGAAACAAGAAATTATTTAATACAAAACATTACAAAATTACAACTTAATTACAAGGGAAAAAAATAATAACATTAAAAATCAAAATAAGTTTCCCTAGAAAGGGTGCCCAAAAGGCAGGCTGCATTGCCTCTTTGGGTGGCATATAATACTAATTTTGAAATATTCTATACATATAAAATTCTTTGTCCTGAATGAATGACTGACGGATCGACGCACAGCCTAAACCGCTGATCGTAGAGACCTGAAACTTGGAGGGTGTGTTGTTTGTGTGACGTAGGCATCCAATGAGAAAAGATTTTCCGAAATTCTACCCCTAACGGGATTAAGAAGGGGGGCAAAGTTTATATGGGACAACGCAATTCCTTGGTCCAATTAAAAATCCTATTAGAACCATCGTCGACTTCTATTGATATGAATATAGAATATCTATTGACGATATTCTATATTCATATTGATATAAGGATTATATAGGATAAACACAGATGTAAATATCAGATGTCAATCATCATTGTCGTCATCATTGATTAGACCTCACGTTACACAAAGACAATTGAATTAATAATCCATACGTCATGTCATCAATCAATGCAGCACGTCGGTCGAGGTAGTTGGTATGAATCTACTTGTATTCACCGCATCCATAATATAATCCAACACGGTTGATTTACGATGCTATGTCACAGGATTATTTGATGTACATTTGATGCCCAGCAAATCTATATTTTATATTATAAAGCTGAAGAATTTGTTTGTTTGAACTCGCTTATTTCAGACACTACCGGTTCGAATTGAAAAAAAATTTTTATGTTGGATAGTCTATTTATAGAGAAAGGCTACTTTTTATTTTGATATTCCCACAGGATCGGGACTTAAAACCAGGGATTACTTAGTTCAAAATTATTTATCATTGTACAAGAAAAAGCCTATAACCATAACATAAATTCTCAGAAAATCAAAGCATTTTAAATCAGCACCTTCTTACGAAGCACAACCAATAAATACTTAATAAAGGCATGAATCTGCTTATCAAGCCTTCCACTTTCTACCGCAAACTTCATGTTTAATGCAAATTCAACGATCACCTGAGAAACGACACATTAAAATCGCATTCTGGATTCTTTACGACGCCCCCGGGTGGAGGCGGGCTCGAGACATATGGCGCGAGTAACCGATAATGGCAGTTTACGGAGTCACGCTTCAGAGGGGCACACTTCCGAAAATATCAGATAAGATGACATATTTCGCTTACGATATTGATGGCTGATATAAACGAGCTGTTTTCTTGGTAGAAATATTTCGTTTTCTAAATGATAAAACGAATTTTTGCTTCGCTTAAACACTTCATATCCTAAATTCGAAGTTTATTTTTAAAAATACACATTTACAGTTTTTGAAAAAGTAGTGGGGCTCGCAATAGGCTTAGCTTGTGCCGTGAGTCCCCCATACCGGCAAAGTACGATGGGTTCTGTACCATATTGTATGGGAGCCTCAGTTAATTTTTTTCTGTTTTTAGTACTTATTTTTTGTTATAGCGGCAAGTGAAATACATCATCTGTGAAAATTTCAACTGTCTAGCTATCACGGTTCATAAGACGTCTGGTGACAGACAAACGGAACACGGACAGTAAAGTCTCAGTAAAAAGAGCATTGATTAAAACTACAGAGCCAGTTAAAAATATTATGAAATTCATTGAAAGGGTATGTAGAAATTAATTAACAAACAATAAAAAAAATTTAATTTTATTTAAAGATGTATGATATGAATGAGTTAGAATTTGTATGCGAGGGTATGTTACCAGTCTTTAATATAAAAAACCCTACAAAAAGAAAAAAATAACCCCGAAAGTATGACCCTACGTAAGTAGGTCTACATCTGAATTTTTTGATTAAATATTGTCGCGTCGGAGGACCGCTTTTTACCTATAAAACCACCTTCAAAAAATGAAAATATTAATATTTCAACGAAAATCTTAAAGTAAGTATTAAGAATTACAAGTGAAACTACTTAAAAACTTAATACTTACAAAACTTAACTATCCAAATAAATGCTTAAACAAAAATTTAAACGATGACTCTTACATTATATTTAATTGACTCGAAAAAAAAGAGCGGTCCACGACGCGACAATATTTAATCAAAAAATTCAGATGTAGGTACCTACTTACGTAGGGTCATAATTTCGGGGTTATTTTTTTTCCTTTTGTAGGGTTTTTTGTTTCATAGTTTTTTGCTTGTTACGTTCATACTATTTTTATTTTTTTGTGTCGTGGGTTTTTTATTATATTATTATTTTTTTACACAGACACACAGACACGTTAAACTTAATTTTTTGCAAAGCAACGAGGTTCACTCAGACATAATATTAAAACGTTGCTGAAATAAAATTTGTTAAACCTAAATGAAATTAGTACCTAGAGTAATTGCTAGGACAGCTCCAAAGAAGTCTCGACAACTATTCATTGCGGCGAAACAGAAATGTTAAGAATTTCACTATTTGAACAAATTAAATCTTTTCAAGTGAGATTTCTTAAGGATATTCACCGAGTTTCTAAAATGATTTCAGGCGACATTTAAGTTTTGTCAGACCAAATTGTCAGATTTAAATATTGTCATAAAACGTAAACATGAAAATCTTAATTCAGTTTAATTTTTACCCAACTATGGCGAAGCCAAAAGGGAGGGTTATATGTTTGACCTGAATGTATGTATGTATGTTCATCAGTTCCTACCTAACTTCAAGACTGCTTACTATAATTCAACAAATGAGGTATCGTTAGAAGCGTCTCAATAGTCCGCTGGTTATAGGCTATGTGACGTCACAATAAATTAAATGTGGCGCCCTCTATAGGACATAGAATCATGAATAAAAAAATTCAAAAAAATTAAAATGTACCGTGTGGGGTATCAAATGAAAGGGCTTAATTAGCATATTTTAAAAATAGCACTAGCTGTTGCTCACTGATTTGCTTTCATTGACTCTATAATTATGGTCTTCTGCTCACACGATATCGGCCAGTATCACGTGAAGAGGCGAACAATCAAGTTGAGGTACGGTTGAGTATCTCGTAAAGAAATAATTCATTTATGGTGTCAGCACTGATTCATGATAATTTAATTAGTAATTTCAATCTAAAACTGCCATAAACTAACCTAAATGTTTAATATTATCCATCAATCAATACATTACCAAATCGTGACTTGTAGAAGTAACAAGGCAAGCGTGAACCGTGAGCCTGCCAGTAGACAATATAGTAAGCAAACTATAACATAATATTGTTATGTGCATTCATAAGTTACATGTGACGGTAGACGGTACTTAGTTACAGATGTTAGCCAGTCACGGCACGAAAGCCTTGGCAAACTATAGGTTTTGGCATTCTAATCATGATATTTCAAAGTTTATTTATTATATTTCACATGTTGATACCCAATCCGTTAATATCATAAAGCAGTATTAATTATCCTAATTCCTACTTTCCTATCCTGCTAATATTATAAACTAGCTGCGCCCCGCGGTTTCACCCGCGTAAGTCCCGATCCCGTGGGAATATCGAAAAAAAATATCCTATGTCCGTCTTCTGATTGTAAGCTACCTCCCCACCAATTTTCAGCCAAATCGATTTAGCCGTTCCCGAGTTATAAATGGTGTAACTAACACGACTTTCTTTTATATATATATATAAGATGTGAAAGTTTGTGCGTGTGTAGGTATGTATGTTTGTTACTCCTTCACGCAAAAACTACTCGACCGATTGATGAAACTAAGCATGTAGATAGCTGCAGATCTGGATTACCACATAGGGTAATTTTTATCCCGATATTCCCACGGGATCGGGACGAACGCGGGTGAAACCGCACAGCTAGTAGAATAATAGAATTTCAGAACAATGCACACAGCGCTATTAAGCCCTAAGCTCAGCAAAGTAGGCTTGTGTTATGGTAACCAGATAACGGATAGAATATACCTTTTTTTTTCATGATTTTTTTATTTTAAGTGGGAACTAAACCTCGAACCTTCTGAGTCGCAAGCGGGTGTCCGCCCACCGCGTCACAGATCTCGTCATATCATAGATATCGCGTCAGAGTTAGAAGTCGTGGCCGTATTGGTCTAGCAGGACATAACTCCAAAGGTTGGAACAATATAGTCAAAGTCGATTTTTTTTAATCAGTTCGATGCATTTTGTATAAATATCACATTTTAAAAACTAAACTTAGCCATCCTGCTTCGGAACGCGCCCACCAATGAGAAGACGGCACAAAAACTCATCGAAAACTAATGTATACTAAAGTAATTAAAGTCGATACGCTATAGAACTAATCGCGGTAAGCTTACATTACATCAGGGTATGAATAAAAATGTTAGAAACACAATTAAATTCCCAAACATCAATGCAATAAGAAACAAATCGACAAATTCACACTCCCGCACCCGAAACAGGTGTTGAAAACCCAAAGTTTCCAGCGTTGCAAATTGTTTCCACCAGCGAGTGCTCATCTATAATTCTGGTGTGGAAATGGACGGTTCCGTTCCATGGGGAATGATGTGAGAATCGAGTGTAACAGATATAGCTAGAATTGGAGAAAACAAGTGGAATTGGCTGCGTAATTGATACGGACTGTGGAGGCTTTTTGTGGTAAACCTTAGAAAGAAAAACTTCAGCAAACTGCTTTGGCTTAACTTTCAGCTCCGTACAAATTGGTACAATTAGTTGTCCGATCAAAACGAAGATGACAAAAATGCCCGAATTAACACAAAACTGATTTGTTAATTTACACTCATCCCGCGAAAAGTCGAATCGGTTTGTTTGTAAGTACAGAAACTCTTTCGACCTATCTAACTTTGTTGTTTAATTAAGAAAACTGTTCAAACTCCGTTTTTTCTTGAGTTTTAGTTTTTTGCAAGTAATCATCACAAATTACTGTTTTACTTTTACTCTGTTTCTTTTTATGATTGTCTGTAAATGGCTTTCTGTTTCCATTTCTTCTGCCTATTCATTTATTATCAGCTGTATACTTTCCACGTAAATAAAAAAAAACTGTTCGATGAATTTAATAAATAATCTATACATATAAAATGCTTTTTCCTGAATCACTGACTGACTGACTGACGGATCAACGCACAGCCTAAACCGCAGATCGTAGAGACCTGAAACTTGGAGGGTGTTTTTTTTGTGTGGCGTAGGCATCGGATAAGAAAGGATTTTCCGAAATTGTACCCCTAACAAAGGGGGGCAAAGTTTGTATGGGGCAACGTGATTCCTTCGTCTACTTCAAATTTTGCATTCTTTCGAGTTCTACGCGGACGAAGTCGCGGGCAAAAGCTAGTATCCTATAAAATTTCATAGACGTATCTTGGCAACATAATCAAATATTCGAGTAAGGGTCCACCGTGTCGTGTTCAGTTTCAAGAATTCTATTATGCAAACATTGAATGGGAGCAGGTCACTCAATTCAGCGAGCCAATTTGCTAAATGCGAGTTTGGTGAAGACGATGAGCTAACATAGCGGAGACAGACACAGCTTTAGTATTATTCCTATTATTATTATTTTTCTGAAACTTTTGTAGTATTTGTATTTGATTTCTAAATACTTATTCTAAACAACATTTCACATAAAGCAAAACTTAATTTTGACATTACCAAATAGAAACTAAAACTTGCAAACTTAATGTATCATTAATTTTACTAAATCATTTATTATTAATTTAAATTACCTATTATTATACAGGGTTATTGGTAATCATATTAGCAAGCGGTTAATGGCCACTTCTTTGCACCTAAGCAAATAATTTTTATTCTACGACTTTTGCTGGTCCTTACACGATGAGGTAATTAACCTTAAGATTATACTTATTTAAGTTTTATCTATTTCTAATATTCTAAGGCTGAGTGACTTTTGTTTTAAAAATCTAAAAATTTTCGAATTTACATAACCTCAAAAATTTCAAAATTATGTTTGAAATTCCAAAAGTCGTAGAACAAAAGTTATTTGTTTAGGTGCACAGAAGCGGCCCTCAACCACTTGCTAATATAGTTACCAATAACCCTGTGCTGCAAACGTTGTTTTGCCATATAAAGAAAAAATAAATAAATGTTGGTCGATTCTCAGACCTAACGAATATACACAAAAAATTTCATACAAATCGGTTCAGCCATTTAGGTAACTAACACCGCGACACGAGAATTTTCTATTTATTGTTGAAACAAAATAATTATTTCTATACGAAACCCGTTATGCCCAAAGGCCATAAAAACATATATAACACCCCGTCGTTTTTGCGTCGGGGGTTAAAAATCGAATAGAGAACTTCCTTCTTTTTTAGTCGATTAAAAATGATAATAATTGCTCCGGGAAATTCCAAAAATGCTGTTTAGTGCTAACTTAGGGCAGATGAGAAACCCAATGGTGGTTTGTGGTGTTTTTGGCATCACAACATTATGCTGAGTATAATCCTTTTTTGGTTACACTACAGGTTTAGAAGTCTGTTAAATTGTTTAGATTTAGTTTTCTGTTATTTATTTACTTTTGTACGTGTAGTGTAATTACAAAATAATGTTATTTCTTTCTTTCTTTCAATGCAAAAATGTTGTTTAGGATTCTGCAAGTAAAAGAACTTATATTATTTATCAAATGGTAAAATATTTTCAAAAATACGATCAACTAAAAAATCTTGTTCAAAGAACTTGTAGAGAAGACATTATTTTTAACGTAGATCTCATTTTTCCAGGAAAATGAGTTGGAAAATTTTAAAGTTATTGTCGAAACAACCCTTTCAAAACACATTTTAGGTAAGTGTAAGTTGCTGTCGGGATTTTCTGCTGTATATACGTAACAATACTTACGGACAAAGAGATTTTTCGATTACAAACTTGGATACAAAGCCTTTAGATCGCAGTGTTAGTGGAAAAGGGTGAGACATCAATAATTCGGTGGAACATAGCGCTGTGGTTCCCTATGGGAGTTGACAGATGCGGATTGAGCTGTCGCCTAAGTTTTACTCGTATATAGCTAGTTTGTAGTATAGCTATAATAAATAACTAATTTAGATGATTTATACAGGCACCAACAACTTTAAGGTGAAAAGGTACCGGGGGTTCTCTCCATACAAACGTAGTTGACTGTTTCCTCCCTGGATAATGACACTAGCACAAATATATTTTTGTGCCATAAAACCTATAACTGCCATAACCCCCTATGTTTTGTTTTTATTTTTTATTTTTTTTTCTAATTATCATAGAAATTAAGAATAAAAAAAAAAACAAAACATAGGGATATGGTCAGGGCAGTTATAAGTTTTATGTAACAAATTATTTGCTCTAGTGTCATAACCAGGGTGAAAACAGTCGACTACGTGTGTATGGAGAGAGCCCCCGGTACCCTTTCCTCTTAATTGATGCTATGCCTGGGAGATGTGTTAGATGGAGTAGGTTTGCCCAGAACCTAGCTTAGTCGACCGTGTCCAGAGGAAAGAACTAGCCAATATGTCTGCAGACAACTAAAGTGCTGGTTTCATCACGATGTTTTCCTTCAACGTAAAAGTCATGTTAATTGGCGCACTTTTTTTCTTCAATGGACTCACTATTCCCTTGAAGAAAAAAAAATACTGCATAGCTATTAATTGCTACAATCGGTCTATTAAATATAACCATCACCATATCTACACGTTTATTTCACTAAGACTTCTTCCACACAGACTATTTGCCCGTCCATTACAATGCATTTTTATTGAATTTCATATCATGCATATTAAACCAAGTCAGTACCTACTTAAGAGTTTCTTCCTAGTTTGTGTTTTCTTATCCCTGTATTTTATACTTTAATATTGTCAACTTGTACCTGGTGAGAAGCAAAGATTGCACCAACTTATGCACGAGCTTGGTTATTGTGCAAAGTGGCAGTCCTGCCGTCCTGCCATCCTGCGGTTTCTACGGACGACGACGTTTTCTTAACTAGTTTTTAATTTTACAATGAAACTTTGCAGAGTTTTGTTTAAAATTCTTTCGTTATTTGAAAGGATATTTTCTTTCCGCAGTAGGTAAATGTATTTAATGAACTATAATTTAGACATTTTTAAATCAAATAATGTGTTGAATCACAGAGAAAATACTTTTTTTAGTCGTGTCGTATTGTCAAGTGTCGGTTGTTTCATTTTTCCTATCACCTTATCTGGCATAAAATTGTTATTCTGTCGGTTTTGTCTTTTTTGTTCCTCATACCTACTAAATTTATCAAAGCCTAAGTGTGTTTATTTATTGCCTTTCTACGGTTAAACGTTTCTACTATCAATAGGGACAGTTAATAGTGTAGAGAAATTTTATGCAAGAGGAAAGGGTACCGGCGCTCTTTCCATACAAACGTAGTCGACTGTTTCCTCCCTGGATAATGACACTAGCACAAATATTTTTGTCTTATTTTTTATATATGTTTTTTTAACTCTTACTTTCTAAGATAATAGAAAATTAAATCAAGATTTAGGGGCATAGTCATGGCAGTTATAAGTTTTATGCTGCAAAAATATTTGCTCTGTTTGTGTCATTCAGGGAGGAAACAGCCGACTACGTTTTTATGGAGGGAGTAGGTAAGTAATAATGTCTAGGTTTTAGTTTTGGTAAATAAACGTCATATTTTTTATAAATGTTTTAGTCAAAGTAAATAATTACTACGTTTACACACAATCAGTTCAATTAATTAGCGACCTCTGAAATTAGAAACAATAACTTGTTAATTAATCCTCATATAATTTTGTAATTCCGCATGTTATTTTATGGTTCGATCACTGGGTCTGGTTTAATTAAATAGGATTAGCCGTTTGATTTGCTCGTATTACGTCCATATTTTAATATTTATGTCCGTAGGTACTAGCTTATCCCCGCGACTACGGCCGCGTAGGTTTGAATTTTATTTTGAGGTAACTTCGAAAAAGAGCTAATTTATTTAAAACAAAGGTCTATCAGATTAAGAACATTAGATAAAACTTCGTAAAAAAATAAGTAAAATTTCAAGATTAATGACCTCTCCGTGTAAGGAACAGCTGATTTTCAGATAAACCTAACCTCAAATTTAAAAAAAAAATGTTCGAATTTCCAAAAGTCGCAGAACAAAAGTTGTTTGTTTAGGTGCACAGAAGTAACCCTCAACGGCTTGATAGTATAATTACCAATAACCCTGTATAAGTCAGACAAGAGTCAGAACTTTGCTTTTACATGGTATGTACAATCAATATACGTAGCAATTTAGTAGTTTTTTCAATAATTATAGAGGCCAAACTAAGTACAATTCACAATGTTTGTAAATCTAATCACAAAATTAATATTCTGATCAACGAAGCGTCATCGAATATGTTCCGTAATTATTGATTTAATTATACTGATTGGTTCGGTCTCTATAGCTTCAATTTATAGTAGGTAGAGTATGTTCATTGATTTGTGATTTACTTAGTGGTTATTGATTGCTTTATTACTTAGTTTAGTTATGAAATTGGAGACCGTGGTACAGGAAAACTAAGGAGTCATCGCTGGCCACAATCTCGCCTGATGGTAAGTGGCGATGCGGTGTTGTAGCAGGCTTACCTCGATGTTTAGTCGTGACTTGAAGACACCCAAATTGTACACGGACAGAAATACTTAACCTTGGAGTCGCTATAGATTAAATAAATAAATAAATATTGCAGGACATTCCACACATCGCCATCTAGCCCCAAGCTTGTGTTATGGGTGCTATAGACAACGGATATACTACTTATATACTTTTTCTTTTGTAAATATATACTTATAATACATAGAAACAACCAGACCACAGACAAATACCTAAGCATAAATACATGTCTGAGGCGGGAATTGAACCCGCAACCCTGTGTTTGGCAGTTCGGCATGGTGACCATTGTACAAACTGGGTCGTCAAGATTGACTCAACTTTGTCAGTGTAAGGGTTAAATTTTCCAAAATTGTTTTTAGTGGATATCTACGATATAAAAGCTACCTGACTGCCAAAATTTTGCCCGATCCGTTAATTTGAGCTGTGCGTTTATATATCTTTCAGTCAATCAATCAGAACTTTAAATTTTATATGTATACCTTTCAAGCATGGCTATACCTACCTTGGACCTTGTCGTTACTTACCATCTATAGAGTAATTTTGAAATTGAATCACATTATGTTACAAAGGTTGTTTACGAAAATAGACAATTTAAAACATAAGCACCGTATTGTTATGTAAATAAAAGTATTAAATCTAGATCTAAAGATGGCTGAGGAGATAAACTAAAGCAATGCCTTTGTTTCCAGTAAAAGCAACATTGTGAGACGCAAATACGAATTGGCAAATCTAAGGAATCAAGTCGAACGTCCGTACGAGATCGAATCTAAATTCACTCGATACTCGAAACTTAAATCTGATAAAATGTGTTTAGGAACGGACTGCATTAGTCATAGCTTTGGAAACAAATAAGCATAGTTTTGAGTTGGCTCATCCTTTTTGTTGGATTTACTTGGCTAAGCGGTTTCTTATAGACAACATGTAAAGTCGGCTGCATAATTGCAGCCCCCGGTAGAGTTCTAAACTTACTATTATGACATGTTTTTATTCTAATAATTTATTTGATAAATTGATGAGTTAGAAGACTTTAAACTTCAACTAAAGCAGGTGTCTAGAATCTTGCTAATGTTGAAAACATTCTCATAACAGCCGTTTTGGAGCTCTACGGTGGGTCTGCAATTATGCAGCCGACCGTACTTAGCGATAAGTATTCTTGTCAGTACAAAAGTCTTCTTTTGTTGAAGTGCCATCTCCTATGGGAGGTTGGCTATCATTAATTTTACTTTCGATGCTGCTGCACGGAAAAAGGACAAAGGTCTATTATTTTGAGGTTTCTAATAATTTAGAGTTACATCACGGGTTGTGCCAGTTAAATTGTTGTTGTTAACCATGTTTATCGACAGTATTGTCTGTTACAATATTTTTGTATTTTACTTAGCGATAATTATTCTAATCTATCACACAAGAAACAAAGGTAATATTTATTTTGAACATCCTAACTTAGTTTTTAAGACGTATCCATGTGGCCTATGTACAAATGTATTAAGCAAACAAAGGAATAAAAAAAAAACTGACTTTGACTTTGAAGTTTCTTAATAATCAGTCAGAGTTATCTACTGAATGTGCCAGTCGAAGTTTGTCTGTAAAAAATATTATTGCATATGCATTTTTCTTATATTTCTTGTAATAAATTGTACATACACAATGAATTCATTAGCAACCTATAAAATTGTATTGTATTTTTGAAATATCTGGTTACATTATTTGGTATATGGCAATCAGTTCCAAGAGGACAAATCCCGTTCGGGGATATATCGTCATTCAGCATCAGTTACTGTTGGTTCATAGCACGTCGATGACAGTAATTGATGTGGCATCTGGATTTACGGTCGGCTGCATAATTGCAGACCCACCGTAGAGCTCCAAAACGGCTGTTAATGAGAATGTTTTCAACAGAAGCAAGATTCTAGACACCTGCTTTAGGTGAAGTTTAAAGTCTTCTAACTCATCAATTAATCAAACAAAATTTATTTGAATGCAAACATTCCAAAAATAGTAATTTTCGAACTCTACCGAGGGCTGCAATTATGGAGCCGACTGTACCTTTACCCGATAGGCTACACCGTGCACCGACTGACGGCTGCCAGCTTGCGGCTGCCTGCCGCCTAGATTGACTGATGCGTTAATATGTCACAGTGTTGATGGAGCTTTGTGGTGCGATGCATAAAATATGGCTGGTATTAAATGACGATTCAGTACCGAACTGAGGCGCACTCTTGAAAATAACGATGTTATAAGGCTGTTTTTCATATTTAAGATTGATCTGTCACTGTTCCGGCAATTAATTGCGGCTGCATGCACTGGATGCAAAAAACGACGACATAAGTCGACAATCATTTGCATGAGATTTGTGTCGTCTTAAAAACTAAGTTAGGATTCCTGTCTTTGGTACGGCCCACCAATGAGAACACAAGAAGCTCATGGGGAAAGAGCGAATCTTAACTTCTACTTAATTGTTATTTTCTTCATCTCAGGGTGACTATCCAACTAGTAAAGACTACTCAAAACAAAACCTAAGTTACTATTTATAATTCAAATGGCTCATACTTAGTTGAAGTTAGCCATTGTGCCCAACTTAAAAGTAACTTGAATAAACCGTGCTAAGTATACAGTCGCTCAATTATGCATAGCGCGCTCACGTTACAAAACTTTCAAGTTTAATCTACTAGATATTTCACATAATAATGATAATTTTGCTGGTTATGCATACTCTGGTATAAATCGCTGTTTTATACCACATGTGAAGGAAATTTAGCTACAAGTTTCATAAGCTATATCACTGCAAAATAAGGTAACATTTTTACACACATATAAATGTGTATACGGAACCCGCAGTACGCGAGCCCGACTCGCACTTGACCAGTTTTTTGAATAATTAACATCTGTATTTTATTTTGTACAGTTATAGCGAAGAGTGTCTTTTAAAAAAAATGTTTATTACATAAATCGATAAGGAACAAATCACTAGATTTGAGATGTCTCTTTTACTGGAAAGATTGAAAAATGATTGCCAATTGAATCAACAAATATATATTAGAAATCTAAAGTACTTGCACACGTAATAAACTTGATTACTCAAACCATATTCAATCGAGCGGGAGTCAATCGACCCACTGTAAGCAATGGGATGGAAGAAATCTGTCTTTACGGTGAAACTGTCTTTTGAACTGAATTGAATTATCGGAGGTGGGTTCAAATGGTCCTGATGATTTACGTTACGATTTTACACTCACTGGATAAGTTATTAGATTTGAGGAACTTATTTCGATATTTTTTCATTTAAAATAAACGTTATATTTAAAAAAAAAACATTTTTAGTTTTGAAAATACTTCGGCACATCTTACGTTGGTTGCAGAAGATTTTGTGAAAACATCAAAAAGCTAACTTTTCTATTATTTAGGGTTCCTAAAAGGTAAAAAGGAACCCTTATAAGATCACTCTCTTGTCCGTCTGTCTGTCCGTGTGTCGCCACTGATTTTCTCCGGAATGGGTACACCTAGCAAGTTGAAATTTATTTGTGCTTACTTAGTACTTCAACAAGTTCGAATGCTATTGCAATTAAAGTACCCCCTTCCCGATAAAAAATGGACACTACCTAAATGTAAATTATGAAATTCAAATTCGTGACTGACTGACTGATAACGTACGGCTGCTACAGCTCAAGGCATACGCAGCTGTTGTAACAAAGGGATCCGCACAGAAAGGATTTTAAAAATTAAAAATAAATCGGGTGTAAGCTATTGATTCATTAACAAATAAATTATACCCAAACACCAATAATAAAGACATATCAGTCGAATTGAGAATTTCCACTTTTAATGAAATCGGCTAAAAACCCAAGAAACGAGAGGCAGCTTTTTGATAAATTAATATTTATCTATACCTTTATTATATTCTATGTTCTCAACCATAGACCTAAAAAAATTCACTACGTTCAATAGACCAACAAAGCGTGCGAGAAAGAAAAACATTTTTTACGGAGATATGGCAAGGAAGAAAATGATAGCGAATCATTTGTGATTGTAACCGATTTTGATTGACAGGTAAGAAAAAGTCAACCACGGTTGGAACTAGCTCCTTAACATATTAATTATTTAGCAAATTTGACAACTCAAAATTGGTTACGCATTATCGGGCTGTCAGGTCGTCTATACGCTAGTATATACTAAGTCTATGCTCTCAACACTATTATTATCACCAAACTATACTCGAGAGTCTAGTTATCTCAAACAATAAACATACAGACAATACAGAAGTTTCCGTCTGTTAATATTAGTGTACGTAGAGTACGAACAGTAATGGAAGTCGTTTCAGTTTTATCATAGTTGGAGTCTGTTTGAAAATTAATGCAATTTCCAAGATATTTTAACAAATATTTAAGTACATTTGCTGTGCTAGGCGTGCTGTTATTGCAGAAATATTGGCAGCATTAATTGACATGACAATGACGGCCGGCGCGGGCGAGTGCTTATAAATGATCTGTCCCTGATAAAAATTGCAACAACGCAGTTTTATGTTTTCAATATGACACGCAAAGTACTTGGTGATATAAATATTTTAGATATGATATTTTAACATTCTATTAAAAGGCAAAAGTGATGTTTGATGTATCAAGGCACAGGCCAAACCCTTAGGGCTAGAAACTGTGCTAGAAACTTAAAACACAAACGTATTCCTCTTATGACGTAGGCATCCACTAAGGAAGGATTTTTCTAAATTCAACCAAGGGGATGAAATCTATATATGTACAGGGCAACAGCTAGTTTGAAATATTTGCGAAATCTATTTTTTGTCAACTAATTACAAAGTACCTAATATGTTTGTGAAACGTGATTTTTGTCAAATTATTCGTTTTATAATGTTTTCTTTAAAATTATCGCTTGTCATTTTTTTTTGTCAAACATTCGTGAACCTGATTACTTAACACAGAATATATAATAGTTACAACTAACTTTATCGGCCCTATTTACCCCTTTATAGGTCGAATTTCATAGGGGCATGGTCATATTGGTCATGGCAGTTATAAGTTTTATGCAACAAAAATATTTGCCCTAGTGACAGTATTCAGGGCGCAAACAGTCGACTACGTTTGTATGGAGAGAGTGCCCGGTACCCTTTCCTCTTAAAAGGAACTCCCATGCGATTTTTCAGACTCGTAGCTCTTGTAGTTTCAAAGATTCCTTGCTGAGTCTTTTCCTTTTTTATTTATTTAAAAGTTAAAGAAATGTAAAAGAACTTACCGAAACTTTGAACACAGTGATGCAGTAAGGCGAGAATTAGCACTAATTGTGTAACTGAAACAAAATAATCAGTTTAATTATTTAACTTTTCAAAGGAAATATTGGAGCTTAAGGTCTAGTTGAACCAGTTTTAACACTGACAGTTCCGGTTGCGACCAAGTAACACGGACCCCACACCTTACTCAATGTGATGGAAAAATAATGTAACACCGGAACAAAAACATTGGGAATCCATGGATCAATTAATTAATTATTTATTTTTCAATTATTTATTTACAAAAAAAAAAACAATTACATAACACACATTATCTTCACTCCCTTAAACCAGTAATTGGTTTGTGTGGGAGTTGCACAATTCTTTCTATGCAGTCTGTCAAAATGGTAAGAGTGACTTTTTGGTACGAATCCAAGGGTCACTCTGCTTTTTTAACACACTTTTATTGTTTTTTAAGTATAATAAACCCTACTAGGGTGATCGTAAATTAAAAAAAAAATTTGGCACCATTTTAATTTCTAAAAAGTTATTTTTTAGCAGTCATTTTAGTTGAGTAAATGAAAAAATAACTAGTATTCATAACGCAATCAAGACCCGTGTTTCTAGAATGATTATTTATCGTGTAAAAATGAGTTCAAGGAGTATTTTCAAGTAGTAATATTTCGTACAGACCTCTCGCGAACATAATTGCGGAAAACTTGTTGGAGGGGCGCGTACACCTCCCTCGCCAGCCAGAAACACACTGCCGACTAAACCAGACCAAATGTGCCGGATTCGAGCCGGAGTTTTGCGAGATTTGAGCCACTTGCAGCAAAATTACAAAGGCTACATTAAAATCTTTTTCCATACATTTTTAACACAATTTAAACTCAATTTCAGCTTTAAAATCAGACTCAAATTAGGTCTAGCGAAATCGATATTTTTCAATTTTGCTGCAGGAAGTATTCGTCATACTTTGATAGGTAGAATATGTGGTTCCCATTGTCGGGGACGAATCTCCTCTCTTCGAATTGAAACCTAACGTAGGTATTTCCAATCATCTCGATTCTTTAGTGAAAGTTTTAAAGACTTTTAACTGACTTTAACGGAGGTGGTTCTCATTTCATCACGTAATGAAAGAATCTAAATACGACTGATTTGTTTAATAATAATAATAATGGCCCGGGACTCCATAGACTTCCCGTGATATAGGACATATAACAAACAAATAATAATATATTTATTCAAGAGCCCTTGGGTTCCCGCACGAGGCAGAGCCTGTATCGCGGGACACCGACTTAACAAATAGAAATTTACACTTTATAATTTCTCGGGACAAGTGAGATGTAAAATGGATGTAAATGGAGATGTGTCAGGTCAGTGTAGGTAGATGTAGGTAGCGAAGCTCACTGAGAGCGGATTTGCCAGTGGTGGTGCGTGTGAGGAAAATTATAGGATATTATAGGACGAATTTCCATTAGCGACAGAATGGCAGGTTGTCTGTTCCGTATGACACCAACAATATATTCAAGAATTGCTTTCTATTTGCTAGTATTTGCAAAAAAATGATATCTATAATATATTCTGAGAAATTAAAAAAATAAAATGACCAGTCATTCTGACATCAAAATGGCTGGTTGCCTCTTTGTTCAGCAATACGAACACCGTGTTTCTGAAAGTGCAATGAACAATAAATTGCTTTCTAATTGCAAGTTTCTTTTAGTTTAATATCGTACATACATTGATTGTTACATTATGGCAATTCAAAGATTTGTATGAAGAGAATGTACCTACAGTCGGCAACATAATTGCAGACCCACTGTAGAGGTGTTCGTCAGGATGGTCAGACCTGAGGGTCAGACCAATGAATATATTAACACCAAACTATACCCAATATTAACTAAGTACCCAATCACTTCTATTTGCTACCTCTATTAAAAATGTGTTTCCAGTCAAAATCGGTCGATTAGCTTCAAAAACATCAAACAAAAAAATACAATATTTTTCCAAGTAGGTCCTTTTAGCACATAGCTAAGCATAGTAAGTAAGGCTCGACCGAGATGGGTTTTTCGTTCTCGGCCGAGACCGAGACCGAGACCGAGAATATAATACTATCTCGGCCGAGACCGAGAGCCGAGACCGAGAATAGACATAGCGTGAAAAAAAATTAACTTTTTAATACAGCACTAACTATTTAATTTATTAATAATCAAAGTTAAATAACATTATATTATAACATAAAAAAAGCAATTTCTCGGCATTTTTTCAAAGAACTTATTTTAATTTACTGCATTAACAAACTTTCATCATGTTACTATTGTAAACATAAACCACAAATTATTATTTCGAATACTGCACGAACGGAGCGAAGGCGGTCGGCCGAAGTTCGGCAACCGAGACTTCAACCAATCAGAATTCAGCTCTCTCATGCACTTACACCAATCGACTTCGCGCTGCGGCGCGTGGCCACGCGCGGCAAAATTTGAATGCCGATCCGAACAAAGTTACAATCTCGGCCATGACCGAGAATCTCGGCTATATCTAGCCGAGAACCGAGACAAATTTCTCGGTTGGATTTGTAGCCGAGAATGCCGAGACCGAGACCGAGACCGAGACCGAGATCTCGGTCGAGCCTTATAAGTATTAAAATGTAACTGTTTTTAAGGTGATGTTCCAAAAATAAATAACCTCACCAATCGCTCGGCAACAACAAATATTAAATGGAAACCATTGTGGTGGTCCAATCAACGAGATTGATTTTGTAATTTTCGCGGTTTTAAATTGGTCCTTTGTTCAATTTACAACAGCATTTGTTACTGAAAATAAGGTGTCTCTTGCAGATTCACTACTATTTTTTCTGAATGTATAAATATTAAAATATTACAGGATATTCCACACATCGCCATCTAGCCCCAAGTTAAGTAACTAGACTTGTGTTATGGGTGCTAGACAACGGATATACTACATAAATACTTTTCTTTTGTAAATATATACTTATAATACACTAGCTTTTGCCCGCGACTCGTCTGCGCAGGAGTCGAAAATAGTTGTAATAGTATCTTTTAAGGAGTTGAAGGAAATCCCCACTAAAATAAATTTTTACCCTTTATTAACCCCGTTAGGGAATGAATTTCAATAAAATACGAAGCACATGTTATATCAAATCTGTTAAAGAATGTTTATGCAAAATTTGAAATAGATTGGACCAAGAAAACACATTGTCCCATATAAACTTTGTCCCCCCCCTTTTCACCCCCTTAGGTATAATTTCGGAAAATCCTTTCTTATCCGATGCCTACGTCACACAAAAAACACACCCTCCAAGTTTCAGGTCTCTACGATCAGCGGTTTAGGGTGCGTTGATCCGTCAGTCAGTCAGTCAGTGATTCAGGACAAAGCATTTTATATGTATATAGAAGAAGATAGAAACAACCAGACCACAGACAAATATCTAAGCACAAACACTTGTCTGAGGCGGGAATCGAACCCGTATTTATAGTATTTATTCAAGTCATTGTTTTGGGGAGTTCTAGGTTGTTGGCAAAAATTAGGTGGGAGGAGGACGACCCCGTGATGTTCGACGGAAACCATATCTCTTTTTCCAAAACTGTAAAAAATCTTGGTGTCATCATGGATGCGGAACTGGGCTGGCAGCCGCAAATAACTGAAACCAGTCGGAGGGTATTTGCTGCTGCGGGCTCGCTCCGTAGACTGCGGAACTTTCTCCCCACTGCCACTAAAGTTAGCCTTGCTCAGTCTCTCATGCTCCCTATCCTCGACTATGCCGACATCTGCTACCTCGATCTGACCGAAGAGCAACTCGACAAACTTGAGCGACTTCAAAACGTCTGTATACGGTTCATATTTGGACTTCGCAAATATGACCATGTCTCTGAATTTCGTCATAAGCTCAAGTGGTTGCCAATCCGCCTTCGCCGGAATGTTCATATCCTTTGCTTCCTCTACAAAGTCCTATTCGCTCCCTCCTCCCCTCACTACCTCAGAGAACGTTTCAAATTCCTGAGTGACGCCCATTTACGACAACTCCGTTCAACAGAATCCCTTCTCCTTCAAGCTCCTCTCCTCAACTCTACTTTCTACAACAAATCCTTCTCTTTTCACTCTGTGATACTCTGGAATTCCCTGCCTCAACCCATCCGATTTGCTAAGTCCCTACCCATTTTCAAAGCAATGGTAACTGATCACTACCTCAGTACTGTCTAATATCCGTATATATTCCTGTATTATTTATGTATGTATACATGTATTGTAATTATTTGTATGTATCTATGAATATAATTTATTTGGTATGTATTATTAATTTAATATTTAAAATCATAATTATGTAAATAGTGTATATTATAAGTTAAATTATTCACAACCTACCATTAAAGCTGAATCAGTTCTTTTCCATCCAAAGGTTGCCTGGAAGAAATCGCTTTCAGCGATAAGGCCGCCCATTTGTGCAACTTATACTTTCTAGCTATTACTTTACTTTGTGTTTATCGTTATCTATCTATCTATCTATTTAAGCGGTATAGTGATAGATATAGATAGATAGCTTTATTGTATGTTAATATTGTTTTGTGAAACCTATTCTTAGGATTATAAAAATACTCGATCTCGTGGAAAAATCGCAATATAAATTAGCCTATAGCCTTCCTCGATAAATGGACCATCAACGCATTTTTTTTTTAATTTATAACCATTAACCAGTAGTACCTGAGATTAGCGCGTTCAAACAAACAATCAAACAAACAGCTTTATAATATAAGTATAGATTATTATATTAGAACAAACCTTGTGAAAAGGTTTTAACAAAAAATGTGTGGCACTTATAACCTTTTTAAATAATTACCTAAAAAAAAATAAGTACCTACCTTTATCTTCTAAGTACGGTCGGATATACCAAAATCTTAGCTTCTAAGAAAAAGAGATTTTCCCGTGCATTCCACTTCACTGAAATTTTCCTCAAAAATTATTTTACGAGATGACACAAACGACGAAATTTTCCGGCTTTCTAAATACCTCCGAGTTTTTGAGGTAAGAAAATTAAGGAAATTTTGACAACATAAAGTCGAGTGAGACACGCATAAAAACTTCAAGAAAATGCGCTTTTATTTTACGACTAGCAGCGCTCCGCAGTTTCACCCGCGTAACTCCCGATCCCGTGGGAATATCAGGATAAAAAGTAGCCTATAGCCTTTCTCGATAAATGGACTATCCAACATAAGAAATTTCAATTCGAACCAGTAGTTCCTGAGATTAGCGCGTTCAAACAAACAAACTCTTCAGCTTTATAATCTACTAGCTGCGCTCCGCGGTTTCACCCGCGTAAGTCCCGATCCCTTAGGAATTGACTCTAGAAAACGTTTGTATGGGAAATAGAAAAGGGCTGTTTTTAGGGTTTTCCCGGCAATTATTCGATTTTTCTCGCCTTTTAAACCTTCCCTAGACCTCCACGAACATTTCAAGACTAAGATAAGATAAATCCGTTCAGCCGTTCTCGAGTTTTAGTGAGACTAACGAACAGCAATTCATTTTTATATATATAGATAGATACATATAAAATGCTGTGTCCTGAACTACTGACTGACTGACGGATCAACGCACAGCCTAAACCGCTGATCGTAGAGACTTGAAACTTGGACGGTGTGTTCTTTATATGACGTAGGCATCGGGTAAGAAAGGATTTTCCGCAATTGCACCCCTAAGGGGGTGAAAAGGGGGGGGGGAGTTTGTATGGGACAACGCGATTCCTTGATCCATTTCTGACTTCTACGCGGACGAAGTCGCGGGCAAAAGCTAGTATAAGTATAGATTGGTAATTTACGGTGAGGGAGGGGAAACAATAGTAGGTACTTACAGGCACAGACTATTTACATATTTTACAAATGTAACGGAGTTTTTCTTACAGATGGGCTAAAGTTTTTGTATATAAGTATGTTTGTTACTCCTTCTCCTAAAAATGTAATGCCTAAAAACTACTAAACCGATGGTGAGGACTCGGTATGTATAGCTGGTGACCTGGATTAACATATAACCTACTTTTTTATCCCGATTCGAACGGCACCGGGAGTTAGGGGGTGTTCATAAATTACGTGACGTGTTTTTTTTTTAATTTTCCGTATGGTGAGATGTCGTGAGACTTTATTCAACCCCCTCCCCCATCCCCCCAATCACACGTGAGATTTTTCTAAGTGTGGGCGACTAGTAAGACTAATAATCAATATTGCTGAGAGTTATAAGTGTAATAAAAATTTAACAATAGAATACTTAAATCGTGACTATTGTGATTAAAAAAAAGAATATCTACTCTAATTCAGTCCATGGAGAATCATGCGCGGTGTCAAGAGAGACTATTGATGTCCATTTGATTTTCAGTAAAATCATCTGCTCCTTCAACTTCGTTCTGATCTAGCCACTCTAAGCCGGAAAAATCAATCAGGAAAAAATTGCGTGATATTTGCCAAGATCCCCCCCTCTCTCCAACGTAAGATTAAATGATATTTGACTCGACCCCCTCCCCCCTTAAACATCTCACGTAATTTATGGACGCCCCCTTACGCGAGTGAAACCGCGAGGTGATGGTAAATTATTTAAAATAGCTTTCTAGAAATATCTATTTCAAATAATTTTAATGCGCAATTTACGTAGCTTCTACTCATTTCTTGAACAACTAATATCTATCGAACATTTCCTTTACAGCAAATTCAATCTAATCAGTACATAGGTGCAGCGTTTAATTTTTGTGGAGCACTGAGGCGTTAGGGCTGAAAGAAATAAAGATGTTTTATTTGAAACCTTACTACTGTTACATAAGGTTTATATTAGAGCGTCTATTACTTTGTGGATAAACTTACAGTAAGACCAATACTGAGAATGCATCTCGAGAATGTTTGGATAAAATACGAACGCCCCGCGATTATGATATTAAATCAAAAGCCGCTAAAACCATGGTTACAACATTTTAATCGTGTCCTAGGGTTTTAACATATGTGAATTCCGATTCTGCGCGAATACATCAAACATCGATGTCATCTCCATTCATGTAAATTAAATGTATGAAAATAGAGGCGCAAGTACAATTCAAAGATGACTCACTGCGATACAACTAAGAAGTTCATCTAAGTGCTCTGGCTCGTGATTGGTCAAATTAAGACGAGACGAGGCGCCATGGCCTGGTCTCGCTCGCCGCACTTCTTCGCATTTTCGCCATGGATCTACATTGACCATTGTAATCAGTTCCGAAATTTTTACATGAAGAAGTAACAATAAAAATAACAAACATACGTTTGCATTTATTAGTTAGAAGAAAAGGATTTTTATTTCTTAACTAGCAGCGCTCCGCAGTTTCACCCGCGTAACTCCCGATCCCGTGGGAATATCAGGATAAAAAGTAGCCTATAGCCTTGCTCGATAAATGGACTATCCAACACAAAAATAATTTTTCAATTCGAACCAGTAGTTCCTGAGATTAGCGCGTTCAAACAAACAAACAAACAAACAAACTCTTCAGCTTTATAATATTAGTATAGATAGAACAAAACAGATTTATTAACTGAGGAAATGATTGAACTGAAATTTAGACCTCGAAATACACGAAAATTCCCGAGTTGCATTCTGAGCATCGAACTACTGCACTAGTATAGAGTTAATAGCTTACGTGCACATTGCACTGTTCCATTACGTGATTGGCTTTTAAAATGCCCTGAGCTTAAAGTGCCTTTTATTGCGAAAGGACATTGGTAGCCGATGTTTATATTTCATGTGGTTGGTTAGGTACAGTATGCGTCATAAGTACACTTTCAGTTTGCTACAATAATACTATAAACAAGTATTGGACTTACGACCTTCTTCAAATAGACATTACATAAATACTTGAAAGTACTCATTGTGATTATTATTTTCAACATCTTAGCTTTGTCTTTAGTTTGGACGAGTGGTATAAGCCGCCACCCGCTACACCAACCGACGTGGGTTCGATCCACAGGTTACGTTGTTATAATTTTCAAATAGTGCTGCACAGGATTGTAAATGTTACAGTGGGCAGAAACTTTTGACCGTTGATTGTACCTATTCTGTTCAATTTGACTTGTATTTGTTCTCAGGCTAATTTTCTACAACTAGATCCTTCTTTTGACATGATACAATAATAATAGCCTTTAATCCAATCTAGATGCCTAATAGACAGCGCCAGCAATCCAGGGTGCTGTGGTGCCTGAGACATGTATTAGAATCTAATACATGTTTCAGGCTTGCCCAGCACCATCCTCTCAAATTAGTCGGCCATGTGAGGAAAGAACTCATCCATATGTCTGGAGAAAACTTAGCTGCGGGTTTCATCACAATGTATTTATTCACGATATGGATGTTAATAGCATTTGGCAATGTTAATGGGACACATAAAATGGACCAAAACAGGAATTTTCATAAGAGGAAAATATCTGAATAATCTCAGATTTGCTGATGACATAGTAATATTCTCAGAAACACCTAAACAATTACAAAGGATGATTAACGACCTCAACAATGTCAGTAGAAACCTGGCCCGTTTGGAAAAAGGAAATAAGGTAGACCCCCTGATAAGTGGCTTGATGAGATAAGAAAGATAGCTGGAGACAACTGGACGACAAAAGCCAAAGATAGAAAACTTTGGAGCGAAATGGAGGAGGCCTTTACTCCTTAATGTAAAGGCCTCCTCCATTTCCTTTAGTCCTTAATACAAAAACAAGAAAAAACTAAACTAAAACTGATTATTATTATTTTGTATATTAAGGATAAATAAATGGCTTTTTAATTCTAATTCTAATTCTAATGGGACACATAAATATTTTTCCAAGGAAATTCCAGTATAGCAGTCAGTCTAGATTCAATCCTATGAATTTCGTAATTTAAGTAGCGGTATATACCACTAGGCTAGCACAGCTCAGTTTTTGATGTGAAATATCTATAGAATCAATTAGATTAGAATCATCACTTGCAACCAATAAATAAATATAAATAAATAAACATTGCCGGACATTCCACACATCGCCATCTAGCCCCAAGTTAAGTAACTAGACTTGTATTATGAGTGCTAGACAACGGATACACTACTTATATACTTTTCATTTGTACCTATATATATACTTAATACTTATAATACAAAGAAACAACTAGACCACTGACAAATATATAAGCATAAATACTTGCCTGACGCGGAAATCGAACTTGCAACCCTGTGTTTGGCAGTCCGGCATGGTGACCATTGTGCCAACTGGGTCGTCTAAATATAATGTGATAGGATGGTAAGAGGTTTGATTAGCTACATCCGACATGCTCAACTAAACTGCGGCCTCATACAGCCTATCGATTTTATTTAAACCAGTCCAGTCCCTTCTTTAATTCTTGTCCATCCAAAGGTTGCCTGGAAGAGATCGCTTTTAGCGATAAGGCCGCCCATTGTGCCATATTGTTAGATTTAATATTGTTTTTGTTAGAATTAAGGTTTAATGTGGTACAATAAAGAGTTTATCTATCTATCCAGCTCTTCCGTTATGGAAGAGATGTAAGAAAGAGACTGAAACCTCAAAACGTTGAGGTTAATAAG
Source organism: Idaea straminata (assembly GCA_951213275.1). Lineage (NCBI taxonomy): Eukaryota > Metazoa > Arthropoda > Insecta > Lepidoptera > Geometridae > Idaea > Idaea straminata. Next base: position 14,455,508 of record OX577849.1, read on the forward strand.
AATTTATGATAGACTGTTAATATCACCATACAAAGAGATAGACAAACAGCTAGACAAACAAACAGACAGACGGGCAGAGAGACAAATGTAAAAAAGGCTCAAAAGTACACTGACAGCCTCCGTCTATCGACAAGCACACATTACTTCTCAGTTAATTACAGAGCCCAATTATGTAGCCAGATACTTATTTACTGCACCCTAATACTGTATTAACCTACCTAGGTATTCTTAGTTATTTAACTTCCACAAACTTTTATAAGTTTGATAACCTAAGTTTTTATTAATGTGTACAGCACAGAACTTACAAAGACAAAAATTCAATAATAGAAAACACTTACCAGTACTCATTACTCCTGGTGAAAATACACTGAAATCACTGCGATATTCGTTAAAAATATCAAAATGAAACAGGAGACAAAAATAAACAAAACAAAACGAACTTTTTTTTAAATTCTAATGCGCTGCAATTAAGGGTCACCGCATACACTAGACAGAATCACTGGAAATGGCGCTGTTGGCGGATGCTTTAGAACTCTTGGAAATTGTATGTAAATACTTAGCAGTCACTTTTGATCCTAAGCTGCCATAGCACTGTTTTCCATAATATTTTCTCTAGATATCGCTAGGGCCCACCCAGAAAAGAGTATGCGGCTGTTTGCCGTTGTTGAATGTACACCAATTGACACCAATGTACACATGTGCACGCACAATCGTCCGTTGTTTGTATCAGGCCTTATTTGAATTAGTTGCTAACGTCAAAAATGACTGTTTCAGTGAATTCTGACATTGACAGTGTTTTTTTGACAACTCTCTCAAATTAAAATCAGTAAAGGGTGAAGCGGTATAATAAAAAAAAGTTCAGCAGGTTGAGTTGAGTTGTGAGTTCTACCTACCTAGAGTTCTAAAATAGCTCCTTGAATCTTCAACGATACATGTTTTGTTTCTTCACCCATAATTAGTAACTTTTCCAAACCACCAAAAAATCATTATTGTTCTTTTTATTTCGGTTTTCTTAACTGAGGTTCATATTGCGGTTTTAATTTGATGTAGACTGAACCCTAAAAGTTAATAAAAACAAAAACTCAGCTGAGTGCATTGGCTGAGTGTGCGTGAGTTGATAGATAGCCCGAGCCTGAGACCCTGAGACATGAGATTTATTGGATTTTTGTTTTCAATGTGTTTTCTAAAGTTTTCCTACCTATCTGTTCATCGTACTCAAACATAAAAACACGTATTTTGGTAAAATACCTACACTATGACAAGTCAAACGGTTCTACTTATCATATTGGTACCTACATTCACTGATAAATTGTATTGTACCTAACCGGTTGATTTGATAGCAATCCAAAGTTCACAGCACAGTTTGATTGTGTACTTTGCCGAGGGCAGACCTTGTTAATACGGAGAGCAAATTGAAGAAAATAAAGAAGAAAAGGACAAAATTTCGAGTCATAAGTTTTTAAAAATTATTGCCTTTAGTTACCTATGTTTAGTCTCTCTTGTGTAAACTCTTGTAAATTTATAAAAAAGTTTCGTGTAAGTAGTTTTTCATCACAAAAAATGGGTGAAGTGACTGACGCACAACTGAGGGAATATTATCCTGATTTGCCGCCCGGACCGTTGGGGAACTACAGGAAGAAAGCTACATTTGATTGGAGAAGGATGAAATTAGTCTATGAAAACTCTAACACTATGAAAATAAAGGTATGTAGGTAATTATGTGTTTAGGTTCTCTATAGTACCATCCTCAAAAGTTAAAAAAGGAACCCTTATCAGAACACTCTCTTGTCCGTGTGTCACCACCGATTTTCCCAGGAACGGGTAGACCTAGCAAGATGAAATTTAAATCAGATACTGGGATCTATATTCCCTATTAGGTGTATAAAAATCAAGGTCCTGAGTCAACATGATAAAAAGATATAGGCAAGTTTAGATAGATTTTCGCGAAAACTTGCAAGTACCAAAATTTACCAACCCTCTCATCTCTGAGCTCCTAAGCTTCTAGGCAAGCAAAGATCGAAACTTAAGCAATTGCTTTAAACATGATGGAGAGATGAGGCAGTGGTTAAATTCTTCTTCATGTCATCAACCCTCACAACATCACAGCTCATGGTACCATGACCGAGCGCAGATTACAGAGGAAGATAGGAAAAAAAATTATAATACTTTTACTGGCTTGTTTTATCTAACAGACATTTACTACAAGGCTAGTCAATAATTTTTTTTTGCAACAAATGATAGGTCAGCATTTGGACACTATCAGACCTGCCTACTTTTAGGTGACGGTAATATAATATGGTCTAAGATATAGCACATTTTCCTAGAAGATACCTGTTCACTCTCTACTTGAAGACCCCTGAAAGACAAACCCAGGCAATTTATTCCCTTCCCATACTGTATGAATAACGAATGTGGAATCAAAACGCTTAGGAAGTGCGAGTGCTTGGGAATATGCCCCAGAATTAATAGAATTCAAACACACGACATAGTATACAATAAGATACAATAAGAGATAGTTACAGAGAATAGTAAAGACAAAAGACAGAGAATAAATAATAAGTATCTGAGAAATTGTGTGTTGCCCGAATGGGTAAAGCCTCAGCATGTGCTGCAGAAACGCACACACATCAATGTCACATAATCTTCCTGTTCTGCCTTTATCCCTTTATTTTAGTATTGTCACAGTAAGTCTTGTAATTTATGCTGCAAAAAGCTCTACTCCAACTAAGGAAAGTGAAAACAAATTTATTTATTTTCAGCATGACATCTGGAAGTTCATGCAGAACCACCCACTGTTCCAGCACTCCGACGTCACACGATCATTGGACGAGGAACGCCACATCACAACCAAGAGGATGTATGCCATGTTTAATGAGAATTTCATACCTATGGAGAAGGTAATTAAAACATCCGTTTTTACCAATGGCTTTTACTCAAATAAGCAATAGGCATACTCCATTTACTACAGGCACTACAGTGCCCTGAATAGCATAGATTTAAAAGTTTGTGTGTTCATCTAGATTAAAGTAAAGATGCCAAAATTATACTACTAGCTTTTGCCCGCGACTTTGTCTGCGTAGAAGTTAAAAATAGTTCTGGAAATAGGATTGGATCAAGGAATCACGTTGTTCCGTACAAACTTTACCCCCCTTTTTAACCCCCTAAGGCGTAGAATTTCGGAAAATCCTTTCTTATCGGATGCCTACATCATACAAAGAACACACCCTCCAAGTTACAGGTCTCTACAATCAGCGGTTTAGGCTGTGCGTTGATCAGTCAGTCATTCAGGACAAAGCATTTTATATGTATAGAAGATTATAAGATAATTAGATAAAAGAAGAGTTAAAATTCGCCTGTGTCCAGAAGGACCAGGATTCATTCTTCTGTTACCACTTAGAAATACCAAATGAACAGGAATGCCTGGTACATGCTTTGAGATTATCCACTGAAGCCCCATCTAATAAATTTCATAGTCTATACTATAAAAAATTATAAAAAGCTTTTTAAAAAGGAAACATTTTTTTGCCTCTTTTTTGTTCCGAAACTACCAGCCCGATTTTAATGAAACTTCGTATGACGATACATTGATTAGTTGGGAGCAACTTATCAACTTACTTTTATCCCGATATTGCCACGGGATCGGGAGTTACGCGGGTGAAACTGCGGAGCGCTGCTAGTACTTATTATGTAGAACAAAGGTTTTGACTTAGAGACCCCATTAAACAAGTATTATTGGCTGTTAAACCTAACCTTGGACCCAAGTCTTAAATCAATCAATATTTAAAAGCAAGTTTGTTAGACCGTGAAGTGTTTATTACTTTACTTTAAATCACGTAAAATAAAATTGCCTCTAATAAATATACTATAGGTATACTTTGGTACTAAGTAGGTATATGATGCATCTATCTAGTGGGTTGGCGTTAAATAGATCTTTTAAAAATCTGGCCGAGAGCGAGTTAAACTCTCGCACGAAGGTTTCCGAAGTTCCGAACCATTATTATACAAATATTGTTTTTTAGTCAACATCATCTGTAAGAAATTCAACTGTCTAGCTATCACGAATCATGAGATACACCCTGGTGACAGACAGATAGTGGAGTCTCAGTAATAGGGTCCCGTTTTTACCCTTTGGGGACGTTAACAAATAACTCCCTCCTAAGTCAGCATATTATATCTGGTAACTACGGAACCCAAGCCGCGTAGCCCGTCGCGGACGACACGCACTTGGCCGGTTGAATTTTAGTAAATTATTCGTGTAAACAACCTTAGAAGTGTAAACGTATGCTTGAAGTCAATTACTTTTGAACTTTTTACTTTATAATTATACAGTAGACAATGTAGCTGTTCTTTGATTTTATAATTAGTTGTGACCCTCGACCTTGTAAAAATGCTGATCATTACTACAGTCTATACTTAAGCATGATTAAGATTTTATTTATTTGTGGCGCTATTGTCAGACTTTGAAATTACTGGACCGATTTCGGTGAAACTTGGTATAAGGACACATTGAATCGAATAGGGCGTTTTTTATTCCGGTATTGCCACAGGGTGAAGCCGCCGGGTACATTTTTAAAGTATAAGTAAGTTTAAGCTCTTTTAAATCTAGTCTAATAGTACACGATCTGCTTAATTTAAGAGTAGATGAAGCTGACTTGGCTTTAAAAACCGGATAAGTGCGAGCCGGACTCGCGCACAAAGGGTTCCGTACTATTAAATTATTAGTATTTGTTGTTATAGCGGCAACAGAAATACATCATCTGTGAAAATTACAACTGTCCAGCTATCACGGTTCATGAGAACAACCTGGTGACAGACAGACGGACAGTAGAGTCTTAGTAAACGGGTCCCGTTTTACCCTCAGGGTATGAAACCCTAAAAATTGTTTATTTCCAGATAGCTGAGGACCCAAAGGTGTTCCAAGCGGAATCGGAAGCCCTGTTCATGTTCGACAGCTCGATGGCTGTCAAAGTGTCATTGACCTTCCGTATGTTCAGCAACGTGATACAGGGCAGCGGGAGGGACTACCATTATCATCTTATAGAGGACGCTGCGAAGGCCAGGATAGGGGGGTGCTTCGCCCTTACGGAGGTAAGTCACTAATATAATATAATTGAATATTATAATCAGTTAATTGCATGACTGCATATTTTTTAAAAGCTTTCATTTAACTTGCACTGTAAGTAAGTATGTATGTTTGTTCGGGTCAAATCTTGCAACTTAATTTTTTTTATTTAGGAGAAAAAAATAAAAAAAAGTTTCTTGTTAAAAATCCTGGTCCAGAGGGTACAGAACCCTAAAAATTACAAAACAGTTTTATATTAATTTGATAAAAGTATCCTAATTTATCAAATTTTTTTCTTTTGTATAACGTGTTTCAGCGAAGGGGTTTTAATACGAAAGGGGGTTGTTCTAGACGTTTTGGCGAACAACTTATGTTCTACGACTTTTGGAAACTCGAACTTTTTTTTCGATAACTCTGAGGCAATTTCTACTTGAAAATCAGCTGTTTCATGCAAAAACTTCGAACGAAATGTTCGACTTTCCAAAAGTTGTTCGCCTAGACGTCTAGAACAACCCCCTTTTGTATTAGAATCCCTTCGCCGAACACACATTGTATTTATGCAAAAATATAATACCTATTTCTACATTAAAGAATTTTTTACGCAAAATAGGTGCGTATTGACCCCATCTCACCGGATGGGGTCGCAACGATGACATCAAGGATGTAGCAAGGGTGTTTGTTACACACTGTATATATATCGTAATTTACAGGTTGCTCACGGTTCCAACGTTAAAGGAATGAGAACAACTGCCACCTATTCACCAGAAACTAAGGAATTCATACTCCATTCACCAGACTTTGAAGCTGCTAAGTTCTGGGTCGGATCTCTAGGTAAGTTTACTTTAAAAAAAATACAAAACCATTTTCATAACGAATGCCAATGATATTAGCTAATCCTGAGGTATCCTCTTACAAACAAAATAGATTCCTTTAAATCTTACTACCTTATTTTCATTAATACTAGCTGCGTCCCGCAGTTTCACCCGCGTAAGTCCCGATCCCGTGGAAATTTCGAGATAAAAAGTAGAGAAAAAAAGCCTATGTGTTAATCCAGGTCTCCAGCTATCTACATACCGAGTTTCATTGCAATCGGTCCAGCCGTTCTCGAGTTATACGTGTTGTAACAAACACGACTTTCTTTTATATATATAAGAAGATTTACACATATTATAAATGTAAAAGTTTGTGTGTTCATATGTTTGTGTGTATGTTTGTTACTCCTTCACGAAAAAACTACTGAACCGATTGCAAAGAAACTCGAAATACAGATAGCTAGTGACCTGGATAAATATATAGGCTACATTTTATCCTGATATTCCCATGAATCCACGGGTTGGAACTGGTCGGTTCATGAATAAAGAAGTTATGTCCTTAGATACATAAAAAATATAGTCAAGTGAGAACTTCCTGCTGTAACTTATCAAATCCGTTTATTATTCAGTAAATACGTACTATCTTGTATTATCAGATAATGGGTATCTCCTTTCGTTTTGCGTTAGTATTATAAAATTATTTTATCAGGAGTACAACGTCCTATGATTATATTTATCAGACCCCATACCGACAAGATTTAACAATAGTCGCTAGCTGCGCCCTTCGATTTTACCTGCTTAACCCCAGGTCCTGTAGAAATACCAGGGTAAAAGTAGCCTATGGGTTAATCCAGGTCTCAATCTATCTATATACTGAGTTTCATCGCAATCGGTTCAATAGTTATTGAGTGAAAGGGTAATAAACATAAAAGACGCATATACTTTCCCATTTGTTAAAGACTAGCTGCACCCCGCGGTTTCACCCGCGTAAGTCTCGATCCTGTAGGAATTTCGGGATAAAAAGTAGCCTCTGTTAATCCCAATAAATCAGTGTATTCTCATACCAAGTTTAATCAAAATTGATCTAGTAGTTTCGAAGCCTATTCGTTACAAACAAAAAATCTTCCCCCTTTATTCTATTAGTGTAGATAGGATATTTGGATTGGCTACTTTTAATATGGGTGAACCCGCCGGAAGCAGCTAGTTATTTCAATAAATCTAACTTATCTGCGTCACCGTTGGATTACAATTCTCGACCCTACTACTAAACAAATAAAGTCCAATTTCAGGTAAATGCGCGACGCACGCCATAGTATACGCTATGCTAGTCTCCAAGGGCAAGAATCACGGGCTACATTCGTTCGTGGTCCCAATCAGAGACCCGAAGACTTTGAAACCTTATCCTGGAGTCACCGTGGGGGATTTGGGGGAGAAAATTGGCTTGAATGGTGTTGATAACGGGTGAGTAGGGGATTTTGCCAAGTAGGTATTTTACGTTGTCCCATAAAAACTTTGCTCCTCTTTTTCACCCCCTTAGAAGTAAATTTCGGAAAATCCTTTCCTATCGGATACCTACGTCATATGAAGAACACACCCTCCAAGTTCCAGGTCTCTACGATCAGCAAATTAGGCTGTGCGTTGCGATGATCAGTCAGTCATTCAAGACAAAGCATTTTATATGTAAAGGGAAGATATCTAACGTCAAGAAAACAATTTATAAATCTTTATATTGATCTTATTTTTTCAGTTTCGTTATGTTTAACAAATATCGCCTTAAGAAAGAAGCAGCGTTAGACAAGCTCGGCGGAGTTGACGACGGCGGAGACTACAAGACGCCGTTCAGGGACCCTAACAAGAGGTTCGGAGCATCTCTCGGGATTTTATCAGGTAATTTTATATTCTTCTTCTGCAGGATGTGTTAGTCCACTGAAGGGTATCTGCCTCTCCATAACTTAGCATCCTTTTGTGGGGGTGTGCTGCAGATATTGATGCTATCTACTGACGACCCAGTTGGCACAATGGTCACCACGCCGGACTGCCAAACACAGGGTTGCGGGTTCGATTCCCGCCTCAGACATGTATTTATGCTTAGATATTTGTCTGTGGTCTGGTTGTTTCTATGTATTATAAGTATATATTTACAAAAGAAAAGTATATAAGTAGTATATCATAAAAAATATAAAAGTATATAAGTAGTATAGTTACTTAACTTGGGGCTAGATGGCGCTGTGTGGATTGTCCTGCAATATTTATTATTTATTATCTATATATTGCAAAAGAGAGCTGTCCGAGCTATCTATAAAATGGGCCCCAGGGAATCACTTAGAGAAAAATTTAAAGAGATACATATATTAACGCTCTATTTCAAAGTGAAAGCAATAAAAAAATTGACTTTCACTATGACTTCCTATCACCAGTGTTACTGGACCACGTTGCCCCAGCATGAACTCTTATGTCGTCGGACCATTTGGCTAGTGGTCTGTCTACACTTCTCTTCCTGTTTCTCAGTCTGCTTTGCTCTACCTTCCGTTTCCCTTTCTACACACATGTCCAGTCCACGCCCATTTTCACTTTTATTACTTCTACAACTGTGGTGCGTTTTCGATGATAGTGTAGCGCACTTTAATATTACTTTTATATCAAAATGTTCTAGTTATACGCAATTGCACCATTGGAATTTATGTGCATTTTTAACATTGGTCTTACTGTGAAGGAAAACGTGATGCAACCCGCAGCTAAATTGACTCCAGATGTAGGACAGGCTGGTAAAGGTGCTTGTCTTCTGATACATGTCCCAAGACTATGTCCAGTCCCAGCGCTCTGAATAGCACGTTATAAAGTTCCTGGCGCTGTAAAAATCGTCTAGATTAGATGTTAAAACCATTTTAAAATGTATATTTCCAGGTGGTCGAGTCCTCATAATGTCAATATCAACATTCTACCTCGTGAAGGCGATGGTGATCGCCATCCGATACTCCGCAGTGAGGAAGCAGTTCGGTCCGGAGAACTCGACGGAAGAGCTTCCAGTGTTGGAGTACCAACAGCAGCAGATACGGCTGCTACCACACCTGGCTACCACTTACGCAATGAAGATCTTCTCCACGTGGATGTCTGAGCTGCACATCAATCTTACTATACAGAATATGATGGGTAAGATGTTAAGAAATACCATCTTCCAGCTAGTTGATGAGGAGTTTTGTGGCACAGCGCCGGGCTTCTGCATTGCAAGGTTGGTAAACACCCTGAAAAGGCAGGCTACTTTTGAACCCATTCATTTTGTTCGTCTATTGTTTTTTTTCGATCGTCATTTGTTTTCCTTGAACTATGAGATCCGATGAGATTGAAAAATATTTACATGATCAACTACCGACGAATCTCCTGGAGCATAGGGGAATCGATCTATTTCTAATTTAGCGCCCGTCGTCTCCCCTAGTCCAGGGGGCCCGATCTGATATATCTCCAATACGTATTAAGCGTGCGAAACCGCGAATCATACCTAGTGTACTTATATTCAAAATACAGAGTTGTTTTTTCTTTTAGGTGGTGACGAAGCGGCAGCCGCAGCGCGCGGTATCGAACTGCACGCTATTTCCTGTGCAGTAAAGCCTATATTCGGTTGGAGCGCACGCGACGCTATACAGAACTGCAGGGAAGCTTGCGGTGGACATGGATACTTGAAAGGTAACTACATCTTAATCATCATAAAACGGGACGGGTAAGACTCCACTGTCTGTATGTCACCAGGCTGTATCTCATGAACCGTGATAGCTAGACAGTTGTTTTCACAAATAATGTATTTCTGTTGCCACTATCACAATACTTAACACAGAATATAATGGTACGAAACCCTTCGTGCGCGAGTACGATTCGCACTTGACCGGATTTTTAATTTCGGTGAGCTGCTGAAAGTTATGGCTGTGCACGTTTCAAATTTAACAACTTTTAGTATCAAGAAACCTTGGTCCTCGACTAGAGACAATTCCACATACAAAAAAAGTTTTTATTTCTGCACATTTAGTCTTTGGTCACTGTACACAAATCTAAATAGTAATATTGTTTTTGTTTTTATTTTATACTTTTTTGTTCCTGTACATGTCGGTGTTTTATGCTTATTTGTCTCTCTACTTCTCTTAAATGTCTTGTGTCGTATGCATGTTTTTATATTCTATTCTAAATACTTATTACATTTCCAGCATCCTGCCTCGGAGATCTACGCAACGATAACGACGCAAATTGCACGTACGAGGGCGAGAACAGTCTCCTGATACAACAAACATCGAACTGGCTGACGGCCGTCTGGGCTCGAAGACACACCCTCACAGACAAGGACGGCCCGCTCGGCTCGCTGACGTTCATGGAGGCGGCCACCAGGCTCGGAGAGAAGTGTTCCTGGAATACCGTGGATGACATATTGAAGCCTGACAGTAAGTTTTTGTTTATATTCCCGAAGGGTAAGGCTTTTATTCCATACAGCCTCGCCTGTCGTATTATTTCCAACAAACATCGAACTGGCTGACGGCCGTATATGGGCTCGGAGACATATTCATGGAGGCGGCCACTATCCATGGAAAGCTGTGGATGACATATCGAAGCCTGACAGTTTATGAATTTTTTTTTGTACATCCGATGTGGCAGGAAAACTCCCATACAGCTTGGTATCGCAGTTCTTAAGCAACGAGAGTATAAACCTGCAAGTTAATTTGCAAACCGTCGTCGATATTTCAAAACTTATACTGGCTGCCCAAGAAAAAAACCCATCCACGGTTTAAGTGAATAGGACACTTACCATTGTCTTCCAAATCTAGGTTTCCGACGAACCAAAATAATATCGAATGTTAAACTACTACGAAGGGGTGGGTCAATTTTTTTTGGTTGCCAGTGTATTATAAAATTGGTATTCTAACAGTTGTCAGGTTAATATTTATGTCGGCTAATATGTGTAATTGTGTATACGGTATACGGGCTGTTTTCCGCAACTGGACCTCTATAGTCGGGTCCTTTTTGGAGTCGGCTTGTCCAGCACCTATGCCATCCTTTCAACTTAGTCGACTGTGCCCAGAGAAAACAACTTGCCAACTATGCTCCGGGTTTCATCGCGATGTTTTCCTCCACTGTAAGAGCAATGTCAATAGCGCACATAAATTGTTCCTAAGAAAAAATATTACAAATCTAGTAACTTAGTTTGGGGCTAGGTAGCGCTGGGTGTGTCATATAATATTTAAAAAAACCTTCATATTCAAGAGCGGTGTTGGCTTAGTGGTAGATACCTCGACTTTCATTCTGAAGGTCGTGGGTCCCGGCCGGCCGTGCATCAATTTATTTTTCTTACGAAAAATTTATGAGCGCTAATTGACATTGCTCTTACGGTGAAGGAAAACATCGTGATGAAACCCGCGGCTTAGTTGGCTCCTGAAGTATTGACAAGTTCTCTCCTCTGGAAATAGTCGACTAAGCTGAGAGGGTAGTAGGTGCTGGGCAAGCCTACTCCATCCTCACGCAAAAAGGCCCCAATTTAAAAAGGTCTCATTGCGGAAAACACCCCGTTCAAGTACAAGTACAACCTTCACATTTGTAATAATATGCAATTATAATAAACTAGCTGCGCCCCGCGGTTTCACCCGCGTAAGTCCCGATGCCGTGGCGATTTTTTCTCACCTTTTAAACCTTCCCTAGACCTCCACGAACATTTCAAGACTAAGATCAGGTAGATCCGTTCAGCCGTTCTCGAGTTTTAGTGAGACTAACGAACAGCAATTCATTTTTATATATAAGATAAATAAATAAATAATTACCTTTCTTCCAGATCTAATATCGATTTACAAATGGCTGGTATGCTACGTACTACAAGAAACAAGCAACAAATTGTCCCGTCTCCGCGGCGCCGGCGCAGACGCGTTCAGAGCTAAGAACGACTCGCAGGCTTACAACGCTGCCACACTCTCCGTTGTCTATGGAGAGGTAATATTATTGTGACACTACCTGCGGTTTTATCTGCTCCTTAAATGTTGCCTATGTGTTCATCAAAGGTTCCAGCTATCTACATGTCGAGTTTTATCGCAATCGGTTTAGTAGATGGAGTAACAAACAAACACTTTGATTTTATTATTGTGCACTGCACTGGGCTATCTGAAAATATTTTTAAGGAAAATGCGGCGTTGTGGTTTTTTACCTTTTGAAGACGCATATATTTCTATTAAAATATTTTCAAACAACACTTTGTTCCACGACTTCTGTAAATTCTAACTTTTATATATTTTACAAAATTTGTAAAATATATAAAAGTTAAACCTTGCATTTAATGCAAGGTTACCTCTGTTTACTGATAATAATGTAGATCATTATTGTTTAAAATAGTAATTCAAACTAACTCCAAGATACAGTTGATTTTTCACTAAAAAGTTTGGATTTTAAAAAAGTCTTATTACAAAAAACAAACAAAAAAGTTGTTCATCTAGACGTCAACAATAACTTTTTATCTCATAATATCCTTTTACAAAATGTCCTTTCTTAAGATGTACTTTTTTCTCAACTCCCTTAAGTTTAACCCTCGTATATTATAATTTCAGCACTACGTGTTAAAACATTTCTACAAGACAGCCGTTGAATTCAAAGACCCAAGTTGTAGGGAAGTGTTGCTCAAACTTGTGTCCTTATACGGAGCCTTCCTATTGGAGAAACATCTAGCTACATTGTATATTGTAAGTATTTATATCCGTCTATCAATCTAGACAAGTCAAGTTCAAGCTAACAGATTTGGCGAGCATATATTTACAAAAAAAAGAATTTAAGTATTCTATCCGTTATCTAGCACCCGTAACACAAGCCTAGTTGCTTAGCTTGGGTCTAGATGGCGCCGTGTAAAAACTTCTACAATAGTTATTATAACAAAAAAAAGGATTTAATATTCGAACCATTTGGAGCCACTTTTGATCACCTCATAACTTCGAGTTATGAGGTAGTTCTTCCGAAAATTTGGCTTGATGGTAGAAACTACCCATCGAATATATGACTCTTCCATGACTGTTTTAGTAGGTTCTTAATAATAAGTCGTATATGAGAACTACCCAATGTAGACCTTATAATAATCTTTATTTTCGTAAATTAACGGTACAGTCACTATCAGGTTAAATAAATAAAATAAATAAATTGTTGAAGCCTCGGCGTGGAGAAGGCGGTAAAGAAGACTGTATGTTTAAAGGGTTTAATAGTTCAGCCGACAAAATATATTAACAGAATTAAATAAAGAAAAAAAGGGTTGTATGAGCGAGACGCACGGTAGGTCGCTCGTAGTAGGTGAATCAATGAAGTGCGCGGGCGCAGGCTACGGTGAGGAAGCGGGACGCGAGCGGGGCCGCGCGCTAGCCACCGTAGTAGGGAGGTACGGAGTACCGGTTTGGTTGGCGAGAATATGCTCGCGTCAACAAAATATTTATTGTTCAGTAGTTTACAGTAGTCTTAAAATTAAGTAAGTAGAGAAGGTGGGTGGCATCTTAAAGAAGAATCACGATCAGGTAAAATAAAATAACCTTAGGCTATCAATATATTATAAGTTTTAAATAAAGACTCCAGTCCATTCGTCTGTCTGTCACCAGGCTGTAGCTCATGAACCGTGATAACTAGACAGTTGAAATTTTCACAGATTTTGTATTGCTGTAGCCGCTATAAGAAATACTAAAAACAGAATATAATAGCACGGAACCCTACGTTCGCGAGTCCGACTCGCACTTAGCCGGGTTTTTATGGTTCCGTAGTTCTAACATGGAATCCTAAGTTTACTTTAATAAGCGTTATTAAAATATAAATATTGTTCTAGGGTGAATATATGACAGGAAACCAGGGTCAGTTGATCCGCGAAGGTATCCTCCAGCTCTGTTCCACGTTGTCACAGGATGCCGTCGCACTAGTCGATACCCTGGCTCCGCCTGACTTCTGCATCAAGTCCGTGCTGGGGCGAGCTGATGGAGAGGTGAGTTATACACCTACTATTATGTTATCTATAAATATAAAATTGAAGATCCTGACTGACAGATATATCAACGCATAGTTTAAACCAGTGAACGAATCTGGCTATTTGACTTGCAGCCGATATAACGCAGAAAATAAGAAAGGATTTTTGAAATTCAAGGATTCAAACTCTATGCCCTCGCAAACAAAAGCTATCAAAACTAAGAATAATAAAGAAATACCTACATTTTGACTAATCAACTATCAGTTTCTTTGTTATTTACACCCCGCGGTTGTAAGCCCCTATCTAGTGGGGATATTTGAATAAAAAGTATGAGGGTACAGTCTGCAACAGAATTGCAGACATACCATAGAGTTCTAAAATTATTATAATTGGAATGTTTTCATTCTAATATTGTTTGTCTTATGACTTTACTTGAGTTGAAAACATTCTAAATATAGCAGCTTTAGAGCTCTACGGTGAATCTGCAATGTTGTTCCGTGATTGTACACTAGTAAATTAATAGATAGGTAGATAAACATTCTATTGTACTATTATATAAACTAGAAAAACAAAAGAAACTAAGATTACAATATTGCATAATAGGCGCCCTTTTTGCTAAAAGCGATCTCTTCCAGGCAACCCTAATAATGACGACCCAGTTGGCACAATGGTTACTACGCTTGACTGCCAAACACAGGGTTGCGGGTTCAATTCCCGCCTCAGACAAGTATTTGTGCTTAGATATTTGTCTGTGGTCTGGTTGTTTCTATGTATTATAAGTATATATTTACAAAAGAAAAGTATTTATGTAGTATATCCGTTGTCTAGCACCCATAACACAAGTTTAGTTACTTAACTTGGGGCTAGATGGCGATGTGTGGAATATCCTGTAATATTAAAAAAATATATATATGTGATATATGACGTTACAGGCATACAAGCACATAGAGGCGAGTGTGATGACGTACCCGGGTTCACTCGCTCGCCCGGAGTGGTGGAGGGACGTCGTCTTCTGGCAGAGCTACGTGCCGAGCAAGTTGTGATACGTCACAACAACGTGTCAATTGACGTTACGTCACGTCACGTCAAGTCACGAGGGGTGGAGGGACGTCATCTTCTGGCAGAGCTACGTGCCGAGCAAGTTGTGATACGTCACGACAACGTGTCAATTGACGTTACGTCACGTCACGTCAAGTCACGAGGGGTGGAGGGACGTCATCTTCTGGTAGAGCTACGTGCCGATCAAGTTGTGATACGTCACGACAACGTGTCAATTGACGTTACGTCACGTCACGTCAAGTCACGAGGGGTGGAGGGACGTCATCTTCTGGCAGAGCTACGTGCCGAGCAAGTTGTGATACGTCACGACAACGTGTCAATTGACGTCACGTCACGTCACGTCACGCGTGGTGGAGGGACGTCGTCTTCTGGCAGAGCTACGTGCCGAGCAAACTGCAATACGTCACGACCTCTCACTCGGGATAAAAAGTAGCCTATGTTACTCCAATTAATACCAAGTTCCATCTAACACGGTTCAGTAGTTTCGGAGCCTATTCAATGCAAACAAACAATCAAATCTTTCCTCTTTATAATATTAGTATAGATTTCAAAAAAGACAAATTGCAACTTTTTATACTCAGTGCCTTAACAATAATGTTAAAATCTATATTTTAAATTATAAAGCTGAAGAGTTTGTTTGTTTGAACGCGCTAATCTCAGGAACTACTGGTTCGAATTAAAAAAAATATTTTTGTGTTGGATAGTCCATTTATCGAGGAAGGCTATTGGCTACTTTTTATCCTGATATTCCCACGGGATCGGGAGTTGCGCGGGTGAAACTGCGGAGCGCTGCTAGTATTGTATATTTTAACAATCGAATTGAGAACTTACTTTTTTGAAGTCTGTTCAAAATGTTTTTTTTTATTGTCATCGCTTTTTAATATAAAAAAAATTTGAGGTAAAAATAATAGAAAAATACTTGTAACAAGCTAATTATTAAGTGATAATTACTCATAATTATTAATGTAATAGAATAATTAATATGTTAACAGGGTATAAGGGTACAATTATAATTAAGCTTTAAATGTTTATTTTATCATTGTTATACAATATTTTAGTACGCGTTCGAGGGACACTCAGGGAAACACGCACTAAATTCGAACACAAAGTTTATTGTGCAAAAAAGAGGTTCACAAAAGTTCTGTCAATTAAGTGTAGAGAACAGTGAAAAGTATTAAAGGAAGATGTAACTTTGCGCGCGCGTCAGAGCCGATGATTTCTTAGAAGGACGAGAGAGAGAAAAAAAAAACGAAACGGAAACCAATCTATCAGCTTATGTCGCGTCGCAGTGTTACCCTTATATAAAATAATAGTAGAAACTAGCATGAAGTAACATAACGTGCTGGCGGGCAACCTCTAGTGGCCCTAATGGGCAGAATAGGGTTGGCCGGGTTTGCTATATGCTCCCCCTCTAGTCCTGGAGAACGCCCTCGCTCCTGGACTAGGATCCTATTATCGACTTTGGCTGGCCTTCCCCGATTCCTCTTAGGAAAAACAGGGTTTGGAGGGTCAGTCAAATCACCGTGATATGGTGTCAAGTCTAAAATATGAAACCTTCCTAAATTAATGTCTGGGTTTTCGATATCTGAAATTTCAAATGTTGTAGGACTTGCCTTTCTAGTAATGCGGTATGGACCGTCGCGTTTAGGAATGAATTTCTTCGTTATATCTTTAGAACCTCTACTAAGGATGTGGGATTTTAGCAGAACCAGGTCACCTACTTGCAAGCATACTGCAGGGCGGCGTAAAGTATCAGCGTAATCCTTACTTTTATCTTGTTGTACTTCTACGCGTTCACGGACACCTGATAAAGATGATATAAACTCTCTCAAGTAAGGTGTGATTTGAGGGATAAAATTATCTTTATCGAGAATAGCACGGAGGTCATGAGTAACCTCTGTGGGAGACCTCATTTCTCGACCAAAATTTAAGAAGGCTGGAGACATGCCGGTCGTACGACATTTTGCACTGTTCATGGCAAACCGGATCACTGGCAACTTTGTCGGCCACGAGGTATGCTCATCTCCCACGAGACTAGCGAGAAGTGCCTTTAGATCGCGATTTTTACGTTCCGCAGGATTGGCTTCTGGATGGTAGAGAGGTACGAAATTTTGTTTAATATTTAGGACCAACATACATTGACGCATCACTGCGGATACAAACTGGACTCCATTGTCCGAGATTACTCGACGAGGAAGGCCAAATCGCATGAAGTACTCTTCTATAAGAACACGAGCACAGGCTTCAGCCGTAGCTTCCTGTAGCGCATAAATCTCAGTCCAACGGCTAGCGGTATCCTCAACGAGCAAAATCCATCGCTCCCCCTGGTTTCCAGCAGGCAACGGGCCGAAAAGGTCGATGGCTAAAACCTCATTTCGTTGATTCATTATGGGAGTTTGAATCAACCCCATTGGTTTTAAGTTAGTTGCTTTATAGCGCTGACAATGAATGCAAGCTTTGACATAATCTGTGATTATCCTTCGCATCCCCGTAAAATAAAAATTTTGAGATATCTTTTGGTATGTTCTGTCAATTCCTGGATGCCCGGCAGTAGGAGAGTCATGTAATTCCTTTAAAAGGTCTGCTACTTGGTTAGCGGGAATTACTAGTTGAGGTGACTCATTATCTGCATCCGGATTATAACGATATAAAACCCCCTGGTTCATGATGTAACCTCGACCAGTCCATTTTTGATTGGAGACTTCATCTAAACTTTCAAGGTCCTTTATTATTTTCTCAACTTCTGGGTCAGTGAGTTGTTCTTGGCGGAGCTGGCTAGGTGTTTTTCTTGGTAAATCGCAGATAACTGAACAAATACCGCAACTTTGGCGGGACTCGTCACCACAAATTGGTCTACTTAGGGTATCTGCGACGACATTAGCCTTTCCCGGAGTATATTGAAAACGTATGTCGAACTCTTGAAGTCTTAAAGCCCAACGGACTAATCTTCCCGCTGGTGATTTCAGTGATAGTAACCAGCGAAGTGGTTGATGATCACTTCCAATGACAACTGGTTGACCATCTAAATAAGGTCGAAATCGTTCGACAGCCCATACCACGGCAAGAGCTTCCCTTTCCGTGGTAGAATAGTTTCGTTCAGCAGCATTAAGAAGCCTGCTTGCGTATTCTATTGGCCTCTCTTGATTACCCTCTCCCTGTAATAAAACCGCCCCTAAAGCGTAATTGCTTGCGTCAGTTCGTAGAATGAAAGGGAGAGTAAAATCAGCTTGAATTAAAACTGGAGCCGATGTTAACAAACGTTTTAGTTCAACAAATGCTTGCGTTTGTTCCGCGCCCCAGATCCATACTTGATTTTTTCTTGTCAGGCGTGTCAGTGGCTCGGCAATTTTAGAAAAATTGGGTATAAACTTTCTAAACCAAGAACATGTCTGCAAAAATGTCCTAAGGTGTTTTAAATTATTAGGTTCTCTCATCTCGAGGATTGCACTAACCTTCTCTGGGTCAGTTGAAACACCTTCTTGCGTAATGACATGGCCCAGAAATTTAACACTTTCACGAGCGAAAGCACACTTTTCCCTGTTCACATGGAGGTTAAACTCTGCTAGACGTTTGAAAACTGCATCTAGATCCCGTAAATGTTGATGAAAACCTTCAGAAATTACTAAAATATCATCTAAGTATGTCAAAATGGTGACGTTTTGTAAAGCTGAGCAAGAGCGGAGCCGATCAATGAGACGTTGAAAGCAAGCTGGCGCATTTTTTAAGCCGAAGGGCATGCGTTTGAAACGATAAGTTCCCAACGGGCAAACAAAAGCAGTTTTATCCCTATCTTCTTCGCGTACATTCACTTGCCAATAAGAAGAACGGAGGTCGAGCGAACTCATGAAGCAATTCCTCTTAGTACTCTGCAACAGCTCATCGATGCGTGGCATTGGATAGGAATCAGACTTGGTGACGGCGTTCAGGCGTCGATAATCAACGCAAAAACGGATACCACCATTCGATTTTGGCACCAGTAGTGCCGGGGAACACCAAGCTGATTCACATTCTTCAATGATCGGCTCTTGTCGCGCGCGCAATGTTACAGAGTCTATTATAAATTTTCCACCGTTTTCTGTAATCTGATTGAACTTTTTGTGAACCCGTTGCACACAATAAACTTTGTGTTCGAACTTAGTGCGTGTTTTCCTAAACATCCCTCGAAGGCGTACTAAATATTAATATATATAATATAAATATATCTCGAAGAATATCAGTGGATGCACAGGAAACTACCCGTGAAGCCGGTTCAAACAAAAGCCTGTATTTAGTGCTATATCTTTCTCTAAAGTACCATGTTTCATGGTAAAAATCGATAACCACTCCAGCTGCTTTAATAAAATCTATACCCAGTAATGTTTCGTTATTGTCAGAATGTGGAAAAACAAGGAACGGAATGTTAATCAAAACCCCTTTTAAGTTTACTTGTAACATAGTAGAATAAACTTGCATATCTCGAACTATGCCATCGGTTAATTTAATTTTTCTGGTAGCCGGAGAGAGAGGGTGTCCTTTACGGAGAAGAAGAGCATATAACGTGTGTCCAGCAATACAATTTTTTGCAGCCGTGTCAATCAATGCTGTACCATTCACCCCTAAAATTTCGATTTCGAAAATTGGGCGTAGGTCGTGACCTCTAACGGAAGCGCCCGAACAACACGTCATGTCACTACTGTAAGTATTATTTGACGACTTAGATAAAGAACATTTATAATTAACATTTTCCGAACAACATTTTGTTGCTGAAGTCATATTATAAGTATTTGACCCCTCGGGTACTAAAGGGTTAACATTGAATACCTGACATTGTGAGGGGTTAACATTTTGGGATTCAGTAAAAAAAAAATTTTCAGCCTGTACTGGGGGGTTACGTTGGTCAACGTTCCCCTGCAGTAAAGGGTTAAAAGTTTCGGTTATAAAAGTATCATTAGTATAACTCTGAGGATTACTTCCTACTTCAGAGAAATGTTGCAAATTATTAACAGGTGCATTTAAACAAGTTTTGTTTTCAAAATTACAAATATCAACACAAGTTAGCGGTACAGTGGGATAATTATTAAACTTAAAATTATTTTTGTCTGGTTGAATAAATGCTTTAGCACAAAAATGCTTATGAATACAGCAACATGGATTTGCTAAGCTATTATTGCAATCTAAGTTAGGTTCATCGCACACAGGTAACTTGCAATTATGTTCTTGAGAACATGTGTCAGTTTGAGAAACACACAAAGTACAAAAATTATGTTTTTGAATGGTGCATGCACAGCTATTGTTAGTATAATGTAAGCCAGGGTTATGCTCATTAATAATATGAAAATCAGCTATGTCCATGCGTGCAACATTCTTATTGGAAAATTGAAAATTATTCAAATCTTCAGCGTTCAAATGACAATTTGAGTTAAACTTAGAATGTTCATGATTAAAAGGTTCAACACTATAAAAACTTTTAGCACTATTATCACTTGACTCTTGAGCAAAGTTAGTATAGGCATTGGACTCACCTCGGCTCGCCAACTTACGACATTGTTCCCTCGAGTGACCGTAAAACTTGCAGTATGAACAAACTATGCGGGGCTTCTTAGCGGCGCCCGCACCGGTTTGTTGATGTTGTGTTTGCGGCGCGCTAGGTGGTGCGGCAGGCGGCACGATGAGCTGCGTGCTAGCTGGCACGGTGAGCGGCGCAGTCAGCGGCCTGGCCTGTGCCGGCATCGGCTTAGCGCAGGCTGTAGTGGCGGCAGGGCGAGGTGGTACTGTAGACTCTCTGAGCATTGTTGTCTCCTTCTCGTTCAAAGAGTCTTCGATAGCTCTAGCACGTTGAAGTAGCTGGGAAAAAGAAGTAAACTCCTCCCTTCGAAGACGTTCTCGGATGCGAGCATGTAAAAGGCCATAAGTAATATCTAGCTCAGCCTTTTGTGATATGTCACCTCGCGGCAACCTTGCTAGGAGAGAGCGCGTTCGCGCGACAAACATATCAGTGTTTTCTGTGTTCTGTGGCGAGGAGAAAATATCGAGATACACTCGGTGAGGCGGCCGGCGGTCCCCGAAGGCACTTATCAAATTATCTTTGGCTTGTGCCCAGCTTGTTACGGTGTGTTTTAAGCCAAGCCACCACGTACCTGCCTCTTTGCATAACAGCATCGATAATCCTCTGATGATGTTTGAGTCTGGCACTTGTGTGCATTCGCAGTATGATTCTACTGCATCGATGAAGGCTTCAATGGACTCGTCTGGTCCACCGCCGAACGAAGCTTTGCAACGAGCTAAGGTTCCCATCGAGGGATCGATAAAGGATGGCACCGGTGTCGATGAATGTGTTTGACGGTTCAGGACGGAGTCTAGGAGCTCTTTTATTGTCTCTGTTTGTGTTTTCTGTAGGTGTGTCATTAGGATGGTGACCGTATCGAGATCGACGCCTGCGCCGCCGCGGCTCGTGCCCTGTTTTGGGTCGGCCTGCGATGGCGTAATATCCTCGACGCCGACGGTGTGAGACACGTTTGAGTAACCATTTCCGCGGCTCGTGCCCGGTTGAGGGTCGGCCGGCGGCGCTGAAACGTTGTCATCATCGGAGTCGGGGTTTAGGGTAGGCGGGTATACTGGTCTGTTATCGTCTTCTCCACCCCCCTTTCGGTCGCGGCTTCGAGTCAGTACCATTATTCTTCACACACAAAGTTTATTTTGAGTATAAAAAGTTAAAAATTAAAAAAGCGGCGCGGCAGCTTTACATAGACGTGTCCACCATTTTCTTTTAGAACTTTCACGTTGGGCAGCCAATATTTAGTACGCGTTCGAGGGACACTCAGGGAAACACGCACTAAATTCGAACACAAAGTTTATTGTGCAAAAAAGAGGTTCACAAAAGTTCTGTCAATTAAGTGTAGAGAACAGTGAAAAGTATTAAAGGAAGATGTAACTTTGCGCGCGCGTCAGAGCCGATGATTTCTTAGAAGGACGAGAGAGAGAAAAAAAAAACGAAACGGAAACCAATCTATCAGCTTATGTCGCGTCGCAGTGTTACCCTTATATAAAATAATAGTAGAAACTAGCATGAAGTAACATAACGTGCTGGCGGGCAACCTCTAGTGGCCCTAATGGGCAGAATAGGGTTGGCCGGGTTTGCTATAATATTTATATTTTTATACAAAATAAATGATAAAAAATGAACCAATCACTTTTATTAATCTTAGTTGTTACTTATCTATTTAATGATATTGATTACTTAGAAATTTAAATTACCAAATATGAAAAAAAAACACTTGCACTCCGGGGAGAAGTGAAATTAAAAAAAAACTTAAAAAATAAATCAAAGTCAAGTCAAAGTCAAAACGATTTATTTCTTTGGATGCTTAATTCAATTGTACATAGACCACTTGAAAACTAAGTTAGGATGTGTGCCTTCGGAACGCGCCCACCAATGAGAAGAAGGCACAAGAAACTCATTGCGTTTTTTTTTATGTGATCACGCTCACAAAGGTCAATATTACAAATATTTGAAAGTATTATTTGAAATGGAGCATTTGAAATTGAATATTAAACTTATTTACTAAACATCTACAAAATATATGTACATGCATATATGCATACACAGTAACTGTGTCTCGTAACTGTGTCGTGAGTTCAGAGATTTATCTCATCTAAAAATATGCATACCGCTCTAAAATAAGTTTTCACTTCAAAACCCGGCTAATTGCTAGTCGGACTCGCATACGAAGGGTTCATAATATTCTGTTTTTAGTAGAAATTAGTTATAGCGGCAACAGAAATCTGATTACAACCATCTAGCTGGTGACAGACAGACCGCCGGTCGACATCAGTATAGTCTTAGTAAAGGGATCCCGTTTTTAACCTTTGGGGTACGGAACCCTAAAAAGGGTCACCTTAAGATAAGCTAACCAAGTAATCAGTGGAGGTGGGTGAAAAACAAGACTTATCAAAAAATAAGTAAAACTTTTGATAGGTACGGTAAAATAACCAATTTGTAACGCTGGATCTTGACTACCTACTTGCGTTGTTTAATCTTTGCTCGATGTATGGTCAGCATCATATCTATCGACTTAGGTATTAAAATTACATCGGGACAATAAAAATTGACCGTTTTTAAACGCTCAAATTTTGACCTAAAATAATTAATATTGTCTGAATTACGACAGTTCTTTATTTCGACACGACATTTACTTCGAAAAAAATATAGGTCGACAGAAAATACTTCGGAGATCACTACTTCTACTTATTCGGAGATCACTACTTCTACTTATTCGGAGATCACTACTTCTACTTATTCGGAGATCACTACTTCTACTTATTCGGAGATCACTACTTCTACTTATTCGGAGATCACTACTTCTACTTATTCGGAGATCACTACTTCTACTTATTCGGAGATCACTACTTCTACTTATTCGGAGATCACTACTTCTACTTATTCGGAGATCACTACTTCTACTTATTCGGAGATCACTACTTCTACTTATTCGGAGATCACTACTACTATTTATTCGACAGAACAACTCTTCCACATAATATGTAAAAAAAAGTTAATTGTAAGTAACTAAGTCAAGTCGGTCACAATATCTAGTCACACACAATATCTGTATTCTGTGTAAGTAGTGATTGCATTGCAAAAAAAGTTAATTGTAAGTAACTAAGTCAAGTCGGTCACAATATCTAGTCACACACAATATCTGTATTCTGTGTAAGTAGTGATTGCATTGCAAAAAAAGTTAATTGTAAGTAACTAAGTCAAGTCGGTCACAATATCTAGTCACAATATCTGTATTCTGTGTAAGTAGTGATTGCATTGCAAAAAAAGTTAATTGTAAGTAACTAAGTCAAGTCGGTCACAATATCTAGTCACAATATCTGTATTCTGTGTAAGTAGTGATTGCATTGCAAAAAAAGTTAATTGTAAGTAACTAAGTCAAGTCGGTCACAATATCTAGTCACACACAATATCTGTATTCTGTGTAAGTAGTGATTGCATTGCAAAAAAAGTTAATTGTAAGTAACTAAGTCAAGTCGGTCACAATATCTAGTCACACACAATATCTGTATTCTGTGTAAGTAGTGATTGCATTGCAAAAAAAGTTAATTGTAAGTAACTAAGTCAAGTCGGTCACAATATCTAGTCACAATATCTGTATTCTGTGTAAGTAGTGATTGCATTGCAAAAAAAAAGCTCAGTAGCAATTTGCTCAGCTTCTGTGCTTCTGCTTCTGTGTAGTTATATATTTCTAAAACGGCATTTGTGTTGGTTAATATTAAATAAATATATTTTCATTTTTACATTCATTTTCATTTCATAAATATTTATAATCGGCCCCAAATATCCAAAAAGTAGGAGAATCCCTGGCTCGGTAGCGAGGTGTACCGCACAGTGATGGTACTCGTACCGATCGCTCCTCTCAATATGAACGGGTCGACTTCTCCACCGAACTGGTTCGCCATTACAGCTGACACTGTGGAGCCGGCTCTCGAGTAAGTCACGTCCCGTATGGTTATCATACCGGTTGTACCGGTTACAAAGTCACCATCTCTAAAAAAAAACAAGAAAATTAAAAACAATAAAAAAACATCTGTGAAAGATTCTACCATCTAGCTCCACCAGGCTGTGAAGTCTTAGTAATAGGGTCCCGATTTCCCCTTTGGGTTCGAAACCCTAAAAAAATTATGCTTGTCTGCTCCAGGTATAGAAATCACTTGTCCTATACCAAAAATCATGAAGATCAGCTGATGTTGATGTTTCTCCGTTCTCCGTAGGTTAAATACCGTGTGACTGCACTTAGCGAGTGATCAAATAATATTAGTAAAACTAATTTTACAGTCTTTTAGGTCTAAGTTAAGTATATTTAAATATATATAGAACATAATTAGGTCAGTCTTTTTTTTTGCTTTTACTTCGACACAATTCATAGCGAGCGGCCGGCAATGTAATCCGGAATTATTTGACTTAGGCCTCCTACTTGAAACAATCGGCGACTACTATACGAAATTTTTTTTTTTTTATAAAAGCATTATATCTTACTGTGCCAGCTTAATGCATTGTCCAGTAATAATCCCTTCAAACATAAATACAGTATTCTTAGGAGATACAGCCTTCAACAGAAACTTTGAGACCTCACTCGGGTGCACTAGATGTGTTTCAATTGTGAAATCACCTTCGCCGCTCACCAGGGCGGCTAGCGCTAATAGCAACACTGTGGATTTTATCTGAAACAAATAAATATATTGCAGAACATCTAACAGCGTTAACTAAACTAAGCAAATTAAGCTTACATAAGTAGGTTACAAGAATATATACAAAAATAAAAATATTCAATATCTCTAACACTTCTCTCTCTTCTTCCTAGCCTTATCGAATGATTGTCCTAATAACTCTTCGCTAAGTTGCTCGGTCCCAAACTAACGAGGTACTTTTGTGCGTTGTTGGGTAACTACAGATATCAACCAACAGTGTCTAATTGAACGTAAAGATTGTATAAAAACTAGAAAAAGACGTTTGTTTGGAAAATATATTTAATTTATACTTACTTATTTATTTAATATTTTATTTTTTTGATTGACAAAATGGGTAAACATAACATAAATAATAATAATGGCTCATAACATAAATAATATTGATTTCTTACCATTATGATTGTCCTATTTTAAAAGTAACACTTCAACTGTACTGCGTTTTACTGTAAATTTTATTTTATACGTTACTCAAAATGTGCTTATTTTTTTCATAATTGTGATAAGAATTGATTGATTGTGTTGTGTTCAGTCTTGCTTACACGTAAGGACTTTAAATGATAATCCTGGATATAATTTTCTAATCTCTTGTTAAGGTGAAAGGGTACCGGCGCTCCCCCATACCAACGTAGTCGACTGTTTCCTCCCTTCATTTTCTAATTATCACAGAAATGAAGATTTAAAAAACAAAAAATAACAAAACATAGGGGCATGGTCATGGCATTTATGAGTTTTATGCAACAAAAATATTTTAGTCCAGTCATTTAAGCTTAAATTAGGCAAGAATCTCGGAATTCGAGATACCCAGCTGTAAGTCTGTAAATACTTGTATATTGACACCCTAATCGTTATCTCAAAACCTACATATCGTAGGGTGTACGCAACTATTAATTTTTCAAGGTCAAAGGTCACAAAAATCGTGTTTTTGCGCTTTTTTTGTAAATTTCTCATTTCCTATGGGTTTTTTGTTATTATATTTATTATTAATATTGTAGAATACAAAATATTCTACAAATTTAGTTTAAAAAAAATTTCATACGGTGAACCGTTTTCGAGATAGAGGGCGGAGAGCGCGCGGTCACAGCATCACTTCAGGTGAACCGGTGCCTCCGGTCGAAAATGCGACATTATAGTTGATGAACTATCGATAAATCAATGATTTGAAATATTTGTCAATTTTTATTAACTATTATATTATATTTTATCATTTTCTTCATGCATTAAATCTATATCTATTCAATAATACTGATAACCGTTTCCTAAAATTAACAAATAAATAAACATGTGCAGCTTTCAAATATTCCACCTAGAAGTGCAGCTGCTCATCAACATTTCAAATGTGTATATTATCAAGTTTAAACTTGGTAAGGGCATAATTTGGAACCCCAGGTATGGGGTTGGGCAATGCGAAACGATTTTCTGGAGCCTATCATGACAATTTTACCAACTGCTCCAGAAGATTTGCTACATACAATTTTATGCAACTGCAAGAGTGGTTGTGGTTCGCGATGCGAATGCTGGAAAGCAGGCTTACAATGCTCTTTAGCTTGTGGCCAATGTAATGGGCAAGCTTGTCTCAATGCTCTACCATATCAGAGCGACATTAACGAAGATGGAACCTTTGATCCCGAAATCATGGAAGAACTTGATCAGATTGAAATTTACCAGCTGCCAGAAGACGACGATGAAGAGGAAGAAGATGATTAAAATTATAAATTGTAGTTTTTGTACCCTTTTGTCAATTTTTTACTTTTAATACAAATAAATGTATTGAATGATATTTTTTATTAAAAAGATTAATTATAATTAATTTCTTTGGATTTTCATCATATAAGTTAATATTAATTAGGTTAAAATTCAAATATAATTATAAAATTCAATTATTATAAAATTC